>OX235273.1:31072339-31705312 GCA_944472155.2 Trichobilharzia szidati
ATTGTTGTATAATATTGTATGCCTTCCTTCCTGATGGGCATTTTCATTTCAGCTCGTCTTAGTTGTACTCGTTGCATCACTGGGATTCGAAATTGGAGGTAAGTATTCCTCCTGCGTCTCCTCCTCCTCCTCCTTCTCCTCCTGCTCCTCTTCCTACTCCACGTCATCATCAACATCAACGTCATGACCATGATCACTCGTTGACATAAATAAGAGAAGAGATAGACAATTGGGCAGACAGACAAATAACACATTCACTCAGTAGAAATGATGTCAATACATGCTACCTTAATTGATGAGACAATGAATGAAGGAGTGACTGAGTTGGTGATAGAACGTGTCAGTGGGTCAGTGAGTGAGTGATTGGGTGAGTGAGTGAGTGGGTGAGTGAATGTATGAAGCGAGTAATGACTGAGTATTAAATTGTGGTGTTTTGTTGTTTTGTGATTTCAGTTATTGCAGGTCCAGTTCCAGAACCAGCAGCGGCAGCAGCAAACAGTGGTTGTCCTGGCTGTCCTGGTGGATGCCCTAAATGCCGTGGAGGGTGTTGTGGATGCCGTGGATGCCGAGGTGGAAATTGTCCAGGTGGCTGCTGTAAAGGCTGCCGAAGACATTAAACATTAACGCAGCAGACATCAATTGACTAATTAAACAGAACACATCATTATTCAAACAAGCTTTCCTGCGTGAAGAAAATACTGTCATCATTGATTTGAAGACGGTGGACAATGTGTACTTTTAGATAGATATCCTCTGTACAACTTACTAATAATAAATACACTTGCATTATCCAAATCACACCTTTCAGACTTCTTCTTTTTCACTCAATTGTCTGTCAATCAGCGAAGCTCTGATTCTCCTCTCCCCTCCCCTCCCCTCGCGCTCACCGAAATTACCATCGAACCATCTTGTGTAAATTCCTCTGTGTTTCAACCAGATACTTCGTTGCTTCATCGGTTGGTCATTTAGTCAGTGAGACAGTTTGTCAGGCTGTTGGTCAGTCGAGTAGGCGTGCAGTCAGCCAGTGTGAGAGAGAGAAAGCCAGTAAGTGGCTAAGTAAGGGAGGGAGGGAGTGAGTAAGTAAATGAGTGAGTGAGAGAGTGAGTGAGTGAGTCATGGATGGAGTTGGTCAGCTAGGCAGTGAATGATGCTGCGTGTTGGTTTCTGCCAGTTGAATTGAGGCATGAATCTCTGCTGAATGGAATTTAAAGTATACGAAAATATGATTGATATATTCGGCCAAATAAACCAGCATCCATCCATCCAAAATGGTCAGTCAGCCATTCAGTAGTCAGGCAGTCAGATGGGCAGTCAGTCAGTAGGCTGTAAGCACGTAAGCACGTAATCAAGTCAGTAAAACAGTTATTGAGTAAGCCAGGAAGCAAGCAATCAAGTGATTATGCAAGTAACTACGTAATGAAATGTCCAGGTTTTTAACAGAGCACTTATTTCACTGAGTAATGATTGCGTGAATATTAGGCAGGTGCTTGTTTAGTTCAAGACGTCTTCAGTGAGTGATGTTCACGGGTAGTCAGACAGTGTGAGCGACAGGAAGTCAGTAAGTGACTATGTAAGGAAAGGACTGAGTAAGTAAATGAATGAGTAAGAATGTGACAGTATCAAGTGGGTATATTGTCAGCCAGGCCGTGAAGAGAGGTTGTATATAAGTGAAATTAGTCGTGCGATAGGTAAGTACTGAGCGAAATTCCCACCAGAGAACGGGAATCCGTGAAATACAACTACCTTTTAAATGCAATTTTCGTTCATCCATTCAAAAATTTTAATAAGAACAATAATGATAATAATCAGACAGCAGGCCTGGTAATAATGCTTTAATTAATTAATTAATTAATCAGTTGATTAATCAATGAAGAGAACTAGAATTAGACATTTTCACCTCATAACGAAGAAGAGAGTCACAGAGGAGAGAGAGAGACGGGCAGCAAAACAAGTGTACTGGTAAATAATTCCCCAAATATTGGGACCACAGCAATCATCACTGAACATTGGATGCGTACAGTTGGCATGGCAGAGTGTTTATGAGTAGGATGGGACCCAAATATAATAGGAAAAGTCTACACTCAGTTGCTTTCCATTGGCTAAGGTCATCTAATGACCGACATTTCCTCTGAAAATCAGAAGGAATGTGTTTCCTACTTACTTGCAGTCCGTTATTAATATCTGCAATAATCTTACTATCCATTTGCTTCTCTCGCCGTGCTGCAAGACCCTGCCAAAGGAACACCAACTTCTTAACAACACCAAGGTATATTAGATGCATTGGCTCCAAGGGAAACGATTTTACCATGTCAAGTGGCAATTCCTCAAGGCAGCTTCTGTCCCGATGGTGACTTGCTTGAACTTGACCACGGAATGTCCTATCATTTCTAAGTGTCTGGTTCCCATTAGGAAATGTCATCCTACCCTCCAAACGACAACCTATAACTTCACATTTATCACAACCTGTTTTTCCATTGTGACCGACGGTTTGTTTTACCTTAGAACGAGCAGGCGTGTCACATATAAATGCTAGAACACTTACAGTCACACTCCCACCCCACTTCTCATCATATAGACCGTTTTTATAAAGATCTTTCAATTCAACTAATAGGTCCATAGAAACCTCATTGAAGTTGTTCGGTTTTCTCAAACCGCCATGTATGCCAATTAAGAAAACGTCACTGACGTATGGAGTTGTGATACGACCTAGGAATGGCCATAATTGCTGCTAAGAACTGTTCGATATAGATAAACCGTCATAGTTGATTTGCAAGCCAATATGTTGAAAAGTACCGTAGTCAATCCAACTATCTTGATAACGCTGTAGATTTTCCTTCAGTCCAACGTGATAGTAAACACCTTGTCCAAGAAATCTAGGTACACACATGCCGCTATCTTTTAGCAAGCCTCTTATGGTTGTTGGTACATGTGGATTAAATTTACGCATACAGTTCAAGATATCTTGCGCAACAGCCCCTGTTACATTGTTCCTAAGGAACAATTCCATAATTGACTTTCTGACCAGCTCTTTTTGGGTCATCTTTTCAGGAATAACCTGAAGTTCTATTAAATTTAATTATTACATAATAATAAATGTTACGGTTCTCCACAATTTGTGAAACAACAGCGACGGTCTCCCTAGTACTAGGTATACCCACTGTCCCCTGTACAGATGAACTTGAAGGCAAAGTTACTTTATTATCCCTTGTCACCTCTTCTCTAGATAAGCAGTAACGTTTCCAGAAGTCCCAGTCACTATATGCTGCATCACGTAACCGTTTTTGACGGCGATAAAATGTGGAGTAGCTGTATCCAAGGCATTCATGCAGTCTGCCAGAAGATATTCCTCTCTTACGACTTGTTGCAGAATGCTGAATACCCGTATCTAACGCATTATCTGAGTTGTTTTCCTTATAACAGAAATGGACAAATAGACAACCAAAATCTAACTCACCTGCATGATTTATAAATCCTGTAAGGATGGTCTCTGTATGTAAGGAGTACTGCTTATATACCTCTAGGCAAACATCCGTTTTCTTACAGGAAGTATATGTTCTCGTCGGGGAATCAGCACAATCACCCCCACCTTGTTTCGTTTGGATTCCCAAGGTTTTAATATATGACCTCGTAAAGAGTGCTCAACAATCGAAAAAATTTACACTTCACTTATGACAAGTATCCTTTTTCATCTAAGGGATTTCAGTTTTCATTCCCCCTTTGTTTCGGTTTTCCATTTTTGACCTCATTTTTATTGAGTTGTTATCAAATTTCGGAACGACGCACTAAAAAAATTTTTTCCCATGGCTGGTAGAATACACATTAGACACAACCTACCTTGCTTATAATTTTGTTTTCATTGGTGACCTCGTCTCAACTGAACTGTAATCAAATTCAGGGACACTATCACAAACGAAATATGTTATTCATTTCAATCTTCATATGTGATAAATTCACATTCTCCTACCCCCTGTTGAATTGCGTTTTCGTTGGACTCTTATTTACTGTCACACCTCCGGTCAAATAGACCAATTACATCAAATGTAATTCGCAGACAAGTATGCAGCCGTCACACTACACACTCTGTGTGAAACCTACTCTTTTCTGATTGGTTGGTTCCAATATACTATGTCGAGAGAGAGAGAGAGTGCTATTTTTCAGTATTAACCGCAGCAGTTAACGCATGCAGTGCTTATTTTCAGCACTGAAGGCATTATTTCAGATGTTGATCTTTTTTAAGATTTTGTCGCATTAATTAAGCACCCAGCTCTCTTTTTTAGAACGACCAGCTTTATTTCAGAACATAGTGGGTAGAAAAATTATTCATTTACCACAAAAAGGCATTATCGACGCATAGGTTAGAATAAGTTCAGAATTGTTGTAAGCTTGGGGTTTAAGTCGACTTGTTTATCTGAAGGCTTCCAGTCAAGCATCCATGCCATTTGGTACTCCATAGTGTCACGTTCCTGCACAATCCCCAGCCAGCTAAGAAATTATCTCGCAATCAGATTTGGTCTCGAAATATATTTCGTAATTTGAATGATCCATTGTGGTGTTTTGCTTTGTCTTTCGTCTACGCTGAACGAATACTACGAAAGTTGTGGATATTAGACCTTGCGTTAGTATACTAAGCACTATTCGTGAACGTCAATACGTCAGCATCTGAACAAGCTATAGTGAGTAGTGTGTTAACGTGAACATCACTCACTGAAGACGTCTTCAACTAAACAAGCACCTGCCTAATATTCACGCAATCATTACTCAGTGAAATAAGTGCTCTGTTAAAACTCTGGACATTTCATTACGTAGTTACTTGCATAATCACTTGATTGCTTGCTTGCTGGCTTACTCAATAACTGTTTTACTGACTTGATTACGTGCTTACGTGCTTACTGACTGACTGACTGCCCATCTGACTGCCTGACTACTGAATGGCTGACTGACCATTTTGGATGGATGGATGCTGGTTTATTTGGCCGAATATATCAATCATATTTTCGTATACTTTAAATTCCATTCAGCAGAGATTCATGCCTCAATTCAACTGGCAGAAACCAACACGCAGCATCATTCACTGCCTAGCTGACCAACTCCCTCCATGACTCACTCACTCACTCTCTCACTCACTCATTTACTTACTCACTCCCTCCCTCCCTTACTTAGCCACTTACTGGCTTTCTCTCTCTCACACTGGCTGACTGCACGCCTACTCGACTGACCAACAGCCTGACAAACTGTCTCACTGACTAAATGACCAACCGATGAAGCAACGAAGTATCTGGTTGAAACACAGAGGAATTTACACAAGATGGTTCGATGGTAATTTCGGTGAGCGCGAGGGGAGGGGAGGGGAGAGGAGAATCAGAGCTTCGCTGATTGACAGACAATTGAGTGAAAAAGAAGAAGTCTGAAAGGTGTGATTTGGATAATGCAAGTGTATTTATTATTAGTAAGTTGTACAGAGGATATCTATCTAAAAGTACACATTGTCCACCGTCTTCAAATCAATGATGACAGTATTTTCTTCACGCAGGAAAGCTTGTTTGAATAATGATGTGTTCTGTTTAATTAGTCAATTGATGTCTGCTGCGTTAATGTTTAATGTCTTCGGCAGCCTTTACAGCAGCCACCTGGACAATTTCCACCTCGGCATCCACGGCATCCACAACACCCTCCACGGCATTTAGGGCATCCACCAGGACAGCCAGGACAACCACTGTTTGCTGCTGCTGCTGCTGCTGGTTCTGGAACTGGACCTGCAATAACTGAAATCACAAAACAACAAAACACCACAATTTAATACTCAGTCATTACTCGCTTCATACATTCACTCACCCACTCACTCACTCACCCACTCACTCACTCACTGACCCACTGACACGTTCTATCACCAACTCAGTCACTCCTTCATTCATTGTCTCATCAATTAAGGTAGCATGTATTGACATCATTTCTACTGAGTGAATGTGTTATTTGTCTGTCTGCAATTGTCTATCTCTTCTCTTATTTATGTCAACGAGTGATCATGGTCATGACGTTGATGTTGATGATGACGTGGAGTAGGAAGAGGAGCAGGAGGAGAAGGAGGAGGAGGAGGAGACGCAGGAGGAATACTTACCTCCCATTTCGAATCCCAGTGATGCAACGAGTACAACTAAGACGAGCTGAAATGAAAATGCCCATCAGGAAGGAAGGCATACAATATTATACAACAAGAGAATTGTAACATACAGTGAACATCTGCATTGTCGTTTACTGTCAACTTGAAGCTACCTACTCACATACACCGTGCTTTTTATACTCCTCGAAGTTAACCTGTCGAGCGAACCCGTGGTCACACTCGAAGTCAGCTGATCAGTAATCAATCAGTGGAATCAACGAGTACGCGTAATGTGAAATGGTTTGATTGACATGCTCACTCGAACGATCGACCGCTCGATCGTTTGGAAGATCGATGACTTGTTCACCAGGTGGCTGAATCGCTCGCTCGCTTGCTCGCTCACTCGCCAGCCTGGCAATTCATTTTTCCCTTTCACCTATTCACCATGTGATGAACAAATAAGTCATCTTTGTATTTGTGGCTCAGTCCGTCATTGCATCTGGTTGGTTGGTTGGTTGGTTGATTGGTTGGTTCGTACATCCGTTGGTTGATTAGTTCTTCAGCTCGTTGGTTATTCATTTAGTTGGTGGGCCGATGCATGCGTCTTAATCCCCATTTTGGAATAGTTTCAATTGATTGATTGACTCGCTGACTGACGTGGATAAACTGGAAAACACTTTGCATTCTGCAATTCTTAAATGCAAACTTTGCTTAGTCGCCGTCATTCGGCGGACAAAGTGAGATAGCTAGCTAGCTCGCTGTGCGAAAATTCTCAGCGAAATCAGGGAACAGACAGTCTTATTAATTCTAGTATAAATCGGATGCATTCCAGATCTGTGAATCAATCTCACATTCACACATACACATACACACACACACACACACGGATTGGCTGCTCTATCGCTTCCTCTCTATACCTCACATTCATCCACAAGCTATTCACACACTCACCACATACTTCCTATTCTCTGTCTCTGTTTCAAACTCTGTCTCCTCCTCTCTTCCTCCCTCTCTCTCTTGAATTCATCGTAGTTATGCATCAATGAAGAGTCACATCGATGTGAAGAAATATTTCAGAAGATAATGTATGAAGATGATGAGTGAGTACAAGGAAGAACAGTTGAATTTATTGATTGACTGATTGGTTGTTTGATTGGTGCAATGGGTGAAATGCTTCCTGGATGAATAAAATCGAAACATCATTCACGCTGCTGCTGCAGCTGCAGTTATACAAGGATGGTTTCGTTCTGTCATGTTAATATAGTATAGTATTGCTGCTGTCTAATCAATGCCTGGCACACCACAGTAAGTAAGCAAGTAAGTGAGTGAGTGATTCGAGGTCGTGACACTCAGGATTCATTCTACGAAACCTAGTCAATTCGTCGTAGATAGATTGGCTCAGTCAATGGCACATGAGGAAAATGAATATGATGGGTTGTATTCGCAATGCAAATATCGCACGCCACAGCCACCGCCACCACTATACTTACAAAAATTGCAGTAATTATAAAATTAATATTAATAGTCCTTACAACTATCTTCAGTCATGATCGTTTTGACATGCTCACTCAAACGATCATTCGCTGTCTCATTGATTTTTCCTTCTTCTTTGTAATTTAACATATATAATTTTTTAGTTTCTGCTCTATTTGTAGATTGTCATATTATGTTGATTTTGTTTTATGTATGTTTTTCTGGATATATTTTGCTTTCCCCTATTATATTTTATACGGAATATCCGCCACTGTCTTCATGATTCTTCTTCCTTTCACCGACGAATGATATGTTTTTATGTTCTGTGTATCGATGCAATTTTATTGACATATTAGTAGATATATGGCACTTAGGTTTACAGGCATGTAATATCACTGTCTTGAGAGGGGAATGCCGCTCAGTTTGTAAATTATCTGTACTATTATTCGAATAATGTGATAGGCTACAAGTTAATTTCTGTAATTCATTTAACACTTTACATGGACGAAACATGTATGCATATTTTTCCTCCATTTCGTATTTCTTTATGTTCTTTCCTGCATTGTCAACTGCTCAGCCTCGTATTCCTAAATCGACTTACTTTTCTTTAGGAGCAATTATTCGCCAGTTGATTTTAACTCTTATGTATTTTTCATGCTAACAGTTTAGACTAGACAGGGACCAATCTCGTAACTGTCAGAACATCTTTGATTTGTTTCACTTTCAAGTGCTGTACAAGATCGATTTCAGGCGTTTGTTTCCCACAGAACAAAGTAGTTACAAAGATTAATTAATCAAGTCCTCCTCACAGCAAAATCATTGAAACCTAACCGTTACTCAGGATAGTTGAGATTACTACACCCAGGTTTAAGATGATTCATTTGTTTCTAGGGGAAAATAACTCGTTCCTACAAGATAACGCGGAGCTAGAGGTGCGTTTAACGTCATATGCATGAACAGCGTGTATGCCATCCATCACATCACTGAACTATGCAGTTACATGAGATTAGGAGTAATTTTCGATTCGGAAAATACTATCCTACTTCTGATGAACAGGCTAGCAGTATTTCAAAGCATTCCAATCCGCCGAGAAATCGCCTAGTGGTGAACATATGTGCATTATTCCACTGAGTATATAGGTTCAAATTCATCTCCTCACAGAAAGCCTTTCCGGTACTTCTGTGCCAGCTTACAAAGATGTGATTCTCTTTAACACCTCCTGCTCTTCTACTTAAATGTCCTTCAATGTAAGTACAAACAAAAATATTTTATCACATTTCATTTCATTACTATTACGTGGAATTAAAATAAGGCATGAAGTGTAATTTGATCTTGTTCCCCAAATGTCTAGAAGAGGTAAGTATCCTTCTCACTATGGTATCAATGTCTATAAACTAAGGAATCGTCAGTTTTAGGCGTATACATAACTGAATTGATTATGTGTAACATTGTATTATACAATAAAAAAAACGGAAATAATCCCTAGTTCAAATGTTCTAGTACAATAATACTTGAGTGAATCAAATGAACAGGACTTAGTTGATAAGAACAACATTTTCTCTGAATTCTCTTGCATAATCTTCAGAACTCAATACATTACGTTTTAGGTATATGTATATTCCAGTGATTAACTTTGTGAGTGACTTCTAATTACTAATGTATACGAGTAATGGATTGTTTCAATTTCTAACGTTTTGTGTTGGCTTTTCTATTCACCATGTTTACAGGATAAGTTAGCCTTCAGGGACATTCTAAATTAGGCATTGGATATTTGAACTAAAAAGAAGCCAAACGATTGTGATACACTCCCCGAGAAACAGCTAAACTTTTCGTCCACCAAACATCTTCCATCTTAATTGACCTACAATAATTAAGGGAGAATAGTCGAGAAGAAACAAGTCACCTAATGAAATCGGAATAATTTGAATCAAACTATGAACTATCGATTTTTGTCACACATTCAACGCCACAGATGTTGTAACATAATCTATTTTTGGAACCTCTGCACCTAATGTTCAGGTCCAATGAATCCCACTCAGTTACTCTCATCATGATATTCCATATTAGATACGTTTATTTGGAATATGAAGTGGCATCTTGCAACATGTGCTGACTGACTATGAATAGATGGTGCTACTGGAGAACGTCGCAGGTTGAAAACCTCTAGTGACGATCTAGATGTTTAAGTCAATATAGTTACTGTAATCTAAACAGTGAATGGTCATTGAACCAGGTTTGACGGTTAGATTATGAGACGTGACTTAGGTATTATCGACAGCTCACAGATGTTGTTGTTTTCATTTCCAGTCTACATAGTTACAACTCACATCCGTATTATTGCATATCCCATATGTGTTAATGACCACAAGGAAAGTGAATCACTCATCTTCTCTTATATGAGAACCAGACTCTACCGGCTAACCGTCCGGGTAAGTTATTAGTCTGTATTGACATTCACATCTCTTTCTTTCCCTTCTTTCGATTATTTGATGTGCACGTGATCTGTCTCAGTTCCACGTGTTTCTATTAATTTTCGATTTGTGGATTAAACCTACCCATGTAAATGCGAAAACAGTTCTACTAACTCATATCAGTTGTCTCAATTACAATGAGCGGATATCGCCTTTTGTTCTCTAATACAGTGGAAATTGCTGAATTATATTGTCAAGGAATCATTGGCTATACACAATATCATACACATAGGAGATTGTTTCATGTATAAGACTAAATCCCTAGGACTATTTCCCTACATTTGCACGATACAAGAACCGATATAACATACCCATAAACTCCGTATGATAATTGTCAGGTAGTCATTCATATATCAACGAAATCTTCATAGATCCGGGAGAAGACTCAAGTTTGTAGAAACAGACATACAATTGAAAGCACGTTCAGGTGACCGTCTTTCATTAATGCTCATTGGTTTCTTCACAACTCCATAAAAACTCGACCGTCATTCTGAGTATCACTCCTTAATAGTCTAAAAGTCAAATACTGTCAATCTAGAGTGCAGTCTGGGAGTCGAGACCAATTGTCTAAACTAAATCCTTTTACTTAGCTACCGCTTGGTATGTTTTGTCTATTCGTATACATTGTAAATATGCGGTGGATAATGAATAAACAAATGCGAACATCTGTGCACAGCGCACTGCAAGCCCGTTCTCCTACCAACTTTTGCACATTGTGGAATCTCTGTCTATTCATGAAAAAATCAAATGCTCATCAGCAGCATACCAATACCTGTGGATCATTCTTTCCTGGAATCTTCGATATATTCCTGTGGATATCCATCTAGTTTTATCTCCCCACTTCTTAAGGGTAATGACTAGATAAGTTATGACCTGTCACATTTCTTCAAAGCCGAGGTTATCAGTGATGGATAAGAATAGAAGGATCGTTCATGAGAATGTTTTCTTAAGCTCCCGAATCCCTCACCAGTGTGTAATTCAAGCTGATGAGTAGTGGCTCAAAGTGAGTGATCATCTATAATCAATGATCACAGTGTGAGTCCAGCCTTTTAGAAGTCCGGAAACATAAATTAAAACTGATGTAAACTGTAAAGTACCAACGAAAAAAATAACGAAAATCACACACTCGCTGATTGATTGGTAAAAGAATGTAAACTGTATAGATAGATGTAAATAGCTGTTCGATCACTTGAAGAAAATACACGTTGGCTTCCGTGTCTCGCCTTGTGCTGTTCCAGTGGCAGTAGCAGTGGCAGTGGCAGTGGCAGTGGCAGTGGCAGTCGTAGTCGTAGTCGTAGTTGTAGTTGTAATGGTAGTGATTTATTAATATTATGTGATTGACATGCTCAACCTTGTCATCATTATTTACCACATTACCGTTGAAAGAAATATGAAAACCAACACTGTGATTTCTATTTTTATAGTTACACTTATTAGTAGTAGTATTAATATTATCGTTATTACTGTTGTCATTATTATTAATATTATTATGATTACACTTTTGCTTAGTAATCTTATTATTTTTAATTACATCTTGCTTGTTGCTTGTAATCCTCAACAGTTGGTTGACTGATTGGTCTACTCAGTCTGCAGGGACGGCATGGTGACAGTGCTAGTGGTCACTGTGAGTAGTGAGATGATGCTGATGACAGTGCAGTGTAGTGTAGTGCAGAACAGTGCAGTGCAGTGCAGTGGTGTGCATCTTTTCGAGGACATTTGAATTTGGGGAGAAGAACGAAATGGTGTGTATCCAGCTATCCGGCCAGCCAGCCAGCCAGTCAGAGTAGGTGAGATTGACATGACAGAGATTAGAATCCAGCTATCTGGCTTTGTCCGCCGAATGACGGCGACTAAGCAAAGTTTGCATTTAAGAATTGCAGAATGCAAAGTGTTTTCCAGTTTATCCACGTCAGTCAGCGAGTCAATCAATCAATTGAAACTATTCCAAAATGGGGATTAAGACGCATGCATCGGCCCACCAACTAAATGAATAACCAACGAGCTGAAGAACTAATCAACCAACGGATGTACGAACCAACCAATCAACCAACCAACCAACCAACCAGATGCAATGACGGACTGAGCCACAAATACAAAGATGACTTATTTGTTCATCACATGGTGAATAGGTGAAAGGGAAAAATGAATTGCCAGGCTGGCGAGTGAGCGAGCAAGCGAGCGAGCGAGCGATTCAGCCACCTGGTGAACAAGTCATCGATCTTCCAAACGATCGAGCGGTCGATCGTTCGAGTGAGCATGTCAATCAAACCATTTCACATTACGCGTACTCGTTGATTCCACTGATTGATTACTGATCAGCTGACTTCGAGTGTGACCACGGGTTCGCTCGACAGGTTAACTTCGAGGAGTATAAAAAGCACGGTGTATGTGAGTAGGTAGCTTCAAGTTGACAGTAAACGACAATGCAGATGTTCACTGTATGTTACAATTCTCTTGTTGTATAATATTGTATGCCTTCCTTCCTGATGGGCATTTTCATTTCAGCTCGTCTTAGTTGTACTCGTTGCATCACTGGGATTCGAAATGGGAGGTAAGTATTCCTCCTGCGTCTCCTCCTCCTCCTCCTTCTCCTCCTGCTCCTCTTCCTACTCCACGTCATCATCAACATCAACGTCATGACCATGATCACTCGTTGACATAAATAAGAGAAGAGATAGACAATGCAGACAGACAAATAACACATTCACTCAGTAGAAATGATGTCAATACATGCTACCTTAATTGATGAGACAATGAATGAAGGAGTGACTGAGTTGGTGATAGAACGTGTCAGTGGGTCAGTGAGTGAGTGAGTGGGTGAGTGAGTGAGTGGGTGAGTGAATGTATGAAGCGAGTAATGACTGAGTATTAAATTGTGGTGTTTTGTTGTTTTGTGATTTCAGTTATTGCAGGTCCAGTTCCAGAACCAGCAGCAGCGGCAGCAGCAAACAGTGGTTGTCCTGGCTGTCCTGGTGGATGCCCTAAATGCCGTGGAGGGTGTTGTGGATGCCGTGGATGCCGAGGTGGAAATTGTCCAGGTGGCTGCTGTAAAGGCTGCCGAAGACATTAAACATTAACGCAGCAGACATCAATTGACTAATTAAACAGAACACGTCATTATTCAAACAAGCTTTCCTGCGTGAAGAAAATACTGTCATCATTGATCTGAAGACGGTGGACAATGTGTACTTTTAGATAGATATCCTCTGTACAACTTACTAATAATAAATACACTTGCATTATCCAAATCACACCTTTCAGACTTCTTCTTTTTCACTCAATTGTCTGTCAATCAGCGAAGCTCTGATTCTCCTCTCCCCTCCCCTCCCCTCGCGCTCACCGAAATTACCATCGAACCATCTTGTGTAAATTCCTCTGTGTTTCAACCAGATACTTCGTTGCTTCATCGGTTGGTCATTTAGTCAGTGAGACAGTTTGTCAGGCTGTTGGTCAGTCGAGTAGGCGTGCAGTCAGCCAGTGTGAGAGAGAGAAAGCCAGTAAGTGGCTAAGTAAGGGAGGGAGGGAGTGAGTAAGTAAATGAGTGAGTGAGAGAGTGAGTGAGTGAGTCATGGAGGGAGTTGGTCAGCTAGGCAGTGAATGATGCTGCGTGTTGATTTCTGCCAGTTGAATTGAGGCATGAATCTCTGCTGAATGGAATTTAAAGTATACGAAAATATGATTGATATATTCGGCCAAATAAACCAGCATCCATCCATCCAAAATGGTCAGTCAGCCATTCAGTAGTCAGGCAGTCAGATGGGCAGTCAGTCAGTAGGCGAAGCACGTAAGCACGTAATCAAGTCAGTAAAACAGTTATTGAGTAAGCCAGCAAGCAAGCAATCAAGTGATTATGCAAGTAACTACGTAATGAAATGTCCAGATTTTTAATAGAGTACTTATTTCACTGAGTAATGATTGCGTGAATATTAGGCAGGTGCTTGTTTAGTTGAAGACGTCTTCAGTGAGTGATGTTCACGTTAACACACTACTCACTATAGCTTGTTCAGATGCTGACGTATTGACGTTCACGAATAGTGCTTAGTATACTAACGCAAGGTCTAATATCCACAACTTTCGTAGTATTCGTTCAGCGTAGACGAAAGACAAAGCAAAACACCACAATGGATCATTCAAATTACGAAATATATTTCGAGACCAAATCTGATTGCGAGATAATTTCTTAGCTGGCTGGGGATTGTGCAGGAACGTGACACTATGGAGTACCAAATGGCATGGATGCTTGACTGGAAGCCTTCAGATAAACAAGTCGACTTAAACCCCAAGCTTACAACAATTCTGAACTTATTCTAACCTATGCGTCGATAATGCCTTTTTGTGGTAAATGAATAATTTTTCTACCCACTATGTTCTGAAATAAAGCTGGTCGTTCTAAAAAAGAGAGCTGGGTGCTTAATTAATGCGACAAAATCTTAAAAAAGATCAACATCTGAAATAATGCCTTCAGTGCTGAAAATAAGCACTGCATGCGTTAACTGCTGCGGTTAATACTGAAAAATAGCACTCTCTCTCTCTCGACATAGTATATTGGAACCAACCAATCAGAAAAGAGTAGGTTTCACACAGAGTGTGTAGTGTGACGGCTGCATACTTGTCTGCGAATTACATTTGATGTAATTGGTCTATTTGACCGGAGGTGTGACAGTAAATAAGAGTCCAACGAAAACACAATTCAACAGGGGGTAGGAGAATGTGAATTTATCACATATGAAGATTGAAATGAATAACATATTTCGTTTGTGATAGTGTCCCTGAATTTGATTACAGTTCAGTTGAGACGAGGTCACCAATGAAAACAAAATTATAAGCAAGGTAGGTTGTGTCTAATGTGTATTCTACCAGCCATGGGAAAAAATTTTTTTAGTGCGTCGTTCCGAAATTTGATAACAACTCAATAAAAATGAGGTCCAAAATGGAAAACCGAAACAAAGGGGGAATGAAAACTGAAATCCCTTAGATGAAAAAGGATACTTGTCATAAGTGAAGTGTAAATTTTTTCGATTGTTGAGCACTCTTTACGAGGTCATATATTAAAACCTTTGGAATCCAAACGAAACAAGGTGGGGGTGATTGTGCTGATTCCCCGACGAGAACATATACTTCCTGTAAGAAAACGGATGTTTGCCTAGAGGTATATAAGCAGTACTCCTTACATACAGAGACCATCCTTACAGGATTTATAAATCATGCAGGTGAGTTAGATTTTGGTTGTCTATTTGTCCATTTCTGTTATAAGGAAAACAACTCAGATAATGCGTTAGATACGGGTATTCAGCATTCTGCAACAAGTCGTAAGAGAGGAATATCTTCTGGCAGACTGCATGAATGCCTTGGATACAGCTACTCCACATTTTATCGCCGTCAAAAACGGTTACGTGATGCAGCATTTAGTGACTGGGACTTCTGGAAACGTTACTGCTTATCTAGAGAAGAGGTGACAAGGGATAATAAAGTAACTTTGCCTTCAAGTTCATCTGTACAGGGGACAGTGGGTATACCTAGTACTAGGGAGACCGTCGCTGTTGTTTCACAAATTGAGGAGAACCGTAACATTTATTATTATGTAATAATTAATTTTAATAGAACTTCAGGTTGTTCCTGAAAAGATGACCCAAAAAGAGCTGGTCAGAAAGTCAATTATGGAATTGTTCCTTAGGAACAATGTAACAGGGGCTGTTGCGCAAGATATCTTGAACTGTATGCGTAAATTTAATCCACATGTACCAACAACCATAAGAGGCTTGCTAAAAGATAGCGGCATGTGTGTACCTAGATTTCTTGGACAAGGTGTTTACTATCACGTTGGACTGAAGGAAAATCTACAGCGTTATCAAGATAGTTGGATTGACTACGGTACTTTTCAACATATTGGCTTGCAAATCAACTATGACGGTTTATCTATATCGAACAGTTCTTAGCAGCAATTATGGCCATTCCTAGGTCGTATCACAACTCCATACGTCAGTGACGTTTTCTTAATTGGCATACATGGCGGTTTGAGAAAACCGAACAACTTCAATGAGGTTTCTATGGACCTATTAGTTGAATTGAAAGATCTTTATAAAAACGGTCTATATGATGAGAAGTGGGGTGGGAGTGTGACTGTAAGTGTTCTAGCATTTATATGTGACACGCCTGCTCGTTCTAAGGTAAAACAAACCGTCGGTCACAATGGAAAAACAGGTTGTGATAAATGTGAAGTTATAGGTTGTCGTTTGGAGGGTAGGATGACATTTCCTAATGGGAACCAGACACTTAGAAATGATAGGTCATTCCGTGGTCAAGTTCAAGCAAGTCACCATCGGTGCAGAAGCTGCCTTGAGGAATTGCCACTTGACATGGTAAAATCGTTTCCCTTGGAGCCAATGCATCTAATATACCTTGGTGTTGTTAAGAAGTTGGTGTTCCTTTGGCAGGGTCTTGCAGCACGGCGAGAGAAGCAAATGGATAGTAAGATTATTGCAGATATTAATAACGGACTGCAAGTAAGTAGGAAACACATTCCTTCTGATTTTCAGAGGAAATGTCGGTCATTAGATGACCTTAGCCAATGGAAAGCAACTGAGTGTAGACTTTTCCTATTATATTTGGGTCCCATCCTACTCATAAACACTCTGCCATGCCAACTGTACGCATCCAATGTTCAGTGATGATTGCTGTGGTCCCAATATTTGGGGAATTATTTACCAGTACACTTGTTTTGCTGCCCGTCTCTCTCTCCTCTGTGACTCTCTTCTTCGTTATGAGGTGAAAATGTCTAATTCTAGTTCTCTTCATTGATTAATCAACTGATTAATTAATTAATTAATTAAAGCATTATTACCAGGCCTGCTGTCTGATTATTATCATTATTGTTCTTATTAAAATTTTTGAATGGATGAACGAAAATTGCATTTAAAAGGTAGTTGTATTTCACGGATTCCCGTTCTCTGGTGGGAATTTCGCTCAGTACTTACCTATCGCACGACTAATTTCACTTATATACAACCTCTCTTCACGGCCTGGCTGACAATATACCCACTTGATACTGTCACATTCTTACTCATTCATTTACTTACTCAGTCCTTTCCTTACATAGTCACTTACTGACTTTCTGTCGCTCACACTGTCTGACTACCCGTGAACATCACTCGCTGAAGACGTCTTCAACTAAACAAGCACCTGCCTAATATTCACGCAATCATTACTCAGTGAAATAAGTACTCTATTAAAAATCCGGACATTTCATTACGTAGTTACTTGCATAATCACTTGCTTGCTCGCTTGCTGGCTGGCTGGCTGGCTGGCTGGCTTACTCAATTACTTTCTTTCTGACTTGATTACGTGCTTACGTGCTTGCTGACTGACTGACTGCCCATCTGACTGCCTGACTACTGAATGGCTGACTGACCATTTTGGATGGATGGATGCTGGTTTATTTGGCCGAATATATCAATCATATTTTCGTATACTTTAAATTCCATTCAGCAGAGATTCATGCCTCAATTCAACTGGCAGAAATCAACACGCAGCATCATTCACTGCCTAGCTGACCAACTCCCTCCATGACTCACTCACTCACTCTCTCACTCACTCATTTACTTACTCACTCCCTCCCTCCCTTACTTAGCCACTTACTGGCTTTCTCTCTCTCACACTGGCTGACTGCACGCCTACTCGACTGACCAACAGCCTGACAAACTGTCTCACTGACTAAATGACCAACCGATGAAGCAACGAAGTATCTGGTTGAAACACAGAGGAATTTACACAAGATGGTTCGATGGTAATTTCGGTGAGCGCGAGGGGAGGGGAGGGGAGAGGAGAATCAGAGCTTCGCTGATTGACAGACAATTGAGTGAAAAAGAAGAAGTCTGAAAGGTGTGATTTGGATAATGCAAGTGTATTTATTATTAGTAAGTTGTACAGAGGATATCTATCTAAAAGTACACATTGTCCACCGTCTTCAGATCAATGATGACAGGATTTTCTTCACGCAGGAAAGCTTGTTTGAATAATGACGTGTTCTGTTTAATTAGTCAATTGATGTCTGCTGCGTTAATGTTTAATGTCTTCGGCAGCCTTTACAGCAGCCACCTGGACAATTTCCACCTCGGCATCCACGGCATCCACAACACCCTCCACGGCATTTAGGGCATCCACCAGGACAGCCAGGACAACCACTGTTTGCTGCTGCCGCTGCTGGTTCTGGAACTGGACCTGCAATAACTGAAATCACAAAACAACAAAACACCACAATTTAATACTCAGTCATTACTCGCTTCATACATTCACTCACCCACTCACTCACTCACCCACTCACTCACTCACTGACCCACTGACACGTTCTATCACCAACTCAGTCACTCCTTCATTCATTGTCTCATCAATTAAGGTAGCATGTATTGACATCATTTCTACTGAGTGAATGTGTTATTTGTCTGTCTGCATTGTCTATCTCTTCTCTTATTTATGTCAACGAGTGATCATGGTCATGACGTTGATGTTGATGATGACGTGGAGTAGGAAGAGGAGCAGGAGGAGAAGGAGGAGGAGGAGGAGACGCAGGAGGAATACTTACCTCCCATTTCGAATCCCAGTGATGCAACGAGTACAACTAAGACGAGCTGAAATGAAAATGCCCATCAGGAAGGAAGGCATACAATATTATACAACAAGAGAATTGTAACATACAGTGAACATCTGCATTGTCGTTTACTGTCAACTTGAAGCTACCTACTCACATACACCGTGCTTTTTATACTCCTCGAAGTTAACCTGTCGAGCGAACCCGTGGTCACACTCGAAGTCAGCTGATCAGTAATCAATCAGTGGAATATCAACGAGTACGCGTAATGTGAAATGGTTTGATTGACATGCTCACTCGAACGATCGACCGCTCACTCGTCTGGAAGATCGATGACTTGTTCACCAGGTGGCTGAATCGCTCGCTCGCTCGCTTGCTCGCTCACTCGCCAGCCTGGCAATTCATTTTTCCCTTTCACCTATTCACCATGTGATGAACAAATAAGTCATCTTTGTATTTGTGGCTCAGTCCGTCATTGCATCTGGTTGGTTGGTTGGTTGGTTGATTGGTTGGTTCGTACATCCGTTGGTTGATTAGTTCTTCAGCTCGTTGGTTATTCATTTAGTTGGTGGGCCGATGCATGCGTCTTAATCCCCATTTTGGAATAGTTTCAATTGATTGATTGACTCGCTGACTGACGTGGATAAACTGGAAAACACTTTGCATTCTGCAATTCTTAAATGCAAACTTTGCTTAGTCGCCGTCATTCGGCGGACAAAGCCAGATAGCTGGATTCTAATCTCTGTCATGTCAATCTCACCTACTCTGACTGGCTGGCTGGCTGGCCGGATAGCTGGATACACACCATTTCGTTCTTCTCCCCAAATTCAAATGTCCTCGAAAAGATGCACACCACTGCACTGCACTGTTCTGCACTACACTACACTGCACTGTCATCAGCATCATCTCACTACTCACAGTGACCACTAGCACTGTCACCATGCCGTCCCTGCAGACTGAGTAGACCAATCAGTCAACCAACTGTTGAGGATTACAAGCAACAAGCAAGATGTAATTAAAAATAATAAGATTACTAAGCAAAAGTGTAATCATAATAATATTAATAATAATGACAACAGTAATAACGATAATATTAATACTACTACTAATAAGTGTAACTATAAAAATAGAAATCACAGTGTTGGTTTTCATATTTCTTTCAACGGTAATGTGGTAAATAATGATGACAAGGTTGAGCATGTCAATCACATAATATTAATAAATCACTACCATTACAACTACAACTACGACTACGACTACGACTGCCACTGCCACTGCCACTGCCACTGCTACTGCTACTGCACTGCACTGCACTGCTACTGCTACTGCTACTGCTACTGCTACTGCTACTGCTACTGCTACTGCTACTGCTACTGCTACTGCCACTGGAACAGCACAAGGCGAGACACGGAAGCCAACGTGTATTTTCTTCAAGTGATCGAACAGCTATTTACATCTATCTATACAGTTTACATTCTTTTACCAATCAATCAGCGAGTGTGTGATTTTCGTTATTTTTTTCGTTGGTACTTTACAGTTTACATCAGTTTTAATTTATGTTTCCGGACTTCTAAAAGGCTGGACTCACACTGTGATCATTGATTATAGATGATCACTCACTTTGAGCCACTACTCATCAGCTTGAATTACACACTGGTGAGGGATTTGGGAGCTTAACAAAACAGTCTCATAAACGATCCTTCTATTCTTATCCATCACTGATAACCTCGGCTTTGAAGAAATGTGACAGGTCATAACTTATCTAGTCATTACCCTTAAGAAGTGAGGAGATAAAACTAGATGGATATCCACAGGAATATATCGAAGATTCCAGGAAAGAATGATCCACAGGTATTGATTGGTATGCTGCTGATGAGCATTTGATTTTCTCATGAATAGACAGAGATTCCACAATGTGCCAAAGTTGGTAGGAGAACGGGCTTGCAGTGCGCTGTGCACAGATGTTCGCATTTATTTATTCATTATCCACCGCATATTTACAATGTATACGAATAGACAAAACATACCAAGCGGTAGCTGAGTAAAAGGATTTAGTTTAGACAATTGGTCTCGACTCCCAGACTGCACTCTAGATTGACAGTATTTGACTTTTAGACTATTAAGGAGTGATACTCAGAATGACGGTCGAGTTTTTATGGAGTTGTGAAGAAACCAATGAGCATTAATGAAAGACGGTCACCTGAACGTGCTTTCAATTGTATGTCTGTTTCTACAAACTTGAGTCTTCTCCCGGATCTATGAAGATTTCGTTGATATATGAATGACTACCTGACAATTATCATACGGAGTTTATGGGTATGTTATATCGGTTCTTGTATCGTGCAAATGTCGGGAAATAGTCCTAGGGATTTAGTCTTATACATGAAACAATCTCCTATGTGTATGATATTGTGTATAGCCAATGATTCCTTGACAATATAATTCAGCAATTTCCACTGTATTAGAGAACAAAAGGCGATATCCGCTCATTGTAATTGAGACAACTGATATGAGTTAGTAGAACTGTTTTCGCATTTACATTCCACAAATCGAAAATTAATAGAAATACGTGGAAGTTAGACAAATCACGTGCACATCGAATAACGGAAAGAAGGGAAAGAAAGAGATGTGAATGTCAATACAGACTAATAACTTACCCGGACGGTTAGCCGGTAGAGTCTGGTTCTCATATAAGAGAAGATGAATGATTCACTTTCCTTATGGCCATTAACACACATGGGATATGCAATAATACGGATGTGAGTTGTAACTATGTAGACTGGAAATGAAAACAACAACATCTGTGAGCTGTCGATAATACCTAAGTCACGTCTCATAATCTAACCGTCAAACCTGGTTCAATGACCATTCACTGTTTAGATTACAGTAACTATATTGACTTAAACATCTAGATCGTCACTAGAGGTTTTCAACCTGCGACGTTCTCCAGTAGCACCATCTATTCATAGTCAGTCAGCACATGTTGCAAGATGCCACTTCATATTCCAAATAAACGTATCTAATATGGAATATCATGATGAGAGTAACTGAGTGGGATTCATTGGACCTGAACATTAGGTGCAGAGGTTCCAAAAATAGATTATGTTACAACATCTGTGGCGTTGAATGTGTGACAAAAATCGATAGTTCATAGTTTGATTCAAGTTATTCCGATTTCATTAGGTGACTTGTTTCTTCTCGACTATTCTCCCTTAATTATTGTAGGTCAATTAAGATGGAAGATGTTTGGTGGACGAAAAGTTTAGCTGTTTCTCGGGGAGTGTATCACAATCGTTCGGCTTCTTTTTAGTTCAAATATCCAATGCCTAATTTAGAATGTCCCTGAAGGCTAACTTATCCTGTAAACATGGTGAATAGAAAAGCCAACACAAAACGTTAGAAATTGAAACAATCCATTACTCGTATACATTAGTAATTAGAAGTCACTCACAAAGTTAATCACTGGAATATACATATACCTAAAACGTAATGTATTGAGTTCTGAAGATTATGCAAGAGAATTCAGAGAAAATGTTGTTCTTATCAACTAAGTCCTGTTCATTTGATTCACTCAAGTATTATTGTACTAGAACATTTGAACTAGGGATTATTTCCGTTTTTTTATTGTATAATACAATGTTACACATAATCAATTCAGTTATGTATACGCCTAAAACTGACGATTCCTTAGTTTGTAGACATTGATACCATAGTGAGAAGGATACTTACCTCTTCTAGACATTTGGGTAACAAGATCAAATTACACTTCATGCCTTATTTTAATTCCACGTAATAGTAATGAAATGAAATGTGATAAAATATTTTTGTTTGTACTTACATTGAAGGACATTTAAGTAGAAGAGCAGGAGGTGTTAAAGAGAATCACATCTTTGTAAGCTGGCACAGAAGTACCGGAAAGGCTTTCTGTGAGGAGATGAATTTGAACCTATATACTCAGTGGAATAATGCACATATGTTCACCACTAGGCGATTTCTCGGCGGATTGGAATGCTTTGAAATACTGCTAGCCTGTTCATCAGAAGTAGGATAGTATTTTCCGAATCGAAAATTACTCCTAATCTCATGTAACTGCATAGTTCAGTGATGTGATGGATGGCATACACGCTGTTCATGCATATGACGTGAAACTCACCTCTAGCTCCGCGTTATCTTGTAGGAACGAGTTATTTTCCCCTAGAAACAAATGAATCATCTTAAACCTGGGTGTAGTAATCTCAACTATCCTGAGTAACGGTTAGGTTTCAATGATTTTGCTGTGAGGAGGACTTGATTAATTAATCTTTGTAACTACTTTGTTCTGTGGGAAACAAACGCCTGAAATCGATCTTGTACAGCACTTGAAAGTGAAACAAATCAAAGATGTTCTGACAGTTACGAGATTGGTCCCTGTCTAGTCTAAACTGTTAGCATGAAAAATACATAAGAGTTAAAATCAACTGGCGAATAATTGCTCCTAAAGAAAAGTAAGTCGATTTAGGAATACAAGGCTGAGCAGTTGACAATGCAGGAAAGAACATAAAGAAATACGAAATGGAGGAAAAATATGCATACATGTTTCGTCCATGTAAAGTGTTAAATGAATTACAGAAATTAACTTGTAGCCTATCACATTATTCGAATAATAATAGTACAGATAATTTACAAACTGAGCGGCATTCCCCTCTCAAGACAGTGATATTACATGCCTGTAAACCTAAGTGCCATATATCTACTAATATGTCAATAAAATTGCATCGATACACAGAACATAAAAACATATCATTCGTCGGTGAAAGGAAGAAGAATCATGAAGACAGTGGCGGATATTCCGTATAAAATATAATAGGGGAAAGCAAAATATATCCAGAAAAACATACATAAAACAAAATCAACATAATATGACAATCTACAAATAGAGCAGAAACTAAAAAATTATATATGTTAAATTACAAAGAAGAAGGAAAAATCAATGAGACAGCGAATGATCGTTTGAGTGAGCATGTCAAAACGATCATGACTGAAGATAGTTGTAAGGACTATTAATATTAATTTTATAATTACTGCAATTTTTGTAAGTATAGTGGTGGCGGTGGCTGTGGCGTGCGATATTTGCATTGCGAATACAACCCATCATATTCATTTTCCTCATGTGCCATTGACTGAGCCAATCTATCTACGACGAATTGACTAGGTTTCGTAGAATGAATCCTGAGTGTCACGACCTCGAATCACTCACTCACTTACTTGCTTACTTACTGTGGTGTGCCAGGCATTGATTAGACAGCAGCAATACTATACTATATTAACATGACAGAACGAAACCATCCTTGTATAACTGCAGCTGCAGCAGAAGAATGTATGATGTTTCGATTTTATTCATCCAGGAAGCATTTCACCCATTGCACCAATCAAACAACCAATCAGTCAATCAATAAATTCAACTGTTCTTCCTTGTACTCACTCATCATCTTCATACATTATCTTCTGAAATATTTCTTCACATCGATGTGACTCTTCATTGATGCATAACTAGGATGAATTCAAGAGAGAGAGGGAGGAAGAGAGGAGGAGACAGAGTTTGAAACAGAGACAGAGAATAGGAAGTATGTGGTGAGTGTGTGAATAGCTTGTGGATGAATGTGAGGTATAGAGAGGAAGCGATAGAGCAGCCAATCCGTGTGTGTTGTGTGTGTGTATGTGTATTTGTGAATGTGAGATTGATTCACAGATCTGGAATGCATCCGATTTATACTAGAATTAATAAGACTGTCTGTTCCCTGATTTCGCTGAGAATTTTCGCACAGCGAGCTAGCTAGCTATCTCACTTTGTCCGCCGAATGACGGCGACTAAGCAAAGTTTGCATTTAAGAATTGCAGAATGCAAAGTGTTTTCCAGTTTATCCACGTCAGTCAGCGAGTCAATCAATCAATTGAAACTATTCCAAAATGGGGATTAAGACGCATGCATCGGCCCACCAACTAAATGAATAACCAACGAGCTGAAGAACTAATCAACCAACGGATGTACGAACCAACCAATCAACCAACCAACCAACCAACCAGATGCAATGACGGACTGAGCCACAAATACAAAGATGACTTATTTGTTCATCACATGGTGAATAGGTGAAAGGGAAAAATGAATTGCCAGGCTGGCGAGTGAGCGAGCAAGCGAGCGAGCGAGCGATTCAGCCACCTGGTGAACAAGTCATCGATCTTCCAAACGAGTGAGCGGTCGATCGTTCGAGTGAGCATGTCAATCAAACCATTTCACATTACGCGTACTCGTTGATTCCACTGATTGATTACTGATCAGCTGACTTCGAGTGTGACCACGGGTTCGCTCGACAGGTTAACTTCGAGGAGTATAAAAAGCACGGTGTATGTGAGTAGGTAGCTTCAAGTTGACAGTAAACGACAATGCAGATGTTCACTGTATGTTACAATTCTCTTGTTGTATAATATTGTATGCCTTCCTTCCTGATGGGCATTTTCATTTCAGCTCGTCTTAGTTGTACTCGTTGCATCACTGGGATTCGAAATGGGAGGTAAGTATTCCTCCTGCGTCTCCTCCTCCTCCTCCTTCTCCTCCTGCTCCTCTTCCTACTCCACGTCATCATCAACATCAACGTCATGACCATGATCACTCGTTGACATAAATAAGAGAAGAGATAGACAATGCAGACAGACAAATAACACATTCACTCAGTAGAAATGATGTCAATACATGCTACCTTAATTGATGAGACAATGAATGAAGGAGTGACTGAGTTGGTGATAGAACGTGTCAGTGGGTCAGTGAGTGAGTGAGTGGGTGAGTGAGTGAGTGGGTGAGTGAATGTATGAAGCGAGTAATGACTGAGTATTAAATTGTGGTGTTTTGTTGTTTTGTGATTTCAGTTATTGCAGGTCCAGTTCCAGAACCAGCAGCGGCAGCAGCAAACAGTGGTTGTCCTGGCTGTCCTGGTGGATGCCCTAAATGCCGTGGAGGGTGTTGTGGATGCCGTGGATGCCGAGGTGGAAATTGTCCAGGTGGCTGCTGTAAAGGCTGCCGAAGACATTAAACATTAACGCAGCAGACATCAATTGACTAATTAAACAGAACACGTCATTATTCAAACAAGCTTTCCTGCGTGAAGAAAATACTGTCATCATTGATCTGAAGACGGTGGACAATGTGTACTTTTAGATAGATATCCTCTGTACAACTTACTAATAATAAATACACTTGCATTATCCAAATCACACCTTTCAGACTTCTTCTTTTTCACTCAATTGTCTGTCAATCAGCGAAGCTCTGATTCTCCCCTCCCCTCCCCTCCCCTCGCACTCACCGAAATTAGCATCGAACCATCTTGTGTAAATTCCTCTGTGTTTCAACCAGATACTTCGTTGCTTCATCGGTTGGTCATTTAGTCAGTGAGACAGTTTGTCAGGCTGTTGGTCAGTCGAGTAGGCGTGCAGTCAGCCAGTGTGAGAGAGAGAAAGCCAGTAAGTGGCTAAGTAAGGGAGGGAGGGAGTGAGTAAGTAAATGAGTGAGTGAGTCATGGAGGGAGTTGGTCAGCTAGGCAGTGAATGATGTTGCGTGTTGATTTCTGCCAGTTGAATTGAGGCATGAATCTCTGCTGAATGGAATTTAAAGTATACGAAAATATGATTGATATATTCGGCCAAATAAACCAGCATCCATCCATCCAAAATGGTCAGTCAGCCATTCAGTAGTCAGGCAGTCAGATGGGCAGTCAGTCAGTAGGCTGTAAGCACGTAAGCACGTAATCAAGTCAGAAAGAAAGTAATTGAGTAAGCCAGCCAGCCAGCCAGCCAGCCAGCAAGCGAGCAAGCAAGTGATTATGCAAGTAACTACGTAATGAAATGTCCGGATTTTTAATAGAGTACTTATTTCACTGAGTAATGATTGCGTGAATATTAGGCAGGTGCTTGTTTAGTTGAAGACGTCTTCAGTGAGTGATGTTCACGTTAACACACTACTCACTATAGCTTGTTCAGATGCTGACGTTATTGACGTTCACGAATAGTACTTAGTATACTAACGCAAGGTCTAATATCCACAACTTTCGTAGTATTCGTTCAGCGTAGACCAAAGACAAAGCAAAACACCACAATGGATCATTCAAATTACGAAATATATTTCGAGACCAAATCTGATTGCGAGATAATTTCTTAGCTGGCTGGGGATTGTGCAGGAACGTGACACTATGGAGTACCAAATGGCATGGATGCTTGACTGGAAGCCTTCAGATAAACAAGTCGACTTAAACCCCAAGCTTACAACAATTCTGAACTTATTCTAACCTATGCGTCGATAATGCCTTTTTGTGGTAAATGAATAATTTTTCTACCCACTATGTTCTGAAATAAAGCTGGTCGTTCTAAAAAAGAGAGCTGGGTGCTTAATTAATGCGACAAAATCTTAAAAAAGATCAACATCTGAAATAATGCCTTCAGTGCTGAAAATAAGCACTGCATGCGTTAACTGCTGCGGTTAATACTGAAAAATAGCACTCTCTCTCTCTCGACATAGTATATTGGAACCAACCAATCAGAAAAGAGTAGGTTTCACACAGAGTGTGTAGTGTGACGGCTGCATACTTGTCTGCGAATTACATTTGATGTAATTGGTCTATTTGACCGGAGGTGTGACAGTAAATAAGAGTCCAACGAAAACATAATTCAACAGGGAGGTAGGGGAATGTGAATTTATCACATATGAAGATTGAAATGAATAATATATTTCGTTTGTGACAGTGTCCCTGAATTTGATTACAGTTCAGTTGAGACGAGGTCACCAATGAAAACAAAATTATAAGCAAGGTAGGTTGTGTCTAATGTGTATTCTACCAGCTATGGGAAAAAAATTTTTAGTGCATCGTTCCGAAATTTGATAACAGCTGAATAAAAATGAGGTGAAAAATGGAAAACCGAAACAATTTTGAGAGAATATATTGGGCCATTCCTAAAGCACTTTAAACAGTCGAGCGAATACATTTGTCACGATTTATGTGTAAGAATAAATGATAACGGTTCACTTATGATAGGCCCACGATTTAAAAGTCCAAAAGCATTAGAACAAAAAATGGCTTATAATAAAGGTTTTGTATTTCCCAATGAATGAAAAACAAAACGATATTGTTTTTACTGACGTTTCGCTATTTAATGCTAATAGCTTTATCAA
This sequence comes from Trichobilharzia szidati, assembly GCA_944472155.2. Lineage (NCBI taxonomy): Eukaryota > Metazoa > Platyhelminthes > Trematoda > Strigeidida > Schistosomatidae > Trichobilharzia > Trichobilharzia szidati. The sequence goes on from OX235273.1 coordinate 31,100,158, forward strand.
AGTATTATTACCAAATCTCAGCATAAATATAACAAACAGTTAGGGGGTGAGAAAATAGACATAGGTCAAGTTAAAGGGACATATTGAAAGTAAAAGTAGCAATGAAGATAACTAAACCAGATAACAAAGGTAATAGTACGTCTGTTATGATATCAAAATAAAGTTTACTAACTTGATCATCGTTCGTCTGTCTGGGGCCATTTTTAGTTGTCAAGTTGGTCAATTGGTAAAGATAACAAAATCAAGTGTGGATTGTTGGATTTGATCGGTGTGTAAAATTATAAAAGTAGTGTGTGTTTACATAGTGAACTTGCTTATCACATTCGTGTTGATTTTGTCACTTGGTGGGGGAGGGAGGAGTTGTAACCAGGTCAGATTCTGTTTTAGTCCATCATTCCTATTCAGTTTAGACAATTTGGATTCCACTTGATATGAAGTGCTTCTGATGATATGAGACGTTCTTTGTGATTTCTGAAGTTTTTCTGGATTATTTCAATGTTGTCGAAGTCAATGTTGTGGCTTGATTCTATAGCGTGTAGACCTATGGCTGATGATTTTTCAAGTTTTTGTAGTTCAACGGGATTTCTCGGTGGTCGAAGAGATGCTCTACGGTGTTCATTTCTTCTGATTTTGATTTCTCGAGATGTTTGTCCGATGTATATCGCATCACATTCCAAGCATTTTATTTTATAGACACAATTAGATAGAGAATCTTTAGGGATCTGGTCTATTATATGGACAAGGTTGCTTTGAAGTGTGTCTGATGTTTAGAAGAAAACTCCAGTGTCGAGCTGATTGAGTACTCTTCTGATATCATCTGACGTCTCTGCTCTATATGGAATGACGACTGTTGAGGTCCATGTTTTCGGAATGCGTTTTCGGCCATACTTAATGTCTGTGTTGATTTTGTTGATGAAGTTCCATGGGTAGTGATGCGATATACATCGGACAAACATCTCGAGAAATCAAAATCAGAAGAAATGAACACCGTAGAGCATCTCTTCGACCACCGAGAAATCCCGTTGAACTACAAAAACTTGAAAAATCATCAGCCATAGGTCTACACGCTATAGAATCAAGCCACAACATTGACTTCGACAACATTGAAATAATCCAGAAAAACTTCAGAAATCACAAAGAACGTCTCATATCATCAGAAGCACTTCATATCAAGTGGAATCCAAATTGTCTAAACTGAATAGGAATGATGGACTAAAACAGAATCTGACCTGGTTCAAGTTAGTAAACTTTATTTTGATATCATAACAGACGTACTATTACCTTTGTTATCTGGTTTAGTTATCTTCATTGCTATTTTTACTTTCAATATGTCCCTTTAACTTGACCTATGTCTATTTTCTCACCCCCTAACTGTTTGTTATATATATATGCCGAGATTTTGTAAATTCCGGTTTAATGATACTTTGATAAAGCTATTAGCATTAAATAGCGAAACGTCAGTAAAAACAATATCGTTTTGTTTTTCATTCATTGGGAAATACAAAAACCTATATTATAATGAATATCATATACCCAATGCCCAAATTTTTTCAAACCGTTAAAAGAGAAATTGGTTTGGACATATATAAAAAAATGGGTTAACTACAACAAATGAAAACATATACTTATCATGAATGAAATATAACGAAATATGAAACACAAAATTGAAAACGAAACAAAGGGGGAATGAAAACTGAAATCCCTTAGATGAAAAAGGATACTTGTCATAAGTGAAGTGTAAATTTTTTCGATTGTTGAGCACTCTTTACGAAAAACGTTACTGCTTATCTAGAGAAGAGGTGACAAGGGATAATAAAGTAACTTTGCCTTCAAGTTCATCTGTACAGGGGACAGTGGGTATACCTAGTACTAGTGAGACCGTCACTATTGTTTCACAAATTGAGAAACCGTAACATTTATTATTATGTAGTAATTAATTTTAATAGAACTTCAGGTTATTCCTGAAAAGATGACCCAAAATGAGCTGGTCAGAGAGTCAATTATGGAATTGTTCCTTAGGAACAATGTAACAGGGGCTGTTGCGCAAGATATCTTGAACTGTATGCGTAAATTTAATCCACATGTACCAACAACCATAAGAGGCTTGCTAAAAGATAGCGGCATGTGTGTACCTAGATTTCTTGGACAAGGTGTTTACTATCACGTTGGACTGAAGGAAAATCTACAGCGTTATCAAGATAGTTGGATTGACTACGGTACTTTTCAACATATTGGCTTGCAAATCAACTATGACGGTTTATCTATATCGAACAGTTCTTAGCAGCAATTATGGCCATTCCTAGGTCGTATCACAACTCCATACGTCAGTGACGTTTTCTTAATTGGCATACATGGCGGTTTGAGAAAACCGAACAACTTCAATGAGGTTTCTATGGACCTATTAGTTGAATTGAAAGATCTTTATAAAAACGGTCTATATGATGAGAAGTGGGGTAGGAGTGTGACTGTAAGTGTTCTAGCATTTATATGTGACACGCCTGCTCGTTCTAAGGTAAAACAAACCGTCGGTCACAATGGAAAAACAGGTTGTGATAAATGTGAAGTTATAGGTTGTCGTTTGGAGGGTAGGATGACATGTCTGATTATTATCATGATTCTTATTATTAATATTTTTGAATGAATGAGTGAAAATTGTCTTTAAGATGTAGTTGAATGTCAAGAATTCCCGTTCTCTGGCGTTACTTTCACTCAGTAGTCTCCTACCGCACGACTAAATTCTCCCAAATACAATCTCTCTTCACTGACTGGCTAACAAAATACTGCCTTGATAATCTCACTCTCTTACTCATTCATTTACTTACTCACTCCTCCCTTACCTAGGCACTTAATGATTTTTTGTCTCTAACACTGGCTGACTGCCCATGAACATCACTCACTGAAGACGTCTTCAACTAAACAAGCACCTGCCTAATATTCACGCAATCATTACTCAGTGAAATAAGTACTCTATTAAAAATCCGGACATTTCATTACGTAGTTACTTGCATAATCACTTGCTTGCTCGCTTGCTGGCTGGCTGGCTGGCTGGCTGGCTGGCTGGCTGGCTGGCTGGCTGGCTGGCTGGCTGGCTTACTCAATTACTTTCTTTCTGACTTGATTACGTGCTTACGTGCTTACAGCCTACTGACTGACTGCCCATCTGACTGCCTGACTACTGAATGGCTGACTGACCATTTTGGATGGATGGATGCTGGTTTATTTGGCCGAATATATCAATCATATTTTCGTATACTTTAAATTCCATTCAGCAGAGATTCATGCCTCAATTCAACTGGCAGAAACCAACACGCAGCATCATTCACTGCCTAGCTGACCAACTCCCTCCATGACTCACTCACTCACTCTCTCACTCACTCATTTACTTACTCACTCCCTCCCTCCCTTACTTAGCCACTTACTGGCTTTCTCTCTCTCACACTGGCTGACTGCACGCCTACTCGACTGACCAACAGCCTGACAAACTGTCTCACTGACTAAATGACCAACCGATGAAGCAACGAAGTATCTGGTTGAAACACAGAGGAATTTACACAAGATGGTTCGATGGTAATTTCGGTGAGCGCGAGGGGAGGGGAGGGGAGAGGAGAATCAGAGCTTCGCTGATTGACAGACAATTGAGTGAAAAAGAAGAAGTCTGAAAGGTGTGATTTGGATAATGCAAGTGTATTTATTATTAGTAAGTTGTACAGAGGATATCTATCTAAAAGTACACATTGTCCACCGTCTTCAGATCAATGATGACAGGATTTTCTTCACGCAGGAAAGCTTGTTTGAATAATGAGGTGTTCTGTTTAGTGAATTGATTGATGTCTGCTGCGTTAATGTTTAATGTCTTCGGCAGCCTTTACAGCAGCCACCTGGACAATTTCCACCTCGGCATCCACGGCATCCACAACACCCTCCACGGCATTTCGGGCATCCACCAGGACAGCCAGGACAACCACTGTTTGCTGCTGCTGCTGCTGCTGGTTCTGGAACTGGACCTGCAATAACTGAAATCACAAAACAACAAAACACCACAATTTAATACTCAGTCATTACTCGCTTCATACATTCACTCACTCACCACCCACCCACTCACCCACTCACTCACTCACTCACCCACCCACCCACTCACTCACTCACTCACTGACCCACTGACTCGCTCTATCACCAACTCAGTCACTCCTTCATTCATTGTCTCATCAACTAAGGTAGCATGTAACGACATCATTTCTACTGAGTGAATGTGTTATTTGTCTGTCTGCATTGTCTATCTCTTCTCTCATGTCAACGAGTGATCATGCTCATGACGTTGATGTTGATGATGACGTGGAGTAGGAAGAGGAGCAGGAGCAGGAGGAGACGCAGGAGGAATACTTACCTCCCATTTCGAATCCCAGTGATGCAACGAGTACAACTAAGACGAGCTGAAATGAAAATGCCCATCAGGAAGGAAGGCATACAATATTATACAACCAGAGTATTCTAACATACAGTGAACATCTGCATTGTCGTTTACTGTCAACTTGAAGCTACCTACTCACATACACCGTGCTTTTTATACTCCTCGAAGTTAACCTGTCGAGCGAACCCGTGGTCACACTCGAAGTCAGCTGATCAGTAATCAATCAGTGGAATCAACGAGTACGCGTAATGTGAAATGGTTAGATTGACATGCTCACTCGAACGATCGACCGCTCAATCGTTTGGAAGATCGATGACTTATTCGGCAGGTGGCTGAATCGCTCGCTCGCTCGCTCGCTCGCCTACCTGCCTGGCAATTCATTTTTCCCTTTCACCTATTCACCATGTGATGAACAAATAAGTCATCTTTGTATTTGTGGCTCAGTCCGTCATTGCATCTGGTTGGTTGGTTGGTTGATTGGTTGGTTCGTACGTCCGTTGGTTGATTAGTTCTTCAGCTCGTTGGTTATTCATTTAGTTAGTGGGCCGATGCATGCGTCTTAATCCCCATTTTGGAATAGTTTCAATTGATTGATTGACTCGCTGACTGACGTGGATAAATTGGAAAGCACTTTGCATCCTGCAATTCCTAAATGCAAACTTTGCTTAGTCGCCGTCATTCGGCGGACAAAGTGAGATAGCTAGCTAGCTCGCTGTGTGAAAATTCTCAGCGAAATCAGGGAACAGACAGTCTTATTAATTCTAGTATAAATCGGATGCATTCCAGATCTGTGAATCAATCTCACATTCACACATACACATACACACACACACACGGATTGACTGCTCTATCGCTTCCTCCCTACACCTCACATTCATCCACAAGCTATTCACACACTCACCACATCCTTCCTATTCTCTGTCTCTCTTTCAAACTCTGTCTCCGCCTCTCTCCGCTCTCTCCCTCCCTCTCTCTCTCTTGAATTCATCGTAGTTATGCGTCAACTTGTAAGCAATGAGGATGTACAATGAAGAGTCACATCGATGTGGAGAAATATTTCAGAAGATAATGTATGAAGATGATGAGTGAGTAAAAGGAAGAACAGTTGAATTGATTGATTGACTGATTGGTTGTTTGATTGGTGCAATGGGTGAAATGCTTCCTGGATGAATAAAATCGAAACATCATTCACCTGCTGCTGCTGCAGCTGCATTTATACAAGGATGGTTTCGTTCTGTCATGTTAATGTAGTATAGTATTGCTGCTGTCTAATCAATGCCTGGCACACCACAGTAAGTAAGCAAGTAAGTGAGTGAGTGATTCGAGGTCGTGACACTCAGGATTCATTCTACGAAACCTAGTCAATTCGTCGTAGATAGATTGGCTCAGTCAATGGCACATGAGGAAAATGAATATGATGGGTTGTATTCGCAATGCAAATATCGCACGCCACAGCCACCGCCACCACTATACTTACAAAAATTGCAGTAATTATAAAATTAATATTAATAGTCCTTACAACTATCTTCAGTCATGATCGTTTTGACATGCTCACTCAAACGATCATTCGCTGTCTCATTGATTTTTCCTTCTTCTTTGTAATTTAACATATATAATTTTTTAGTTTCTGCTCTATTTGTAGATTGTCATATTATGTTGATTTTGTTTTATGTATGTTTTTCTGGATATTTTGCTTTCCCCTATTATATTTTATACGGAATATCCGCCACTGTCTTCATGATTCTTCTTCCTTTCACCGACGAATGATATGTTTTTATGTTCTGTGTATCGATGCAATTTTATTGACATATTAGTAGATATATGGCACTTAGGTTTACAGGCATGTAATATCACTGTCTTGAGAGGGGAATGCCGCTCAGTTTGTAAATTATCTGTACTATTATTATTCGAATAATGTGATAGGCTACAAGTTAATTTCTGTAATTCACTTAACACTTTACATGGACGAAACATGTATGCATATTTTTCCTCCATTTCGTATTTCTTTATGTTCTTTCCTGCATTGTCAACTGCTCAGCCTCGTATTCCTAAATCGACTTACTTTTCTTTAGGAGCAATTATTCGCCAGTTGATTTTAACTCTTATGTATTTTTTATGCTAACAGTTTAGACTAGATAGTGACCAGTCTCGTGACTGTCAGAACATCTTTCATTTGTTTCATTTTCAAATGCTGTACAAGATCGATTTCAGGCATTTGTTTCCCACAGAACAAAGTAGTTACAAAGATTAATTAATCAAGTCCTCCTCACAGCAAAATCATTGAAACCTAACCGTTACTCAGGATAGTTGAGAATATTGCACCCAGGTTTAAGATGATTCATTTGTTTCTAGGGGAAAATAACTCGTTCCTACAAGATAACGCGGAGCTAGAGGTGCGTTTAACGTCATATGCATGAACAGCGTGTATTCCATCCATCACATCACTGAACTATGCAGTTACATGAGATTAGGAGTAATTTTCGATTCGGAAAATACTATCCTACTTCTGATGAACAGGCTAGCAGTATTTCAAAGCATTCCAATCCGCCGAGAATTCGCCTAGTGGTGAACATATGTGCATTATTCCACTGAGTATATAGGTTCAAATTCATCTCCTCACAGAAAGCCTTTCCGGTACTTCTGTGCCAGCTTACAAAGATGTGATTCTCTTTAACACCTCCTGCTCTTCTACTTAAATGTCCTTCAATGTAAGTACAAACAAAAATATTTTATCACATTTCATTTCATTACTATTACGTGGAATTAAAATAAGGCATGAAGTGTAATTTGATCTTGTTCCCCAAATGTCTAGAAGGGGTAAGCATCCTTCTCACTATGGTATCAATGTCTATAAACTAAGGAATCGTCAGTTTTACGCGTATACATAACTGAATTGATTATGTGTAACATTGTATTATACAATAAAAAAACGGAAATAATCCCTAGTTCAAATGTTCTAGTACAATAATACTTGAGTGAATCAAATGAACAGGACTTAGTTGATAAGAACAACATTTTCTCTGAATTCTCTTGCATAATCTTCAGAACTCAATACATTACGTTTTAGGTATATGTATATTCCAGTGATTAACTGTGTGAGTGACTTCTAATTACTAATGTATACGAGTAATGGATTGTTTCAATTTCTAACGTTTTGTGTTGGCTTTTCTATTCACCATGTTCAGAGGATAAGTTAGCCTTCAGGGACATTCTAAATTAGGCATTGGATATTTGAACTAAAAAGAAGCCAAACGATTGTGATACACTCCCCTAGAAACAGCTAAACTTTTCGTCCACCAAACATCTTCCATCTTAATTGACCTACAATAATTAAGGGAGAATAGTCGAGAAGAAACAAGTCACCTAATGAAATCGGAATAATTTGAATCAAACTATGAACTATCGATTTTTGTCACACATTCAACGCCACAGATGTTGTAACATAATCTATTTTTGGAACCTCTGCACCTAATGTTCAGGTCCAATGAATCCCACTCAGTTACTCTCATCATGATATTCCATATTAGATACGTTTATTTGGAATATGAAGTGGCATCTTGCAACATGTGCTGATTGACTATAAATAAACTGTGCTACTGGAGAACGTCGCAGGTTGAAAACCTCTAGTGACGATCTACGCGTTTAAGTCAATATAGTTACTGTAATCTAAACAGTGAATGGTCATTGAACCAGGTTTGACGGTTAGATTATGAGACGTGACTTAGGTATTATCGACAGCTCACAGATGTTGTTGTTTTCATTTCCAGTCTACGTAGTTACAACTCACATCCGTATTATTGCATATCCCATATGTGTTAATGACCACAAGGAAAGTGAATCACTCATCTTCTCTTATATGAGAACCAGACTCTACCGGCTAACCGTCCGGGTAAGTTATTAGTCTGCATTGACATTCACATCTCTTTCTTTCCCTTCTTTCGATTATTTGATGTGCACGTGATCTGTCTCAGTTATGCATGTTTCTAGTAATTTTCGATTTGTGGATTGAACCTACCCATGTAAATGCGAAAACAGTTCTACTAACTCATATCAGTTGTCTCAATTACAATAAGCGGATATCGCCTTTTGTTCTCTAATACAGTGGAAATTGCTGAATTATATTGTCAAGGAATCATTGGCTATACACAATATCATACACGTAGGAGATTGTTTCATGTATAAGACTAAATCCCTAGAACTATTTCCCTACATTTGCACGATACAAGAACCGATATAACATACCCATAAACTCCGTATGATAATTGTCAAGTAGTCATTCATATATCAACGAAATCTTCACAGATCCGGGAGAAGACTCAAGTTTGTAGAAACAGACATACAATTGAAAGCACGTTCAGGTGACCGTCTTTCATTAATGCTCATTGGTTTCTTCACAACTCCATAAAAACTCGACCGTCATTCTGAGTATCACTCCTTAATAGTCTAAAAGTCAAATACTGTCAATCTAGAGTGCAGTCTGGGAGTCGAGACCAATTGTCTAAACTAAATCCTTTTACTTAGCTACCGCTTGGTATGTTTTGTCTATTCGTATACATTGTAAATATGCGGTGGATAATGAATAAACAAATGCGAACATCTGTGCACAGCGCACTGCAAGCCCGTTCTCCTACCAACTTTTGCACATTGTGGAATCTCTGTCTATTCATGAAAAAATCAAATGCTCATCAGCAGCATACCAATACCTGTGGATCATTCTTTCCTGGAATCTTCGATATATTCCTGTGGATATCCATCTAGTTTTATCTCCCCACTTCTTAAGGGTAATGACTAGATAAGTTATGACCTGTCACATTTCTTCAAAGCCGAGGTTATCATTGATGGATAAGAATAGAAGGATCGTTTATGAGACTGTTTCGTTAAGCTCCAAAATCAGCAGTGTGTAATTCAAGCTGATGAGTAGTGGCTCAAAGTGAGTGACCATCTATAATCAATGATCAGAGTGTGAGTCCAGCCTCTTAGAAGTCCGGAAACATAAATTAAAACTGATGTAAACTGTAAAGTACCAACGACAAAGATAACGAAAACCACACACTCGCTGATTGATTGGTTAAAGAATGTAAACTGTATACACAGATATGAATAGCTGTTTGATCACTTGAAGAAAATACACGTTGGCTTCCGTGTCTCGCCTTGTGCTGTTCCAGTGGCAGTGGCAGTGGCAGTGGCTGTGGTAGTCGAAGTCATAGTTGTAGTTGTAATGGTAGTGATTTATTAATATTATGTGATTGACATGCTCAACCTTGTCATCATTAGCACATTACCGTTGAAAGAAATATGAAAACCAACACTGTGATTTCTATTTTTATAGTTACACTTATTAGTAGTAGTATTAATATTATCGTTATTACTGTTGTCATTATTATTAATATTATTATGATTACACTTTTGCTTAGTAATCTTATTATTTTTAATTACATCTTGCTTGTTGCTTGTAATCCTCAACAGTTGGTTGACTGATTGGTCTACTCAGTCTGCAGGGACGGCATGGTGACAGTGCTAGTGGTCACTGTGAGTAGTGAGGTGATGCTGATGACAGTGCAGTGTAGTGTAGTGCAGAACAGTGCAGTGCAGTGGTGTGCATCTTTTCGAGGACATTTGAATTTGGGGAGAAGAACGAAATGGTGTGTATCCAGCTATCCGGCCAGCCAGCCAGCCAGTCAGAGTAGGTGAGATTGACATGACAGAGATTAGAATCCAGCTATCTGGCTTTCTCCGCCGAATGACGGCGACTAAGCAAAGTTTGCATTTAAGAATTGCAGAATGCAAAGTGTTTTCCAGTTTATCCACGTCAGTCAGCGAGTCAATCAATCAATTGAAACTATTCCAAAATGGGGATTAAGACGCATGCATCGGCCCACCAACTAAATGAATAACCAACGAGCTGAAGAACTAATCAACCAACGGATGTACGAACCAACCAATCAACCAACCAACCAACCAACCAGATGCAATGACGGACTGAGCCACAAATACAAAGATGACTTATTTGTTCATCACATGGTGAATAGGTGAAAGGGAAAAATGAATTGCCAGGCTGGCGAGTGAGCGAGCAAGCGAGCGAGCGAGCGATTCAGCCACCTGGTGAACAAGTCATCGATCTTCCAAACGATCGAGCGGTCGATCGTTCGAGTGAGCATGTCAATCAAACCATTTCACATTACGCGTACTCGTTGATTCCACTGATTGATTACTGATCAGCTGACTTCGAGTGTGACCACGGGTTCGCTCGACAGGTTAACTTCGAGGAGTATAAAAAGCACGGTGTATGTGAGTAGGTAGCTTCAAGTTGACAGTAAACGACAATGCAGATGTTCACTGTATGTTAGAATACTCTGGTTGTATAATATTGTATGCCTTCCTTCCTGATGGGCATTTTCATTTCAGCTCGTCTTAGTTGTACTCGTTGCATCACTGGGATTCGAAATGGGAGGTAAGTATTCCTCCTGTGTCTCCTCCTCCTCCTCCTGCTCCTGTCCTGCTCCTGCTCCTGCTCCTCTTCCTACTCCACGTCATCATCAACATCAACGTCATGAGCATGATCACTCGTTGACATGAGAGAAGAGATAGATAATGCAGACAGACAAATAACACATTCACTCAGTAGAAATGATGTCGCTACATGCTACCTTAGTTGATGAGACAATGAATGAAGGAGTGACTGAGTTGGTGATAGAGCGAGTCAGTAGGTCAGTGAGTGAGTGTGTGGTTGAGTGAGTGGGTGAGTCCGTGAGTGATAGAGTGGGTGGGTGAGTGATTGAGTGGGTGAGTGAGTGAATGTATGAAGCGAGTAATGACTGAGTATTAAATTGTGGTGTTTTGTTGTTTTGTGATTTCAGTTATTGCAGGTCCAGTTCCAGAACCAGCAGCAGCAGCAGCAGCAAACAGTGGTTGTCCTGGCTGTCCTGGTGGATGCCCGAAATGCCGTGGAGGGTGTTGTGGATGCCGTGGATGCCGAGGTGGAAATTGTCCAGGTGGCTGCTGTAAAGGCTGCCGAAGACATTAAACATTAACGCAGCAGACATCAATTGACTAATTAAACAGAACACGTCATTATTCAAACAAGCTTTCCTGCGTGAAGAAAATCCTGTCATCATTGATCTGAAGACGGTGGACAATGTGTACTTTTAGATAGATATCCTCTGTACAACTTACTAATAATAAATACACTTGCATTATCCAAATCACACCTTTCAGACTTCTTCTTTTTCACTCAATTGTCTGTCAATCAGCGAAGCTCTGATTCTCCTCTCCCCTCCCCTCCCCTCGCACTCACCGAAATTAGCATCGAACCATCTTGTGTAAATTCCTCTGTGTTTCAACCAGATACTTCGTTGCTTCATCGGTCGGTCATTTAGTCAGTGAGACAGTTCGTCAGGCTGTTGGTCAGTCGAGTAGGCGTGCAGTCAGCCAGTGTGAGAGAGAGAAAGCCAGTAAGTGGCTAAGTAAGGGAGGGAGGGAGGGAGTAAGTAAGTAAATGAGTGAGTGAGTCATGGAGGGAGTTGGTCAGCTAGGCAGTGAATGATGTGGCGTGTTGATTTCTGCCAGTTGAATTGAGGCATAAATCTCTGCTGAATGGAATTTAAAGTATACGAAAATATGATTGATATATTCGGCCAAATAAACCAGCATCCATCCATCCAAAATGGTCAGTCAGCCATTCAGTAGTCAGGCAGTCAGGTGGGCAGTCAGTCAGTCAGACAGTAAGCACGTAAGCACGTAATCAAGTCAGAAAGAAAGTAATTGAGTAAGCCAGCCAGCCAGCCAGCCAGCCAGCCAGCCAGCCAGCCAGCCAGCCAGCCAGCCAGCCAGCCAGCAAGCGAGCAAGCAAGTGATTATGCAAGTAACTACGTAATGAAATGTCCGGATTTTTAATAGAGTACTTATTTCACTGAGTAATGATTGCGTGAATATTAGGCAGGTGCTTGTTTAGTTGAAGACGTCTTCAGTGAGTGATGTTCATGGGCAGTCAGCCAGTGTTGGAGACAAAAAATCATTAAGTGCCTAGGTAAGGGAGGAGTGAGTAAGTAAATGAATGAGTAAGAGAGTGAGATTATCAAGGCAGTATTTTGTTAGCCAGTCAGTGAAGAGAGATTGTATTTGGGAGAAATTAGTCGTGCGGTAGGAGACTACTGAGTGAAAGTAAGGCCAGAGAACGGGAATTCTTGACATTCAACTACATCTTAAAGACAATTTTCACTCATTCATTCAAAAATATTAATAATAAGAATCATGATAATAATCAGACATGTCATCCTACCCTCCAAACGACAACCTATAACTTCACATTTATCACAACCTGTTTTTCCATTGTGACCGACGGTTTGGTTTACCTTAGAACGAGCAGGCGTGTCACATATAAATGCTAGAACACTTACAGTCACACTCCTACCCGACTTCTCATCATATAGACCGTTTTTATGAAGATCTTTCAATTCAACTAATAGGTCCATAGAAACCTCATTGAAGTTGTTCGGTTTTCTCAAACCGCCATGTATGCCAATTAAGAAAACGTCACTGACGTATGGAGTTGTGATACGACCTAGGAATGGCCATAATTGCTGCTAAGAACTGTTCGATATAGATAAACCGTCATAGTTGATTTGCAAGCCAATATATTGTAAAGTACCGTAGTCAATCCAACTATCTTGATAACGCTGTAGATTTTCCTTCAGTCCAACGTGATAGTAAACACCTTGTCCAAGAAATCTAGGTACACACATGCCGCTATCTTTTAGCAAGCCTCTTATGGTTGTTGGTACATGTGGATTAAATTTACGCATACAGTTCAAGATATCTTGCGCAACAGCCCCTGTTACATTGTTCCTAAGGAACAATTCCATATTTTTCAAGTTTTTGTTTGTAGGGATTTGATTGGTTACAGGATTTCATCATGAGCTGACATTAGTTAGAGAACCATTGGAGAACCTGGGAGTACTAGACAGCTGTTTCGTCCTAGTTTGGGAATCTTCATCAGTACGCACCCACCGGGATAAGAACCCACGACCATCTGGTAACAAGGCGAGCTCGCATAATTTGAAGCGACTCGGACCCCATCCAATGGCCCTTGAATTCTAACTTCTGCCAATTCACGACATAGCGCGACCCCTAGAAAATGTCTTCGGCGAGAATTCCATAATTGACTTTCTGACCAGCTCTTTTTGGGTCATCTTTTCAGGAATAACCTGAAGTTCTAGTAAAATTAATTATTACATAATAATAAATGTTACGGTTCTCCTCAATTTGTGAAACAATAGCGACGGTCTCACTAGTACTAGGTATACCCACTGTCCCCTGTACAGATGAACTTGAAGGCAAAGTTACTTTATTATCCCTTGTCACCTCTTCTCTAGATAAGCAGTAACGTTTCCAGAAGTCCCAGTCACTATATGCTGCATCACGTAACCGTTTTTGACGGCGATAAAATGTGGAGTAGCTGTATCCAAGGTATTCATGCAGTTTACCAGAAGATATTCCTCTCTTACGACTTGTTGCAGAATGCTGAATACCCGTATCTAACGCATTATCTGAGTTGCTTTCCTTATAACAGAAATGGACAAATAGACAACCGAAATCTAACTCACCTGCATGATTTATAAATCCTGTAAGGATGGTCTCTGTATGTAAGGAGTACTGCTTATATACCTCTAGGCAAACATCCGTTTTCTTAATATGAAAAGGGATGACAGATGTATTGTAATCACAACTTTGAATAAGGCATTAAGAAGACAAATTTCGCGAGATGATATCATTTCGTAGTTTCTTTACAACCGCTTTACAACTAACATGGTTAACAATAATAAAATAAAGTTCATGACAATAACCATGGTTATTGTAAAGCGGTATTAAAGAAACTACGAAATGATATCCTCTCGCGAAATTTGTCTTCTTAATGCCTTATTCAAATTTATTAAAGGGAATAATTGTTTTAATTAGTACTCACAACTGTTAACATTTTCCTTACAGCAAGGTCTACACGCTATAGAATCAAGCCACAACATTGATTTCGACAGATAGACTTCGACTTCGAGAAATGAAACCCAAAATTGTAAATTCTCTCCGGTTTAAACTAAAACCAAAGTCTTATGTGCTTTCAAGATTCTACGGCCAACCAAAGATACATAAACCCACAGTTCCATTAAGACCAGTAAAAGATTTCACCAACTCACCGACATACAACCTATCTGAATACTTACTCTCGGTACTACAAAATGACACTCAAAATATTGTAAGGAATTCATATGATTTCAAATCCCAAACAGAACACCGAGACACTGATAAAGGAGACATTATGGCAAGCTATGATATTAACTCATTATATACTAATATCAATTACCGAAAGTCTTGATATCATTTCCAGTCTACTAGAATCAGATACAATCCTATCACAAAGATGTCCACTGGACACCAGTGAAATAATTAAGAGCTTGAAATTCTGTCTAGAAAGTAATTATTTTACATTTAAAGGGAGTTTATATAGACTGAAAAATGTTGTTGCTATGGGTTCACCAGTCTCCCCAATAATCGCCGACCTTTTCATGAATAGATTCGAAAATAACATCTTTTCAAGAATACTCACTCCTAAAATATGGTTAAGATATGTAGATGATACTTTTGTAATACTAAAACGAGATCTACACAATTCATTCCTGGAGAAAATAAACGGTGTATCTCCCAGAATCCAGTTCACTTCGGAAGCAAAATCAAACGTCGGTGAACTACCATTTCTAGACTTCCTAGTTAAGAGAAGGGAAAACGGACATTTTAGTATATCCATATTCAGGAAGAAAATCCACTTAAATAAATATTTAGATTTCAAATCATCACACCCCATCAGCGCAAACATTTCAGTTGTTTCAAGTCTTCTTAGACGAGCACACTCCTTGATAATCGACGAGAAAGAAAAAGAAGAAGAAATATCAAACATTAATGAAACTCTCAAGCAAAACAACTACCAAGGGACTTCATCAACAGAATCAACACAGACATTGAGTATGGACGAAAATGCATTCCCAAAATATGGACCTCAACAGTCGTCATTCCATATAGAGCAGAGACGTCAGATGATATCAGAAGAGTACTCAATCAGCTCGACACTGGAGTTTTCTTCAAAACATTAGACACACTACGAAACAACCTTGTCCATATAAAAGACCAAATCCCTAAAGATTCTCTAAATAATCGTATCTATAAAATAAAATGCTTGGAATGTGATGCGATATACATCGGACAAACATCTCGAGAAATCAAAATCAGAAGAAATGAACACCGCAGAGAGTCTGTTCCACCACCGAGAAATCCCGTTGAACTACAAAAACTTGAAAAATCATCAGCCATAGGTCTACATGCTATAGAATCAGTCACAAAGTTGATTTTGACAATATTGAAATAATCCAGAAAAACTTCAGAAATCACAAAGAACGTCTCATATCATCAGAAGCACTTCATATCAAGTGGAATCCAAATTGTCTAAACTGAATAGGAATGATGGACTAAAACAGAATCTGACCTGGTTACAACTCCTCCCTCCCCCACCAAGTGACAAAATCAACACGAATGTGATAAGCAAGTTCACTATGTAAACACACACTACTTTTATTATTTTACACACCGATCAAATCCAACAATCCACACCTGATTTTGTTATCTTCACCAATTGACCAACTTGACAACTAAAAATGGCCCCAGACAGACGAACGATGATCAAGTTAGTAAACTTAATTTTGATATCATAACAGACGTACTATTACCTTTGTTATCTGGTTTAGTTATCTTCATTGCTGCTTTTACTTTCAATATATCCCTTTAACTTGACCTATGTCTATTTTCTCACCCCCTAACTGTTTGTTATATATATGCTGAGATTTTGTAAATTCCGGTTTAATGATACTTTGATAAAGCTATTAGCATTAAATAGCGAAACGTCAGTAAAAACAATATCGTTTTGTTTTTCATTCATTGGGAAATACAAAAACCTATATTATAATGAATATCATATACCCAATGCCCAAATTTTTTCAAACCGTTAAAAGAGAAATTGGTTTGGACATATATAAAAAAATCGGTTAACTACAACAAATGAAAACATATACTTATCATGAATGAAATATAACGAAATATGAAACACAAAATTGAAAACGAAACAAAGGGGGAATGAAAACTGAAATCCCTTAGATGAAAAAGGATACTTGTCATAAGTGAAGTGTGAATTTTTTCGATTGTTGAGCACTGTTTACGAGGTCATATATTAAAACCTTGGGAATCCAAACGAAACAAGGTGGGGGTGATTGTGTTGATTCCCCGTCGAAAACAAACACTTGCTGTAAGGAAAATGTTAACAGTTGTGATTACAATACATCTGTCATCCCTTTTCATATTAAGAAAACGGATGTTTGCCTAGAGGTATATAAGCAGTACTCCTTACATACAGAGACCATCCTTACAGGATTTATAAATCATGCAGGTGAGTTAGATTTCGGTTGTCTATTTGTCCATTTCTGTTATAAGGAAAACAACTCAGATAATGCGTTAGATACGGGTATTCAGCATTCTGCAACAAGTCGTAAGAGAGGAATATCTTCTGGCAGACTGCATGAATGCCTTGGATACAGCTACTCCACATTTTATCGCCGTCAAAAACGGTTACGTGATGCAGCATATAGTGACTGGGACTTCTGGAAACGTTACTGCTTATCTAGAGAAGAGGTGACAAGGGATAATAAAGTAACTTTGCCTTCAAGTTCATCTGTACAGGGGACAGTGGGTATACCTAGTACTAGTGAGACCGTCGCTATTGTTTCACAAATTGAGAACCGTAACATTTATTATTATGTAATAATTAATTTTAATAGAACTTCAGGTTATTCCTGAAAAGATGACCCAAAAAGAGCTGGTCAGAAAGTCAATTATGGAATTGTTCCTTAGGAACAATGTAACAGGGGCTGTTGCGCAAGATATCTTGAACTGTATGCGTAAATTTAATCCACATGTACCAACAACCATAAGAGGCTTGCTAAAAGATAGCGGCATGTGTGTACCTAGATTTCTTGGACAAGGTGTTTACTATCACGTTGGACTGAAGGAAAATCTACAGCGTTATCAAGATAGTTGGATTGACTACGGTACTTTTCAACATATTGGCTTGCAAATCAACTATGACGGTTTATCTATATCGAACAGTTCTTAGCAGCAATTATGGCCATTCCTAGGTCGTATCACAACTCCATACGTCAGTGACGTTTTCTTAATTGGCATACATGGCGGTTTGAGAAAACCGAACAACTTCAATGAGGTTTCTATGGACCTATTAGTTGAATTGAAAGATCTTTATAAAAACGGTCTATATGATGAGAAGTCGGGTAGGAGTGTGACTGTAAGTGTTCTAGCATTTATATGTGACACGCCTGCTCGTTCTAAGGTAAAACAAACCGTCGGTCACAATGGAAAAACAGGTTGTGATAAATGTGAAGTTATAGGTTGTCGTTTGGAGGGTAGGATGACATGTCTGATTATTATCATGATTCTTATTATTAATATTTTTGAATGAATGAGTGAAAATTGTCTTTAAGATGTAGTTGAATGTCAAGAATTCCCGTTCTCTGGCGTTACTTTCACTCAGTAGTCTCCTACCGCACGACTAATTTCTCCCAAATACAATCTCTCTTCACTGACTGGCTAACAAAATACTGCCTTGATAATCTCACTCTCTTACTCATTCATTTACTTACTCACTCCTCCCTTACCTAGGCACTTAATGATTTTTTGTCTCTAACACTGGCTGACTGCCCATGAACATCACTCACTGAAGACGTCTTCAACTAAACAAGCACCTGCCTAATATTCACGCAATCATTACTCAGTGAAATAAGTACTCTATTAAAAATCCGGACATTTCATTACGTAGTTACTTGCATAATCGCAAATATCGCACACCACCACCATCACCACCACCGACACCGCCACCGACACCACTACACTTACAAAAATTGCAGTAATTATAAAATTAATATTAATAGTCATTACAACGTTCTTCAATGTTTATCGTTTTCTCACAGCAGGAGGTAAGACGCTGAAGACAATGTATATTTTCATTGATCAGACTGCTGTTTGTATATGTTCAGTTTATATTCGTTGACCAATCAATCGCTGAGCGTGTGATTTCCTGTGACTAAATCAAACGGAGAAAAATAGCATGTTCAAATCGATACATCGTATTCTGTTGCCTGCCAATGGAGTATTGATCTGTGAGGGGAAAGTTTTCTGTCTCTAACATCAAATAGAATGTTCAAATAGATATATCGTATTCTGTTGCTAATGTTGAATTGAACTGTGGGAACATGTGAGAATAACATTCCGTTGGCACAGATTGTCTGTATCACACCACGACATTAAGATGACAGTGGAGTGCATTGCTTTCGATGACATTTGAATTAGGTGAATAGAGAAATTGTATGTCCCCAGACAGCCTAGGTGAGGTTGACATGACGGAAATTCGAGTGTCTGTGTGTGTGTGTGAGAGAGAGAGGAGGGAGTGAGTGAGTTAGGTAGTGATAGGATCCCGCATAAAATAGTATATCACCCTTTCTCACGCATATTGTGACACATATTGTGCGATCAATCATTTCTCACGACTGTGAGCCGACTTTATTGTGTTAAAAATGTATAAATATCATGTGTAGTTTTCCTAATAAATGTACAGTATTTTACATTGACAGGCCAGCTCTTGTCTTTTGATATTTGCGTGGCTCAGTGAATCGGAAGGTACAACGGACAAATAGGCGTATTAACGTACCAGTCGAGTTCATTACCGTTATACAAATTAGCAGCTCAGCAGATATAACAAGTAGGCAGGTAGTTTGGGAGTAAGGTGATCGAAGTGATTCATGATCACGTGTTTGTCAGCATTTCACGCGTCGTCCATGCTTCCTTGTATATATGTGAGAATTTGTGAGAATAGGAGACTTGTTTGTATCGCTTGCTTGGTGTGGAGCTGAGCTGATCTGAGAAGAGATGAGCAGAGCAGGTGGGATCAGATCTGACGTCTTCTGGCAAATCTAGCTGTCTTCAACTGGTGCGTGCGTGCCTGCGTGCGTGTTCATGTGTCTATCTAATGTGTGTTTTCACAATGTTTGTTGACGTGAAGCAGCAGCAAGGAGGTTGATTAGCTGGTGTCAATGTGAGTGTCAGTCAGTGTGTGTCTGAGCGACAGCGAGTGAGCGAGCGAACCAGCATGCCAGCGATGGACAACGGGAGAGAGAGAGAGAGAGAGAGATAGGGAAGGAGATGTGGATCGTTTGAACCTCATCGAAAGTGTGAGTCTGCAGAGAATTCAGTGTGTCAGTGACTTCATCTTGTATGTGAATCAACGTATGTATAGGTGCACATATCCTTATGTGTATGTGTATGTGTGTTTGTATGTACATTTATTATATATCTATCTTTCTATACATATGCATAAGCGTAGGGTATTTAAATAAACAGGATATTTCCTACTGTTTTGTAGTTAGTAGATCTTCAGTAGAATCGGTCCGAAGTGAGTGAGTACTAGTCACATTTGGTTTTATAGGCAGGATGACAAGACACGAGGAAGAAGAGAGATTCTATGTAGTAGAAATTAGTCGTGTGGTAGGAGAATAGTGAGCGAAATTCACACCAGAGAACGGGAATTCGCGAAGATCGAAATACAACTACCCTTTAAATACAATTTCCATTCATTCATTCAAAAATATCATTAATAATAACAATAACGGTAATAATCAGACAGCAGGCCTGGTAGTAATGCGTTAATTAATTAATTAATTAATTAATTAATTACATATTTATTGATTAATTAATTAATTCAAACAATTTTTCCGTTGGATAAATATGTATAAGGCATTACGAAGACAAATCTCTCGAGATGATATCATTTCGTAGTTTCTTTTTAACCGCTTCACAACTCACATTGTTAACAATAATAAAATTAAGTTCATGACAATTACTCAGTTAAATAAAACAAAAGTACATATGAATTAACAATCATATTTAATAGGTCATGTAGTCCATGGTAGGCGGAGATTGAAGTCTATTGTTTTTTGTGCACACAGTTTAGGCTGTATGTGATTAATCCAACGTGCTTCCATCACCTTCAATAACCTTGAATTAGAGTTATGTGAAATAATTGTGAAACAGTCATTAATATTGATTTTGTGACCTGACATTAATAAGTGTTTTGCAATGGATAATGCTGGATTTCTATTCAGATTACTCGCATAGGGATTTTCTATATGATTTAGTAGCCATTTTAGAACATGTTCTTTCCGACGACATTGGAACATTCTGTCGGTTCTACATATATAGGTGTCACCGCAGCTGCAGGTGAACTTGTAGATACAGTTTGAAGTAGAGTCCACAGAATTTCGTCCTTTAATCGTAGTTACAGGGATCGAAAATGTTCGGCACGTGAGGAAAAGAGATGCGTCGTAGAATGTGCGTTTGATGGCTGACCGAAGTCTTTGAGCTGTCAGCTGCATAATCTGGTCACCCTTGAATGGTAGGTTAATAAAGATAGCTTTCTTTGGTACCGAAGCTGTCTTTTCGAGATGTGGTCTTTCTTTACTGTGACAAGTGATAAAGTTTTCCGGATAACCATTAGCTAATAAAACTGAATGTATATGTCGAAACTCATCCATCACTGTGTCACTCGTGCATATTATTCGGGACCTTGACAACAAATATTTCACTAGGGAACGTTTATACTAGAAAGGAAAAAACTGGTCAAATACAGATATTGTCTACTCCATGTCTGTTTAAAAAAATACGCAATCTGTGCCTACGGAATGTTATTCTCACATGTTCCCACAGATCAATTCGACATTAGCAACAGAATACGATGTATCTATTTGAACAGGCTATTTTTGCTATTTTTTTGATGTAAACCGAAATGACACGCTCAGTGATTGATTGGTCAACGAATATAAACTGAACATATATAAACAGCGGTCTGATCAATGAAAATATACTTTGTCTTCAGTGTCTTACCTCCTGCTGTTAGAAAACGATAATCATTGAAGATCGTTGTAATGACTATTAATATTAATTTTATAATTACTGCATTTTTTGTAAGTATAGTGGGGGCGGTGGTGGTGGTGTGCGATATTTGCATTGCGAATATCATTCATCACACTCATTTTCCTCACGTACCATTGACTGAGCCAATCTATCTACGACGAATTGACTAGGATTCGTAGAGTGAATCACGAATGGCAGGACCTCGAATCGCTCGCTCGTTCATTCAGTCACTCACTCACTCACTCACTGACTTGTCTACTTTCTGTGGTGTTCCAGGCATTGAAAGACAGCAGCAATGCTATACTATACACACATGACAGAACGAAACCATCATTGTATAAATGCATCTGAAGCAGCTGCTGCAGCGTGAATGATGTTTCGATTTTATTCATCCAGGAAGCATCTCACCCATTGCACCAATCAAACAACCAATCAGTCAATCAATCAATTCAACTGTTCTTCCTTGTACTCACTCATCATCTTCATACATTATCTTGTCAAATATTTCTCCAAATCAATGTTAATCTTCATTGTGCATCTTCAGTGCCTACAAGTTGATGCATAACTACGATGAATTGAAGAGACAGAGAGAGGGGAGACGGGGTTTGAAAGAGAGACAGAGAATAGGAAGGATGTGGTGAGTTTGTGAATAGCTTGTCGATGAATGTGAGATGTAGAGAGGAAGTGATAGAGCAGTCAATCCGTGTGTGTGCATGTGTATATGTGAATGGGAGATTGATTTACAGATCTGGAATGCATCTGATTTATACTAGAATTAATAAGACTGTCTGTTCCCAGGTTTCGCTGAGAATTTTCGCACAGCGAGAAAATGAGCTATCTCGCTTTGTCCGCCGAATGACGCCGACTAAGCAAATTTTGCATTTAAGAATTGCAGAATGCAAAGTGCTTTCCAATTTATGCATGTCAGTCAACCAGTCAATCAATCAATTGAAGCTATTCCAAAGTGGGGATCAAGACACATGCATCGACCCACCAACTAAATGAATAAGCAACGAGCTGACGAACTAATCAACCAACTGACGGAGGGACGGACGAACCAACCAACCAATCAACAAACCAGATGTAATGACGGACAGAGTCGCAAATACAAGGATGACTTATTTATTTATCACATAGTGAATAGGTGAAAGGGAAAAACGAATTGCCAGGCTGGCGAGTGAGCGAGCGAGCGATTCAGCCACCTGGCGAACAAGTCATCGATCTTCCAAACGAGTGATCGGTCGATCGTTCGAGTGAGCATGTCAATCTAACCATTTCACATTACGCGTACTCGTTGATTCCACTGATTGATTACTGATCAGCTGACTTCGAGTGTGACCACGGGTTCGCTCGACAGGTTAACTTCGAGGAGTATAAAAAGCACGGTGTATGTGAGTAGGTAGCTTCAAGTTGACAGTAAACGACAATGCAGATGTTCACTGTATGTTACAATTCTCTTGTTGTATAATATTGTATGCCTTCCTTCCTGATGGGCATTTTCATTTCAGCTCGTCTTAGTTGTACTCGTTGCATCACTGGGATTCGAAATGGGAGGTAAGTATTCCTCCTGCGTCTCCTACTCCTCCTCCTCTCCTGCTCCTGCTCCTCTTCCTACTCCACGTCATCATCAACATCAGCGTCATGACCATGATCACTCGTTGACATAAGAGAAGAGATAGACAATGCAGACAGACAAATAACACATTCACTCAGTAGAAATGATGTCATTACATGTTACCTTAGTTGATGAGACAATGAATGAAGGAGTGACTGAGTTGGTGATAGAACGTGTCAGTGGGTCAGTGAGTGAGTGATTGGGTGAGTGAGTGAGTGGGTGAGTGAATGTATGAAGCGAGTAATGACTGAGTATTAAATTGTGGTGTTTTGTTGTTTTGTGATTTCAGTTATTGCAGGTCCAGTTCCAGAACCAGCAGCAGCAGCAGCAGCAGCAGCAACAGTGGTTGTCCTGGCTGTCCTGGTGGATGCCCTAAATGCCGTGGAGGGTGTTGTGGATGCCGTGGATGCCGAGGTGGAAATTGTCCAGGTGGCTGCTGTAAAGGCTGCCGAAGACATTAAACATTAACGCAGCAGACATCAATTGACTAATTAAACAGAACACATCATTATTCAAACAAGCTTTCCTGCGTGAAGAAAATCCTGTCATCATTGATCTGAAGACGGTGGACAATGTGTACTTTTAGATAGATATCCTCTGTACAACTTACTAATAATAAATACACTTGCATTATCCAAATCACACCTTTCAGACTTCTTCTTTTTCACTCAATTGTCTGTCAATCAGCGAAGCTCTGATTCTCCCCTCCCCTCCCCTCCCCTCGCACTCACCGAAATTAGCATCGAACCATCTTGTGTAAATTCCTCTGTGTTTCAACCAGATACTTCGTTGCTTCATCGGTTGGTCATTTAGTCAGTGAGACAGTTTGTCAGGCTGTTGGTCAGTCGAGTAGGCGTGCAGTCAGCCAGTGTGAGAGAGAGAAAGCCAGTAAGTGGCTAAGTAAGGGAGGGAGGGAGGGAGTGAGTAAGTAAATGAGTGAGTGAGAGAGTGAGTGAGTGAGTCATGGAGGGAGTTGGTCAGCTAGGCAGTGAATGATGTGGCGTGTTGATTTCTGCCAGTTGAATTGAGGCATAAATCTCTGCTGAATGGAATTTAAAGTATACGAAAATATGATTGATATATTCGGCCAAATAAACCAGCATTCATCCATCCAAAATGGTCAGTCAGCCATTCAGTAATCAGGCAGTCAGGTGGGCAGTCAGTCAGTAGGCTGTAAGCACGTAAGCACGTAATCAAGTCAGAAAGAAAGTAATTGAGTAAGCCATATATATATATATATAATTTATATCCATTAATCAATCATGGAGTGTGTGTTTTTTGTTAACATCAAACGGCCAAAAATAGCATGTTCAAATAGATATATTGTTTTCTGTCAATAATGGCGAATTGAACTGTGGGCATATGTGGGTATCATATTCCGGTGAAACACATTGTGTGATCAAATCGCCGCAGTGTGATGCTCTACGGATGAGGTGGATGGATAAATAGTGTTAATGAGTACTAAGATAATATTTTGGCTTTGTACCAGTGTCACTGAACACTTTTAATCGAATCAAAGCAGTGAATTTCGGAAATGTCGGCAAATGCGTATGTGACATCCAAAATGGGTAACGATGTGTTACACCAGGAAGATGTCAACAGTAAAGTAGGTGCATATTCTGAACTAGTGCAATGCATATGCCACACCCGCTGTGTAGGTGATCCGAATATTCTTTATCTACACAGGAATAAGATGAAATATATTGCCGCACTAAATAACGCGGATTCACACCAATCAGTCACTCCTAGTCAGATATGACCCTAAAGTCCGATGGTCATGCTTATTAAGTACACAGTAACTAACCATCACCGTTCATTAGCTAATGATAAGAATGAAGAAAACTTACGTGTCTATGTTATTTACCCACGTAAATAAACACCGATTGATTTTAATACGGTCAATAGCCGTTAATCATCACGTATGTATTCATACTGTTACTGAAGTTATCTCACATATTTACATAGCGATTCTCGTTGAGGAATGCTCATATTCACCATAGAATGCTTCATTCTACACAATAACATTGAATAATGTAATGATGGCTTGCGGTTGGACACTGCATTCAACAAATGATATTCCACATTGTCCATACCTCACGACGCAGATTAATGGACGCGTACAGTTGAATGACATTTATTGACATGAGACCAATGGACAAATTTACCACTTGAACGTCATCGATCGAGTTATCCATACTACCACATGCGAATCTGTGGACAAAAACAATCTCTTTGTGCTTATCGATGTGTTTCTGTAACTGTCACCACTGTCTAATCACTGAGCTTAGGTAGTTACAAGTGGGTTTAATACTCTGTGAGATTACTGTCTGTTGGTCTGTCACATAGAATACATCCCCACCGAATTTTGATTGTTTTGATTGACGCTGATTAATTCAGTCCATGAGATGATGGTGACAGACTGTTTGTCTTACCAAGTACACTATAATACAGTACACCTGTCGACTCATTTGACACTCGGAAGACATGGTTTATTTCGTGTGTATTCGTGTTGTTACTGCGCTTGTCTCATTTACATTGATAGAGTCATTTACTGTGTTCGAATACTTTCATTCACAGTCGAATATTTCATTAAACTCAATGATATTAGCTAATGGAGTGATTACTAAACTATTCCTCTTGTAAGTCTAACGAAGGTTAACATTTTCCTCTGTTTTCAACTGTTGTTTGCGATTCTGTCACACATTTATTTATTGTCGTCAGTGAAAAATCACCTAGAACAATGTCCAAGTGTGATGGAGAATAACTTACACACTCGCATGTTAATGCTGCATCAAGAGAGACTATGACATAAATGGTGGTTATTTAGTCAACGTGTCGAAGGATTGTCAATAAAGAATCACATTACCATCTGGCTGTTATTAAAAGTACACTGTGTGACAAATTTTGTGTTGGGATGAAGCAATGGAGAGGACACACTCTGTGTATCCATGGGATCCATCACACTGGAATCATGTGCATATTTTGAATCTCGGTTGTGTAACACTCTGAGCATTGTTATAATTAGGTTAATAAAATCACGGCATCTACGTTTTGTTTCACCAAGTAGTAAGATGTCTTCGTTATGAGCACTTTCAGTTTTCTCAGGTCGATGAACATTCTGCAATATCAGATACACCTTTTCAGTACACTGACCTGAATCCTGTTGTGTGTACGCGGTAGTCACTTCCAGTCTGATTTCAGGCGGAATACTCACTATATATTTCCCTGTTCGTTAACGAATGTTTAAATATGCATATATTTGGACTCAGGATTCAATTATTCCCAGTGGTAACCACTTCATTAGCAATTTAAATCTAAACATTCACAAATTTACTGGTGGAAGTCTAAGGCCAACTAATTGCATACGAATTAAGAAATCATGGATTTACTCAACATCAGTATTCGTTGAGTATGAGAAGCAAGAAGGAAATACCAACGACTTGTCATCACATTAGATCGAATAGAATAGTCGCTAATGTTTCTTGGCTAAAATACTTTCATGTATTAAACCTTGAACACCAAATACACACAGTACTGGTATCCACATTAAAGCAGTTTTATTTCCTTATGTATGAATATTATAGTGGTTTAATTCGATTTTCATAAGCGATGTGTAAGTGACACCTTCATCAAACCTAGGGATGAAATTAATTTAGTTCACCGTAGTTGGGTGAGGTCATGTGGCATAGGCAAAGACCATACACCAAATGAATGCTGAGACTTTTCTGAAACATGTCACAGAATTCTGTTTCTCAAGCAAGAATTCCAGTGTCTTGTCACGATAACATCTCTGGTCGAATGAAAGTAATGAGTTGCTCAGTAATAACCCAAGACGGTCATTTAAACACAATCCATTTTTCCACCTAGTGTCCATTGCTTGATATCATTAGAAATCTACAAAGTGAATGGGATTTCAAGAGAGGCCATGGATACTGTGACAACATGGTGATTACGACATTCTAAACGAAGTTATTATCTCATCATATCATCATTGTTGCTATGTGAAGAATTCCGGTTTATAGGTGAAGGAAAGAAAGACGTCATGTATGCAAAGTAGTTTTTGTCCTAGTGAAAAATTCAACATTCAAATGACCAAGTCAGTGTTTTCGTAGCTTCATTTCATGTGCACAATATCGCATACTACCCACTAAGAATCAGTAGGATGAAGGCTTCCAGGAAATTAAGAATCGACGGTGACACCATCTGAGATAATGTTTCGTTTAGAGATTGTTCGTATTTGCAGCTGGCTTTCTGAATAAAGATTCTCATTTCATCTTCTACTTTCCTTCACTCCATTACTTTATGATCACATACATAATAATAAAGCCAAACATGTAAAATGTGAATTGCTTTATGTAAGAATCATAATGATAATAATAATTTGCTTTATTCCAAAACAGTACTTTTGATACAGAATGGAACTCTCAGCATTTTTACTACAGTATTGCATCCAGTTAGTACATTACCAATAAATAGAATTCTACATAGATTAAGGAAATCTCAGTTCATTATGACAGCAACATATTGGGATGTCGGTAGCAAAGCCAAAGCTGAACAATGTTTGGAAGTGTTAGAAAAGTAGGTGCTGTCATATTTACTGGCGTAAGCAAGAGAAAGAAACAAAGCAGCACATAACGGAAAAAAAGAGAGAGAGAATAGGAAAAGAAAGAAAGAAAATGTTGAACCTATAAATAATATGAGTTGGAAAGACGAGGTCCACATGTACTACTGACTATTTAATGAATTATAGGTGTCACGCCTAATGCTTTCTTTATCACACAGAACACGAGCTAAGTACGGTATGGTTGAGTTTTTGTACTTGCTGGTGCGAGCATATAGTTTTACACTTCATGCTTCATTTGTATTCTAGGTTATGGTAATGAAATGAGATGGAATATTTTTGATTGTAATTATTATAATGGATGTTTTAATAAAAAAGAAAACTGGTACTGGAAAGTTACTCTTACTTGACGTACGGAGTCGGATTTGATCCACTGAGCAACTAATCCACTGTGCGTGCTATGTCTAAAGTAGAGATCGGCTGATTAAATCAAATTCGCCGTTAATCAAATCGAATCTCTTCACACATATATATCTGGAGTAGAGAGAAATGTTTCTCAAAGACTTTACGCCATTGATGAACTTCCTCAGAAATTGAAGGATTTCGATAGAAAAAGAAAGACCAGATTTACAGTATAAAATGATATCATTCTATTTTACAGGTTCTCATCAGCTGCAAACTACCTGAAATTACAATGGTTATAATTAATAACATTTCATACTTCATTGTTTGAAAGGTAATACAGAAGGCATTATAAGATAAATGCATCCGGAATATAAGGATTAAAATTTTTGTAGTTTAAGTTACCATCAATTTATATACTATCAAACTATGGAAAAAAGAAAGAAAAACGGGGGTGGGTGAGAGAAGACAGAAAACAGAAAAATTTAATAAACAGTGTCAACATGGCAACTCAACAAGGTCAAAGTTCATCAATTTGAAAACTTGCTTAGTGAGTTGAACTCACTAGTGTCTAGGAGTAATCACTGTAATGAAAGTGATATGGTTACCAAGGGAGTGAGAGATTGACTACACTCTCTTTCTGTGTGCATAAGTTTGGTCTGAGGCGTTTGATTGCAATTGCTTCAGCAAATCGTAGTAGATTCGCTGTCCTTTGTGTGTTTAATATTTTGAAGGATTTGGAAATCTCAACAAAATGGCCTGTATCCACAAGGTGTCTGGTAATTGCACTTTGTAAATATTTGCTTCCTTTTAAGCATAAGTTTCTCAGAATATGCTCTGTGCTGTCTCACACACCCTGATAAAACTCACGCTCGATATTTGTATTTTCTGTTGACTATAATTATATATGCACACACATTAAATTATTTCATCTCATTTTATATCATATTCTCATTCAACAAACATGATATGAAACAATCATCTGTGCACCTCAGACACGACATCTTGCATCCTTGAACAGTGTTGTTATTGCCTCCATGCATTGTAAATATAATTCTAATACAATCAAATATCTTACGCTCACGTAGATGTGTTAAATGGCAATGTTGGATTGAGTGTGGAAATCATTCTGCGAAATGCAGCAGTTAAAAGAGATTGCTGTTTATTTGATGTGTATTTACACTTATTCTGTCAACTACTTCCACATTACTGAATAGTAGTAAGTAATATGAGATATACAGTGAATAAAATGGAAGTATTACTTGCAATTCATCACCCAGTCGGCAGTTGAAACATTCACAAGATGCATCACGAAAACTTCTCTGGTCTTTCTGAAGGAATGGCAGTGCTGGATTGAAGGTAAACATAGGTGAATTTTAATTTGGAATACAGTAATCATCCTATTGTCATATTGTTAATGATTTGCCTGAAGCCGCATTGCGAATGAGGTGGATGGATGAATAGTGATAATGGTTGCTGAGTTAATATTTGGGTTTGTGCCATTATCACTGAATATATTTAACCGATTTGGACCAATCTACTTCGAAAATCTTGGCAAGTATGTATGTGTCAAGCATTCCTGGTGGTAGCTATTGCACCAGGAAGTTGCGACTATAAAGGTAGTGTGCAATTCCTGACATAGGCCAACGTCAATGTCATAAGCGCCACACCCATGTTGGTCGGGGCTGAATATTCTTTATTGATATTGCAATAAGAGAAAGTACATATTAGCACTACATAAATACGATTCACTCCACTTAGTCATTCAGAGTCAGATGTGATCATGCTTATTAAACACACAGTACCTAACTAGCAATACTTTTGCCATTTTTCAGCTGATAATAAGAACGAAGGAAAAATACGTGTAGGCATTCAAGGTCACCAGTGCATTTTCACTCCATGATCACCAGCTGTTCTTAAGGTTGGCCGACCCTAATGGTCACGACTTTTCACTAGAACACTCCACGCAAATTCATCCATCTGTAGTGAGTCAGTAACAAGCTTTGTATTAATTTCCAAAAGTTGGTTTGTTTTCGGGATTTAATTTGTTTCAAGTTTTGTCACAGACTCACATTAGTCGGAGAAACATTGAGACTACCAATGAGCACAGGACAGCTATGCCGTCATAGTTTCCGTAACAACTATGTCTCTGGTGAAGTTGTTCATCCTCTTACTAACGAGTAAAAGCAGTAGTGTAAATAATGAAAATAGTAATAATGATAATAAGGGAATTTATTTTGTTTATTTTGATTACAGGTATAGAAATTTCAGCACGGATATCGGTAGCCCAAATTTTGCACGCAGACCATAAGCCTCGGGTGCGCGTCGGCAGGGTATCGAACGCCGGACCATGTGCATGGTCGGCGAGAGTCCTAACCACTGAGCCACCAACCCAACCCTCCATACTACTATTATTATTATTATTGTTCCCTTGAGTTCTGGGTGGAACATAAGACTTTGAACAGTGGAAATCTCCAATTTTTCCTCTGAGTGTCCTCACCTTTAGATGGACTCTCATCTCCTTCTCGCGCGATACCTTCCATGTCACCATCGTGCACCCACGCAACCAGTCGTCCCCCTTTCCGATTCCAATCAGTTCATCATTCCAATGAATATGAAGCATGCGGTAAAATGTTTCAAATAAAACTGATTTTCTCCTTGTGGTGACCTCATGCAGGCATTATTTCAGTTTGGATAAAGGCCACTGCACTCATTGTAATCACAGACTGGTGCTTCAGGCAATATAAAAGTGGAGGTATGTGTGTGTAAAACTCAGTGTTTTCAGGCACAATTCCTATTTATCCTTTGAGATTCTGACGATGATAATGATGCCTGACTTAAATTTCCAATTTTGCTATTAAACTGCCCTCCCGTTTGATTGCGATTCACTGATTCATAAGAAGTTATTATACGTCCCACCCAAACCATTGAAAAGATTCCCTTCGTCACTTTGGAAAAGAAAGCAAAGTTCTTAATCCACTGGAATTGAGTTATGTAGTTTTTGTTTCTGTTCTCTAGGTGGATCAATAGCTATGGTTGGTTGGACACTGCTGACAGACGAAGATGTATTTTCAGAGCTACTTTAAAGATTTAACAACATTACTCATGGTTAGAATACCGATGACAAACTGTCTGTGTAAGCAAATACAGGTTTCTGAAGAGCAAATTCAATAACTAACAGCCTCATTTGAAACGCCTATTTCCGTTAGTTTTCAAGCCATCACTAAATAAGTAAATATCCTGGCTAAATTTTGCGACGCCACACAAAAAGTATGAAATTGAGGTGTAATTGAAAAAGCATCTCCTACAGCATGTGAACATAGTCATCCTATGAAAACTCAGTTGTCCGTCTAACAGATTTTATTGAGCAAATGTTTGCGAAGACAAAATTCAATATATTGTCAGCAACCTGCAACAGTTATTACTATTATTAGCAGCTGGAGTATGTGGGTAAGTCAGCTAGCATGCTCAAGTGATTTTCGAAAATTATCTCAACCATGAAGACTACAATGTTGAGATATTCACATCTGCATCACTTTATTTCTGGGAGAAGGTCTACATTCACTAATAAATTGGTATTATGATGGGGAGAGCAGGAGTGAGACAGGGCAGATACTAACATCAATCCATAATCCTTCACACACTCACTGCTATGCTATAAAGAATCCTTGACATAAAGCTGAAAATGTCGAACATTATGCTCTTATAATTTCTGGAGCATATGTGAGGCACCATGTCTAGCGACCATTCCAAACTTCAATGTTTCAGTGTTAACACCTGCTAGAGATAAGTTTATTTATACAACTTCGAATGACTAAACTTCTTTTAAATTTCATTTGGATTGCAAATGTTAGACCTATAAAATAGAGCTCAGGGAAAAAGACAAATCGATCATAAAACTCCAGGGAATATACAAGTGGCTAAGTGTACTGCAGATAGATTGTTTAGCAGGGATTTCTAGATCACTTATTCTACTGCGAATGACTGGAGTACTCACAGCTTGTCAAGACAGTTATATATATATATATAAGCATGGCTCTCAAATATCTTGACTTGGTTGAGGCAGTAACTGCTGCATGTATTAGATTCGTTTCGCTTCCTGTCTGCTTGATCTATTGACAGGCTATATCATATGTACGAATATATACTTATATATATGCATACATAGATATGTTAGCATTCAATGATATCATTTTCATGTTACTGAAACTTAATGACTATACATTCCTTAAGAATAGAAACTTCTGAAATTCTGTGTTAGTGAAAAGTGAGTTGTCATTTGGCCCCCATAAATACTGCTATTTATATCTTGAATTGTTAATTGTCTACGTGTGTTTCAGAATATAATTGGAATTTACGGTTTTTTCAATCCACACATCGTGCGAGTTATCAGATGATATTCGCTCACACTGCCTGGCGGTTTTCTGACAGCTCTCCACTAATATGGAATTCACTAGTATCTTTTTACAATGTGCGTGAATAATTTACTTCCCTCCGTTGCAGAAAATCTGCTGATCTCCTGATTGATGACCGCTTCTAACTTTACTTATGAAAATAACTAATACATCATTTGATTTGACATTTTATTAATTTCGGTTATTAGAAGTACAGACCACAGTTTACAAACAGACTCATTTCTTATAATGTCAAAAACATGTCTATGACTCATCCTTAAATATTTTTAGTAGGTATCACAGACAGATACAGTTGTGTTGGCTTTGCATGAAGATAGAAAGTTTGATTAGTATCAATAATAATAAACTCATATTACTGTGCTTTTGATATCTGTACTCTGTTTTGGATGATCACAAATTAGTATCATCTTGATGGATGAGTTTTGAAAATATTATTGTCTGGCTTGTCTGAATTAATCTTTACGTGAAATGATGGTTA
The DNA here is from genome assembly GCA_944472155.2 of Trichobilharzia szidati. Classification (NCBI taxonomy): domain Eukaryota; kingdom Metazoa; phylum Platyhelminthes; class Trematoda; order Strigeidida; family Schistosomatidae; genus Trichobilharzia; species Trichobilharzia szidati. Next base: position 31,133,104 of record OX235273.1, read on the forward strand.
TGATATGGAATGCAAAAGAATTTTTTTTCCATCATTACTATTTTTATACAATATGGCTGCAAGCCAAGTTTGATTTCCAGCAGATTGTTTTTGAGTGTATATGTGTTATGGAACACTCTGAGCATTTATGTATTAGCAAAAGAATATCCGTCGATATTTTTTATTGACAGAAGATACATTCCAGCACTTGTAGGCCCACGAATCGGCGCTCGTCCATCGGTATCTGATGAAGCAATTCATTTATGATTGTGGATAGAAATCTAGGAAGATCAAATATGAAGTGTATTCAAGAATTCTGAGTGAAACGACACTTGTCTGTACCATATGGTAGTCCACTTTCGTCTGAATATTTGTTGAGCAGTTAGCTCTTGGTTAATTTGTTCATTACCAGAGTTTCTTGTTGCTAATTCTTTCTGCCCTGCCCTGATCTTCAGTATAGAGCCAGCGAAGGTGGCAGCTGTTGATGCTGGTATGTGACTTGTTGGAAATCCTTTCCGTGACACGCAGTGTAAGTTTTTGACTCGTATTGAGGAACTACCTGACTTCAGATTTGTGTTGTAAAGCCGATTCTTGTTCTTTGCTATGGCTGAGTGCAGAAGATTTTCAAATCTATTTCAGATTGATGGAGGTGTATCTTGCCTTTCCGATTATGACTAGCTTTGACATCTTCATCCATTCCACCCACCTGTGCTTGAAACATTGCTTAATAGATAAGTGAAGGAAGTAACCTCTGTCAAATCTCTCCCACTGGTGGTGACTGGTGCTGGTTGTGGTTTTGTAATTTAAAGAAATGAAGAGGCAATACAACTAGCTTGCATATTACACGCTATCGTTTCCTACAAATTTATCTCAAATATTTTATTAGTGTTGTATATTCAAGGAATTGACTGAAAAAATCAAGCATCACTTTAGTTCATGTCAATTCTTTTTGACGCTAACCAGAGTAACTGGAAAATTTGGATATGTTAAAGAATATATTGTTATCGTTGACCTATGGCATGAATTCCGATCTGACAAGACTACTGGAAATAATGTCAGTTATTCTTTTTATTATTATGCTTAAATGCCTTATCATTTCTTTTATTTTAGTCGGTTTCATATTTTTCGTGTGAATTGACTTGACAAGTAAATGTGTGATTGGATTGCTCAGAATGTACTACGCAAATACATCAGAAAACATTTATCAGATCAATTCGATCTTCGTGTATTAACCCTTCAGAAATACAAATCAGCACGAATAAATTGCTGTTCAGTTTGTGATGAAATATGCATACAGTAAGTTATTTTATTCACTTGGTAACGGGTTAGATTGGCACCCATAACCCACAATTGATTCTATTTGAAACCTATGAGGCAGATGTGCTTGTTTCGCAAAACTTAATGCCACTCCCAGTGAAACTGAAACTCGCCATTGCGTATTTCACTTAGATCACTGGATCAACTTTGCCTATTCAGGCCACATGTTAACTAAAAACGGCATCATTCACACTTTTCTTCTTACAGGCGGATAATCCAATTGAGTTTTCTGAACAGACGAATGAACAGACGGAGCGTTCAACTTCTGCGAATTTAAACCATCTCGAAACTAATGAAAGCATTATTTGGGTAACGGTGACTAACAGTTGAATTCAGCCTGTGGGCATTCTGTCTTGTTCGAAGAGTCATCAGCCAGGGGATGTATCGCATTCCCCCAGTGAGTGATGGATGATGTTCCAATGAAGACTCAAACCATGCATTCATCATTTAGATATGACTATTCATCATACATCTGCACGTTGAATATTGTTGGTAATGCCTCTATTTTTTAATAACCTAAGCATTCCATTATTTGATATTTCTCAATACAATTGTTCAAAATGAAAATGAATGAACATTGAGTGGGTACATAAGTAATCCATCATGTTTCATTTTTTCGACTTCTGTATTCAACATATTTTCTTAAAAACAAAGTCGGAATTATGTTGAGTCTCAACTAATTTGATTTGATATCATGCGTTGATTTGATTAATGGGTTAGGTACTTCACATGATTAGTAATGAATAACAATAAAAAGAATACCGCTGCTATAAGAAGAATATTAGTGAAACTATGGGATGGCAATAGCATGTTTATCAAGGTAACTGTCGATTAACTCGTTTGCTTCTGTCTCACAAAACACGAGACATGACGGCATCACTTTCATCCTGTGCATATATAAAGTTGGGCTTAAAAACAGACAGTTGAAATTGTTTTTGCTATCTTCATCCAAGCGTTTAAAGAACGAATGCTGATGTTATTCAACTGGCTGATTATCATTCTGGTTTTACAAGCCTGTGGTAATTAAAGCGTTTTCTGTTTTCACAAATTTGAGAAGTTTCATTTCTGATTTATATTTCGAAAATTTTTCCAAATTGAAATTCATATTTTCTGGTAATTTGAATATAAAGATGTTATTTCGATTGATAATGGCTGACAGTGTAATTTAGGAGGCTAATTTATTATTCTGCAGATTTTTCCAGTCGACGTAAGATGGTTGTTAACTCCAACATAAACCAGATAGAACGATATGCAAACGTGATTGCGACAGGCTACTGCACACTTTCGCCAATATCAACCTTAGCACGTTCCATAGTGAAGATGAGATTGCTGAGAAGAATTGGCAACAAGGAGTTGCGGAAACAAAAATGATCAAGAACATATGATCCAACAAACATGCAGAAGTAAGCAAGGAGAGATTGGACATACTTTGAGGAAACTATTCAGTCACATCGCGTTCCATGCTATCTAGGGCGTCTGTTAATGACGTGCAGTAGATTGTGTGACTGGGAGGTTGACAGTGGTGCACCTGGCTATGGAGGACCACAGAAACAGGATGAAATGTAGATGTACAGTTGAAGCTGTGTACTCAACTCGGAAGCTAAGGATGGTGATGTATTCCTCATTCAGCTAATCTCCGTCATTGCAAAATACTGTTTGAGGACAGTTTGATCACCGACATTCAACACACAGAATTCAAGTGATTGTATGCAAAACTTGCATTTGATTTCATCATAAGTATTTAGCATTTTTCTGTATCTGTCTATACACTGAAGACTACAGTCATATACTTCTCTCTACATTTCATTCTAATATTCGTATAATCAGTGCACTTACATGCAGGAGGACATGAAGGTTTCTGTGAGTTATTATGAATTAATTATTTAACCTTATTTCAGGGTATTTTCAATTCACATGGGTGGCTTCCAGCTAGGTATCAGCTTCTATCAGGGAAATTGCATACTTTGAGTTTAAATATTAACTTATGCATAAAAAGGGGTATAAAAGACACTGGTTAGCATAAACTTATGAAAACAGTGTGTTGCTTCAGTAAAGTATACGCAATCGGTTAAAGGATCGTGTAGAGCCTTTAAAACAAAACAATTTAGTCTATCTAATACCCTGCAATGATTTTCAGCTCAAATACATAGGTCAAACATAAAATCTTAGCAAAATCTAGATTGGTTGACCCGAATAAAATAAGAAATCTAGAGGATAGTTCAGCTATAGCACTTCATGCAGTCACACACAACCATACAATAGGATGGGATAGGATGACAGTTTTAAAATCTAATGTCACAGGGTATAAGGAGAAATTGATAACAGAAGCTTTGTTTATCGAATCAACTACAAATACATGTAATAGGAATGATTCATCACCTGTCCCAGATATCTGGAAAATTCTACCACCCCTACGACAAATAGGAGAAAACAAAGAAAGCTATTAAACTCAAGTATCAAAGTCGTGTGATCACAATTGATATGATCATGAACAATACATTTTGTTCAAAACATCATCCAGTAAATAATACTGTTTCACTGTGATATATCTAATAAACAAACTAATATGGAAGGCTACTGACCTATTTTGTCAGTGTCAACCTTCGCAGACTCCATAGTGAAGATGAAATGGCTTGCAAGATTTGACAACAAGGAGTTGTTGTTCGGTCACATAGCGTTCCACGCTCTCTAAGGTTTCTGTGGCCGATGTTGAGGAGATTGTAGGATTGAGAGATTGACAATGGTGCACCTGGCTATGGAGGACCGCAGAAAACAGGATGAAGTGTAGATGTGCAGTTGAAGCTGTGTACTCAACTCAGAAGCTAAGGATGGTGATGTATTTCTCATCAAGGTAATCTCCGTCATTACAAAATAATGCTTGAGGACACTTTGATCACCGACATTCAACACAGAATTCAAGTAATTGTATGCAAAACTTGCATTTGATTTCATCATAATTATTTAGCATTTTTCTGTATCTGTCTATACACTGAAGACTACAGTCATATAATTCTCTCTATATTTCATTCTATTATTTCTATAAGCAGTGCATTTAGATGAAGAAGGAGAAAAAGGTCTTTGTGAGCTATTATGAATTCTTTATTTATCGTTGATTCAGTGTACTTTCAATTCACATGAATGGCTTCCAGCTAGGTATCAGCTTCTATCAGGGAAATTGCATACTTTGAGTTTCACTATTTACGTATTCATAAAAAGGGGTATAAGAGACATTGGTTTGCATAAACTTATGAAAACAGTGTGTTGCTTCAGTAAAGTATACGCAATCAACTTAACATTAAGTCAACTAAAAGCAACTTTCCATAGATTTATTACTTACAATTGGAAGTGAAAAGCGATCGCAACAGGCTACTGCCCTCTTTTGTCAGTGTCAACCTTCGCACACTCCATAGTGAAGATGAAATGGCTTGCAAAATTTGACAACAAGGAGTTGTTGTTCGGTCACATAGCGTTCCACGCTCTCTAGGGTTTCTGTGGCCGATGTTGAGGAGATTGTAGGGTTGGGAGATTGACAATGGATATGGAGGACCGTAGAAAACTGAATAGAATGGAGATATTCTGTAGAAGCTCTGTGTTCAACTCTGAAGCTAAGGAAATAATAGCAATGAGTTGTGTGTGGTAACCGTGTTCCTCATCCAGCTAATCTCCGTCATTGCAAAATACTGTTTGATGACAGTTTGATCAACGACATTCAACACACAGAATTCAAGTAATTGTATGCAAAACTTGCATTTGATCTCATCTTAAGCATTTAGCATTTATTCTTTATCTGGCTATACACTAAAGACTAGTCATTTACTTCTCTCTATATTTCATTCTATTATTTGTATAATCAATGCATGTGATGATATTTAATGAAGAATTATAATTACATTTAGATAATCAAAGATTGATGTGGGACTGTGAGTTATTATGTATTCATTTTTTATCCTTGATTCGGGTTATTTTCAGTTCACATGAGTGGCTTCCGCCTAAGTGTTAGCTTTTATCACGGAAAGTACATATTTTAAGTTTAACTAATTACGTATGCATAAAAAGAGGATATACGAGTGACTGGTTTGCTTAAATTAATCAAAACAGTGTATTGGTTCGGTAAAGTATACGCAATCAACTCAGTATAAAGTCAACTTACAGCGAATTTCCATGGACTTATTACATACAATTAGAAGTGCTTCTTCTCAACCCTTATTTCTTTTCCCCCATAGACGCGTATGAATTTTTGGTCATTTAGGTACCTGGTTAAAGAACATAGTCTTGTTTCAAAATTTATTTGTCGAAAAATTTATAGATACTGAGAAGGAAAAGATATTTTCGTTCACTTCTGAGGAACATTTCAGCTAAACTAAAGTTTGCTTTGTTTCAGGAATCTATTAGATTCATATACATCGTGTTTAAACGATTCATATTAAGGTAGAAATTTATCATGGTTGTATTTGCAAATTTAATTTTCATATCATATTATTAGATTGGATATTTAGCGTAAAGTACAACTAAGAACACATGGTGAATATGCCAGAAAACCTTCATTTCACTTTTCCCTTGAAACTTAAAATTCTAAACGTCTAATGTATTGGCGCGAAACATTTCGGACATTGTGATCACACATGTACTTGTCATACACAGTTTTATAGAAGGTAAGAAGGCATGAATAATTACAATACAGGTCAGATTGTACACAGGCCAAGGTCACAAATAATGGGTAGGGAGACGCAAAAGGTGTGGGTAAGAAAGACAAAAGGAGAAAAGCAAGGCAAAGAAGGGGTTGAAAATATTATGAAGTAAATTGGTCCTTGGTTCTTAATTGGATTACCAAGGCAGGTTTAAGGTGATAACAAATAACTTTTGAACACGTAAGACAGATTAAAGTCTTTTTATGGCTAAGGCTTCAATGAATTTAAGTATAGGAATTTAAGGCAGATCGATGGTGTTGCTATGGGAAGCCCCCTATGTCCAATGGTAGCTGATATATATATATATGTCGCATGTCGAGAACCTGGTGGAGAAAGAAATTGGAAAAGTTTATTTTTATCAAAGATATATAGATGACATAATAGTCATTTGTGATAAACCGGCAGACACCACAGAAATCCTGAACCGGATCAACACAGCACAAAACATTATATCACTAACATACGCTAAAGAGAATAATAGATGCCTGCCATTTTTAGATGTACTAATAACCCGCCGAGAAGATGGGTCAGTAAAACGATCAGTCTACAGAAAGTCCACATGGACGGGACAGTACCTAAATTATCATAGTTTCTGTCCACTACAGTATAAAAAGGCGTTGGTTTAATGTTTGTTCAAGCGTATTCACCGTATATGTACTGCCGATACAATTGAAGAAGAAAGACAACACCTCACTGAAATATTGTTAGATAACAATTACCCACTGAGATTTATTGGACGTTACGGAAGCATAAACCATAGAGCTTTACAAATCCAAACAGCTCCCAAAAAAGATGTTTACATATCCTTGCCGTTCAGAGGTGATCAACAAGGTCTAGTCACTAGACAAAGACTCAAGGCCGCAATTAATAGGACCTATTATGCAGCTAAACTTATCTTCATAGAGAAAACGGGAACTATGCTGTCCGGTAAACCCTCATATTATCCGAACGATATTGTCACATCCCACTGTGTTTATCAATTTACATGTATGTGTGGCGACACGTACATAGGGAGGGCCCATCGGTCTCTGCAGGTTTGGGCCACAGAACATATTCCAAAGTAGCTGCAACAACAAATGAAATCGCCAGACACAAATGAACCCGGAAATAGATGTCCAACATCATCTATAGCGAAGCAGATAATAGAGACGGGTCATAAGGTTGATTTAAACAATGACTTTAGGCCGATACATAAAACAAGGTTGGGCCACATACTAAAATTTATTGAAGCCTTAGCCATAAAAAGACTTTAATCTGTCTTACGTGTTCAAAAGTTATTTGTTATCACCTTAAACCTGCCTTGGTAATCCAATTAAGAACCAAGGACCAATTTACTTCATAATATTTTCAACCCCTTCTTTGCCTTGCTTTTCTCCTTTTGTCTTTCTTACCCACACCTTTTGCGTCTCCCTACCCATTATTTGTGACCTTGGCCTGTGTACAATCTGACCTGTATTGTAATTATTCATGCCTTCTTGCCTTCTATAAAACTGTGTATGACAAGTACATGTGTGATCACAATGTCCGAAATGTTTCGCGCTAATACATTACATGTTTCAGATAAACTACGTTTTCTTATTGTGTTGTAGAAATTCATAAGGGGAACTAATTGCTTTAAATTTTTGAAAATTCTAAATTGATAATCTTTATTTTGATGAAGTATGAGTGAATTTTCAGTAGGTTAGATAAGCAGCGTATTGCATCTTATCCCTTCTACATTATACAAACATCCGTTCAAGTTAACGTGTACTGAAGTGACCTGAGTAAGCTCCTAAGTGGCCGGATTCAATCAGCAAACTACCTGAATTTTTAACCAAATTAGCGCATCAGTTTTTATCTTATTTTTTATTGATTTAATCCCTGAATGATGCTTTTGGATAGCGAAATGTATTCACACACATTTTCATTTGACTTCCATCTAACTGTTGAGCATTTGTTTTATACGAAAAGAAATATTACAAAGTAATGGTTTTTCTGCCGATATAAGAGCATCGTGTCACGTGATGCACAACAGATTCTTGTTTTACCGTAAGATATATTGTTCATTCTATTACACCGAGAATTTTGCATATTGTGTAAACACTGTGCTCAGAATAAAACCGGTTATCACAATATTATACTTTTATAAATTCAACATATGGAAACACACACAATTAATCAGAATCAGTTTCAGTCTACTTACAATATATCGATTGAAGGTTGTGGAAACAGCCTTTCGGAATTTTCTTAGTTTGTTTCCAGTTTCACAATTATCGTGAATCATTCTTTGATAAATAGTCAGTGTGACTGACACGATTTCGCCCATTTTACTCTTAACATCTCTGACTACAATTTCACTTTAAATCACCAATATTAGTGTACACAGTCAGTAAACCTGATTCCGTCTTGCAACATTTTATTTCCAGGTTTCATTGCATGCATCGAAAAACGTAAGGAAAGAAATGTATTTAGCACTGAATAATTTTCACATGATATCTGACAATCTATGCATTTTATTGTTTGAACATCTCATTAATACCACCAATATTACTTGTGAATGATAGTACTGTTATTCCAAACTGACAAATACTGAAGTTAACTAACGCAGTATCCTGTTTCTAATATCCTAACCGGATTTGATTCATAACACTTCTTCATATTTCGTGGAATATACAAATCAGTTCATAAGGGAAAAACACATTTTTCATGTTCCGCGAAGAAATATCTCTTTTCAACAACTGCATTTTTCAAGCTTTATTGTCGCATTTATATTACGGAAAAAGGCATTACGTCGCACTAGAAATTCCTCAGTCGATTTGCATATGATAAGAATAAAGATAATTACAATGAAGTATCAAATGGGTAGAGTTGCAGTGAATGAATTACAGAATTTTTAAAGATTATTAAATAAATGTACTGGTATAAAGATTTCAAAATTGCAGGTCAAATGATGTCTAAAAAATTAACAGTTTGTTAATTGTAACAGTAAAGACAGCGAAGGTGGAATTAATTCAAGTGGTGAAATAAAAAAAAAAGAACATAACTATGACCAAGGTAAAGAGAGGGGCTTAACAAAAGGTTTTTGAACACATAATTTAGGTTTCTGTCCATGTATAGCTGGAGTTTCGGTTATGCATAACTTGAGGAAACGTAAGCTTTTTGAGTGATTGGATTTCGTCCAGTAAATAACATTCAAGGACAAATCACGTGGGGATGAATGAGGTGACTCTAGAATGTGTTCACAAATAGAAAACTTTGTCGTTCTCTGCTCACCTTTTCTCAACCAAACCAGGTAGTGTCCAGCTACACGTTTTACATTTCTACTTGGTTCATCTCATGTACACTGATCAATAAATGTCATAGATATTGTCTCTGTGAACAAGAGACTACAAAACTTTTGACAAGTTTTTCACATAATTTCAGATGACCCCAGTCCAACATGTTGTAAGTAATACATTTTAACTACAGGTTTGAGTGAATGCATATTCTGTTTGAAATTCTGTAGTGATATAATGTTCATAATGACACTGTTCCTAATCTAGCCAAATTTGGCTGAAAAAGTCTCAGAACCTTTGCCAAATACACTTTTCAAGTATCTCCGCTAATTTCATATAATCTTATCATCATTTTTGGTAGAAATTACATCACTATAGACGAAAAGTAAAACTTTTTGAATATTTACCGAAAAATGTTTAGTGATTGGATTTAAACCGATCAATGATGATTGTGGTAAGTCATATATTTGAATTAAAACATCACATCAACATATGCTATTTTGACTCCCACTACCCCAATGAGCGTTAGGAAAGAGGTTACAAATTCATGGACATGGCTAACAACATAAATATTATGTAAGCGATTCTAAAGTGTTGTTTTCTAATTCAAGAGAAGCTCTTGAGATTTTCATGGACACAAAACAAGGAAGAGATTTCCATAAAATTTGTTTGCTTCCAGATAGTGACTGTTTATTAACCATATATCTGTCAAACATTTTCTTTAAATTTCTGTTAATAATAATATTTACTAAGCATTATAGCCGAATTCGATGCCGAATCGGTAGTATGCTTGCCAGTAACATACGTGGTGCAAGACGCATTCCTAAGCCTCTCTTAGCTGGCAGTGGAGTGAAGAAAGAGGGAAGGTTATGCGTGAAACCAGCTGTGAGCCCCATGTTCGCATAGGAACACAAAATAATGAAACAAACAATTTAGAAGTAGAAACATGTACAGATTTCAAAAGAATAATATCTGTACAGACTCAGTAACTTTTTCAAAATCGATAAAATTAGTGCAGGGAAAAGAGACTGTAAACCAGACTAGTTTGATTTTGTTTTATCTGAGAATTATTCCTCGGTGGATCGAATTCATTATCATTGAGGGCAAAAGATATGCTCAAATGTGCAATGAGCACTCCATGTCCATTTTAGATCAGTGACTTTGAAATCACCATTCTAACTAGCTTGATATTACTTATCATACAATTTAAGATAAAAGGAGAGGTTATTGAATTGTTTTATTTGTCTTGACGGAAAGTTGACTTATCCGATACATGATTGTGCAGAAGACCAAGAAGTTTAACAAAGGCACCTTTCCGGTGATTTCAATTTCAAAAGCTATACAAGTGAAATCAACACACACACACGTAATTTGACGTTATTAAAATAATCAGCTAGTCTGATATCGAATTTCAGTCAAGAGTAAAGGAGATAAAAATTTAAAAATTGACGAGAAAATTGATGAGTGTGGTGAGAGACGAGTATGAATCGCAGGAGGCATGGAGACTGTGAGAGGTTGGATTAGGCGATTAGTTGCCTGCAGTGTAAAATAGTTAATTTTATACCGAAGAGTGAGGTGATTAGATTGTACATGGAAACATTGAAATATTGTTTTATAAATGAAGATGATAGAAAATTCCAAAAGAAAAATGAGCTTAACAGTTGTAGATCGCTTATCTATGAACAAGTTGAACCAGATTCTTTTGAACACTAAGCTCTGGTTTCATGATGCACAAAACAGCGACTTCTGCATCGTATCTCTTTAATGTCATCATATCGAATTAAGAATAATTCTAACTACGGTAGCTTATATATGTAGATTGCGACTGTACAACTCAAGGGAAATAAATCACTGAAAAGGTATTCTCAGTGTTACACCTTTTCTCTTGGCAGCATTTATCGTGGGGCTATTAACAGAAAAACAGATAAAAGCAGCTTTGATGGAAGAGAATCAATACTAGACTTATAATTATTCGTTATTTACATTTCAAGTAGAATTTAGAATTTCATCGATATGGGATCACTGGACTCGGCTGTCTGTCATCACTATCAGCTGACCTTAAGATTTGCCACAAGCACATATCCCCTCTTAGCATGATCTCCGCCGTGTCACTTTCCGTCAATTTATTTGGATTGCATAAGAAATTCTAGCACTTAATGTCGCTCAGTGGCAACTTCAGTGTATTTGTAATCTACCTATGCTTCCTTCTGCTAATACGTTAGGCAGGAGGTATTGGCTGGTACTCTGAAAGTTCGTGTCCTGCCGGCCATTTGATCTGAGGTATCCAGCAAAGAAAGCAGGTTTTGAGGGATATGCACAGCTTGTTGTCAATGCCTACTGTTCGGACCAAATATAATCAAAGAATTAAAAATAATGCTGAAAATTCGAGGTCTTGTCCTTGTCTTATAAAAAGAAAGAAGAAATTCTTTCCCTCTCAATACGATCAAACATAGGCTAGACTATCAAACCTCGGCTGCATAAAAGAACGTAATCTGGATGTTCTGAATACAATTTTTCATATTTTTCAGTAAAAATATAAATTTTGCATATGCTTTTTTTTAACTTTCAGAAGACAGAGAATATGTAGAATGTGAGAATACTTTGTATTTATGCCCTAATTGAGATTTAATCGAATCAGGTACAATAACCACATAACAAATTTTGATTTTAGCAGAAACGGAAATTATACTACCCACTGAAATAAAATGGTATTTGAAAATAAGAAAGTGGTTGAACTGCCTAAAGAATGAAAGATCAGTCATGCAATTTTCAGAAGACAGGAAAGCCACTGGAAGACGCTTGAAATTATCAAACAGCTTTTAAATATCCTCCTTATTAGTACATAACTGTGAAATCTTAATGTATAACTCACTGCATCAGATTTCAAATAAGAAGTTCTTAATTGGAGTATATAATGGATTCGTTGCATGCTAATAAAAAGCACACAACTAGTTCGTTGCTCTTTCTACGAGAAAGCCGGTGAAAAGTATAATATCGTGTCAATAAGCGATGCAATTTCGGGAAACGAATGGTGTATAGATACCGAAGTTTACATAGATCGTATTAAATTTGATCACTGTAGAGCCAAAGCAACTTTCGGAATGTATTAATCTGTTTCGGATTATATAAAATTAAAAGGTTTAGTATTTAGGGATCCTGCGAAATGGTTTTCATACTCTCACCTCAAAGTAATAGTATAACCTTTTCAAATTCATGTATCTACTTGCTTGGAGAATAAATTCAGACAATATTACCACTATAGTTCATCTCCGCTTTCAGCATGCTTCGATTCTCGCATCTAGGTCTCACATTAGTGAAGAAATTTTCAAATCTAATAATATCAAACTGAAGAGTGATCGAATGAATGCATTGAATGTGAATGGGAATTAAAGTTAATTGCAAAAAAGGTGTCCTTGCGTATTGATATTAAATGCATTAAGTTTAGGATTTTGAGAAAACTCTTGTAAAATGCAACATGCTTACAGAATTATAATTAAACATAAGAAACATCACAATAACAAAAAATAATCTCAGTTGCACATGAAGTATATTATTTTATAGCATTCTCATAAATGATATTGTATATTCGATTTCAGGTGAAACCAAGTGCTACAATGAAAATATAGAGTATGTTATTCATTACTAAATTACTGAATTACTAAAAGAAACAATATGGTCATCCAGAAATGTTTTGCGAAACCTATTGCAATTAAAAGAATTTTTGTCAGAAAAATATGAAATCTTTTACTTAAGACGGTCTGGTATAGATGTAACAACCGACCATTGGTTTAAAAAGCATGACAGCTAGTTCGAATCGCTATTACCATAGTTATTATTTTCTCCTCAATGAAAACCTAATACCCTTTTAGCCAAGGGTTTTCATCAGATTAATACGAAAAACTACATTTATTGACTTGATGCACGTCTGAATACCTGATTGGCAGATACAGTGCAGATTCCCGGTTTTGAATACAAACACCAGCCTGAATATTGTACACCTTCACCACTCAGGTTTTCAAAATCAAGAGGTACACCGCACATTAATGTCACAGCATCGTCAGTTTCACCTCAGTATTATTGGTCAGTGGGTAATAATGTCAGCAAAATATTTAAAATGGTATTTTTACCCGCGCAAACATCAAAACACAATGTGTAGAATAAGTAAACTGATATGTTTAAGTCATCTTTATCATCAAAAGAACCATCACTGCAGAAAGAAAATTCCTTCCGATAACGTTGTCGGATTCTCTTCTACATTTATACATTCGTAATAACTGAAGAATTATTTTTATTGACAGCACTGATGTTTTATAATATGTTATTGAATCATTGAATTGTTGTTAAACTGCTGGTTGTATTTTCACAGGACTGGTTGTGACTACTCGCTCACAGATGAGGTCACTAGACCATTTGCCTGTTTTCGTATCAGTCATTTTAACTACTCTTGTGGAGCCAGTTATATTGTCCGTTTCTCCAGGAACGTAATTTTTCCTGCTCGGGAAACACCTGTCAGTTTGGCCAAATGAAGGTGTAGAGAAAGCAATCAGCAGTTTGTTACAAGATCACCTGATCAAAACAAACCATGACACTTTCACTAAAGAGTCCTTTTCCATCATCTATCGACTATCAGATAAACTGGTGAAGGCCGAAGATGTAGAATACTCCAAACACGGGAGGCTCCTACAACTAGCTTAAGGTAGCTGGCGCCCTGTATTCACAAGAATCATGCTGAGCCACTACTGCTTTTAAGCATGACATTCCGTGCTGTATATAGACATTTCTTTATCCCTTGTTATCGCATTTCTATGACCAAACTGCTGTTTCCTACGTAAAATTAGTCATTTACTTAAGCAGTGACACATAGTTACTCACACTATTTTCCCTCGACGGTTTTGGCATTATCACTCATCCATATGCAACTTATAATAAGAATGAATGTGATTAGTAGTCACCAGCATTCATCAACATATATTAGTTATTAACCATGATCATTTACATTGGAATAATGGGGTTCAATCTAGTGCTACATGTCAAAGTTAAACTTTAAGCACCACTAACTACAAATCAGCTAACGACCTGCAGCGGACCAATCACATGGAAGAGGGATTTTTGATTTGAGAAAACGTACAGTTTCGAAAAAAACCGCATAAAACTGTTACATAGAGGATCTTTCGCTAACATTTGACAGGAACATCTCTCAGTTTAGCATAGGAGTGTCGATAGAAAATTCACACAACATTCTGTAGGTGTATTCATCCAAATGACTATAAATGAGATCCTTTTGAGATCCTTCTTTGGCCCTTATCCTATTTTTCAATTATCCTCAAAATCCTTCTATATAATTCGTGTGTGTCCCTGTAATCGGATCCATAAAATCACTAGAATGGTTCACTCTATGATGAATATATCTAAGAGATGACAGCGAGTTATAACCTTTCCATTCATCAGTATGTACTATGTATCCCTGTTTCACCAGTCGAGTGATAATATGCACTAACGTAGTAGACTTTCTGTCTGGTATTCTCTACACGAATCCTTTCCGCAAGGAGGTGTCATATAAACCTATCGCTGAAACATTGTTGGCTCGCTCACGACCACGGTTGTATTTTTTCTTCAGTAACACAGTTTCGTCCACATGTACGATGATGCTTTCTCCGCCTAACAAAGAAGTAATTCTCTCAATTTTCCATGAGGCGATGTCTCTGTAGTGCTGGTACCACTGAACTGTTGACACGGGGCTATTTACAGTTTCAACAACTTCGCCTCTCACAGGCTGTTTTAAAATCCAGTAGTTACAAATATACAAAATCTGCGTTATGGAGACCTGTGACGCAGCCAAAAATGTTCCTACGAAGTACTAAAATTATCAGCTTACCTTCCCTAATACTAACTCGTCTCATGCAAATCGCACAACGATGAACATAACCATCAATCGACCCTATAAAGCTTTCTAAACTCATGACACCACCACATGAACAAATCCTCTCTTTCCTAAGCAACCAAATACTTATCCCCCTCGAACTGCAAGCGTAGGTTCGTTAGAGCATGCATTCGATACGAATCAAGCGCTATTCAACCTTCAGCTCAAATACATGAACCTCATTGGAGCATTCGAGATCATTCTTGGATTGGTAGTTAGTGGTGTTTAAAGTTAAAATATGTCTGTTACACTTTTGTATATAACAACATGAATATGTTTTGAATTATAACCTATTAACAATCTGTTCGCATATAACCTTTGTAATTTTGATGTTAGTGATTCGATTTTATTTTATAAAACATAGATGTTGTCAGTGGCAGTAATTCTTAAAATATTATTGTCATAAAAGTGTAAAACCTGATGAAGAAGTGATCAGAAGGAATATTTTTGGTCTTGTAATTAGTTTTACGAAATTTCTAATCAGTATAAATTATCAATGAATCTTTATTATCCATCAGTGACATCCAAACTTTCATATCAATGTTAAATTTGAGTGATCGATTCATGAAAATGGTATTTCTGGCTTCTGACTGTGTACATCTTTCTTTACTACTCAAATAAACCAGTGGGAAAATCGTCTAGTCCTACATCTCACACTTACCAAAGCACCTTATTTTTAGAATGATTAATAAACACAACTATCTTTTTTTGATATGCGGCTCTGAATACGAATTTATTTCTGTAGTGAGAGAATGAAATTCAGGACGAACTTTTATATTCAGTCATCAATATGCTGCAACTGATCATTCAGGAATACCAATAAGCATCTCCTTGACAGATTCTTTTCATTTATCTGACAAAATGACTATTGCATGCAGCTGCATAATAACAGTGTTTCCCTAGGAGAATCACACTTATGTGTGGGAGGCTGTCATGATACGATGTTTAGAAGATATTACTTAGCTGAAGTCATTCAGTTATTGGAAGAGTTTGAAGAAAATTAACTTGAAGATTTAGCCAGCCTTTGCTGATTCTATCACTTAAATATAACTCCCAGAATCAACATGTTATTCAAGCACTGCTTAAGACTCTGAGCATATCTATGCAGCATATTGGAGGCTTTCTGTAAAACCTATAAAAGTAAAATACTTTAGTTGTCATTAAAGTTGACGTTTTCATTTTCATTCCTGTCCAAATGACAACAGCATTCGCCGCATTTCATTGAGAATGTGAACAAATGATCACTGAATAATATGGTGTTCATCCAATCAGTTATATTAAACTAATGAACGTAAAAGTCGGTTCAAGTAACAGATTTATATTTAAAGTTTGTAAGTCTCTATTTTGATTTTTACACTGTCTTTTTCTTTTTAGCCGACTAGATGCAGCGCGTCAAGCGAGATTAGAAGGAAGAAACATCACCCATTGAAAATTCAGAACGCTTTGATTTGAATAATAATAATAATGACACTGGATTTATTCTGAGCATTGATCATAAAGTGTGCGAATGAAAATCACTTATTTAACCATTATATGTAATTGATTACCATAATCATAAATACAGACTGATATATCAATTAGATGCCTGAGTTGTTATCTGTATGAAGTTTTGTTCTCGAGAGTGTTTGGATGTCACTAGCTGCTTTTGTCTACTGACATGTTATCGTATACATTTTAACTCACAGAAAACGCATCCATTGAGATGTCTATCACTGGTACATTTGGTTTTCATCTCTGAGATGAAATCGCATTAGGCAATTGCAAAAGATTGATTATTGAACAAACAATATCCTTTTCTATAAATTCATCATCAGGCTGTACAGTTATATATCCATTTTAATGATACAATGATGTATATTGACAACATTAGTGGTTTTTAAAATAGTAACATCGAATCACTTGGATCAGACTTCAGAAAATTATTTCCAATTAGACTGCTAATAGATGTTAGTCCAAAATGTATGTATATAGTAATATGTAAAATTGCAATACTAAAGTAAATGGTTATGAGTGACAAAAAATGTACAGTAATAAATTATCTTCTAGTTCGCCTTCTACATACAGCTGAAGCAATAGGAATCCACCTGAAGAACCAAACCAGTGTGTTCAGAAGAAATTCGTATAGCCACTTCCTTACCTTGGCTGGCCATCGTTACATGAATGTATAAACCGGACTACTTCGCCCCTCTCCCCTCTAAACCTTTAAAAATTATAATTGTCCATATTATTTTGTTATTTACTATGAACTAACTAACCTTCTTAGCACCACTAAGTAGACCATTTCCTTCAACCTTAAAGCATAACACTTTATTGTTATTGAAATTCTTATATTTATAATCCTCTCAATTTTTTCGTTTGGTTTATTTTATTTTTCATAACTGTGGACATAATTTTAAGCTGTATTATGACTGTTAACTTTGTATTTCACCTCACTATACCATATCAACAGAACATTAGACCCAATTATCCATAACATGCTAAAGTTTCCAAACTGAATCGACAATACCGTTTGAAACAAACCCGCTGTTATTAGTATTTATTATTATTATTACTATTATTATTATTATATCTAATAATTATGTCGTTAATGTGGACAAATTTCTCCGATTAATTTTTGTTTTAAATTTTTAATTTTATATACACCTTGAGTAAATCAGATGCAATATTGTGACAAATGCTGAGAATTCCATTCTGTATTATAAGTACTGTTTTTGGAATAAAGTAAATTATTATTATTACTTTATCTTTAATTACACGTTATCCTTGTAAAATTATTTTATTCTTATGAGCACTTCAGCCTTAGTTACGAGTTATCATTGTCCGAATCGTTTTATTTTCTTTAACAATCTGTTACGTATTCAACTTGTGCACACGCTTATTCCTAAATTACTCTTCGTTTTTTCCAATTTTATGTATTATGTAGTCCACGTGCTGTGACCATTTCTACCTTTTTAATTGTTTCCATTCATTTTATTCGTTAATTATCACACCATTGACATTTTGCCACTGAATAATTAATGTTAACAAACGCATCACCACCTGATTGATAAATTATTGTGTTATTAAAAAGACAAGTGCAGCGAAGAAAATTTTCTTTTCGACGAAGTCATCATCTAGGCTGTACATGCGTGTATTTATATCAAATAGATGGGAAAGTTCCAGAATAATTTCCGGTTAAGGGTCAAATTAATAAAAAATTACAATTAGGAATTGGAATGCCATAATAAACAGGGGGACGGATAAAACTCGAACAAAGAAGCATTATAATAACTAGGAAGATTGACATTGTGCAATTGGGAGTTAGAAATGTAGAAATAACAAAATATACAGGATGTTTGGATAAAAAACTAATATGATGAATAATTGTTTATGCAATCAGGGATTAAATATGTAGAAATAGTAAAATGACAAAACAAACTGGACGAGTGGGTATGAAAATATGGTAGTGTAAACAGGGTTTAAGAAAACTTAAAATAACATCAATAAACAGGAAGTTTAGATAAGAAAGGCGATGAGATTGTCATTACTGAAAATTTTTACCTGTTTATGATGGCCATGGTAGGGAGAGGGGTTGGACGTAATTCTTTTGGATACAAAGTGTGGGTTTGAGCTTTTGGATAGCTAGCGCCTCAGCTATGCCCAGATGTCTTGATTTGACTCCCTTTGATAGGTTTGATTGAATTTTTTATATTGATATAAGAATGAAACTTGGGCACTGTGGTAGAGTGTAATTCCATTATGGGTAAATTTTATTTTGATAGAGTCTCACAGTGTTACACAGTAATATTTACTGATGACATTTCGAGCACAATTTATTGCTCATAATCATATCAAGGTAATCAAGGTAATGTGTAACACTGTGAGACTTTATCAAAATAAAATTCACCCATAATGGAATTTTGTATATTACTTTGAAGGATTTTTCGAAAGGCGCTGAATGTCCTGAGTTGACCAGATGTTCTGTCACTGAACTGTATACACGTTTTCGGTCTCCTTTTACTAGCCAGGCTGGGTAGTGTTCGCGAGCGCGTTTTCCAAGTCGGCGCATGGTACGGCCAATGTACTCAGCTCCACAAGAGCAAGTAAACTGGTATATGCACGTTGAGGTGGCCCAATGCGACGGCTTGTCTTTCACGTTCTGGCTGAACAGTTTCTTGCAATAAAATGTCAGTCGTAGGCTCGCGGCGAAGTATGTTTTCCTTAGAGATTTGCAGAGGCGTTTGCGAAGGATTTCTGCTTCAATATCACGTTTGAATTCTAGATAAGGCAGAAGTGTTTTCTTTGGAATGGATTGGACTTATTTGGAAGTCCTCTTCGATTTGAGATTCAGTAACAGTGATTTGACCTGTTTCTTCTGTACATAGAACACTGGTTGCCTCAGTCGAATCGCGATAGCCCCTGCTATTTGGATGATTTGGGCAATTAGTTTGGCACCCAATAGATGACGGAGAAACACTCTTCAATATTGGCTTTGTGGTCAGTTTGAACCAGGTGTTCTAATACGGAGCTATTGATGCTTCTAACTACACCTGTATTTAGCCACACAGGTAGATGTTCTCGATCACGATAAATCAAGTGCCTAGAGCAACGGCCAATATAACTCGCTCAACTGGCGCAGTTGAATTGGCAAATACAACTACAAGTGGCTAGTCTAGGTACTCCATCTTTCAATCGAGGAATCAACATCGGTCGTGTAAAAATTAGACTCGTAGTTTGCCAGTGTTAAAAGTTCCTTGAACTGGTTTTCTTAATTTCTTCGTAATTATTTCGCTAGGTATATCGCCCTTTAGTTGCAGTCGTATGTATAAAGGCTACTTATTTACGAATAGTGAGAAGTCCTTTTCAACTTTGTCAGTCATATGTTTCCTGATGAATTTGTCTAGATAGCTATTTTCGATCAAGGTATCATATACAATCCTTAGTTCATCTTCAGTTATCTCTTCTGAGCATATACCTCTAATCCTGTGGCTGAGGGTCCTTACTAAATTTCGTTTGAACTGAAGAGCAATGAAGTTGTGAAAATGTTTACATTGTCCTGTCCATGTGATTTTCCCATACAGATTTCTCCTTATACCACCATCTGGTTTTCTTGCAAGGGAGACATCCAGGAATGCAACTATATTTTGGGATTTCTCTTCGCAAGTGAATTTCAAAGCAGAATGTACTGCATTGAAATGAGTAATTAATGTGTTGCTATCTGAATTATTATCACAAAAATAAAGATGGCATCCGTATACCGGCGATAAAATGAGAATTTTCCTATTAGGCTGTTCACAGGACCATTCTCTTGTTTACTTAGAAACAAATCTGGCAATATGGGTCCCATTGGAAAACCCATTGCCACCCAGTCCACTTATCTTTTAAGTGTACCATCAAATTAAAAATTTATGCTCCTTGTACAGCTAATTTTGTCTTTTTAGTCTTAATATTTGCTACACTTTATACCAAGACGATTAAAGCAATAGTTTGTTGATTCAAATCCACCAAAATAAACACGATATTAGGAGAATAATGTCAAAATATAAAATGCAACTGTGATGACTATGGATGGATTTTAGTGGGTGGAAACACTCTAAGCAAAGTAATGAATCTAATTCTACATCTTGTCGGCCAATGCGTTTGTACTTCAAAACATACTTTTGAGATTGTCGTGACCAGAAAACAGGGGAACGATTTTCAAAAAATGTATGAAGAGTGAATAACCGACTGTTTATTGTTAGCAGGTCTGTCGTTAATCGTATTTTACTAAACATTTCAGAGGTTGGCAAATACACAGGGAATCGTGCGCGAAGTATCAGTAATATTCTCACATAGTGAGAAAGTTAATACAGTGAGAGGAGTCAGTAAACTAGAATAGCTTGCTTATATTTCTTTTAAGGATTGTTCATCAAGCAATAGAAGTTTTTATCATCGAAACTATAAATGAACTCTGAGACAGCGAAAAACAAAATGTCTAAAATTACAGTGACCCTTCGTGCTTTTCTTTTTGGATCGAAGTCTTAACAGACGCAGTTCCACCTACTTTGTCATTTCTTGTCATAGAATTTAACAGAAAAAAGGAGACATTGCCTAACCGTTTAACTTGTGCCAACTGAAAGTTGATTTATCTAATACATCTTTGTTGAGAAAACCAAGAGGTTTAACAAAGGCACTTTTTCGCAGATTTCAATTTCAAAAGCTGTACAGGTGTAATCAGCACACACATTCACAAATTTACATCATTAAAATAGTCACCTAGTTCAACATCAAAATGGAGGCGAGATTGAAGGAGATAATAATTTTCAAACTGACGTGAGAATTGACGAGTGTGATGAGAGACGAACGTAAATGATAAGAGTCACTGAGACTGAGAAAGGTGGGATTGGGAGATCAGCTGCATGAAATACAAATTAGTTTATTTTATTTCGAAGATAAATATGATCAGGTTGTACATGGAAACATTTAAATATAGTTTTATAAATGAAGATGACAGAAAATCCCAAAGTAACGAAACATGACTACATCATTGGTGAATGCACAAGTCGAACCAGATTTTTTTGGACACTAAGCTCTACTTTCTTGATGCATAAGTTTATGACTTTCCCATCCAATCTCATCAGTGTCTACATATCTATTATAAAAATAGTTGTAACTATGCTCACATAGGTAATAAAATTGTTGCTGCACCACTTGTGAGAACTGGGTCACCAACAATATAAGTTTGCAGAGAGGAATTCTGTGTTGGAAGCAGTGTTGTTGTAAGTTTTGAGAAAAGAAATAAAAGCAGCCGTTTAAAGGAGAAATAACAGTGGACTCACAATTACTCGTTATTTTCATTCCAAGTAGAATTTGAAATTTCCTCAGCATACGGCCGTTGTACTTGATTCTCTGTCATAGCTTATAGCCAGCCTGACAAATACACACGCGCATATATTTCCTCTTCACATGACCTCCTCCATGTCGCACTCCAAAGCTCAACTGGTGGCTTCCTATCTGGATTTCACGAGATGGACTGAATTATGACGTTGCTCGATGACCTTCTCAGAGAGTATCTGGAATATGCGTACCTAGGTTTTCTTAAGGAAATATGACAGAAAATAGGTTGTTGGTCGCTTTTCTGAGATAGTCGATTCCTAACAGGTCTTCTGATCTAATGGGTTCTACCGAAATCTGATGGATTCATTAAATCCTGCTTTATTAACCTTTGTTGCCTGCTTCAAGTAATTAAAGTGTTTCAATTAATAGAAGGTTGATGTGATGGCTAAGATTTGATTGATGTGATGGAGATTTGTAGCTCAGGTGGATGATTTTGATTTGATTGTCAATACAGATTCACGTGAATCTGAATAGACACTGAATAGTGAACGGGTTTACTGTCTGATGTCAATTATTTCACTGTAAGTTCGATACGTTAAGCTATAGTATGTGTTTATTGTTACATAGAACTCTAAGATATGTGTGTTATTCCTCACGTCTGAAAATACTGATGCTCACCAGCGACTGGCCCTATTCAAGCAGTTAACCTGGGTTTCTATCAGGTAGGGTACAGCAGGTTGAAGGTGAGGCAGTAACCCATCAAAAAAGACATTGAAAAGTGCTTGCGCTATGTAATGAATTGGAAGAAGTTAGAATTCGTGGGTCATTGAATAGAATACCTGTGGCTTACTGATCTACGGGCTCGCCTAATAACCGAAAGGTCCTGGGTTCGGACCCAGTTGGTAGGTGGCTGCGTACTCTGAATAATCCAAAACTAGGGCCAAATAATTATCCAGTTTTCCCAGGCTTTCCAGTGGTTCTCTAATTGATGTCAGCTGATGATGAAATCATAAAATCAATCAAACAAACTCCTTACAAAAACCTGTGTGAATCGACAGTTTTACAGGAGTGCTAAACGGATGTGTCTTGTGATAAAGACTCAATGACTTGCCGAGGTATATAATTGGATTCATTTTACGGGGACAGTAAACAACTAGGATTCTACTTGTTCAATTATTATTATTCCTTTGTGATCCCAGGCTAAAATAAGGCTTCAACGGCAAGTTTTTCATCATCTTCCCTCAGAGTTGTCCAAAATCTGTCATCTGCTTCTCACACGATGGACAAGATACCTTCAAATCACTGGCGTACTCGTTGTTTTCCATTGAATTTCAGGTTTATCTTTGGATGTGGTGTTACTCACCAATCTCTCTAGTGTGTGTGGTCGATATGTTTCAGTCGACACTAAATGTGAAGTTCTATAGCACGATATTTATTTTGACCATACATTATCATCACAGACTCCAATTGAATACCTATAAAAGGAAAGATGACACTGTCAGACACGAATAACATTTCTCACGTATATCCATTCCAGGCAACCGAAGCATCTATCATGTATACAGCAAAAAGAGGCATTTTATGCAGCCTATTCTACCAATACTATGACATTGGAGACAATTTTATTCAGTAACGAATATTACCCAAATTTGTTCCAAGCGACTCAATCTGCAATATCCTTCCAATTCCTAACTATCAGTTAAGACGAAATAACAATTATTCCCTTGATTAATGAGTGTTAACCTTTTTCGATTATCCAAGCTATTTCGTCATTACTTACACATTGAAGATACGTATTTACCTTCATTTTAACAGAGGATAAATCTTGATATTTCTCCGGAAATAATACTGGGTACAAACAATATTCATAAGTGATAGTAGGTCATGTAAGTGTATTTATCAATCACGTACAGTTTTCCTAATAAAGGGGACACTGATTCGATTTATGTATGCTCTTTTGTGAATTATGGTCATTTTTAACTGGTGATTGGCTATAGGATTGGCATAGAAGTGTTCTGAATAGAAGTGAAGCCAGTTAGTGTCAAACAAGTCGGTTGTGAGGATGAATGCTGACAAATATCATTGACTGGTTGTGAAGGTAGATCGCTAACTGATAGAAGTCGGAAATTCTAAATCATCTGAATGTATCCCAATAACTGTAGGACACCGTATTTACCCTGTGGGATCGTCCATTCGGATTCCATCTCCAGTGAGGTGGTACGTGAGAACTATCTAGAGTTGCTTAGTGGAGTGAAACAGATTTAGGCCTGAGGAGTCCTGTGAATCTTGTCAGCTGATTAGCCCTCAAATGACTAGTGTATCTCACCATTTATCTTGAAACAATCTGCTAAGTTCCAATGCACTTTCATTAAACTAAGCTGTGGATATGTAGCCTATAGAACTTAAGCTTCGATTCTCCACCTAAAGAATAAAGATTTCCGTTTCTTGTCGTTCAAAGCGTTTCAGACCAACCAGCTCACTAGTATCATCGGTGTTCACATGGTAAGTGTGACCCTCCTATTCCTGGTAATCAAGTTCAAAATATAAGCTGATAAGTCAATTTAGTGATGAATTTCAGTGTAAGTCTAATATATCTAAATCCGTCATTTCACTTTTTTCAGACTAAACAAGGAATATTATGGATTTAATTTTATATTATGGATAGATTGGAGTTCTCCTGAGGATTATTTGGAGTTGCTTGAGAAATATTTAGTGATACTCTCTTCTCTATCTCTCAATGGACTATTTATTCCGTGAAAACACGTGTGTTGATCACATACGTTATGTCTTTATGTTTATTCGGTTTCTGTGCTGAGTGGTTCG
Organism: Trichobilharzia szidati; assembly: GCA_944472155.2. Taxonomy (NCBI): domain Eukaryota; kingdom Metazoa; phylum Platyhelminthes; class Trematoda; order Strigeidida; family Schistosomatidae; genus Trichobilharzia; species Trichobilharzia szidati. The sequence continues at coordinate 31,157,880 of OX235273.1, forward strand.
ACACTGAAACTGAAATAAACCCTTCAGGCACCATCTTCAGTGTTAATTTCGTTATGAAGTGAGCTTCTGGAATTCACCATCGATGTAGAACTCCAATTATCCTGATGGCCTCAACTCTGGACATTTCCTCACTGAGATTTTCTTATCATTTTATTCATCTGAGTTGAAATGATTCACCATGAATTTATCCTCAGTTTTGTTCTGTGTATCGGTAGTCAATCCTTCTCTGTCCTACCATCCACTTCACTAGCCTCAAAATAGCTCGCAAAGTCTCAAGGGTTGATCTGCCTATTTTGAGGCGAAATTCATATTATCATCAGTTGTCTATCTGCGGGAGTATTTTTATTTCATATGGTGAATCTTGCTTATGGGTAATTTCAATGGCGATATGGCATGATTGAATTGATTAATTAATATTGGCCACTGTATAATTGGAGAAGACTTCAATTATTTCTGCACGCGTGAGTAAAATATTCGGCATTTTTCACCTTTCTCATCAGAATTGTATAGATGTGAAATGCACCATTACCGAAAGATAATATGCATTGAATTCACTTCTCCATTATGACTACTTCAGCTTTGAAGATTGAGTATGGATGAATTGAATACATGAGATTCATATGAATATGTTCTATCAACAAATGATATTTGCATCATATGATGCTGGCGAGTTCGTTGTGCTTCAACAAAACTAATCAAGACATACGGCTAACTTAGAACTGGTAATGCATGATTCCGACTGTATAATATTTTTATGTTCTGATATTGCACTCCAAAGTTTTCATTTACAAATATTTAACTGCTTGATTTTCATAACAAATGTGCCACAGTTAAAGAATCTTTGAAAACCGTGAGGGCGACCTCAGCAGGAATCGAATTCAACACATGCATGTCACCACGGAATCTGGTATATCGGTCAACCGATGAGTCATCCAACTCCATCATACTTGTGCAGTGGTAAGCCTGATTACTACTTGACCAGATGTTGTTAGATTCGATATGTAGTGAGAGTCGTAGATAAGCACTACTGAGAAATTCCAAAGTGAGATAAAACCACTACCTAGAGCCTTCAAGTTTTCGATTATTCGTCAGTTGATGACGATGGTTAGTCATCAAATCCACATTGAAATCAATCCACATCCATACACACACGCTAGAGGTGTGAACACAGCATTAAGATTTAGTTCAATATTCTTATATTCGTATGGTCATTCACATTGATTTAGTTATCATTTTGTGGTGGAAGATGTAAACATCAACTGAATATCTGAATTAAATGACACTCTGACAATTATACAAGTGATACGAATCAACGTGATTATTACTAACACTCACCTCCCATTCGTCATGAAAGTTCAGATAGCCTCGTTTGAACTTCATCCGTCCGACAGGAGCTACTATCACTCGTGAACGTCAGGTTAAGTAAAATACCACCGTAGACTATAACTCGTGGATGTGTATCATTATTATTCCCTTGGCTCCCGAGTGGAGCATAAGTCTTCAACAACACATATCCACTTTGTTCTATTTTCTGCCATCACCTTTAGTTGGGTCCGCGTCTGCCCAAACTCTCTCATCTCTTCCTCACACGATTTCCTCCATGTCACCTCAGGACTGACGAGCTACTCATCGCTTCCAACAAGTATTCCATTCGAGGGTCTGGCACGCAATGTCATTCAACAGACTCCTTAGTGTGTGCCCGATACATCTCCATTTTCTCCCACATAGTTGTTGAGCGATCGGCTGATGGTTGGTTTGTTCCACTGCAGAGTTTCTAGTTACCTACTCTTTCTGGCCGGCCATCTGATTCTCAGTATAGAGCCAACGAAGACAGTTGTTAATAAAAGTCTGCAACCTGTTGGAAATCCTTTTCGTCACACGCAGTTTAAGATCCTGACCCTTATAGATGGGCCGACTTGATATTATTGTTGAAAGTCCCAATATTGTTCTTTATTTCGCAGAGAGCAGAAGATTTCCAAACTGTCTTCCACTTTGTGTGAGATTAGACATTTATCATCTGAGAACTCTAGATCTTTTAGAGTCTTCTTATCGGTGGTCCAGCGTATTTTTATCTCCTTGCTCCTCACAATCTGACACATAATCCAGTCCACCACAATTAGGAATATCATTGGTGATAATAGACAGCCAGCTTGTCTTACTCCTGTAAGCACTTCAAACGCCGAGCTGCGTTTTCCGTCGTGGATCACCTGACATGTGACATCGCTATATAGATAGCTCATGAATGAGGTTGGTAAATATTTGGGCACTTCACGCCAAAGTGTTGAAGTAGTTTCCAGATTTCTTCTTGGTCAACAATGTCTGTCGAAGGCCCCCTAAAAGTCGACGAAGTTGAGACAGAGGTTTGACTGCCATTCTATGCTTTGTTCTGTGGTAGCGATGCGTATATTTGCGATTTGGTCAGCACATGATTTGCCTTTCTTGAATCCAGCTTGTTCCGGGCGGAGATCTGCATCCAGTGCATTCTTTATTCTCTGCAGGTTGACGCGACGTAATATTTTACTTGCTGTGAGTGAATCACAGCATTATTCCACGTCAGTCCTTGCAGAAGGAGGCCTAAGACGCCTTTCTTTGGCAGATTGACGAGGTAACCAGCGTTACTTGAAAGCTTTTGCAGTAATGGCGTGAGTATATCTGCGACAGACTCTGCGTCCGTTTCCATTGCTTTTGAGGCAATTCCGTCTAGTCTTGCTGCATTTCCGAACTTCAGCAGCTTAAGCGCATTTTGGGTTTTTTCTTTCTTTGGACGAGCAGTGGCCTCTAGCAGTTCCGTGCGTGCTATTGGTGGTACTTCTTGTCAAACCGTGGATATGTGCTGTTCGCTTAATTTTGAGTTAAACAAATGATTCTACTTGTGACAAATTTAACGTTCTCCAAATGAGTTTTAGAAGAAACTAAGATCCTGACTTTTTTTAGCTTAGAACTAATCAGACTAACTTGATTATTATCATATCTCCCAGTCACAAATTTATACGCACTGTAGTGGAATAATGTATTGAGGAATACTCCTTGAACAATATATTTATAATATTGGTGCCCATTTGAATATCTCAGCTGATTGTGTAATTATTGTTTGTTTTCTCTCAAGCTGGTGTATTATAATTCCAGCATACAAATATCTTCATTCTCCGTGAAAATGAAATAAATAATCCCAACACTTCGTTCTACAAACTGGTTCCAACTTGTGGGAAAATATTCGAAACTAAGATACCAAAGTTATGCATGTGGAAGTGCGTCGGTGGCATAGCGGTTAGGACGCTCGCTGACCATGTATGTGGTACGGTGTTCGATCCCCGGTTGGCGCACTCCTTTACCTTACTAAGCTAGAAATAAAACTGTTGAAGAGAAAAGGTTGGGCATGAGGCTAGCAACCCCATCCTGTTAAAATAAACGCTGCTACAGAAACTTCAAGACTCTAGCTTGAAGCCCTATGTTCCACTGGGAATGTGAAGGAATAAAAAAATGCATGTGAAAGGATATGTGTTGTCTTCAAAACACTTGTCTAGCCATATCCAAAATAACTATCTAAAGGGTTTGTCACATCTATCTTTGTCTAATATACCAGTAACAGTCCTGAAGCACAAATGATGAGGCTAATATACTAAACAATCAGGATAACCAGTTGTTTTCATAAACCACAAGTATGTAAAAGATACGAGCAAACAAATTCTCTCTTGAAATTTATTTAAATAATGGAACTTATGAGGAATATTACTGACTGCACAAGAATATGAGTGGTAAATGAGATCTAAAATTATAATCCAATTAATGTGCTCACCACTGTTATTCACAAACAAATTACCAAATAAATATGTGTAAAAGATGTGCTTCTCCATGAATTTTGAGAAGTGAGATGGTTGGAGGCAGCCAATGAGAATGCCAACACATGATTCCTTGTTTTGTATCCAATCTCCGGAGAAAATTATACATTAAAGACATTTACTTTGAAGGCTGCTTGACACACTACAATTAACTCCTGAACATCACAATGATCTTGGTGATTACCACCAGTATCAGTGTGAATATAATTACCTAGTCAATTCACCTTCAAAAAACATTTTACCTAAACTTTGGTAGTACTTTAAATCGTTAATTAATTTTGACTGTTTCCTTCGTCTATTATCGTTTGTTAATTGACCGTTGCTGTCATTTAGTGATATATTTTTGCATTTGTGAGAATGAAGAAACTTCTACAGGTGGTTGTAATCTGAAATCATTAGCACAAAATTGAATCCACCACAATTATAAATACGCGAATATTATTCTGTTCCAAAGAACTAAGATATTGTGGATTTTATTTATGAAATTCATATATGAATATATAAACATACATATATATATTTAGATATATATATATTTGATAATAAAACTGGAAATGTTTGATGCTGAAACAAAAGCCAGAATCACCGTGGTGCTGGAATCAGTGGATACTGTAATTGCAGTTCTGGCGATATTGACCTGAACTATGTGTCTGAAATGCCAACTAATTCACCAGCCATCCAGATGTAGTCATTGTCTATCTGTTTACGTATCTATCCATGTGTGGGACAAACAACCAACTTGAATTGTTAAACAACTCTGCCATCATTGCTGTACAATGAGCACACATTGTAATATACGAATGTCAACCGAATATTCAAGTTTGTCTTTTCTGAATAATGCCGAAGTGCATCCCTGAATATGTGACCGAAAGATAAATAGTTGGAAGCAATCCTTAGTTTTCAATGTTGTAAGAAATGAGTAAAGCACATATTGACCTGAAAGAATATGTACATCCGTATTTGCAACACATAGCTAACCTGATCAGTAATCTCATTTCAGTGATAAACTGAGATCAGAAATTGCCTCTTATATTTTGTGAATACTTCGTCAATCAGTAAAAATCTATGAATACGTAATTCATGATATCACATTGAACATTGTTAATTTTTACATCATAATGTGCAGAGATTTGAAAGGCAGTAACCAGTCTTCATAGTTCCATTATGTGTGCCAGTAGGAGGAACATAAGAACTACAATGATCAGCTTATAGAACAGCCAAAGTACACTGTTCTGAGCAAAATGAATAGTGCCTGACGCTTAATACCTAAGGCGAATTTATCAATGGTCAATATTTCGCTCATAAAATCTGGGAGTCTTGACTTTTATTGTTGGTCAGATGGGTTCGATAAATGCATCGTAGCGTCTCTTCATCAGGCTTGACATATTCTGAACTTGATGATTTATGGAATATTAATAGTTATCATGATTATACACCTTTTTATTTCATACTAATATTCATGCAACAAATGGGGTTTAAATATGGCGTGCAACTATTTAGCCACTGTTAAAGAATGAGTCGTTATAAATGTTTTGTGACAATCAATTCCCAAACACCACGACCTCTGTGACCAATTTATGAGTAAGGTGGGTACTATTGGCAAGAACATGTAAGTAGTATGTAGTGTGTGATGTATTCGGTGAATAAAGGAGGCAGCGGTGATGCGGAGAAATGAAAGACCTTGTGAAACAACAGAAAATCTGAAAACATTTCAATGGACGCAAAATATGTGGAACATATTGAAATAGAGATTTTCACATGATGTGTATGCATTCGCCCATATCTGTACATCAATTCGCCAACACACAACTCCAACATCGAAAACTATCGTCGGTGGCACAGTGGTTAGGACTCTCGCCGACCATGCACATGGTCCGGGGTTCGATCCCCTGCCGGCGCACACCCGCTATCTATGGTCGGCCTGAATTTGGGCAGCCGATATCCATGCTGAAAATTCCATACTTGTACTGAAAATACGGTGTGGAATCAAGCTGTAAGTCAAATAAATAATCAAATAAAATAATTCACTGTTGCATGACTATCCTGCTCAGATGTTTACTTCAACCTTATTTCATTCATTTTTCAATAATGCACAATTCTTATAAATCATGAGTGATGTGATAATTTTCCGTTGCTTTCCTGAATTTATTATCCAAACTCCACTCAATTGGAGTGTGACTCCATTTCAACTCACCCTTACCAACCTCCCCAAGCACAGCATCTTAGTAGCAACCGTTCAATTCAGTCGGCAAAGATAACAAAATATTTCTGATGAACTAGTGAATAAAGTATTAGGTTAATATTTTTTCTTGAAGGCTCTAAACCGTAAGCCTGGGGCCTGGAATTCGAGCTCATTCAAAATTCGCAAAGTTAAACCCAGTTCAGAAAACTAAATAAAATAACAGAAATGAACCTAACATGATTAAATGAGCTCATCACTATTATTTCGTGGTTGCAACCAGAACAATACTCAAGTACCAGTTGCAGAAACGTTTCGAGCATACTTTTCTTCGGTTGACAGGAGGTAATTGATAGGAACTATAGGTAACGCAGGTCAAGGATAGCGTAAACTGTTAAACTGTTAGGAGTGGAAAGCGTGCACAGTGATAACGAGCCACCTACAACTGCAGACTCACTTCAAACTTGACTGATAAAATTCAGCTTACACCAACACAAATGACTAAACATTTGGTATTAGTTACTACCTAATATCCAAATGAGTATGTTACATTCATTCATCAACACAATGAACGTCAGTTTTCTCATTCTTGCTTTGTCGCATAATGGTAATCTGTCGAAAACAAAGTGAATGATTAGTCAGTGGCTTTCTATAATTGTCTCATACTCTGTACCTCTTGTACTTTCAAAACATACACTATGGTTACGACGAATATATCAGTTTAGTGTAAACTGTCAACTGTCAACTGACACTTACCACTTGATTAGTTCCCATCGCACCAGAGGAATCTTGTGCATCCCAACCTTTCCAGTACATTCCACAAAAATAGTGTGGGTGATCTTGGAAATAAATCCTATATTCCTTCGTGGATGAACTGAAATATTACAATATTAATAATTCATTACCTCGTTTGCTTCAACCAAAATAAGAAAGGCGATAATATCACATACATTTCGTGCGGCACCAATTGTGTTTCACTTCAGAGCAAATTAGAACATCACAAATAAGGATAATTAAAATATTATCGGAACGAAAATCTTTTACTATTTCGCTCATTTATCATGAACACGTGCTAAACAGTCATGTTAACAAGGTTGGCAGTAACTGATTTGAATCGGAAGGAATTCTTCTAATAAACCAGACATCAACCTAGAATGAGATGAATACATTGGAGAAAATCTATGTTTACTTCATGTATAGTAATCAAACATTGAAGTGATAACAGATATCAGGCCCTCGAATGGAATCCAAAAGAAAAACTGCGATGAGTTTTGTTTCTCAAGTTGACGTGGAGATCAAGTGAATAGGAAATAAAAGCTTGTGGGCAGCCGTGAGGACAGTTGAATATGATGATCGGAGAGTAGCAGGGAATGTAATCACACCTGCATTTCAAATTCTCATTAGCTGTCTTCAGAGAAGTAAACACTAATCACAGTAGAACGAATTAGATAATCAAGAGGAAGAACAAGTTAGTGCTTTTATAATTATCTTATTTTGGCGAAACATTTGGATGTTTTTGTTTTAGTGTAGAGAAATAAGCGGTGACGTCATTAGATAAAGTCAGTGACATATACTTCATTGACGAAAAGATTCCCACGTTGATCAGGATTCTGAAAATGGTAGAAAGTGTTGGCAGCTATGCACGCGGAGGTGACCACTTTCCATTCATGCTTCCAACATGGACGAAAATGCAAAATTTACAAAAATTTCTTGGCAAATTCCAGTGCACTGGGATGAAGAATGAAATCAAGGCATCAGTATGCTCCTGCAGCAAATGACTGGCCAAACGAATACTTCAGCGGTAGTATTTTTCACCGCGTCTATGCGTTTACTCTGGTAGGTCAGTTTCTCTGAGTTTGCAGATATTCTCTAATGAAGAGGAGTAATATATGTGTTACCAAGAGGCAGGACATTTAGTCAACTGGCTTCAGTCACCTAACTCATTGTTATCTTGAAGTCATCCTGATGAGATGAAATTCATCTCTATTAATCAATTAATTTTTTCAACACTGAACAGATGGATAATCATGTTCAAACTAGAATAGCATAAAATGATGTTTTTAATTTTGTTTAGGAATTACGAAGGAAGTTTTCACTTATTGTTCGTGAAAGTAGTTCCACTTTGCTATTGTACTCCGAATAATTGCAAAGCAAATCAAAGACTTGATGTGTGACAAAAGGCATTTGGAACAGTCTGCTGAAGACTTTCATCAACACCCCCGCTTTTGCTGGCTCGTTATTGAAATTCACATGGGCTGAAAGGTCGCGTGGCTACTTCTTCATTTTATTGGTATACTTTTCCTTCAAGTGTAAAATATGTTGTTGTTATAAGGAATTCACTGATTTCTATCATCTCTTCTACTGATAATTGTGTCCCGTCTCTTAGGTCATCATATTCGTTTAGTCTCACTTCCAGTGCATCCATGGCCATGTGAACGGGTATTTTGGTATAAAGAGTATGTTAATTTCTTTTCAGCTATTCTCTGTTATTCTTTCATGTGTGTTCCATTTGATGCTACTTAAAATTAGTAAGTAGTATGAATATGTTATACATCTTAAAACAGACGTTCTTTGCTAATGAGGTTTAACTCACTGAATATGTTTACACTCTATTTGATGTATTGTAATTATTTTCTTATAGTCGAACATTATTTGCTGTATATGTTTTATTCGAGTACCCATTACTGTTGAACATTGCTTATCCGTATACCTTTATTCTGTGTCTGGAATTCGAGCGCTGCTGGAATAAACCTAGAATCGCCTCCGACACAGCTCTGTTGTTTTCACTTATTGACGTGTGGTGACTGTGCTTTTGATGGCATTCCACCACAGACACCTCACAGTTGAGGTTTGTGTATTATATTTCATATTTTATGTTTAATATAGTAACATATTTTAAACTAATCCTGTGTTTTCCGAATTTGCGCATCACTCAGCGTGCTGTTTTAACAAACAGAGCAGGTAAAACACCAAACAGTTTCAGCTGAGACTCCAAGATCAATAAATCAGAGATGCACGTTTGTGAGTAAAACTCATTGACTCATATTTCACATGGTGAATAATATCATTAAGACAAATAAATTGATGGTTTAAATTATATTATGTTGAACAGTATTGTATAAAGTAAACTCCAAAAAACATTTAATTATTCACTGGATAATTTAAACATGCAATGACAATGACAGTTAGTAATGTGTTCAAAACAGAAAGTTAGGTGAACAACTGTTACTCAGAAAGAGAGTACAAATTTAATGTCTCAATTAAATGAAAATATGTCAGTTTGGATTAATTATCAGTTCAGCTGGAAAATAATTAGCAAAGGTGGTTGAAGTTCCAGACCGCTTCCCTTCAGAAATCTAAAAAACACAACAGAACATTTTGAAATCTTCAGTGAAGGATTTAGTGCACGCAGTTGTTGCAACAGAAAAACATAAATGAATACCGCACTTTTGCATGCTGAAAAAAACCCACTCCTAGTTTGATTGTTCGGCTGTTATCAGTGTAGTACAACCACTTAATTGGTTCTTCCATGAAGTGTTGCTTTCCCGTTATTTCGCCAAATCACCACTTACTAATTTTAGCTTACCCTTTATTTCGAATTCATATATGGTTAGCAAACAGCTCAACTGCTCAATTCATTCCTTTGGAATGTATGCATGAAGCACAACAGACGATGAATTGATTCATGGGTGTACATACACGAACGGTTTGGTCAACCCCAGTATCCATTGTCAATTCATAATTCAATGTGATTTATTCATATCACATATGAAATCTAGTATACTTAGCACTGGGATGAATCTCAGAACTCGTGTTTCATCGCAATTAAAAGTATTACTGAAAACAAAAGTAACGACAAAATTTCCTTTGATTCTACTTTTGTCTGTTAATTTCAAATAGATTTTTTTGATGAATTTCAGGTTTGTCTAACATCATGTTTCGGATGGAAGGAGTAAATGAACTACTGGTCAATCTGATACATGTCTTGCATTATCACTATTAAGGCTCAGTTATTCCTGGTCAAGTGTTGAGCACATGAATTTATTCACATTCTCAGAGAATTGCCCAAAATGTTGTGATAACTACTTGGCATCCAATTATAACACTACATATTAAAAACCCTATTTGTGAACAATGCAGGTAAACTAATTGGATTTATAATCCACCCACCATATCAGACCTTCTAATAATTGCGACAAGTTATATCTGAAAATGAGGAAAAGATCACTCTTTAGAGTAAAATCATTTAAATCAAAATTTGACGACTGTTTAACATGTACAACACTACTTGGTAAAGATCTTCCGAGCACCCAATAAAAACCTAAACAATTCACATTTATAAGTTCTGGTTTCCCATTTTTACTTTTCATAGTAGTGGGATACTAGTGAAATACCGAAGTGACCCTCAGTCATTTTTTATGCAAACATACATATATATATACATATAAATTCACTTGAGGAAATTAGTTCAATGAGAGCATTTTGATTCGTTTGATAGAAATATAACCAGCTCTTTTTCGTATAAGGAATATTTCGAGGGTTTCACTGTGCAGTAATTGTGCTTTGCAAAAGTCAGTTTTATCAGACCATTTCAGCCCATTCAGAAAAAAAAGTAAATAATCTCACACTACTCTGGTGGCTAGACACATCTTGCTGATTCTCTATTTTCTGTTTTGACACAACTGCTACTTGACTTTCATTGAAGTCTGAACTGAACGCATTACGAATCTCCCAATTTACTCAATTCTTTTTACGTAATCGGTTTGTTTTAAATTGCCATTTCATTCCACTCTTACTCTCTCCTCTCGACCTTCTCATCATATTGTGCATAAATCATTTCTGGTTGTTTAGTCATTAACTATTTCGTAAGCATTCCTCTTATTCTGCTGTTATACCTATCAAGTTGAAATAATTTAAGAATTATAGTAGACATTTCCATTTATTATAACTTATATCCCCTTAAGGTTGTTAGCAGTAGAATAAAAAAGCTAAATATATACTTCACATAAATTTATTCTTGATTCTATGGAGGATTTCATCATGAGCTGACATCAGTTAGAGAACCACTGGAAAACCTGGGAGTACTGGACAGCTGTTTCGTCCTAGTTTGGGACTCTTCATCAGTACGCACCCAAACTAGGACGAAACAGCTGTCCAGTACTCCCAGGTTTTCCAGTGGTTCTCTAACTGATGTCAGCTCATGATGAAATCCTCCATACAATCAAACAAAATCCCTACCAAACCAATACTTGAAAATTATTCTTGATTCGTTCAAATTCAGTTAAGCAGTAAAACATTGCTCATACTCATACATTATGGAAAAGACGTGGGATTCAGAATTTCCTCGCATGGCTTATTATTAATGACAAATTAACTAGGCTTATTAATTTCAGTGTTCTTAATTGTCTATGCGAGTTTGTTAGCTTCACCTACATTATCTGGCGTTACCATATCTACTGCGTTGCATAAATTATAAGCTTCAGATCAGATCACACTGGAATTATTCTTCAGATTTTGAAGACTATTTCGCTGGTTTCACAGAATTATCGTTATGTTTTCCACTTCTTATAAGCTTTATGCACAATATGTATTTCAACTTCATCAGCACCAGACATTTTAGACTGACTAGTTGCTAATTTTCCTCCAGTTATAACATACTGATTACATATTATTGAATCTGAAGTCGAGTTCATCCATTTTAATCCACTGAGCTTACTTCTAATCATTCATTTTGCTCCGCAAATGTTTGATGAGAAATTGCCTTTTCTCATAGTATGATTTACAAATTAGTTTCGAATTACTACCATGGTGTGAAGCTTTTGCGTACATAGTAATAATTGCGATGTACGTGTCAAGATGAACAAATGAAGAAGGAAACACATATTTCTAGATGGAACTTACGTTTTCCGTTGGGAAGTTCAATTTTACCTACAATTCAAAACGAATTTTGAATCATAAAGAAAGAGAAATTTTCTTACAAAATAACATAGGATTTTTCAATGGTCTTAGTTGTCAAACGACGTACTGAGTGAAAAATCATAATGTTACTACTGATAACAGCCCAATGATCGGTTGTTTGTAACCTTCTGAATGTTTCGACAATTTAAAATAGAGCACTCACTGGAAGCGATGCAAAATACAGTCTACAGCCATACTATGAGAAGTCAAAATCCCAGAAGTATAACTTCGAAGTTTTGATATAGTCAGACAAAAGGTTCTGACTTCGACTTCTAAATGTGTGAGGCCAGAAAACAGAGGTATTTTTCAATGACCTGATAAATTGACACTTGATAGGGAAAAGCCACCACCAAACTTCGGGTTTCTCTTTTCGCATCTGGTGCTGGTATTATGTGATGTTAGTGTCTGAGAAGTTAGCTATTTTGATTAGGTGTCAGCTACCCATGTAATGTATTGTTTTATTGACGAATCTGCATCCATTGTGATACACAGAAATGAATGAGAAAATTACAGAATAGGAAACTTGCAAGAACATGTCCGGCAAATGGTTGTGTTGCAAAAGCTCTTTAGCTGCGTAAGTTTTCTAATCTATATGGAGAAGGTCACACCTCACACTCCCAAGAGATTTTAGAGGATATTTTAATGGTGATTTTCATTGAGAATATCAGTCACATCTATTGCGAATTCAATGGAATTATCAGTGCTTCCTAAGTCCATTGAAATAGTGAAGATGAAAACACTTTGTTATTCTTCGAAGTAATTTTTGACAGACGGTGGTCTTTACACTACTTATACGCTGTTTGAGTGTGTTTCGACTGCAACACAAATGGGAATGGACGAGTAGAATATCCGAGAGTAACATAGAGGAAATCATATAAAGGAGGAATGAATACTCGCGGGTAGTTACAGAACCAACTGAATATGGATGCGTGGTATCGACTGCAACGGAGATATGACACTAAAGTCATTTGTTCCACTATAGCAAAGGGATTAAAACAATAATGAAAATATTAGTCCCTGCACGAGGCCATTTCATGTTTAGGCGTAGGTATATATCAAACCTTTTTCGATGCTCATAAAATAAATTAAGCATTTTTATCTATTCCTAATTCGGTAAATTTGCTCATATTTCATATTCGAAATATAACATTTTTGATTGTGTATAGGAATACAAAACAGAGTTTGATCTAAGAAAATGTGCTTCATCATCGCTGAGACTCATCAATTCGGTGTTTGAAACATGACTAAAAGCTTTCCCCGCGACAGTGCGTCCAGGGACAGTTTTCGTCAAGTATATGGTACCTATCATCTAATCACCGTTTAAATGCATCTAGTATTTAGTGGAATACCCCATTTCTAAATGCTCTGAATAGTATAAAGCAAACTTTCATCATGAATCACCTTGCAGCGCTAACTTTGGCATGGCTAGAAGGATCAATCTGTCGTCAAACCTCTTCTGTCAATCTCATTTCATCGGTGGCGATATCTATGACCATATCCGGCCAACAGGTTCAATAATACCAAGATCTTATGATTTCGATTTTTTTATTATCACTTCTATTTTATTGCAACATAAAATTATTCGTAGTTGACGATAGAATACATTGGAATAAATTATAATGCTGGGCTTCTCTGGATAACATAAATGTGAAGTTAAAATGTTAAAGTGTGAAGAAAATGGTGGAACACTCCACTCACTCGTCCTAATCATCGGCTTCACTATTTTGTGATGAGAGAGTTTTCATTTATAGGAAACATGAAAATTTGGGTTACAATCGATGAATCATTTTAGTTTTGATAGAAACGTAATAACCTCAAGAGGGGTTTTAAAAAACCTTAGTATATTTCCACCAGAGAACCAGACATTTGCAAAAAGTTTGGAGGGAGATAAACAGGCGCCAGAGAACTTGAGGAGGTTACAAAATTTATTGTTGGTTGAATAGCATTTTTTGATTTAACTGAACGGCGGATTCTAATGGCGTGCTCCCCATCAATAAGCAAATTGCACTTAAAAGCCGAAAACTGTTGACAGTAGTCTACACATTCCCTCAAAATAAAGGCATTCAGTATGCACACTACGTGACTGTATGAATGACCTACTAGAAATCTAATTATGTAGAAAAATGTCACGCAAAGTGTACAAAGAGGAAGTTTTATCCATTCTGCAAACTGGCTTTAGTACACCTATAGTAATTTAAAACTTCAGTTTAAAAAACTAGTGAAATCTTCGAAAATTCATTTAAACATACAATATTACATAAAGTGTTTCAATAAGGTACTTGGAGAGAACATCGCTGAACACATTTACTTATACTATTTTAAACCCAGGCAAACTGCAGTCGATAGAGTTAACTTTGGCTTACTTTTTTCCACTGCAGTGATATAGTGCACCAATGAAACCAGTAGACTAAGATATCCACACTTGTGGGGAAAGCAATGTTGAATATATTTTGTTTTCTCACAGCAAACGATGGAAATTCATTATTTGCTTCCATCATCGCTCCGTCCTATGAAAATACTGATATCATGAATAACATTAACAGATATATGAGATTCGTCGTTACTGATTTACTCTTCAAGCATATTTCATACCTAACACATCTGCGAAATTAAAAATTTCCGAAAATGTCGGGAGTTGAAAGTAAATCATCAATTCATAACAAAATGTAAGAACAAGCTTTCAGAAAATTTAGATACAATGGAAGATTAGTGAAAAGGAAGAAAGAAGGTCGGACAGAACACATTAAAATGAAAATTGTTTCTAAGTATATATATGTATGTGACGACAAGTAAGTTCGTTTATATCCCTTCCTTACTCATTTTATCAGCTCTGACTTATCAGTGATAATCCTAGCAGACAAACTTGTCAACGTACAAAGAAGTGCACACTTCATACAAGGAAAACTTAGACTTGATGATTTCGATTACATAGTAATTATAATCATTTTTGCTTAGAAGTGAAAATCATCGCGACATCAATCCAGTTTCTGATTAAACTGTCGTTATATTTGGTGCACTAAATGTAATAAACTGCAAATCAAATGCATCGAAAATTAGAAATATTTAATTCGTATTCACACCATAGAAACTCCACTTTAATATGCACCACGACGAAAACCATTTCACTTGCTAAGAAGGGTTGCGACGGTACTCAGTACTCGATAGTGTAATACGTTAGGCTAATGTAAAATTGCATTACGGTTAAAATTTGTTTTGATAAAGTCTCACAGTGTTATACAGTAATGTTTACTAATGACGTTTCGAGCACAATTTGTTGCTCATAACCATATCAAGGTAATCACACGACTTCCTAAATTCATTTATATAGTTCTATTATTTTTCACTTGATTTTTGATTGATTTGATTGGTAGTAGTATTTTCAATATTTCTGGTATGAGTTATGATTCATTCCTATTGCATGTGTTGGGTGTAGACTCGATGAACAAGGATTCAGTAATCAACCCCTCTCTGCACCTACCTAGATTACGTTTTAGAATTTTAACCTTTTCCAATCCTATTGTGTGGTTGTGTGTTAATGCATTCATTGCAATTGCTGAGCCTTTTTCTAAATTACTTACCTTAGCTAGATTCTTATGTTCCGACAATCTTACTACTCCTGACCTACTAGTTTTACCTTTGTAGTTGACCTAACTCACAGTCATTGCAGGGTATTTTGTAAATTATATTACATTGTCTAATTGAGTCAACTTGGGCCTTTAACTTACAGAGCTTATCCCTGAGTGAGTTTGTAGGCTAAAATGCCGCCCTAATTCCTGCTTTATTTAGAATCCTACGTAGGGTCTCAGATGTCCCTTCTTTATATGGTATAACTGTAGATGACTTATATTCTCTCTTATTTATGTTATTATTATTGCCAGTTTCACAATTATTTTTATTTTTATTTTGGCCTTTTTCGACCTTCCTAGTGAATTTTATAGGATAGTTATTTAACACCAATGCCTCTTCTATCTGTTTTATTTCGTCATTTAGGTCTTTTTATGCTGCTTAGTGCTACTGCTCGTTTTGTTAAACGCTTAACTAAGCCTGCCTTAACAGTTAACGTATGAGATGAATTAAAGTCTAGATATCTATTAGAATGAGTTGGTTTTTTGTACTCACTACTGTGCAGTTTATCTTCTGTTTGTTTTATTTGACAATCTAACAAAGCTAATTCTCCTTGTTTATTTTGCGATTCAAATGTGAATTTTATTCCCTCCACTAGTGAGTTTATGTGTATCAAGAAGCTAGAGATATGTTCTGTTTTTCACACTGTGAAAGTGCCATCCGCATATCTCCACCATATTTTTGGAGTAGGATTAAACGTATTAAGTGCCATATTTTCCCAGCTGTCCATAAATATATCTGCTACGATAAGGGATATTGGTGATCCTATTGCTACACCTTCAGTTTGTCTATACATTTTGCCTTGGAATTTAAAAATAGTAGATGTGAGGCACAACTGAATTCCTAAAATAATTTCATCAATGGGTAGCTTCGTCCTATAAGTGAGTTCAGGATCTGCAGTTAATTATTTTTCAACTGCTTCTAAGGCCATATTGATTGGTATGTTAGTATAAAGACTAGTTATATAAAAACTAATCATTGTTTCATCATTCTCTAGTTGAATGTAATTTGGTTTATTTCTCATCTCATATGAATTAGCTAGTCTAGAGTTTGAGCGAATTCTAATGACGCTTAATATTAGAGCTAACAGTTTTCATAATTCATAAGTGGGGTATTCCTGAAATCTACTATTGGTCGTATGGGGTACCCTGGTATATGTATTTTAATAGTACCATACGGTGAAAACAATTTCACTTGCTAAGAAAGGTTGCGACGGTACTTAGTACACGGTAGTGTAATACGTTAGGTTAACGTAAAATTGGAGTGAAACACACTGTGTTCAAAACACAGTGTCAGCTTTACCAAATACAATCTGAACCAGAAAACAACTTTCGTCCGAAGCAGGAAATTTTTCACAGCAAGTTTCAACACAAATATTTCTGCAAATGAATATTGTTACTAACATTTATATGCGTCATGCATCATCGGTTCACACATAATTGTGACTAGAGATATTGAGAATAATTCTTAATACTCATTTCATCTTTGTGAAGTCATTCGCTACGTATGGGAACCCTATGGTTTTCATGTTCAACAATAGAATTTAAAGCAAATGATTACCTAATAGTCCTATATGAAACCGAAATTTTGAGGTTGTTAAAATTAAGGCAAAAGTGTATTTAGAGAGAACGAAGGAAAACAAAAAATAAGGGACATTGGCACAGTGAGAACTGTGAAATATACTCAGAAAAACGACGTGTGACTGCATTGTGGGATAAAATGCGTCATCAAACATAAACGCATTACTTTGTATGGCATAAAAGTTATCTTGAATGAGAATAAGCGCAAGTGAAGTAATGTGCAGTTTCCTAGACAAATTCTTAGGTTGTTTCAGTCTGGTCACAGATATGTTTGCGTAGTAAAATAAAGGTGATGGATTCGAATCCTGGTGAGTCGAGTGTTGAAGAATAGTGTGTATATTTACTTATTTTATTTTTTATTAAAGCTTCATTCCACACCGTATTTTTGTCCTTGTTTAGAATTTCTAGCATGTGGTATCGGTAGCTCGAATTCTGCAGGCCGACCATTGATATCAGATGTGCGTCGGCAGAGGACCATGTGCATGGTGAGCGGGAGCCTAACCGTTGTGTCACCGACGCACCAGGAAGCAGCTATTTGGTTGTTTGCTTTTCTCTTTGGGTTTCAAGCTGGTGTTTTTTGTGATGAATCACACTGTTCAAATCGTTTACTATATAAACGTATGCAACAACGTGTAATTATAAACAGGATTTGACGAAAACTGTGAGTGGAACAGTTTTTTGGAAAGTGAAAATCATTTCAAGGGCATTCAAGTGGTTAATTGGAATGTAATAAACTAAATGCAAAAGATTGAAGGGTAGGTGAATTGAAGATAAGAACTATTTAATTCGTAATCACACAATAGGAACTCTACTTAAATATGCACCTTGTAGAAGCGTTGAAAATGGATCCAGAGACAACAGCGGACTTGATGACGCCACTACTGGAGAAGGTGTGGAAAGAAGACAAGGTATCCGAGGATTGGAAGAAAGGATACTTATTCAAACTACCAAAGAAAGGACACTTAAGTCAGTGCAAGAACTGGCGCGGAATTATGCTCCTGTCCATCCCAAGCAAAATACTAAACCGCATCATACTGGAGAGAATCAAACAAACCCTGGATGAAAACCTTCGACCGGAACAGGCTGGATTCAGTAGGAACAAATCATGCATTGATCAGATCACCACATTACGGATCATCATTGAACAAAGCCTGGAATGGCAGTCACCTCTCTATCTCAACTTCATCGACTTTGAAAAGGCATTCAATAGCGCAGCGTCGACCGAGAGGTGATTTGGCAACTACTTCGCTACTATGGGTGCAACCGACAATTACACATCTCATCCAACAGCTCTACGACAATGCTGCATGTCAAGGAATCCACAACGGGAAACTTACGGAATCCTTCGAGGTGGGGACAGGAGTAAGACAAGGCTGCCTACTATCTCCAATGATTTTCCTGATTGCGATAGATTGGATAATGCGACAAACAGCGGGCAATGAGGAAACAGGCGTAAAATGGACTCACACAAAAACTTGGAGGATCTGGACTTCGTCGATGATATATGTCTGATTTCCCACAAACTGGAAGATATGCAAGCGAAAAGCAACAAGTTGGCAGAAGAAGCATCGAAGATAGGACTTCAGGTGAACATAAAGGAAGACAGAGGTGATGAAGATTCTTGAACAGGAACAACAACAACAACAGACGAGGATATCAAAGCAAGGATCGGGAAAGCAAGACAAGCTTTCAATACTCTCAAGTCTGTGTGGAGGTCAACAGCACTCAACAGGAAAAATAAGATCTGGATTTTCAACTCCAATGTGAAGTCAGTCAGTGCTACTATACGGATCAGAGACTTGCAATGCGCGTCATAAAGGGCATTTCAAACAAACTACAGACCTTCATTAACAGTTGTCTCCGCTCAGTACTCAAGATCAGATGGCCAGAAAAGATCAGCAACAGGGATCTCTGGGAGCGAACCAACTCAGCAGGAACGATTGTGAAACAAATCGGCAGAAAGAAATGGAGATGGATTGGCCATACTCTTAGGAAACCATCAAGTGACATCACTAGACAAGCCATTGCTCGAGTGGAACCCGAAAGGCAAGGGAAGCGGCGAGTTGGTCGTCCAAGGGTGACTGGGAGGAGGTCATGTGGATAGGAGATCAAAGCATGTGGGCAGACTTGGATCCAGGTGAAAACGTTGGTAGAGAGCCGAACGCAGTGGAGACGGGCGGCTGAAGATCTATGTTCCTCTAGGAATTAAAGGATACAATAATAATAATAATTATACCGAGGCGTCGGTGGAATAGCGGTTGGGACGCTTGCCGACCATGCACATGGTCCGGGGTTTGATCCCCGGCCAACGCACTCCTCCTTTTCTCGACCGAAAGCTGCTACATTGACGTGGTGGTCGGGCTTGCATATCGCAATGACCAAACGAGCTACACTGGCTGGAGGTTATTTTCCTGTAGGTCCTACCATGCCAGAAAAGTTGTTTGGATAGCGGTTAGACAAAAAGCAGCTACCCAATCCAATACTATGACTCAAACAAACTCACAAAATATCATGCCGGATCGGTCGGGGCCCGGATTAACAACGACCGCACTTCGTGCTGCCGTGTCACAGGGCAGAAGTGATAAATATGCTACTGAGACACACCAAATGAAAAAGAACAAACGAAAACAGGCCGTGTGTGACCGGCCTCAAGCAGTTGTCCCCTGGGCTCTGCGGTCACGCAACCAACTTCTAAGGTGTGGGCAGCCGGGAAGTAACAATCGCCCTCACACTCCAAAGTGCACGCAAAACCTCTCTATTCCTCACTCATCTTTGTATCCATCTTCATCTCTATTATCTTGCCTTCCTTCTACCAATGCAACTCCTCTACTTGATGGCCCTTCACTTCCTCTTCAATCTGTGTGCACTGATAACGATGGAAGCCAAAAAGCCACCATCGATGGTCTCCTAAAGCCACGCCACCAATTTCATATAGGGGCATTTAATGTTAGGACACTTTGCCAAATAGGACAACAGGCATCACTAGCCAAGACTGTGGCATCCCGAGCCATTGATGTATGTTGTGTTTGAGAAACACGCATACAGGACCCAAGTGCGGTTATTCACCTAACCCCACCTGGCCAACAGGATGAATCTGCAAAATTCACCTTGAGGGTGTCAGGAGATGAGACGGCTAGCTCACGAGGATTAGCTGGTGTTGGGATAGCTCTGAGTACTAGGGCAGAAAAGACATTACTTGACTGGATCCCGGTATATAGCCGAATGTGTGCTGTCCGTCTGAACGGATCAGTGAAAAGGAGAAAGGACTGCACTACTCGCCGATGCCTTTTCGTAATCTCCGCCTACGCCTCCACTGACTGCAGTTCGGATGAAACGAAAGATGAGTTCTACCAAAAGCTGTCTAGTTTGCTGCGAAAGGCTAAACGCTCAGATATAGTCGTTTTAGCTGGGGACTTTAATGCTCAAGTAGGAAAATTGTGTCAGTCTGAGAAGAATGTCTGTGGCACATACGGAATTCCGTGCCAGCGAACCGACAACGGTGAACGTCTCCTACAGTTCTGTTCAGGTAATCACTTGTTTCTTGTAAGCACTAACTTCAAACACAAGGAGAGACACTGTTTGACCTGGCGACCCTCATCATCAAACCAACGCTGGACACAAATAGACCACATAGCAATAAGCTATCGTTGGCGTGGGTCGGAAGGAGATTGTCGCTCCTTCTGGAACACGTGTGTAGATACCGATCACGCACTGATCCGCGCTAGTGTGTGCTCATGACTGAACGGACGTAGGAAACAGCTGGCGGTAAGCCCATCACGTCCCCAGCTCGATCAGGAAACTAAGTCCCTATTTGAGGAAGAACTAGCTAAACACATATCTGAGTTCGACAGCTGCTCTCACCCTGAAGAAGCCTGGAAGAATATTCAGTCAGCCATAGATACAGCTGTGGAAGCTGTGAATAAGGTAAATCCAAAGGTGAGTAAAAACCACTGGATTTCGACTGCCTCATCCAAACTGATAGATGCTAGAAGACTTATTCCGGCGAGCTCCGAATTCAGTGAGGAGCGAAAGCTGCACAAAAGGAAACTTACGAAAAGTCTCAGCAAGGACCGTGAACAGTGGTGGGTGACAAAGGCGAAAGAGATGGAAAAAGCATCGGCGATAGGCAACTCTTTAGACTCATCAGGGAAACGGGTGGGAGAAGGCAAATCATAAGTGAGACTATTTCTGAGAAAAATGGCTCCTTAATTAGCTCTCAGGATAGACGCCTTGAACGCTGGAAGGAACACTTTGAGGAACAATTTAACTTGCCTACAGCCACACTGAGCCTCCCCGCCATCCAGCACACACCAGAATGGGATATAGACACTGGCCTGCCGTCTGTAAGTGAGGTCACGAAAGCTATCTGTAATTTGAAACGAGGCAAAGCGGCAGGACCCGACGGAATTATTCCGGAGGTGTTTAGATATGGGGGTGACATACTAGTATATAGTTTAACTAAGGTACTAGGTAACGTCTGGGAATCAGAGACGGTTCCATCAGATTGGGGTAAGTCACTTATTATACCAATATTCAAGAAGGGAGACAAGTCCTCATGAAGGCGGCCTTCGACTCCGTGGATCGAAAGGTACTATGGCAATGTTTGACTGGGAAGGGAGTGCCAAGAAAGTACATTGCACTAATCAAGGCACTCTACTCAAACTCACTTAGCTGTGTAAGGGCTTATGGGGAATTGTCATCTGAATTGATAACAACCAGTGGTGTCCGTCAGGGATGTCCACTTTCCCCATTTCTGTTTAACTTAATCATAGATATGCTAATGGAAGTATCCTTAACTGAACTTAACGACTTAGGAATCGACTTGTTACCAGGGAATAGTCTTATGGACTTAGAATGTGCAAACGACATAGTCCTGTTAGGGGAGGTTGCTGACAAAATGCAGAGTCTTCT
The DNA here is from genome assembly GCA_944472155.2 of Trichobilharzia szidati. Lineage (NCBI taxonomy): Eukaryota > Metazoa > Platyhelminthes > Trematoda > Strigeidida > Schistosomatidae > Trichobilharzia > Trichobilharzia szidati. The sequence continues at coordinate 31,179,971 of OX235273.1, forward strand.
GAACACCTTGAGCAGCAATCTTCGTATGTTTGGCATGCGATTCGTCCCTGCAAAATGTAAGATGCTGCTACAGGACTGGACTACGTCAACTCCTAGCTTCGTGATAGGGAGTGAAGTGATAGAACATGTTGACCACTTCACCTATTTGGGAAGTTGTATCAGCACCAACGGATTGATTGGTGACGAAGTCTCAGCACGGATCCAAAAAGCTCGGGCTGCTTTCGCTAACATACACCGTCTCTGGCGTAGGTCTGACATCCGGCTATCAACCAAGGGACGTGTGTACTGCTCAGCAGTTCGCTCCATCCTCCTCTATGGTGGTGAGACGTGGCCATTGAGAGCGGAAGACATGAAAAGGTTGACTGTTTTTGACCACAGCTGTTTACGATCTCTTTCTCGCGTTAGGTGGTATAATAAAGTAAGTAATATTGACGTTAGGCGTAGAGTGTTGGGCAAAGAGGGAAAATCAATCGAAGAGGCTATAAAGATACATAGATTGAGATGGCTAGGTAACGTGCTGCGCATGCCCAACCATCGCCTCCCCCGACGGACGGGCATTACTAGCTGATATAAGTGCAGGTTGGAAAAGAGTAAGTGGTGGCCAAACAAAAACATGGTATCGATCCATGAAATCCTTGACAGTTAAACTGAGTCAGGTAGGGGGGGAGATGCAGACTTCCGGGTTGGGGCCCTCGGGACTCTAAGAATCAACGGCTGGAGACAATAGGTGACATGGCTCAAAATCGTTGTCAATGGCTTACGCAGATGAATTCAGTCTCTGTAATCTTTCATATTCCTTTATACCATTACTCATTCCGTTTCACTCTTATACTTGTCAAAACTCTATTGATTCTCTTCACTCATTTTCTTGTCTACCTTTGTGTGCTGTTTGGAACGTGGCAACTCGAACTGCTGCACTTCGGTGCCAAGTTCTATGTTGAATCCAGCCAGCCAGCTAGCCAGATATATTGAGAATAATTCTTAATACTCATTTCATCTTTGTGAAGTTATTCGCTATGCATGTTAACTTTATTGTGTGTCATGTAACACAATAGACTTAAAAATACAAACATACCTGAGATTACTATATGAATCCGAAATTTTGAGGTTGTTAAAATTAAGGCAAAAGTGTATTTAGAGAGAACGAAGGAAAACAAAAAATAAGGGACATTGGCACAGTGAGAACTGTGAAATATACTCAGAAAAACGACGTGTGACTGCATTGTGGGATAAAATGCGTCATCAAACATAAACGCATTACTTTGTATGGCATAAAAGTTATCTTGAATGAGAATAAGCGCAAGTGAAGTAATGTGCAGTTTCCTAGACAAATTCTTAGGTTGTTTCAGTCTGGTCACAGATATGTTTGCGTAGTAAAATAAAGGTGATGGATTCGAATCCTGGTGAGTCGAGTGTTGAAGAATAGTGTGTATATTTACTTATTTTATTTTTTATTAAAGCTTCATTCCACACCGTATTTTTGTCCTTGTTTAGAATTTCTAGCATGTGGTATCGGTAGCTCGAATTCTGCAGGCCGACCATTGATATCAGATGTGCGTCGGCGTCATCGGTAGTGTAATACGTTAGTTAGGTTAACGTTAAATTAGAATGATACACACTGTGCTCAAAACACAGTGCCAGCTTTACCAATTGCAATCTGAACCAGAAAACAACTTTCTTCCGAAGCGGGAAATTTGTCACAGCTATATGAAGTATCCTCATTAATATTTCTGCAAATAAATATTGTTGCAAACATTCCTATGCGTCTTTCATGATCGGTTCACACATAATTGTGACTAGATACATTGAAAAGAGAAAATCAACTTGAAGTCATTCAAGTGAACACTTGGAATATGATGGAATAACTATAATATGCTCCAAGGAAAATGAATTCAAAAATAGAACTTTTTCATTCGTAATCATACATAGAATCTCTATTTAAGTGTGTATCATGCAGGTAGCGAAAGCAAGGATTGCACTGGTATTCATTGATGGTGTAATATCTAAGGGTTACGTGAAAGTGGAATAATTCTTAATACTCATTTAATCTCTGTGAAATTATTCGCTGCGTATGTGAACCGTATGATGTATGATGTTCCATAGTAGATTGGAAAATGTGAACATACCTTTGTCTTCCAAATTCATTCAAAGTATGACAAAACATGATAAGCAAAACCGCAGTTAAATAAGTAAAATATGATATGACAAATGGTTTCCAGCTGCGTTATGGGATCAGTTTTTGCCTTTAAGCATATAGGGATTACTTCATACAGGATAACCTCTAACATGTTTGAGAACAAGCGCAAGGGAAATAATGTGCAGTTTTCCAGTCATATTCCTAGGTTTTTGTAGTCGGATTATAGATATGTTTGCCTCGTGACATGAGGGTGATTGATTTGAAACCTAGTGAGCTGATTGGCGGTGAATATTGTTCATTTGGGTGATAGCAGTTATTCTATGACTGACTACTTAATAATAATTACTTTCAGTGGCCATCAAATTGGTGTTATTTTGTGATGAATCATACTGTTTAAATCATTTACTATATAAGCGGTATGTTAAAATATGTAATTATAATCAGTATTTGACAAAACGGCGGGCTGGACTGTTTCTGAGAAGAGAAAATCAATTAGAAGTCATTCCAGTGAACACTTGGAATGTGATGGAATAACTACAATATGCTGCAAGGAAAATGAATTTAAAAATAGAACTTTTTAATTCGTAATCATACATAGAAACTCCATTTAACTGTGCATCATGCAGGTAGGGAAAACAATTTCACTCGCTAAGAAGGATTGCGCTAATATTCGTCGATGGTGTAATACTTAAGGGTTACGTGGAAATGGATTGAAATACACCATGTTCAAAACACAATGTCGCCTTTACCTAAAGGAGGCTGAACCACAAGATAACTTTTGATTAAACCAGAAACGTTGCCAAGGATAAATCAAGTCTGCTTTCGTAAAAGCCTTCAAAGTGAACATGTATAATTACTGACTGAACAAGATGACCTTCATTCTTTTTTCTACTAAAGATAATTGGATGGTACTCTTATTGTTTTTAATTTAAACTGGTAGACTGTTGAACTTCGCAGACCGTTCAACTGTGGCCACCCATCTAATATGCTCTGTGATCTTCGATCACAGAAGTTCTGCATTAAATTATTTAGATGCTATGGGGAAAAGGAAAGGGTGCATAACGAATATCAATCTAACAAAATCTCAATTGACGTGGGCAGGCAGGTGAATGCGAAATTCTTCTTTCTGCTCATCTCATGACATTTCAGCTCAGACACATAATTCAAACAGTGTGTGAGTTAACCATTTGCGAACACTGTATGCCATGCAAATTATGGCCATTGAATTCTTGGATAAAATATTTGTTTCGTTACTACACCATTTCGCCCTCACTTTTAATCCTTATCTCTAGGATCTTCCATAAAATTCCTCCTAAATACATTTTGATTTCTGACCTAGAATATCATAACATATTATCAGCTTTCGTTTATGTATTCATCAATGTGCTTACCATCTAGAATATGAAACAAAACAAAATTCGTAATTACTGGTCACATGTTAATATTTAATATATCAAAGGAAACTATATTTTCGGTGTTATTAACAAAATGTGATTGCGTAACACACAGTTGAACAGATGACAATGGACGAAAAGATACTAGTTTATACATCTAAAAATAAAATCACTAGAATATAAGGCTAACTTAATTAAAATGTATGGACCTCATTTTGTTCACCTTACACAAATGTGTATTCATTGTGCCTCTCAACGATTATTTCACGATATATAATTGGGGACTATTGTCTCGTTTCCGGGAAGGAATTGAAAGAATAAAATTTGAAATGGTACTCACGATCGTCTCTTTCTTTACGAAATAGATCTGTGGACAATATGCGTAACATTAGTCTGTCAATTCTTTTAATTAATCCAATAAATTATTATCTATAGTTAATAGATTATTTGATGGTATACACATATTTCGACAAATATGTGCAATAAACGTAGACTCAGTGGCAGTATGTAATTCCACATTGGCTCTATGTCATATCAGTTGACATAATTGTGGTCAATAATTTATGTTCGAAACACAATCGAGTAAATAATACTCTTTCACCTTGACATATATCCGACAGACAAATTTATCCTGCGTATTAGGTGAATAAGAAGCCGAATGTTCTAATGCATTCAAACAGGTACATCCGAGTTTATTTTATCAAATAAATAACAAGCAGGAGATTGAAGTGTGGCTCCCTTTCATCATAATCGAGTAGAATTCACCTTGAAAAGTTAACATGTTAATCAAAAAGATACATGAATTCCTGTCGTTTAAGATAAATGACTGAACGATGATGTCTTCATTTTTCTTCTGTACAAAAAATAAATGGATGATACTTGTTCTGTCTCTGATGAGGATTGCTCGACTGATGAATTCCATAGACAACTTAACTGTTGCCACATATCTACATGCTTTCCAATGGATAAGGGCTCAAGTTTTACGTTTGATTTCCCGGGTGAGATAAAAAAGACGTAGTTCTTCATAAAGAAGCTAGAATTAACAACAACGAATCTGATAAGGGAAGTACTCTGTATACGATAGTTCACTACCTTCAAGTATAGACAGAGAACAATCCATCCGAGGTTCTGAAAATTATATTAGCCACATGCAAAGTTTATGGTTCGCTAAGGTTGTTCCGTGTTTGCAGCTGTGAGAATAAACTCCTTATCTTCAGAGTTCACAGTAGAAAACACTTGCTATAGTGACATGCTGAGTTGTATGAATGAAGAAAATCACATCAATATCCATTACGTGTATAATATGCTAATTTCCATCAATCTGCTTTGTTCATCTAACATCCGTCATGATGGGAATGTCTCAAGTGTTATTGTATGTTATATCACTTTCGAAATGCTAAAAGTGGTGTTCGACTACTTGAATAATGGTAAATTTGAAAGGGCTGCTGTGGAGCGGATTAGATAACAACCTCTATAGATCCTGCTTGAAATGACTAAATAAGAGTACCTGATTTTCACTGTGTTCATATTTCTTAAGAGTTTAAGTTCATCATTTTCTGATAGATCAAACGTAATCTGCTGGAAGAAGTGTCAAATGAGGAGTTGCTGATTAAAATTACTAGAAGACTAATTCATTTGAGTAAAATGTTTATAACCATTTAAAACTTGTAATAATTATGTCACACAGCACGACTTGTTTGAATTGCATAAGCAACAATAACTGTCGAAAAAACTGTCGAAATATTTTCACAGAAATTCACTAACTCACCTAGGGTAACTGTATTCAGGAAAACACTTGTATATTAATCAGTGAGCTAGGTGAGTTGATTGAGCTACATTTTACCGATTTCTAAATGCGGCTATACTGTTGTCTCTCAGTCATACACACATATGCTTGTGCAACCTTCGCTTTTTCTCCGTTATCAGTAAAACATTTACTGTAATTTAATTAATAATGGTACACTTTCTGTCCATGAACCTCTGCTTTTGGAAAACACAAAAGATTGAGCGAAGAAATATTTACTTTTCAATTAGATCCTCTTCTCTGGCTCTACTCTAATATATATAGCATTTTTACAATACACAACAATTTACCAAACAAGTGGTGATATGTTTGTTAACAATATTTAAACAGTGTCGAAATGTCAATGGGTAGATAATTAACGCAGAAAATCAATACACATTTAAAAAATAGAAATGGATAGAATAAATTAATTTTACAAGAATAACACGTAATTAAAGATGAAGCGGTCAAAATAAAAATAAAATAAAATAATTTGGACAATTATAATTTAATAGGGGGAGGGGAGCGACGTAGTCCTGTCTTGTAAGGATGGCCACGGTAAGCAAAGTGGCTGTACAAATTTCTTCTGTACACATAGGCTTGGCTTCTTAAGGTGGATTCCGATTGCTTCTGCTGTCTGTAGAAGACGAACTCTTAGAGCAAAGTTGAGATTAGTCGGAATGCGATAAATGATTTTGAATGCAGTATTCACATCAACCTTGTGCTCGGTATCAACAAGGTGTGCTAAAATAGAACTCCGAATAGATTTTGTTTGTCCCTTGCTTAACCACGCTGGATGATGTTCAGAAATACGACGATGAAACTGCCTAATACCGAGCACAAGGTTGATGTGAATACTGCATTCAAAATCATTTATCGCATTCCGACTAATCTCAACTTTGCTCTAAGAGTTCGTCTTCTACAGACAGCAGAAGCAATCGGAATCCACCTTAAGAAGCCAAGCCTATGTGTACAGAAGAAATTTGTACAGCCACTTTGCTTACCGTGGCCATCCTTACAAGACAGGACTACGTCGCTCCCCTCCCCCTATTAAATTATAATTGTCCAAATTATTTTATTTTATTTTTATTTTGACCGCTTCATCTTTAATTACGTGTTATTCTTGTAAAATTAATTTATTCTATCCATTTCTAATTTTTTAAATGTGTATTGATTTTCTGCGTTAATTATCTACCCATTGACATTTCGACACTGTTTAAATATTGTTAACAAACATATCACCACTTGTTTGGTAAATTGTTGTGTATTGTAAAAATGCTATATATATTAGAGTAGAGCCAGAGAAGAGGATCTAATTGAAAAGTAAATGTTTCTTCGCTCAATCTTTTGTGTTTTCCAAATGTCTAAATGGGGATATTTTCTATATTGAAACCTCTGCTTTGTTAACATACACATAAATGGATATATATATTTATGTATATATATATATATATATGTACATATGAATTCTGGGCCTGGCTCTGTGACATGTATGCATTACGAATAAACGGTCACCATGAATAGACCACTTGATTTCAAGTGGAAATCTAGAGGACACATCGATTATCACACTTTTTGTGATAACGTTTACTTTGTCTTTATGGCTGAATTTACTCTTGTTGTCCTATTTCCCTTTCAAGTATTATGGCTTTTTGCAAAGACAAGTTTTCGACTGAAACATTAGATCTATAATTTGTAAGCTTCTAACTCATATTTTATGATAGAATATTTTGAAGGGATTCAGCTCACTAGTTAAATTACAGCTGTTATTCTAAGCTTTGAATTTGGAGAATTTTGACTAGCCAAATTTCAATTTATCGGTACATTAACGAAGTGACAGCAATTACGGTATATATCGGAGACTGATATAGTGTGCCGCACTTCAACCTCATTTTCATATTTTCACTAGTGTCCATTACATTCGATGATTAAGTTGGAAAGCAAAAATGTATACCTATGACGTTCGCTTGATAAAATTCAATAAAGTGAAACAAACCAGTCATACAATAACATCTGCAAAATGTGATTGTGTCACACTCCTATGAGCATATGTCAGATGACAAGATGACACTAATTTATGCATTTAGAGCAAAATACCTTAGAATAAATAATATGGGGTCTATTTTTGCCCGTCACACACAAATGTAAATCGTTGATGATCTTCCAACCATTATTTCATAATAAATGAACAAGAAATTCTCTTTCTATTTAGTGTAGATATAACAGAATTAAAGTTCATATTCTACATACATTTAGCAACTGAAAGAATGACATTGGATGAAATCCGTAAAAAATGTGAATTGATTAGCATACAAAGTTAGAAGACCATGTCATAATATGAACGCGTCTCAATTCTGCACATTAGTTCTCTGTTGAAATACATATTAAAGCCAGATGAAGACTTATTTGGAAACCATAATGTTCGCTTGTAGCTTATTTTCCGTGAAAATACTGCAGTTGTCGGAAGGACGATTAGATCTGACATTCGATCTTTTCTGGTTCGTTTCACACCATTTTCGGAACATTTCTCTATGTTTTACGAAAATACTTCTCAGTTAAATGCTCAGGATTTGGTGTTTATGGTCATCTTATAGGTTTTTAGTTCTCACTTTTCATCATTTCACTAGCGTACCACTATGTTAAACCTCCCACTCTCTAATTTCACCCGAAATGACTACCTATGTGCTGATATTCACAGTTGATACAGTGCCAGTAATTTAGTTTCAGATCTTTGGACCCTATACATAACACAATGCATTTAACTCAGTCAGCTTGAATGAATTTTACTTAAACTAAGAAAGCCACTTACCATTTCGTAGATAATTCTTGTTCTGAATTTTATTTATTCGATGGAAGACGTAGTAGGTTTCCTATTTAGGAAATTCTATTTAGAGTTCTGTTTTCATTCATTTTAACAGATGATATTCCCAAACTTCTTTTATCAAGGTGTTTCAACATGAGATTGAATTGTACATTCACTTTGATTCACCGAGCAGAAAGTTGGCAATTCCCTACCCGATAGCTTTTCCGGTTGAATGTTATCGATAACATAAGCGACAGATACCAAAATAACTTACACAATTTCACTGAAATGACAAGGGATATCATTGATGAAATCAATCAAAGTTGTGAGAATATTCTATCATGAAAAATCCCTGAAGGGAATAAAATTACAACAGACATCTTTGCCGCGTTTTCAAGAAAAAAACCTTGGTACTTTGATATTAGGGCTTTAAACGATTTCGATTATTTCATATAGCGTCAAATTTATGTAATTTTGTCTGCTGAGAATTTAATACTATTTGAGTGACTATTAGTACTTGACATGTGCGAAAATTTGTATTCCTCTGAATCACAATTCTCAATGTTGTCAACTAACTATCATAGAGTTGTTTTGTCCTGATAGCCATTTACTTTTCCTGATACTTTGTAATCCTAATATTTAAATTTACCATTGAACGCGTTCAAATGTGATATTTGATGACATCGCGTTCTATTCACTTATTCAAAAGGCAGAAATTATAAACCCACTCAATCGGGAATCAGTGAGTGTATTTTAATATTGCCCAATCTATCAGCTAATCGTTCCCAGTTTATCGTCCGTGGTAGTAATACCTGCAAAATTAAAGATGCGGAATCAGTAAATCTCTTGATCTGGATAATCTTGTGGGATACTCACCGATGGTCATCAGTGAGATGCTGGGGGTTGTTCGGGTTTTGAGGTGTATATTTTTTTGAAGAAATGACAGGGGACAATTTACCTACGCTGAGTAGTCTTCCATGAATTCTTAGCCATTCTTCATCCACGATATTTATTATTTCTCCAATATTCGAATAATTGAAGTAAAAAAGCGTCGATTTAAGCGCAATCATTCAGTTTTTGAACACATAATGGAAGCATAAAGGCTGTTTGTGATACTGTGATACTTCTGATCTTAAGGTTAACTGAGATTCCTTTCCCTAAGTGTAAGAATCCCTGATCTTCTTCGACTTGCTTCATGAGTCTCTATGTGCATAAATTTCCAAAATTCTCACTTACAAAAGTCACCTGAATAAATGCAAAATTTACTGAACAATAACCTATTGCCTCACACGGTGCGCCATCTGTTAACTCTTCATTGCTTTCTGACTCTTGTGAGAACCATGTTGAATCAGTTCTGTAGAAATCGTTGAGACACCGAAAATTCTTTGGTTAAAATAGAATAAACGGGATATTTTATGTTTGTTTTCCAAAACATGTCGAAAATTCAAAGCAATCTCAGGCCAACATTGAATGTGAAGTTCGCAAATGTTACAAAAATAAGAAAATTAAATCATAGGTTATACATTTCGTGTGCAACTAAATGTACTTCACTACTGCACTAAAATCATGACTATAAACGTGATTTGGACTAGTAAATTTGATCTCAAACAACATCTTGCAAGTAATACTGATTCACTGTGATGTTAACAACAAGAAATAATTATGGAAATTACTTCCATGCATAAAATGAGTTGTTGGGTATGCAAGCTAATCTGTCTAATGATAGGTTGCAGCTCGCCTGGCTTAAATAAACGCATATCACTTTACATGCGTATTGTTCAGAACCAAAACCTATGAATGAGGTCTGCTGGAGGAGATGAATATATATAAGTTGTGTCGTATGTCACATTTCAATGTGAAATTAGGTGTAGCATTACGATGAAAGTTTCAAATGTTTTCTCTTTGTGAGAAATTGAGAACTTCAGATATTCAGATTGTTTGCTGCCCATTACAGTGATTATCATTCTTTTATTAATACGTCTGGGTGAAGAAATTATTATACGATAGTCATGTAACAATGGACAATTTTAAAAATCTTTAATCTTCCTCTTCACATAAAATATGCAAGCCTATTCCATAGCTTGTTAATCATTTTCTTAAGAGGTTTGACATAAAAATGGTCAACAAGCTTTGCTTGGTTGTGTTTCAATGTCTGTTTCATCGGTTCCAAAGTAATACACAACAGTGACCACAGAAAACATCTATGAGGAAAACATTTCGTCAGATATTTCAAATGGACCCACTGTCACTTATTGCATACGCTTTCTTTTAATCATTTAAAACTGAGAGCTGTTGCAAGATATTTTACTGCAAGCTCCAGAATAAAGGTGCTAGAATAATTTCCTTGAAGGTTTTTGGGAAAAATGTATCCTGGATTGACTAAAAATTCTCCGATTCCTCCATGAACTTTGGTAAATTGTTGATAAACGGGTACGTTCTGCTTGATCAACGTCATTTTTTACAAATAAAGTGAAGATGTTCATACTAGTCTATTTTTACAAGTTATTGAAATATTTGCTTCAGATTCACTGAATAAATATTCGTGCTCTATTCAGTAGGCAATGATTGTTATTCAGCTGTAAGCATAAACAGTTTCTGTTCAGCAAACATTGCAATGTATTTTTATTTTAATATGGTGGTATAATGTGTCACAAACAAAATAACCATTCATTTTTTTGAATATTTAAGATTTAATTTAAACCAATAAGTTTTACTTCCCTGTCTCGAAGCATCTGATGAGCTACTACATTTTGAATCTACTTGTTACCTTACTTTAAATGACTACTGACTTCACTAAGTGTTTAAGAAAAATAGTCATATTATTATTTTTACGAAAACCACAAACTCACTCAATTCTATCACGAGGAGAATATTTACAGACGAAGTAAAAGTAAATAAGAAGCTTTGATTAATTATGAATTTGTTGTATATTGACTTCTACACTGCCTGATCTCATTTATAGCTGCACACATATGCATAGATAATTAACGGAACGTTGATCGATCACAGTGTCATCAAACAGACACAAAACAAACAAATAATATTTCACTGCATAATTCCTAATACTTCAAATCAATCGTCAAAGTCAAGAATAAATTTGCGCTGAGAAAATTATAACTGGGAAGCCATATAATGATGCTTGAAAGGGAATCTGTTCCAACCAACGTTTGCTTATATAGAGACCAGATCGTCAGCTTGGGTCTCATTATTAAATACCACTGACTACATCAAAAAGTTGAACAGCATTCCATGGGATAATCAAAACTCCAAAAATCACAAAGAGGCAAAGATGGCGCAGAGAAAATAGAAAAAGAGTTATTCAGCATACTTAAAATGCACACGATATTTCCTAAAGTATTTGAATTTCATCAGCGTGTTTGAGCATATACGCCTAGTGTATGGGCTACCTAAATCTCATTAGCGAAACATACCAGTAGATGTGGTTTTAGACATTGGTAATACAGCATTTCACGAAGAAGCAAGCTGATTAACGGATATACCGAAGTTGCAGCAAACAGAAATGTTTGAAAATGACTTAAATGACACCTACGAATTCGTAGAAAAATTGAGATAAAAAGGTCATTGATGAGACAATGATATCTCTGAACGACACTTCTGTATTCAATAAAGTAACTTCATTTGAGACCATGGATTTCATCTGTGCATCTATGTTAAGAAATGGTATGAGAATGTACAGAACTTGCACTGTCAGATTAACAACAAGATTTTTGCCCTTATAATCACTCTTCTAACTGATAGATTTACGCAAAACTTTCACTTTCACTCTCCGAAAACATTGGCTAGAGGTTGTGCTAAGTCGTGAATTGGCAGAAGTTAGAATTCATGGGCTGGCCATTGGATCGGGTCCCAGTGGCTTAATGGTATACGAGCTCGCCTTGTAACCAGAAGGTCCTGGGTTCGAACCCTGGTGGGTGCGTACTGATGAAGAGTCCAAAACTAGGACGAAACAACTGCCCAGTACTCCCAGGTTTTCCAGTGGTTCTCTAACCAATGTCAGCTCATGATGAAATCCTGTAACCAATCAACCGAATCCCTACAAACCAACACTTGAATAAATTACGGTTCTATTTTACCTACAAAGATATGTGGTGTGCATACTAACGATAAGAATTGAAATTTGTTGGGTTCAAATTGACTTATAATGTGTCATTAAGATTCATTACTGTAGAAAAAAAGGTACTGGAAAATGAGTCGGCTTAAATATCTCTTGTTGAAAATGAGAACTTATAAATTGCAGGAATAAAAACAAACTGTACACCAAAATATGACTCACTTTGCTTCACTGCAGTGACAATAAATATCAAAGGTAGTGGTTAACAAAGCTAATTAACCTATTATTGTATTATTAACAGAATTATTACCATTACTAATATTATTACTTTGATCGTCAATATAAGGTGAGGAGATCAACGTCTTCCACATTAGGAAAGTTCATTAATTCCTAAATGGAAAATAAAATACTAAAGCAGGTAAAATCTAGCGATTCGAACATCTTCACGTTACTGACATTCACTTCAAAGCGAATAGAAAACACACGTGTTGGATTATTTAAACCGCATAGCGTTTACAAGCTTTCTGGCTATTATGTTATCATACCTCATTCTTTGTATAAACTGCTATCTGTTTGTAATGCACTCAGCTAATTGTGTGACTTTCATAAAGTGCTGTCTGTAAATTTCCATATCAGTATTTTAATTTTCAACATAAGTTATGTTTTCAATTTCGTGAGGTAAGATACACCACCAGTCTGTGTTTCCTTTAACACCTAGAATCACGAAACTTTCTGGTTTTGACGAGAAAGTGAAGGTAAATGAAGGCGAATATGTATAGACTGAGATTCCGTCTCTTCGAGTACATGAATCTAGGTTCCTTCTCTCCACATTTCTTCCCTACTGTAAACTAAAAGATACTTCGAAGAAATAGTTCCCTAACCAGTGATAATAACGTTTAGAGACCACTTTAAAATTCGCTGAATAATTTTAATTCTTCCTCAGTTATTCGGAGAATGGTTCACACAATTTATTCATTTTGAAATCACATGTGGTGTACGAATAAATCTGAAACATTTCATCACTTATCTACATTTCCCTAAGTCGATGAATATAATTTAAAATAAGCTGTCACCCAGTTTTCATGCCACCATTGTCCTTACTTGCATCTACTACAGCACAAACATAAAAACATCAGACAGAAATCTAAGACAACTCATGGCATTTGTGAGAAATTCATAAGTATCAAGTATTCGAATAACATGAATGTTTGAATAAATTTATATGGGGAAATTTAAAGTAGCAGTCCATTGCTTTGCGAGCAGTATTGTGTAGAATCATGACATAATATATGGCTGGCGATAGATCATCAGATGTAACAAGTGTTCTTTGTGCAGACGATAAAGTTCAGAGGGACAAATAGCAAATCCTCAACCTTTTGTTGAATACGGACGGTTAAAGTATGTTTGCAAAGCATTCTGACGAAAAATATGTTTCATCAATGGAGTAGTGGCGTATTGGTGTGGCCAGTTATGAGCAGTTCTACAGAGAATTATTCACAGTCTGTTAGTTGATAATTGCAAAGAAATCAGTTTCAAAAACACCAGCTAGGATTTAACTTGATCGATTCCACAGCCTGGAACATACTTAAAGAAATAAACAAATCTGACCTTTTCCCTTAGTGCGAACAATAATACATCAGAATATTTCATCACTACTTATATCATTGTCAAGATATATCTGAATAAAAAATAGTTTTCAAAACCGGGTAACATTTGTCAAGGAATCAGTAATGAATATATCATCAGTTTCAGACTTCAATGTATTTAATCGCTGGACATACAGAAAAATCCTAACGAGGTATGAAAATCATGCAGAATTTTAAACGAAGATTCCAAATGAAAATAAAATCGGAGATACATAAAAAAGTTTTGTACTGATCACCATAACGCATGACTATTAACTAGGCTCTACAACAAACTTCGGTGATAACGGCATTTGTGGCTAGAGTCAACCTGCGAAACACATCTTTGCACAAAAGTCACGGTGAAAATTCTATGCGACTTCTATGTAGGTGAGGCTAAGAGAATTTTCCTGATTTAACAAGATATTGTCAGAGATTTGTGAGTTAAACACTGGTTAAGTAATTGCAGCTTTAGACTCAATTCTAATAACAGTTTTCTCCAGCTATTGCAATCATGCGTAGTAATTAAATACGTTAAGAAAGTTTTACGTTGGTCGACCTCCATCAGAAGTTAAATGAACACGAAATTCAAACAAACTAGCGCTCATTTTGCCAGCTTGAAACCAAATTCAGGTAATATTTTAATTAGTTTATACTTCATTATAAATTATTTAAATTAATCCCAGCGTGTTAAGAAAATCAAAACAAGATTTTTCTGAACGTTTCGCTGTGTAAGCCACAGCTTCTTCAGCAGAAAAAATCTTGTTTTGATTTTCTTAACACGCTGGGATTAATTTAAATAATTTATAATGAATCAATCTGACTCGGCGCTCAAATTATTTCAGGAAGTTCGTAACACCTACGGCCTGGAAACCTATAATAGTTTATACTTCGTTTGGTGAGATTCTAACGAAGGAACTGAGTTTTGATTGATCAGCTACACAAATAATCGGATATCATCACAGTTAACGCGTTAACAGTGCGTTTTTAGCCAATTAGTTTTGGGTTCTAATCAGGTCCCATATACGTCAACCTGCTAAGCTGACCAGCATCACAAGCCATCGTTGAGTATGTGGAACTCATGGCCTGTCACGTAATAAATCTAAACAACGTCATTGAGTTTTATCACTGGTATCAGTATTCCAATGCAGGTCCAAAACGTATTTTTCATACATTCAATGCACATTTTTAACGGGAACATAATTTAATTTTTACTTGTCAGCAGTGTTTCATCCTCTCCATATACGTTTAGTTAGCTTTCACATTATTCGAATTCCTCCGAATGTCTAAATATTTTGAAGGGATTTATGGTTAATAGTTATGCTGGTGACTTGAGTATCGTATGGCATTGATTAGGTCAGGAATAAAGCATCATGTTAGATTCTTCAGCTGAATCAAACACTTTATTCAATAATCTCGAATAAACTTCGGCGATGTAGAAGTCTGTTCATTTCATGCTATTTAGGTGAAAGTGACATTTCACTCTTAGAAATGCACTCCCAATTATAGGTGTGATTGTTCAGAATTGTGCGAAATTCTGACCGCAAAAATATCAACCTACCTCGGTCAGCTGAATAAATTGGAGTAAATGCATTTCTAGAGCAGTATTTGATAAGGAAGCAATGGAGAAGTAATTCTGATTGATAATGAAATCTAAAGTGTGAATTTTATCCTACTTAGGACTGCTTCATAATCAACAAAGTCAAACACAAAAGCAGTATCAACTAGGTATTCATAGGTAGTGAAGAAGTATTAATATTTCCTTTAATTCCTAGAGGAACAAAGGTCTTCAACCGCGCATCTCCACTGCGTTCGGCTCTCTGCCAACGTTTTCACCTGGCTCCAAGTTTTACCGCATGCTTTCATCTCCTCTTCACATGACCTCCTCCAAGTCACACTTGGACTACCAACTCCCAGATTCCCTTTCAGGTTCCACTTAAGGGCTTGTCTAGTGATGTCACTTGATCGTTTCCTCAGAGTATGGCCAATCCATCTCCATTTCTTCCTGCCTATTTGTTGCACAATCGGCTTATGGTTGGTTTGCTCCCGGAGATTCCTGTTGCCGATCTTTTCTGGCCATCTGATCTTGAGTATTGAGCGAAGACAGCTGGTAATGAAGGTCTGTAGTTTGTTTGATGTGCTCTTTATGACGCGCCAAGTCTCTGATCCGTATAGTGGCAATGACTTCACATTGGAGTTGAAAATCCAGATCTTATTTTTCATGTTGAGTGCTGTCAACCTCTACACAGATTTGAGAGTATTGGAAGCTTGTCTTGCTTTCCCGATCCTTGCTTTGATATCCTCGTCATTTCCGCCTGTAGTTGAAACGACGCTTCACAGGTAGGTAAAGGAGGTTGTTTCCTTCAGGTTTCTCCCAGTTATGCTGATTGTTTTCTGTTGTTGCTGTTGCTGTTGTTGTTGGCCAGGAATCTTTATCACCTCTGTTTTATCTTTGTTTACCTGAAGTCCTTCACATCTTTGATGCTTCGTCTATCGCCAACTTGTCGCTTTTCACTTGCATGTCTTCCAGTTAGTCGGAAATCAGACATATATCATCGATTAGATTATTGACTCTCCCGTTGTCGATCCACATCCATTCCATCTGCTTTCGCACATACCCAGTACTTCAAGCCATATGTTCGCATCTCTTTTGCAACCTGGGCAGCTTTTTTAGTCTCGTACACTGTAGGGACATTCCATTTCCCCATTCCTACTCTTGCTTTCATTGAGAGAAGACACATTCGTTGGTTGTCTTCACGAAGGCTTTCACCAGCACTCTGTGTCGTTTAACCTATCCAATTCAAAAGAAGAATAAGATTTATATTTAAAGCTTTTGCATTTTTAATATATTTTTTCTCTGTTGACGTTTCTCTAGCGGTTTGAAAGATGAATTGGTGTGAGGTTGCTATCCCCATGCCTAACCCTCCCTCTTTACCCTGGCTTGGGACCAGCTAGAAAACTACATGTTTTGTTATAGATACCTATATATATATATATATAAACATATATAAATATCTTTGATAAGTTTCAGCCTGCAAGCACTTAACGCCCTCAAGTCGTCTATGTCAGTTGACTCCGCTTCCTGTCTGTTTATCGTAACACTATGCAAAAGATGAACAAGATTATCATTTTTGATTCGGCTTCCCTGTTTTACCTTGTTTCTTCTCAATAACGTGTTGGTAATAGAATTCTTAATGTTGTATCGAAATAAGTGAAAACCTTCGCTTTTCGAAAATATTCCCAATAAATGGCTGAAATGCCAAGCATCCGAAAGATTATTGGTCAAGTAGTCTGCATTGAATAAGGAATTAGCTACTGTGAGACAAATGGAAGATGTACGTTTATGATGTGAAAATGAATCAAATTCATTTCAGAAGATACTAATAACGTTAGTTACAGATGGTGGATAATACTCATTGGAAGATGTCAATAGCTGAACACTATTCATGTCAACTATTAGTGTTCTCCAGTGACATCAAGGTGATAGAAACAATGGGGAGAAGTTTTGCGCACTTTCTGACGAGCTCTAAAGTGATGTGATGACGTAGATAAATTAGTGTACAGAATCAGTTTAAGCCGCTCGAATAATGCAGGTTTCTAAATTCCACAGTGACTTGTGAAACTTACAAATTCCGAATTTGAGTATAATGAGTAAGTTTCATTATTAAAATCACAAAAATGATACTGTTTTAAACTCACCTGTATTCACTTCAGAAGGCAAAACTTTTAGAGTCAATTCTACCATCTAATCAGTATGCATCTTCATCCATTGTTGCAAAAATTAATTGAATTCCGAAATATGCGTTCGGAATTTCTTAGAGTTAGGATGAATGAAGTTATAATATTCCCCCTTACAAGTCAACTATACGGAACAGCAAGTCATTTCATTGACATAAATCACCTTTCAAATAATAGAGAAGATATGTAGCTCAGGTGGATAATTTGCAATTAGTAGTGTTCTTAACCAGCTCAGAGAACACTACCAATTATAATTCACCTTTTTTCTGCATGAATTCCTTATGAGGACAGTCATGTTGCAGAATAAAGAATTCATGAAATTTGTCTGAATCGAATATAAAAATAAATTGCATGACCACGAAAGATACGGGCAAACCGACATTTTCATCTCCATGAAAACGGTGCGAAAATTTATCATACTAGTAAGAAGAGCGTCCACAGTGCCTAAATTAAGGCTTGAAAAACAAATTTTAAAATTTGAATGACTCAACAAAAATGTATATAAATATCCTCCGCGTTTTACAAAATCTACATCATTAACACTCCAACTAAGATTAACTGAAGCTTAAAACAGCAGTCAGATATTTCATTTAGATGGTCGCCCGGTCGTTCAGGATCAACTACACTTCTACAACTGTGGTCTCCACTATCTTCAGCAGTCGTTCGAAGTAGTCATCATGACGATTGCTTGCTATCGACGGATAATGTGTGTGCAACTTATAATGTGACACGTTGACGAAACCTATTCACAGTTCGCTTTCGTGTCATCCTTGCTATTATCTTGGAGAAAAGTCGTTCTGTTCATGTCTTCGCCAGAGTTATCACAAATGTACATCCAGATAGGAAGCCATTTACTTACATTTTTCTAAAATGTGAAACAAATAAATGGATGCAGATTTTGTTACACTAAGTGAAGCGTACGAAGTAAGTTACTATGGCCTCTTCATTACTGTGGACAATCATACATCACATCCAGTTCGCTTCTGTATCATTGATGCCATTATGCTCTAACTGCCTCAGTTGAATAATGATAGTGGACAGCCACATATCAGTAAACTAATTATTTACAAAAATAAAAGCTGACACGTTCTCGATATTCCAAGATGCTTTCACTGTCTTGCATTCATAACAACAACTTTAACAGTTACTTTCGACAAAACTGGAGACAGCAATAAGAGGTATGTATTCGAAACTTAAGGAAGAATCGGTTATTACCTTATGCTTATTGAATTTTCATTCACTCCATTCTCACACAATATACTTCAATTTCTTCATTTACATTCTGCAGTTTATACAGCGGTTTCTCTCACCGGCTGGAGTACTCATAAGAATCCGAAATCAGCTTAATTATCCCTTATATTGAAGTGATGTGACTGCAGTCAGTTTAATATATCCCCCCGATTTTCCGATTACCTCCACAGAGTGAATAGTATAATTAAGGAAGTCCAGATTTCTTTGGTAGATAGTGGGAAATCCAACAGTATTTGCAGAACGTTTTGTTTTGAGGACAGTAAGAGGATGAACTGTTAACATTTCTCCTATAATATATGGAATTATCACGGTATTTAAAGACTTATCTGCCTCCTTGTCAGAATACCCTATACGTTCTCATGTTCTTTAGATGTCCGGTAATCAGAACTTCGAGCTTTTTCATTTCTTGGAGTTATGAGTAACTGACTGGGGAGGTATTTGTAAAGTGGCTGACATCTTAGTCTATCGATAAGCTTCAGTAAAGTATCGAGTTATGAGTAAAGATTTGATTTGCATTAACATGTACCATTATTATTATTCGACTGGGTTCCGGATGAGACAGGGATCAACGAAACATCTCCATTTCATTCAATTCTCTGTATTCCACTTTAGCTGGGCCAATAATAAGTCACAAGCTGGCATTTCTTCCTCACGCGATGTTCTCCATGATACTCCCAAACGAACACCCAACTCGTCGTCCCCCATACAAGTGCCCCTTGAGAGCCTGCGTACCATGCTACGCCACGTAACATTCTCCTCAGCGTGTGTCAGATCCATCTCCAATTCACTCCGCATATTTGTCGGATAGTAGGCTGTCGGTTGGTTAACCGACTGACGCAGTCCCATAATGATGATCCCCTCTAGACATCTGGTTTTCAATATGCAGTAGTTTGCAAATGCTTTATTTGAGGTGTGCTCCAAGCCTCTGAAACATACACTAGAAATGACTCAAAAATATTGTTGAAAACCCATGTGCTGATTACAGGGCATTTCCACACTGATTTCAGGACAATAAAGGCATGTCTTGCTCACCCGAACTTGCATCTTACATCCTCATTTGGATCAATGTAGTTTTAACGATTCTGTCGAGACATTTGAAAGAAGCTAATTATTAAATATTGGTGTTTGCTTTGATTTGTTAGATGTCTTCATCACATCTTTCTTCTCTTTGTTCATTCAAAGTTATTTCTTCTCTTCTGTCAACTCGCTGGACTTCGCCTGCATATCTTTGAGTTTGTGTGACGAAAAACATAAATAGTCCGCGAAGTCCAAATCTTCTCAAGTCTTTAATAGTAATAAAGCTTTATTTCAGACAAAATGCGTAAAGATGATGAAAAATGTCCAGCGTATTCAGTTCCAAAATCCTTTTTTCTTCCTACAGGATCTACATGTGAAGTAATAATCGTAATTATTTCTTTATTGCGTTGAAGAGCTGCACAGAGTTTATTTGGAAGTAAGTTAAATCAGAGCGCAAGTTCATGTATAGCTCATTTGATATAACTGCACGATTCAAACAACGATAAATCCAGATGAAATTAGGGATTTCATTAGAAGACAAATCCAGTAGCCCATTGATTTAATCAGGCCGCCTTCTTATCGGCCAAACGTATTCCTGTCTTCTCGCTCCCTAACCACTATCTGATGCATGTGTCTGCCAACAACAGTCATGAATATCATCGTTATAATGGGAAATCTTGTCTTATTCCTGTCTTAAGAAATAAGATATTCCTGAGTTTGCTGTTTTATATCACAGGTCATGTAGAGTCATGATTTAGCTGTTGAATTAGGTTGATAAGGGTGCCGTGCACTCTGCACTTGTGGAGATGCCTTTCAGTATCTTTATTGCGTTTGCAAATTCCGCTGTTGTAGGACAGCTGTCGTTTCTCTAGCAGGCGTATCTGGATAGGCTGCAGTTGATTATTTGGTTAAAGAGCCTTTCGAATTCATCATCTCATCGTTTCCTGCCTTACCTCTTTTGTAATTAGATTTATTTCACTATCTGTCACTGGTTTCACCTCTGTTGGTCTCCCTCACCGACCACAAACGACCTATTAATGTGATATTACTTTGCGACATTTTTCCTGCCTGCAGCTTGTTTCGCTTTTGTCGTCAGTATACTGTAGGATTGTCGTTTGTCTATCATAGCACCTCTCCTCATTTCTTCATTCAGTGAGATGTACACTGAAGTCAACTTCACTCTCTTTTATCTATCTGTGTATTGGTTCACCTTCTATTTCACCATCCTCCCCTTCTACGTGTCTGTAGAAAGAAATACCTTGTCTTGCCTCTTCTTTCTCCTTGAAACAGATGTACATGTTTCCATCAACATCATTCTGCAATGAAGATGTCCCTTGTATTTCCAATCTTCATTTTCTAAGTGTTAGACTTCAGTTGCAGCCTATCTCTAGTTTCTTTGAAGGCTTTCAACCTGACCTTATGTGCTCTTTGCAATTGATAATGGTGTGATCTTATATCTGCTTCTATTCTCGGTTTCGTTTCTTGCAGGCTACGTCACCAATTTCTTGGGTTCGGAGATGAAGTTTGTCTGATTCTTGGTGTGGCCACCTTGTGAAATCCATCTCACTTTGTGTGTATTCTTGTGTTTGTTCTTGCTCCCTGTTGTCACAAAATCAATGAATACACAGGATTTTGAGAAGAGTTCTCACTCATTTCTCCCAGATTCATTAGACCCATGATGAATTCTCTTTCTGCATTATCTGCTCCCATTTTGGCATTCATATCACGCATTAGGATTTTGATGTTACTCTAACGTTTCTGTAGAGACGGGATTGATTTTCCAGTATGGAATCGCTAACTTACCTGCACGTTCAATCTCAACCAAGAAAATGATTAAAAATTTTGATTATATAATATCCCATATACTTCAACTAACCCATCAGTTCTACAATTCAAGTTATACGGATATATGATGAATGTATTTGAGATGTAATGTCATGAAACGCCTCAACATACCTTACAAAATAAGAGGCGTCTTCATGAACTCATCATTCGCTCAGGTTCATTACTGCTTATTCATAAATGTGCTTTCTAATTTCTAATTCATCTACACAGTATATAGACCACCAGAAACATAAAACCAAAATTTCAGAGGAACCAAACATTACTTGTTCTAAAACAGAAACTGTGTATGAAATCGGATTTCAAGGGTGAAGCCTGCGGCACCATTCAGAGAAGAATTTCACCATATTTGAGAAGAGAAATCTTTGCACCGACGCTAAGAATAATGTTCTTTAGCTGTCTATTGATCTTCAGGGGCCTTGAGAGCAAGGTGTCAAACCTGACCACTTCTTTGTACATATATATCAGTTAACCTGTTACTGTGAAGCCGAGTGCGTTGGTCGTTCAGTGTGTATTCTATCTAAAGGTGTTGGTGAACACTTTCCCTCTTGGCTGAAGAGAGGTAGTAATGGCTCTATAACCAGTCAGATAATAGAACACTTTGTCAACACTGGTTTCAACAAATGCCTCCTTCAAATTAATCTGTGAAGTGAGAAGTAACCCGCCAAAGACTATACTATTTCATATCCTTTGCAGTGCTAAATCCTTAGGCATTCAAGTAGAATAACCAGAGTTGTTCATAAAAATGAGGATTATTCAACCACTTATGCAATCATGCTAACAACTTTGTTAACTTCTTCTGACTTGACTTTTGCTTGTTTGTTTATCAAATCCCTATGACTCTTGTACTTCTTTAGAGCTCTTGCATAACTCCATATTCTTCTTCTTTTTATGTGCATCCTAATTACAACACACATTAAATAATTTACCTTACTATGTAACTATGATACACTTATTCAAATTTTTGATACATTGACCAACATGAACAAGTATGTTTAGATGACCCATCACTTTTTTACAATCCTCTTTCATGAAAGAATGGTACAAAAATGTGATTGGACAACTAAAGAAAATGATCTAGCCAAAAATAACCTATACGTTGAACTACTTGTTTTGTTTTCATTAATGTGTTGCTGGGGATTATTCACGAATATCCACTTTTGACATGATCGACATTTGAAAATTCAATATATGATGAAGTATTAAACTAAATACTAACTGTTTCACTCACTTACACACACTGGTATGAGGAGAGTACAAACATATAATTTTGTTTATTAAATTATTACTAATATTATTTATCATTATTTTCATAACAGTGATAACAGGTGATTTGCGTTCGTTTTAACTATAGAGTCTATCTTATCTTCTAATTCCTTTACACTGCGATTGAGACATACTACTTAAAGCTAAAGCCATGGAGTTTCGGTAGCATTGGCGTTATTTTCACAAGGTGATTTGGCTCGTGCAACCTTTCCTCTTATTCAGCCTAACTACCGGCTTGATGTGGATTAACGACTGCATCGGCCGAGGATAGAAACTCGGATCAGCTGGGTGGTTGGCGAGTGTTCTACCGCTGCAACCCCAACGCAGTACTGTACAATCTGATTATTTGGCAATTATTTTCATACTGAGAAAACCTGGCAGATTGGTTGAAAATGCAAATATTCTGCATGCAAAAGAAAACGTGTCACATATCGCCATTTGTGTACATAAGAGTCCCAATTCATGCCGAAATGGCTGTCCTGTACTGTCAGCCTTTCCAATGGTTATCTAGTCGTATCAACTTGTGACTAGTCAGGTCTCTGCAGACCAGCGCCTGTCAATATACATACATATGTTTTTTTCTTATGGTCACCACGTACTAATAAGATTACACTGATTTGATCTTTAACTAAATTTACAATCAAATGTCTGGTGAATATGTCACTAAGTTAATCAGTCAAAATGGATCTCTTCTGGTGAAGACAACCATTCTCTGGTCCCTACTTCAACTGCCTGAAAATCTTGAATTTCTGTACATAAATATCACGAGATCAATAATACAACACCTTCGCATAGACTCATGAACATTGCATTTCGTGAAAATGTTTCCCACCAAAGTTCACTCATCGGAGCGGAGCAGGAATTTTTAATAATGCTAAACAATTCATATGTATTTCAAATATTCTTTCTGTGATCAGTCTGTATTTTCAGTCGTAATCATGACTTTCAAAAGGAATTCTGATTTAGTTGACTGCATGTATAGTAAATTCGTTCTTGAGTTTCGATCACAGAGTGAATAGTCATTATTAGATTTATCACTTCAAATATTCTGCCTGCGGTCACTTCAGTGGAAGCGTGAGACTCCGTTGACATTCATCTGTAGTTTTAATTTTTTCGAATTGAAATTATCAAACTTCTGCTGATGTCGACAGAGAGGTCTATTCATTTTCATAGAATTAGGGTTTCAGCAATGGATAGTTAAAGATTGTGTCACCCATCAAGCGTAAAAGTTGGTTAGTGTAATGTAGAATTGTTCAATACCAGGTTGTGTAATTGATCAAACAATCAATGGCACAAAATCACCTTGCGCAAAATCAAGTAAACCAAATGGAGTTAAGTTCACATTTGAATAAATTCATTTAATCTCCTGTGTTATATGTCATCGCAAATATTCGCTCAGAGTTCCACCATATATTCATTATCGCGATCAAATATAAAAACCCTTAATCAAAACATTTAATTACTAATTTCGTTTGCTCCTACAATAAATAGTTTATCGACAGACGTAAAACCCACATCATAAACATAGAAAAAACCCGTAGTGAAGCTCATTCAGATTCGTTATCCAGTAGGTTAAACGTGCAAAAAGCTCATTGAGGTGTCTGGATATCTGTTGTATTATTTACAACACTATGACATTGTAAGCTGTAACTTTTAGTAATGCATAATTAAAGTTAATTCGCCAATTCCCATTAAGTAAACGCATGCATTGTCCAATGGTTTCACAACTGCATATGCTGATTTAAGAATCTCATTACATCTATAAAAAAAATATCACCCAAGAAGGTGCAGTCGATTTAAAATGACGAAAAAGATAAATGGTAAGAAATTCAAAGCCAATAGTTTATAATAATAGATAGAGAATGAAGAAAAAATAGACGGAATTTACTTACCACTAGCTAAGTACGCGAAAACATATGTATATATACAAAAAATAAAGACCATCTAACGCGACAAAACAAAGGATAAATACGTTCGTATAATTATACAAGACAAAGTGATAAATAGAAAAAGTCCGATATTTTATTAGATATTACAAATTAAACCGAAGACAATAAAGTCAAAATGTGAGGATACATATTGAGTGATAATTCATGAACACATAAAGGCTAGTTCGTGTAGATAGAGATCATTTAGTGACCGTTCAATGTGATTGTCAGTTCAACCAAGTTTTCCTGTCAGAATGAAAATGCATTGACACAAATAATTATTATAATTTCTTCGAATTCCCAGAGGAACAAATAGCTTCAGCCTCGCTTCTCCATTGATGTCGGTTCTCTGCCATTTTTTCACCTGACTCCAAGTCTTACCGCATGATTTCATCTCCTCTTCACATGACCTCCTCCCAGTCACCCTTGGACTACTAACTCGCAGCTTCACTTTCGGGTTCCACTCGAGCAATAGCTTGTCCAGTGATGTCCCTTGATCGTTTCCTAAGAGTATGATCGGATTGATCGTACATGGTGCAGACGTTCCATGTCCCCACGCAGACTTTTTCTTTTGGCGCAAGGAGATTCATCGTGCTGAAGTTTCTGTAGCAACTTTGTTTACAGTGTGGAGTTGCTAGCCTCACGCCTGAGAAAGGGGTTGTTACATTAAAATATAGTTTACAGAGAAGTGACCTTGTGGGTAGCTCCCCTTAAAACCTGGAAAGCAAGGAATAAAGCAGTCAGAACAACACCAGCAAAAGGAAAATAATTCACAACAAGAAGGGCAACAAGTGACAACAACAATAAAAAACCCTAGCAGTAGTATCACAGTCAGATACAGTTAACAAAAAGGATACCAAAATCATAGACTCACAGACTTCAGCCAAAGTGGACATGTAAATCCATCAATATATACAATTATATATATAAGTTAGTGTTAGACAGTCACAGAATGTCAAGCAGATAGTTATAGTTATTATCGGTTGACAAGATTATATCCACAGATACAGTGTTCGAAAGGCAAATAATTACAATATATTCCACAGCTTCTTGCCAAGAAATTCCACAGAAACAAGAGTTTTATGTAGCTATGTGAATATAGCGCAATAATCGAATATCGCGTCAAGGTGCATTGACACATGAATATTTATACTCAGATAATGTGAAAAATATATGTTCCTTTAAAGTCAACATAAGTCCTGTTTACATATTCACAGCATTAAATGAAAGCGAGAGAAGAAATGATACAAAATGTACATAAAACGAATAGAAAAATTATAATAGACATTTCAAAGAAAGAGTAAGAATACATACGCCAACGGTTATCTGTTAAAAAAATTTAAATCTCACAAAATCATGACAGCAGCAGAAACAAAATATATAACCAAGAAAAATAATAGACAACAAAAGGAAAACATAGAAACACTCTATCATGAAATATTAGAAAAATCTACACATATGACATACAAACACAAAAAACATCGCGATAAAAATTGCCGCTAATAAACTAACCAAATAAATCATTCAAGAGTTGGGAGTCGAATAATGCTTATAAACATCAACTTATAGAGTTATACACAGTGTCATCAAATGACACAGGAAATATTCTAAGAGCGACTGGAAAGTGTGAATTCCTGATAATCAATTGCCACACAAGATAGGCCTTTCGTTTACGAGAGGCTGTTTGCTCTACACTTCACTCACAGAAGATGTGACAGTTCCACGGAGAGACGTCACACACACTCGACAAGCAAATCATCACAATCCACACTCCGAACAACATCAATTGAAGCTGAGAGCACCAACGAGACATGTCACCTTGATCGTCACCTGTTCGTGCAGAATCAACTTGAACTCTCACAACTGTCATCTCCACTATCCTCAACAGTCGTGTGAATTGATCATGATTATGTTTGCTTGCGATGAAGGGATTATTTGTGTGTGAGACTCTTAGGGATGCATCGCGACCAAAGTTGCACTCACTTCACTTCCATATCATTTACACTATGATACTGGACACAAGTTGATTCATTCATGTCATCACAGGATTTCTAGGAAATGTTCATGACTTTTGGTAAACATTCACTTACATTGAACTATAGCGTGATGTATTAAAACGAATATGAGTTTCGTTATATTAAACTAAGTGTGTGAAGTTAGTTATTGGCAGGGTATCACAATAGCTAATCATTGTAGATCGCAAAGGTAACAGTTAAAATCTACTATATTTTATGGGCTAATCCGGAATGATGTCAAGACAGCATAAAAATAAGTAGAGGACCCGGAATGAGAGAGATTCAATGAGATCATAAAGACATGTTCTTCTATATGAAGAAACGTCAGTGATATTTCGTAGTTCTTATCCATTCAACGAAACTTTCCTATCAAATAAAAAGCGCATTTACTCTAAAATAGCCTAATACATAACACGCTGTTTATTTGAAATAAATTTTGATTATTCAGAAGCCACTATCATAAAATTTCGGACGATTTATAACTCATCAAAGATGGAATAGAATTTAGATAGTTAAAAAAAGGCTACCTAAAAAAACTGAAATTTTCCGATGAATCAGCACTTAAACATACCATGTGATATTTCTTAAGGCAAGGAAAAATAGAAGAATAAGAGAACAATCAAGCTTCATAATCAGTGACGGCATATCTCATGACATAATGATATAAGCAATGATTTGATTTGTCAATGGTTCGACGACCTCTCTACAATTCAATTCATTGTTAAACACATTTCACTCAAAATCACACCAAAATATCACGGTTAACAGAAAGATTGAGCGAAGAAATATTTACTTTTCAATTAGATCCACTTCTCTGGCTCTACTCTAATATATATTGCATTTTTACAATACACAACACTTTACCAAACAAGTGGTGATATGTTTGTTAACAATAATAAAACCTTGTCAAAATGTCAATGGGTTGATAATTAACAAAGAAAATCAATACAAATTTCATAGGTCGAAATGGATAGAATAAATTATTTTACAAGGATAACACGTAATTACAGATGAAGTGATCAAAATAAAAATAAAATAATTTGGACAGTTATAATTTTTATAGTTTTTAAAGGTTTAGGGGCA
Organism: Trichobilharzia szidati; assembly: GCA_944472155.2. NCBI lineage: Eukaryota > Metazoa > Platyhelminthes > Trematoda > Strigeidida > Schistosomatidae > Trichobilharzia > Trichobilharzia szidati. The sequence goes on from OX235273.1 coordinate 31,207,922, forward strand.
GGGGGCGACGTAGTTCTGTTTATGCAATCTTGTAACGATGGCCACGGTAAGGAAAGTGGCTGTACAAATTTCTTCAGTACACATAGGCTTCCTTTCTTCTGGTGGATTCCGATTGCTTTAGCTGTCTGTAGAAGACGAACTCGTAGAGCAAAGTTAAGATTAGTCGGAATGCGATAAATAAATAAGAGATCTTAATGTGAAGGGCAAGTTTATGATATCTTTTGATGTATCCTCCTTGTTCACCAATGTACCGTTAATGGAGACAGTGGAATTTTATGTGAGGGGATTACTACACGAAACATAGACATCGGGATTTCTATATCCACCTTGAAGGAACTTATTTTAAGATGTAAAATGAATGTTCATTTCTTATTCAATAAGGAATATTACAGGCGAATTAATGGTGTAGCTATGGGTTCACCATTAGGTCCAATCCTAGCTGATTTTTACCTCGCTAAATTAGAGAATGGACCATTGAAAGGAGTAATTAATGACATGGATTTCTACTGTCGACATATGGGTGATACATTTGTGGTTATGAAAGATGAGAATGACGCAATGAATATCCTTGACAAGTTTAATGATGCACATTCAACAATAAAATTTACCGAAGAGAAAGAAAGAAATGACAGTATCTCATTCCTGGACGTCTTCATGGCAAGGAAAGATGATGGCAAACTAAGAAGGAGTGCGTATAGGAAACCTACAACAACAGGTCAGTACACTCATTTTTTTGAGTTTTTTACCTTTGAAATATAAACGTATCCTGGTAAAGTGTCTGGTTCATAGAGCTAAGTTAATCTGTTCAGACGACTGCCTCAATGAAGAGCTTAAGATTATGAAAGAATTACTTAGAAAAAATAGTTATCCAGATAAATTTATTGAGAAGAATATGAATTCAGCACCAAAGAGGGCCAGTATCGCTACAGTTTCAAAAAAGCCAATGTTCATAAAATTGCAGTTCCTCGGTGACAACATCAGTGAAACCATAACACAGCGCTTAAAGAATGCAGTTAAAAGAGCTTATTATGCAGCAAAAGTACGTTGTCTCTTCACAACCACCCCTTTTCTATGTTCCAGAAATAAGGATAAACTACCTAATTTTGCCTCTTCTACGTGTGTCTACCAGTTTGAATGCAGCTGAGGAACCAGCTACATCGGGCGTACAAATAGGCACTTTCATCGTCGTATTTCTGAACATCATCCAGCGTGGTTAAGCAAGTGGCAAACAAGATCTATTCGTAGTTCTATTTTAGCACACTTTGTTGATAGTGAGCATAAGGTTGAAGCGAATACTGCATTTAAAATTACTTATCGCATTCCGACTAATCTTAACTTTGCTCTACGAGTTCGTCTTCTACAGACAGCTAAAGCAATCGGAATCCACCAGAAGAAAGGTAGCCTATGTGTACTGAAGAAATTTGTACAGCCACTTTCCTTACCGTGGCCATCGTTACAAGATTGCATAAACAGAACTACGTCGCCCCCTGCCCCTAAACCTTTAAAAACTATAAAAATTATAATTGTCCAAATTTTACGAGTTAATCACGGACTGATATCAGTTATAGAACCATTGAAAACCAGAGAGTACTGGACAGCTGCTGTTTCCTCCTAGTTTGGGAATCATCAGCAGTATGCACCCACTGGGATTCGATTGGTTTACGAGCTTGCCTTGTAACCGGAAGGTCCTGGGTTCGAATCCCAGTGGGTGCGTACTGCCGAGGATTCCCAAACTAGGATGAAACAGCAGCTGTCCAGTACTCCCTGGATTTCAGTGGTTCTCTAACTGATATCAGTCCGTGATTAACTCGTAAAATTTGGACAATTATAATTTTTATAGCTTTTAAAGGTTTAGGGGCAGGGGGCGACGTAGTTCTGTTTATGCAATCTTGTAACGATGGCCACGGTAAGGAAAGTGGCTGTACAAATTTCTTCAGTACACATAGGCTACCTCTCTTCTGGTGGATTCCGATTGCTTTAGCTGTCTGTAGAAGACGAACTCGTAGAGCAAAGTTAAGATTAGTCGGAATGCGATAAGTAATTTTAAATGCAGTATTCGCTTCAACCTTATGCTCACTATCAACAAAGTGTGCTAAAATAGAACTACGAATAGATCTTGTTTGCCACTTGCTTAACCACGCTGGATGATGTTCAGAAATACGACGATGAAAGTGCCTATTTGTACGCCCGATGTAGCTGGTTCCTCAGCTGCATTCAAACTGGTAGACACACGTAGAAGAGGCAAAATTAGGTAGTTTATCCTTATTTCTGGAACATAGAAAAGGGGTGGTTGTGAAGAGACAACGTACTTTTGCTGCATAATAAGCTCTTTTAACTGCATTCTTTAAGCGCTGTGTTATGGTTTCACTGATGTTGTCACCGAGGAACTGCAATTTTATGAACATTGGCTTTTTTGAAACTGTAGCGATACTGGCCCTCTTTGGTGCTGAATTCATATTCTTCTCAATAAATTTATCTGGATAACTATTTTTTCTAAGTAATTCTTTCATAATCTTAAGCTCTTCATTGAGGCAGTCGTCTGAACAGATTAACTTAGCTCTATGAACCAGACACTTTACCAGGTTACGTTTATATTTCAAAGGTACAAAACTTCCTTACAAGCCAAACAATACAAAATTTTCCAAATTATATTTTTTTTATTTTGACCACTTCATCTGTAATTACGTGTTATTCTTGTAAAATTAATGTATTCTATACATTTCGACCTATGAAATTTGTATTGATTTTCTTTGTTAATTATCAACCCGTTGACATTTTGATAAGGTTTTATTATTGTTAACAAACATATCACCACTTGTTTGGTAAAGTGTTGTGTATTGTAAAAATGCAATATATATTAGAGTAGAGCCAGAGAAGTGGATCTAATTGAAACGTAAACTTTACTTCGCTCAGTGGTTCTGTTATCTAAATGTCTAAATGGGAAACTTATTGCATTAAAAATATCACGGCTGAGTTCGACTCCAATTATCTCGCTGATTGAATCGTTTTGGAATGAGGAGTCAAAAATTGTTTATGTGTGTCAACTGGTAGAGTTATACACAGTGTCATCAAATGACACAGGAAATATTCTGAGAGCGACTGGAACGTGTGAATTCCTGATAATCAATTGCCACACAAGATAGCCCTGTCGTTTACGAGAGGCTGTTTGCTCTACACTTCACTCACAGAAGATGTGACAGTTCCACGGAGAGGCGTCACACACACTAGACAAGCAAATCATCACAATCCACACTCCGAACAACATCAATTGAAGCTGAGAGCACCAACGAGACATGTCACCTTGATCGTCACCTGTTCGTGCAGAATCAACTTGAACTCCCACAACTGTCATCTCCACTATCCTCAACAGTCGTGTGAATTGATCATGATTATGTTTGCTTGCAATGAAGGAATTGTTTGTTTTTGGGACTAATCGTTTTATCTCTCTTTTAAACTTATACTCAATTCGCCACAGTTTTATTTATGCTGTATCTATTTTGACATACATTTAACGTGGTATATCATTTGTACTTTCACAGATGAATACCTGTTGCTTTCAGGTATAGCTATCCATTTGGTTTTTACCATAAATTCAAAACAACCTACGATTCACTCCATTAATCTATATATACTTATTTGGTCATTTTTTGGGTATCACATATGCACACAATCTTGTGTCACAAAATAAGTCATCTGCAACCTACTAAGAATTATGTGGTAATCCAGCATGATGTGAAGACAGGATAATCATAAGATGAAGAGACATTTTCAGAGAGACTTCATCGGTTCGTAAGATCGATATGGTGTAGATGAAGATCCTTTAGTGAAAATTCGAAGTAAATATTGGTTTCACATTGGTTTGCAGTCAGTCAGAAAATACGTATTCTCTAATATAATATGAATCGAGAAACTCTTTTAGCAGACTAAATTATTCGTTTGCAAATGTCATCAAAATTCTAAATACAGAATTTCGAAAAATGTTGGAAAACAAGAAAAATAAATTATTCGAGATATTATTTAATTCTCATAAACTCCTGCCGATTTGAATATAAGCATAACCATGAAAACTTACGCCCTGACCAGCCTACCATAAAAATAATTGAAATAATATTTATTAGCATACAAATGGAACAGATGAATCACCTAGGTATAAACAAAATATGCATTGAGAAATAATAACGATATGCTTGTATAAGATCTCCACAAATAATTAATTTATTAAGGATATCTCACTAATATTCACCGAATAATAAAACAGTTCAATTCGCCTCTGATTAATTAGCTGGTTGAGTCGTTTCGGAGTGAGGAGTCAAAAATTGTTTATGTGTGTCAACTGGTAGAGTTATACACAGTGTCATCAAATGACACAGGAAATATTCTGAGAGCGACTGGAAAGTGTGAATTCCTGATAATCAATTGCCACACAAGATAGCCCTGTCGTTTACGAGAGGCTGTTTGCTCTACACTTCACTCACAGAAGATGTGACAGTTCCACGGAGAGGCGTCACACACACTCGACAAGCAAATCATCACAATCCACACTCCGAACAACATCAATTGAAGCTGAGAGCACCAACGAGACATGTCACCTTGATCGTCACCTGTTCGTGCAGAATCAACTTGAACTCCCACAACTGTCATCTCCACTATCCTCAACAGTCGTGTGAATTGATCATGATTATGTTTGCTTGCAATGAAGGAATTGTTTGTTTTTGGGACTAATCGTTTTATCTCTCTTTTAAACTTATACTCAATTCGCCACAGTTTTATTTATGCTGTATCTATTTTGACATACATTTAACGTGGTATATCATTTGTACTTTCACAGATGAATACCTGTTGCTTTCAGGTATAGCTATCCATTTGGTTTATACCATAAATTCAAAACAACCTACGATTCACTCCATTAATCTATATATACTTATTTGGTCATTTTTTGGGTATCACATATGCACACAATCTTGTGTCACAAAATAAGTCATCTGCAACCTACTAAGAATTATGTGGTAATCCAGGATGATGTGAAGACAGGATAATCATAAGATGAAGAGACATTTTCAGAGAGACTTCATCGGTTCGTAAGATCGATATGGTGTAGATGAAGATCCTTTAGTGAAAATTCGAAGTAAATATTGGTTTCACATTGGTTTGCAGTCAGTCGGAAAATACGTATTCTCTAATATAATATGAATCGAGAAACTCTTTTAGCAGACTAAATTATTCGTTTGCAAATGTCATCAAAATTCTAAATACAGAATTTCGAAAAATGTTGGAAAACAAGAAAAATAAATTATTCGAGATATTATTTAATTCTCATAAACTCCTGCCGATTTGAATATAAGCATAACCATGAAAACTTACGCCCTGACCAGCCTACCATAAAAATAATTGAAATAATATTTATTAGCATACAAATGGAACAGATGAATCACCTAGGTATAAACAAAATATGCATTGAGAAATAATAACGATATGCTTGTAAAAGATCTCCACAAATAATTTATTTATTAAGGATATCTCACTAATATTCACCGAATAATAAAACAGTTCAATTCGCCTCTGATTAATTAGCTGGTTGAGTCGTTTCGGAGTGAGGAGTCAAAAATTGTTTATGTGTGTCAACTGGTAGAGTTATACACAGTGTCATCAAATGACACAGGAAATATTCTGAGAGCGACTGGAAAGTGTGAATTCCTGATAATCAATTGCCACACAAGATAGCCCTGTCGTTTACGAGAGGCTGTTTGCTCTACACTTCACTCACAGAAGATGTGACAGTTCCACGGAGAGGCGTCACACACACTAGACAAGCAAATCATCACAATCCACACTCCGAACAACATCAATTGAAGCTGAGAGCACCAACGAGACATGTCACCTTGATCGTCACCTGTTCGCGCTGAATCAACTTGAACTCTCACAACTGTCATTTCCACTATCCTCAACAGTCGTGTGAATTGATCATGATTATGTTTGCTTGCAATGAAGGTATTATTTGCGTGTGAGACTTTTAGCGTATTCTCACTTCACTTCAATATCATTTACATTATGATACTGGACACAAGTTGATTCATTCTTGTGATCAAAGGATTTCTGAAAATGTCCCATGAGTTCTCTTTAAATTTCACTCACCTTCCGCTTCATTTCATAAATATAAAAGAACGTGCATTTGGTTACATTAAACTCATTATGTGAAAGTAGTTATTGGCAGGGTATCAGAATCGCTAATTATTAAAGATCACAAAGTCAACAATTGAAATCTAGTATGTTTTATGTGCTACTACATATTGATGTGAAGATAGCATAATAATAAAATCGGGATATGCATTGAGAGAGATTTCATGAGCTCATTAAGGCATGTTTGTCTAGATGGAGATACGTCAGTGATATTTTTCAGTAATTATCAGTTCAACAATGGTTTGCTGTCAGTCCATAAATGCATCTTCCCTCGGTAGCATCAATCTTAGTACGTCATTCCTGTGAAATGAAACAAATGTTGTTCAAAATACATCATGATTGATATTCTCAAAGTTTATGGGAATAATTCATGGAGAATAAGTGTACAGTTTCGAAGGCGATCAAAAATATATTAACAAATGAACAATGAATTCTACTATTTAACAGTTAACCATACCCTTTCTGAATCCTGCATAAATGCAAATTAAGAGAATAAGTGAACAAACAAGTTTCATAACCAGTGACGGCATATCTCATGACATAATGATATAAGCCATGATTTGATATGTCAATGGTCCAACGGCCACTCTACAATTCAATTCATTGGTAAACACATCTCACTCAAATTCACATCAAAATATCACGGTTGAGTTCGCCTCTGATTACCTAGCTGGTTGAATCGTTTTGGAGTGAGGAGTCAAAAATTGTTTATGTGTGTCAACTGGTAGAGTTATACACAGTGTCATCAAATGACACAGGAAATATTCTGAGAGCGACTGGAAAGTGTGAATTCCTGATAATCAATTGCCACACACGATAGGCCTTTCGTTTACGAGAGACTGTTTGCTCTACACTTCACTCACAGAAGATGTGACAGTTCCACGGAGAGACGTCACACACACTCGACAAGCAAATCATCACAATCCACACTCCGAACAACATCAATTGAAGCTGAGAGCACCAACGAGACATGTCACCTTGATCATCACCTGTTCGTGCAGAATCAACTGAACTCTCACAACTGTCATCTCCACTATCCTCAACAGTCGTGTGAATTGATCATGATTATGTTTGCTTGCAATGAAGTAATTGTTTCTGGGTTTAATAGCATTTCCGGGCGTGAAGGCGTTGTTTCTCTCCATTTCCATATATTCTGTTTTCTGATAATGTCGTTAAGTTAATTGGTTCTTTTTTTGTTTTAATTGCTTATTATTTTCCATGAATATTTTATTGATTTAACTTACCTCTGGCTGCATCGTGTTGCACGTAAACAAATTCAAATATCGTTGTTTTACCCGTATTGTTCGAAATTATGTTTGATCGAGTTTAATTCACTCCTTAGAATTTTATATTACAAATTAAATAAGTTGCAACCAACTAAGAATAATGTGGTAGATCAGATTGTTCTGAAAAATGGATAATAATAAGCTGAAGATACATATTCGTGTATACTTCGTCGGCTCATGAATGCGAGTTAGTGTAAATGAAGGTAGTCCTCTGATAATTCTTGGTAATTTTCGTTTCGAGGAATTTTTCTCTTTGTTGGATACTTATTTTCTTTTGATATTTTGATATTTATTGTACTTGATATTTTGTTTTTTCCTTATTTTTTTCTTTTTGTTACCTAATATATCCAATTCTATCAACTTTTTTCTCTTCTCTTCATTTTGTTTTACTTTTAGTCGCTTCATTTCTGCGTGTCCTCTAATTTTGAAACGTAAGATTTTTATTTTTCATGTCGTTGTTCCAATGCGTTTGATGCACTTTTGCTTGGATGAATTGCACATAAATTTTTTTTACGTCAGTTAACAATATTGCAGAAGGACTAGCCGACATCTTCGACGTGTATTTTTAACTAACATTGGACCTCCTCTACTTCGCTCTCAACACTTCCGACTTGAAAACACGCAATTGCGTACGTTTATACAGCAAGGCCCTAGGGGGGACCAGAATAATATCCATATGTTCTTGGCAAGGATTTGATTTTTCACAGAATATCATCTTATGCTGTCATCGTTTATAGGACGATTAGTTTGTCATGATAATTGATGACCCCTGGGGTACAGAAGTTTGATTGTATTACCCAATACTCGCCAGTGATAGTGGCCAAACTTCTAGCTGTCTCATGAATTGACATAAGTAAGAAATAGTGGACAACTGGACAAAGCCACAGAGGTTTACTGTCATACGATATCGCCTTTTAACCGGAATCTCCTCATATGCAAACAAGCACGAAAAGTTGGCATTGTATTGAAATGTTGTGCGATAATTCTCAAAACAATTCCAAGAAAAAATGAAATGATTTGAACACTAAAACATCTGCAAACAAGTTTTTCCGAAATATAAGAACTTGAGAATGAAACAGCATATACTGAACATAAACAGAGAAAACAAAAGAAAAAAGCCATATAGGTATAACAAATAAATATGAATCCATACAGTTTCGTGCTTCTATAAAAGTAAAATATTGAAAGTATTAGGCTAATTGGACTCAGTAAAAAATGAGGCGCCAAGATATCCCCATAATTCAGAAAAAGATGAATAAAACAATCGGAGAAATAATATAAAAAACAGATAATTATCTTCAATATATGATGATATATCACACAAATAAAGCATACGGAAATTGAACACCGATTGATAACACAGTGACAGGTGACCTTGAGGCGCTTTATGATTAATGCGCTACATTCACATAGCTACATAAAACTCTTGTTTCTGTGGAATTTCTTGCCAAGAAGCTGTGGAATATATTGTAATTATTTGCCTTTCGAACACTGTATCTGTGGATATAATCTTGTCAACCGATAATAACTATAACTATCTGCTTGACATTCTGTGACTGTCTAACACTAACTAATATATATAATTGTATATATTGATGGATTTACATGTCCACTTTGGCTGAAGTCTGTGAGTCTATGATTTTGGTATCATTTTTGTTAACTGTATCTGACTGTGATACTACTGCTAGGGTTTTTTATTGTTGTTGTCACTTGTTGCCCTTCCTGTTGTGAATTATTTTCCTTTTGCTGGTGTTGTTCTGACTGCTTTATTCCTTGTTTTCCAGGTTTTAAGGGGAGCTACCCACAAGGTCACTTCTCTGTAAACTATATTTTAATGTAACAACCCCTTTCTCAGGCGTGAGGCTAGCAACTCCACACTGTAAACAAAGTTGCTACAGAAACTTCAGCACGATGAATCTCCTTGCGCCAAAAGAAAAAGTCTGCGTGGGGACATGGAACGTCCGCACCATGTACGAGATTGGCAAAGCTGCCCAGATCACAAACGAGATGAAAAGATACGGAATTCAAGTACTGGGAATATGTGAAAGCAGATGGAACGGGGATGGACTCACCAAATTGTCAACAGGAGAGTCAGTGATCTACTCCAGTCACCCAGAAGACAACCACATGCACACCGAGGGCGTGGCTATCATGATGTGACCAACGGCAACGAAGGCCCTCATGCAATGGGAGGCGATCTCGACCAGGATAATGACCGCCAGATTCAATTCCAAAGGAAGGAAAGTGTCAGTTATACAATGCTATGCACCCACAAACAACGCAGATCTCAAGAAGAAAGAAGAGATTTACAGACAACTACAGGCAACAATGGACAACACTCTAGTTGGTGACATTAAAATACTAATGGGAGACATGAACGCCAAACTGGGACCAGACAACACAGGAAGGGAACTCATCATGGGTAGAGAAGCTCTCGGAGAAATGAATGAAAACGGAGAACTCTTCGCCGACTTCTGCGCCTTCAATGAACTAGTAATTGGTGGTAGCGTATATAAACACAAAGATATCCACAAGGCTACATGGGTGTCACCAGATGGGCGAACCAAAAACCAAATCGACTTCATCTCAATGCTGCTCAAGGAAGTGGAGGTGCAGCCTACTGGACACGAAAGTAAGAAGAGGAGCAGACGTTGGCTCAGACCACTACCTCATACAAGGGACAATCCAAATCAAATTAAAAGCTTTCAAAGAAGCAGGAGCTGCAGATAGACCACAAGCCAAGTTCAATACTCAATGACTGAAGGACCAGGATACAAAGGACTTTTTCACTGCAAGCATGAGGGAAAAAGCCGAGACACAGATCAACACTAGCGAAGAGATCAACGTTGAGAAGTACTGGGACAACCTGAAAGCGGTGGGGAGTCAAACCTGCATGGAAATTCTGGGCAGAAAGAAGAGACAGGACAAAAAGTGGCTCATACGGACACTTGGGGACTAATAGAAGAGAGAAGAATGGTGAAACAAAAGATTATCCAGTGCACCGACGAGCAACAAAAACAGGAGTTGAATGCAAGCTACAATACACTGAACAAAAGAGTAAAGAAGAGTATCAGTGAAGACAAAAGAAATATTATGAAGCCATGGCAAGTGAAGCAGAGCAAGCTGCAGGCGAAGGAGACCCCGCAACACTCTAACAAACAACTAGGTACCTATCGGGCAAAAGTTCGACACAAATTAGGCCAGTGAAAGATGTCAATGGAAAGTCCATCACCAAAGAAGTGGAGCAAAGTAAACACTGGGCTGAACACTTCAAAATACTTCTAAATCGACCGCCACCTACAACGCGATCAACAATACCAACAACGGAAGCAGAATTACCAGTGAACATCAACCCCTCGACGAAATCAGAAGTCCTGAAGGCAATCAAGATGCTAAAAGCTGAAAAAGCAGCAGGACCAGATGGAATCCCAGCAGAAGCATTGAAAATGGATCCAGAGACAACAGCGGACTTGATGACGCCACTACTGGAGAAGGTGTGGAAAGAAGGCAAGGTACCCGAGGATTGGAAGAAAGGATACTTATTCAAACTACCAAAGAAAGGAGACTTAAGTCAATGCAAGAACTGGCGCGGAATTATGCTCCTGTCCATCGCAAGCAAAATACTAAGCCGCATCATCCTGGAGAGAATCAAACAAGCCCTGGATGAAAACCTTCGACCGGAACAGGCTGAATTCAGGAGAAACAAGTCATGTAATGATCAAATCGCCACACTACGGAAGATCATTGAACAAAGCTTGGAATGGCAGTCACCTCTCTATCTCAACTTCATCGACTTTGAAAAGGCCTTCGACAGATCGATGAAGTGATTTGGCAACTACTTCGCTACTACGGGTGCAACCGACAATTATACATCTCATCCATCAGTTGTACGACAATGCTGCATATCAAGTAATCCACAACAGGAAACTTACGGAATCCTTCGAAGTGAAGACGGGAGTAAGACAAGGCTGCCTACTATCGCCAATGATTTTCCTGATTGCGGTAGATTGGATAATGCGACAGACAGCGGGCAATGAGGAAACAGGCATTAAATGGACACACACAAAAACTTGGAGGATCTGGACTTCGCCGATGATATATGTCTGATTTCCCACAAACTGGTAGATATGCAAGTGAAAAGCAACAAGTTGGCGATAGAAAAAGCATCAAAGATGTGAAGGACTTCAGGTAAACATAGATAAAACAGAGGCGATGAAGATTCCTGGCCAACACCAACAGCAACAACAACAACAGACAACAATCAGCAAAAATGGAAGAAACTTGAAAGAAACAACCTCCTTTACCTACCTGTGAAGCGTCGTTTCAACTACAGGCGGAACTGACGAGGATATCAAAGCAAGGATCGGGAAAGCAAGACAAGCTTCCAATACTCTCAAATCTGTGTAGAGGTTGACAGCACTCAACATGAAAAATAAGATCTGGATTTTCAACTCCAATGTGAAGTCAGTGCTACTATACGGATCAGAGACTTGGCGCGTCATAAAGAGCACATCAAACAAACTACAGACCTTCATTACCAGCTGTCTTCGCTCAATACTCAAGATCAGATGGCCAGAAAAGATCGGCAACAGGAATCTCTGGGAGCAAACCAACCAGAAGCCGATTGTGCAACAAATAGGCAGGAAGAAATGGAAATGGATTGGCCATACTCTTAGGAAACGATCAAGTGACATCACTGGACAAGCCATTGCTCGAGTAGAACCCGAAAATGAAGCTGCGAGTAAGTAGTCCAAGGGTCACTGGGAGGAGGTCATTTTAAGAGTAGATCGAAGCATGTGGGCAGACTTGGATCCAGGTGAAAAAATGGCAGAGAACCAACATCAATGGAGAAGCGTGGCTGTAAATTTTTGTTACTCTAGCGATTTCAGGTTATAATAATTACACATCGATGATTACAGAGTTCAATTTATTATAAAGAAGAGTCAGAAAATGTTCATATGTGTCAACTGATAGAGTTATACACAGTGTCATCAAATGACTCAAGAAATATTCTAAGAGCGAATGGAAAGTGTGAATTCCTGATAATCAATTGCCACACAAGATAGGCCTTTCGTTTCCGAGAGGCTGTTTGCTCTACACTTCACTCACAGAAGATGTGACAGTTCCACGGAGAGGCGTCACACACGCTCGACAAGCAAATCATCACAATCCACACTCCGAACAACATCAATTGAAGCTGAGAGCACCAACGAGACATGTCACCTTGATCATCACCTGTTCGTGCAGAATCAACTGAACTCTCACAACTGTCATCTCCACTATCCTCAACAGTCGTGTGAATTGATCATGATTATGTTTGCTTGCAATGAAGGGATTATTTGTGTGTGAGACGTATAGCGTCGCATCGCGACAAAACGTATTCTCAATTCACTTCCATATCATTTACGCTATGATACTGGACACAAGTTGATTCATTCCTGTTATCACAGGATTTCTGAGAATATCTCATCTGTTTCTTACATATTTCACTCACCATGCTCTTTTAAAATATATAAGAACGTGCATTTGGTTACATTAAACTCATTATGTGAAAGTAGTTATTGGCAGGGTATCAGAATCGCTAATTATTAAAGATCACAAAGTCAACAATTGAAATCTAGTATGTTTTATGTGCTACTACATATTGATGTGAAGATAGCATAATAATAAAATCGGGATATGCATTGAGAGAGATTTCATGAGCTCAATAAGGCAGGTTTGTCTAGATGGAGATACGTCAGTGATATTTTTCAGTAATTATCAGTTCAACAATGGTTTGCTGTCAGTCCATAAATGCATCTTCCCTCGGTTGCATCAATCTTAGTACGTCATTCCTGTGAAATGAAACAAATGTTGTTCAAAATACATCATGATTGATTTTCTCAGGGTTTTGGAAATATTACATGTAGAATAGATTCGACTTAATTTAAAATAATGTTTATCTTCATGAATTTATTCAGAATTTCAGTCTCAGATTTGCATCAATCCTACCCCATAAACGTCCTAAATGTTAGGAAATAAATAGAATGAGGGAGGAAACCAGTTTAATAGAGATTCAAATCATATTTCATAAAAGAATGATATATTCCATGATTTGATTTGTCAATGGTCCAACGGCCACTCTACAATTCAATTCATTGGTAAACACATATCACTCAAATTCACATCAAAATATCACGGTTGAGTTCGCCTCTCATTACCTAGCTGGTTGAATCGTTTTGGAGTGAGGAGTCAAAAATTGTTTATGTGTGTCAACTGGTAGAGTTATACACAGTGTCATCAAATGACTCAAGAAATATTCTGAGAGCGACTGGAACGTGTGAATTCCTGATAATCAATTGCCACACACGATAGGCCTTTCGTTTCCGAGAGGCTGTTTGCTCTACACTTCACTCACAGAAGATGTGACAGTTCCACGGAGAGACGTCACACACACTCGACAAGCAAATCATCACAATCCACACTCCGAACAACATCAATTGAAGCTGAGAGCACCAACGAGACATGTCACCTTGATCATCACCTGTTCGTGCAGAATCAACTGAACTCTCACAACTGTCATCTCCACTATCCTCAACAGTCGTGTGAATTGATCATGATTATGTTTGCTTGCAATGAAGGGATTATTTGCTTGTGAGACGAATAAAGTGGTAATATGGCGACACTTTTTCTCACTTTGCTACTATTTTTTACACTTCTTTACCGAATGTATGTTTATTTACTGTTGTATTCTTTTTTTTGTTGCTCTTTTCTTATCTTGTTATTTAGGCAGGTTTATTCCTACATTTATCTGACTGACTCCTTTTTGGTTCTTTTTTCTGTAATTGCAGAACTGTTGTGTATCGATGTTCTCAACGTGTTTGTTCGTTGCATTCAAGTGAAATCCAATCAAATATATCTTTGCATAGAAATTCTCTCTTTTTTATTTCACCTTGTTAACGCAAATCATTGTGGTTTCAATGAAATAACTATCAGAATAATATGCCGTCTATTTTCTTGTACTTTTTCACACAGAGTTCAAAATAGTTCTGTTTAACCTTCGATTTATAGGAGGAGTATGATTGTAAAATACTGCGCAAAAATGCCCGTAGAAAACGAATCATTCATAGGATATACAAACCCCTAAAATATTATGTCTGAATTCAGCAACACGAGATAAAACCAGGAATAATACACTTGAAATGTACTACACAATCGCAAAATGAACATTGAAAATAAAGAAAATATTATTCTGATCATCTGAATCAGACAATAAGTAATATAAAAATATAAAAAAACAATTATATTTAACGTCGACTTCCAGTTTTGATGTGCAGAGAGTATGAAAATAAGTACGGATATATACATAAAAAGAATCCGTGAGATCATAAACACATATTCTTCTAGATGGAGATACGTCAGTGATATTGCTCAGTAATTATCAGTTAAACAATATTTTGCTGTCAGTCCGTAAATACATCTTCTCTCGGTTGCATCAAACTTAGTACGTTGTTCCTGTGAAATGAAGCGCATGTTGTTCAAGATACATCATGATTGATTTTCTCAGGGTGTATGGGAATTATTCATGGAGAATAGGTGTACAATTTCGAAAACGATCCAGAAAATATTAGGGTATGAAAGAAAAAAACACATCAAGCGACAATGCGTACCAAATGTGTAAGCTGCAGAAATGCGGATAAAAAGTGTTAGTGAACAAAGAAGTTTCAAAACAAGTGATGGCATATCTCATGACATCATGATATACGCCATGATTTGATTTCTCAATGGTCCGACGACCTCTCTATATTGAAATATATATATATATATATTGCAATATATAAAAAAGAAAACAATACGTGAAACGTTTGTGCATACTATTATTTAATTCTGGAAAAAAATTAATATTGAGTGTAAGATAAAATACAGATGCCAAACCAGTGAGAGCATTTCTCATGACAAAACGATTACATTTAACGTCGACTTCCAGTTTTGATGTGCAGAGAGTATAAAAATAAGTACGGATATATAAATAAAAAAGAATCCATGAGATCACAAAGATATATTTTTCTAGATGGAGATACGTCAGTGATATTTCTCAGTAATTATCCGTTCAAAAAAGTTTTGCTGTCAGTCCGTAAATACCTCTTCTCTCGGTTGCATGTTGTTCAAAATACATCATGATAGATTTTCTCAGGGTTTATGGGAATTATTCATGGTGAACAAGTGTACAGTTTCGAAACCTATCCAAAATATTTTAACAAATAAATAATGAAATCTCCTATTGAACATTTAAGCAGACCTGTTGTGAATCCTGCAAAAATGCAAATTAAGAGATTCAGTGAACAAATAACTTTCATAACTGGTGAGAGCATTTCCCATGACATAATTATATACGCCATGATTTGATTTGTCAATGGTCCAACGGCCACTCTACAATTCAATTCATTGGTAAACACATATCACTCAAATTCACATCAAAATATCACGGTTGAGTTCGCCTCTCATCACCTAGCTGGTTGAATCGTTTTGGAGTGAGGAGTCAAAAATTGTTTATGTGTGTCAACTGGTAGAGTTATACACAGTGTCATCAAATGACTCAAGAAATATTCTGAGAGCGACTGGAAAGTGTGAATTCCTGATAATCAATTGCCACACACGATAGGCCTTTCGTTTCCGAGAGGCTGTTTGCTCTACACTTCACTCACAGAAGATGTGACAGTTCCACGGAGAGACGTCACACACACTAGACAAGCAAATCATCACAATCCACACCCCGAACAACATCAATTGAAGCTGAGAGCACCAACGAGACATGTCACCTTGATCATCACCTGATCGTGCAGAATCAACTGAACTCTCACAACTGTCATCTCCACTATCCTCAACAGTCGTGTGAATTGATCATGATTATGTTTGCTTGCAATGAAGGAATTGTTTGTTTGTGGGACTAATCGTTTGATCTCTCTTTTAAACTTATACTCAATTCGCCACAGTTTTATTTATGCTGTATCTATTTTGACATACATTTAACGTGGTATATCATTTGTACTTTCACAGATGAATACCTGTTGCTTTCAGGTATAGCTATCCATTTGGTTTATACCATAAATTCAAAACAACCTACGATTCACTCCATTAATCTATATATACTTATTTGGTCATTTTTTGGGTATCACATATGCACACAATCTTGTGTCACAAAATAAGTCATCTGCAACCTACTAAGAATTATGTGGTAATCCAGCATGATGTGAAGACAGGATAATCATAAGATGAAGAGACATTTTCAGAGAGACTTCATCGGTTCGTAAGATCGATATGGTGTAGATGAAGATCCTTTAGTGAAAATTCGAAGTAAATATTGGTTTCACATTGGTTTGCAGTCAGTCGGAAAATGCGTCTTCTCTAACATATTTTAGTAATTTTTCACATTCTATAATATAATTTTTTCAAAAATATTTTTTCAATTTTCTCAAGGTTATATTTTTGGAAAAACTTGGAGCATAGTTTCGTTCTTTTCGAGCTAATATCTAAATGTTCCTACATAGTTTTCTTCGTGAATCTTTGGTTTAACTTGAACACTTACTTAATCCTAATGCTTGGAGAAATTTATTCATCATCTTTACTCAAATTATCAATTAAACAAATCAATATGTAATCAAAACGCACGAAAATTAGATCGTATTCGTTTTGTAAGTAGTTAGATGACCTAGCTACAATTCAGTTCATTGGTAAAAACATCTCACTCAAATTCACATCAAAATATCACGGTTGAGTTCGCCTCTCATCACCTAGCTGGTTGAATCGTTTTGGAGTGAGGAGTCAAAAATTGTTTATGTGTGTCAACTGGTAGAGTTATACACAGTGTCATCAAATGACTCAAGAAATATTCTGAGAGCGACTGGAAAGTGTGAATTCCTGATAATCAATTGCCACACACGATAGGCCTTTCGTTTCCGAGAGGCTGTTTGCTCTACACTTCACTCACAGAAGATGTGACAGTTCCACGGAGAGACGTCACACACACTAGACAAGCAAATCATCACAATCCACACTCCGAACAACATCAATTGAAGCTGAGAGCACCAACGAGACATGTCACCTTGATCATCACCTGATCGTGCAGTATCAACTTGAACTCTCACAACTGTCATCTCCACTATCCTCAACAGTCGTGTGAATTGATCATGATTATGTTTGCTTGCAGTGAAAGGATTATTTGTTTGTGAGTTTTTAACGGTACATCGCGACTAAAGTAGCACTCACTTCATTTGCATATCATTTATTCAGTGTTACTTAATACACTTTTTTTATTTCTTAAATAATTCTTAAATATTCACTTACTTCCATCTTTTGTGGTGCGCATGGAAACGAATTCAAGTTTTGTTTGTTGATGTTGTTTCGCGGTATTAGCTTCTGTCGTCTTATCACTATTTTCAATCTTTGAACATTATAATGGAAGTCATCTGCAAAATGCTAAGTTTAATGTGTATTCGCGATTAATAAGAAGTCCGTAAACTCATAATATTAAGATACATTTTCGGATTGACTTTCTCTTCTCGTAAATGTGATTTGGTTTAATAGATATACTTATTATTTTTATTATTGTAGCTTGATTCCACACCGTAGTTTTTTAGTACAAGTATGGAATTTTCAGCATGTGATATCGGTAGCTCAATTTTGCAGGCCGACCATAGATATCGGGTGTGCGTCGGCAGGGGATCGAACCCCGGACCAAGTGCATGGTCGGCGAGAGTCCTAACCACCGTACCACCGACGTTTTTATATCGGTTGTTATATATTTATCCAAAAATTTTCCCTTGAACTTCAAAATCGCAAGTACTGTGTTGTTCGATTTGTTTAACTCTGAGTTGTTCAAGCTATATATATATATGTGTTCTATTGATTTAATTTTTCTTTTATTCAATTTTTGAAATATTCTTGAATATTTGTTAAATCTTAGTTGAACTGACGAACAAAATCACTATTCATGAGCCTCAAATAAATTACTATCTCCTTATTTACTTACTCCACATATCACCTTTATTAATAAAGATTAGAATTTACCGTTGCTTATGCATTTTTTATAATAATTAATTAGTTTGCGATTCCGTAGATCTATTTACTTCAAATTTGATCCTCTCTTCTTCGACGGCCTCTCTACAATTCAATTCATTGGTAAACACATATCACTCAAATTCACATCAAAATATCACGGTTGAGTTCGCCTCTCATCACCTAGCTGGTTGAATCGTTTTGGAGTGAGGAGTCAAAAATTGTTTATGTGTGTCAACTGGTAGAGTTATACACAGTGTCATCAAATGACACAGGAAATATTCTGAGAGCGACTGGAAAGTGTGAATTCCTGATAATCAATTGCCACACACGATAGGCCTTTCGTTTACGAGAGACTGTTTGCTCTACACTTCACTCACAGAAGATGTGACAGTTCCACGGAGAGACGTCACACACACTAGACAAGCAAATCATCACAATCCACACCCCGAACAACATCAATTGAAGCTGAGAGCACCAACGAGACATGTCACCTTGATCATCAATTGTTCGTGGAGAATCAACTGGACTGTCTTGTTTGTGTTTTTCAGCGCCCTAAGAAGTTTTTTGAATTAATCATCATATTCTTTTTTCAGGCGGTATTTTCCTGCATCTCATTCTTTTAGAGCCATTGTTGATATATTGTCTTCAGGCTGACGTTTTCTTTGCTTCTTTCACTTGTTTTCAGTGGTATGCTTTGCTTATGCGTTTTGTTTCATTCTTTTGTGAGTTTGATTTGTGTTTTTGTGTTTGAGGAAAATCTGTTGGTTTTTTTTATCACATTTTCTTTGATATTCTGTGAATATTTAAGGAAACGTGCTGAAAATAAATTACAGTAAATTTGTTTACTTTTTTCTCGCTTGTTTTTCATAGTTATCTTTTTGTGATTTTTAATTCGAACGACCCTTGCTATTATCAGACATGTGGTTTGCTTACGTCTTTCTTTAAATTATGATAAAAATGAATGCGAATTTGGTTATTTTTTAAGTTTCAATATTCAGTTATTTCTAATGACTGAATTACTTAAGTGTGTCTGGATTTACCATTTTTCTCATTTCATCTGGAAGTCTATTTGTGTTTTACGTAAGAAATGGATAATCTTTTGAATCTTTATCTACGGTGCTTTTCCTTTTATAGTTTTGTTTGTATTTTAATGAGTAGAATAGACATACAACCAATAGACACCCTCGCGATTATCTGTGATTTCACGTTATGCTCTATTAAACGATTGCAGTAAGCTCTTCTGGGGAATTCCTCTGTGGAATCACAGATATACTAGGATGATTTTTGGAATATTCGTAATTGAAAACACATCCATTCTACTTCAAGTTAAATAAAATTTAACACTTGTAATCGCACTGATGCATGCTTTTCTCGTTTTGGTAGATCGTAAGCAAGTGCCTGTCAAAAGTCACGTTTCTACATACACTATTACGTGTCCACGAATGAAGAATACTTCTGTGGAACTATGGAGCTGGTTAACACATTATGATTCGACATAAACATTCAAAGCATGCAACCAAGAGTAGTGTGCTTCAACCTTGCAGTATAAGTGATGCTTTTAATTATTCCAAGGAATTTGTCGTTAGTTACAATGCCAATCATAACACGAACCATAGTTCAGGGACAGGAATTCGATGAAATTTTAAGTAATTGGAATAACTATCTAGTCCTATTTCAGTGTAGTGACGCAGACCATTTCATAACAAGCATTTTAAATTATCTTCTTGATAAAATGAATGAAAACCCAGCTTTGGTGATTGAATTCATTTGGATGAATCAAAGATTAACGAAGAATGGATCATAATACACATGAATGGACGTTCTTGAATAGCACCTCTAAGCCAATCAGATTATGCTGATAAACCTATAATAATTCAATTAATTAACAAGTACCTTTTAGACCAGACATCACAGATAGATTCAGCTGAACAGATTCAGGTACAGTTGACAGAAACGTCAAACGAAAAGAACGGTGAATCAATCGTTAGCACAGAAATATATTAACAGATTCATCTATCCGGTTTTAAAAGTCCGTACATATACGGCTCACCTAAAGTACACAGACAAGGTATTTACTCCATCCAACACTGAATATGATAAACTGTTCAGATTATTCATTCTCAAAGTGGCTGTTATAGGTTCCGAACCAGGTGCGAAGAAACTATCAAGAAGATTTGACCTTGGTTGATTCAATCATGAATGCCACTCTGGTATGTAGAGGAGTTGACAGCCTAGACGTCCTTACTTTCACCAAAAGAAGAAGACCATATATTTCTCTATAATTTAAACCAATCAGGTAATGCAGATGTTTTCGTAACAATTCAGATCCTTCTTCCAAAGCGCATTTTCTCCTTCTTGTCATCCGATGGCGAAAACAACACAGATAATCGCCTAGTACCATATATCCAGCAAATTTGCATAGATTCCGTTTTCAAGCCACGTACTTCAATTCCTCATTTACATCCTGCATTTCATGCTGCATTTTCTCTAACCAGTCGGCATACTTTCTCTGTGTTCGTTTGAAGTTATCTCTACTCGGTCTCTTCTGCCAACTCGCTAGATTCTGCCTGCAAAACTTTGAGTTTGTATGACAAAAAATATGATCAGTCCCTGAAGTCCAGATCTTACGAAGTCTTCCTATCGGCTCAGAGAATCCCTGTCTTCACTTTCAAGGCATCGTTGAGTCTGTTGTTATGAATGACGAATCGAGTGGCGTCATCATACAGATGTTAGATGAGGTTGGTAAGGCTTAAGAGCATCCGTAGTGTTGAGACGGTAACACATTAACGTTTAGGTCAACGCCATCGTAGGCCTTTTCATAGTCACTGTAATTTAGATAGATGTCTAACTGCTATTCTATAATACCCATCTTGTTATTAAATTTAACTCACATAAACTTTGATCTAAGATTAGGCATATCCCATAATTCCTCAATTTGATCGAGTAAAAGCATTAAATGCGCTTCTGATGGAATAAGCCATCCACAGAAGCATTAAACAATGTAAATTCGATTTCATCTGTTTATCTTGGGCACCCGTCCAAGTATGTCCACGAAGTCAAATTTGCTGCTACAGACTATCAGGGAATCTGTAGACTTTTAAACAAAGTCCTCACATAAATTTGACGATTCAAAATTTGGTGTTAAAAACCAAAAGAATTTAATACTAATTTTATTGCGTCAATCTAGCAACGAACTGTAGCACTTCAAAAAGTATAGGTGTCAGGACTATCTATAAACCAACCCCAAAGATATCTCTTGCACTCGTGAAATTCGGGTGGTGGTCCAGTGATCACACGTTTCTAACTTATCTGAAACCATCTCATCTTCAAGATGTTTTTGGCGAATTAGCAATATCTGAATTCATATAGCTTACAAAGACCTTTGAAAGGAATTATCCATAATTTTTTTGACATTTCAACTCACCTAGAATAACTAAAATTTAAAAATCTCAAAAATAAATTATTTTCACCAAAAGCTTCTTTTTGATATCTCATATTCTCAAATTTTCATGACGTAATTAATCCTCTTGAAGTGATGCTTCAAAATCCCTTTGAAACTATAGATTCACTGAAATATTCACTCGATTTACACGGTGCAGTCAAGAGGGTGTATCGAGGCGGCTGATCTCATCACGTCTCATGTTGAAGGTTTAAAGACTATTGGTTCAAAACAGTGTCCTAATATCGAGACTGGATTGTCATCTTGAGTCTACAGCTGAAGGAACAAACACAACTTGAATGCATGGCCTGCTTGAAATTCACTAGTCAGACTGGCCAATGAGGTAAAAATTAGACTTGTGTAATGCACCACTTTAGGAGGTAGAGTATGAATTGAAAGATACACTTGAGCGACTACAGCTGAAGCAGGCTAAATGTAATATGTTAGATATCGCCGGGAAGGTCAGTGGTGGGACAAAGAATTATATGGAATTCACTTTGCGACTCACTAAAGTCTTCTCTTCACAAAAGACCATTGATGGTATCTGCAACTCTGCGTTACAGAATGACATGAAGCTATAAACGGACTGTACGATGAGTTTTTTGTTCCTTTATGTTTACATAGGATTTCAAGCTACGGGCTTGAAGCTTCAGAAGACCAACACTTGAAAATCAGAAGACCAATTTACTGGATCAAAGTTGACTTATAAAGTACCTGGGAGTACATCACTACGTAAGGAAATCTTTAGGATTCATTGATGTTCAAGAAACGTTGCTGGTAAATAAGTCGGCTTAAGTATTTCTGGTTGTAAAATGAGAACTTCTAAATTGCAGGAACAGAGGAAAATAGTAGAACAAAATATGACTCACGTAGCTGAACTAAAGCAAGGAAAAATAACAGATGTACTAGTAAATAAAATATGCTAAGCCATTATATTTTTACTACGAGTACTAAAAATATTAATATGATCTCAATTACTTCACACTCGAGAAGTTCCGAATATCAAATAAATTATAATTATATTTCAATAGGTTATACACAATGATAAGATTTTGTTATGTTGGTAATATTTCGAGCACAATTACTGCTCGGGATGACGGACACTGTGTGCAAACTATTGAAATAAAATTATAATTCATTCGATCTATTCCAAAAGGAACAACATTTGTACTGAAAATAGTTGATAATATATAAGGAAGAAAACAAAATATATAAGTAGAGAAGCTATAAGGAATAAAAGTAAATATATCAGTGAAATTCAGGAAAAATATAAGGAAAACATAGTGTAGGAGATTATTCACAATCTATGTGATTTGCAAGCCTCAAGATAAAAAGGAACAAACGCTAAAATCTTCGCAAAAACTATTATCCGATTGCAACACGGTTCACACCGTTGAGCGAATTTCATTGGGTGCTGTGTGAAAATTTCCAGATCAGTGTTTCAGTTTTCAACGTAATTTAACTTTTGAATTTCGTGTGATTCAATCAACCAAGTTTGTGCTTCCTTCTTCCACCCAGATTCACGAAACACTCTAATTTGAACGCGAAGATGGAGCCGATCGAGGGTGAACATGTGTATAGACTGGGACCACATCATCCGGAGCATCTGACCTCAGGTCTACCTCCTGTATATTTACCTTTAATGTTGACTAAAGGACGGCATGAAGAAAGGCCAAATCAAAACATTCTGAATAATTTTCATTCTGTCTCAGTTATTCAGGGAATCAGTCACAGGATTCATTAAGTTTAAAATAACATGTGGCGTACAAATAAATCTGAAAGACTGTTTACTAAATAATAAATTTCTACTCAGTTTTCAGGCTACTGTTCTCCTTACCTGCTTCATCTAAAGTTAGACGTATTCACAGAAAAATAACAAAGAGAAATCCAAATTAACTCACAACTTTTGTGCGGAATTGACGAGTATAGTGCAATTGAATAGCCTGAATATTTTAATAAATTTATGTCGAGAAGAATTCGAAGCAAATTTTAACTACTGAGTCATTTAGTGTGTGACAAGAATGGCGTAGAATCAGGACAGAAATTATTGCTGGTGTAGCGAAAGTTAAATTCAGGGGGTGATATACGAATTGTCAAATATGTTTGGTTTCATTTGACGCTCTTCGACCTTCTTCTTAGTAAGGAATACGTGCATAACGTATTCTTGCGAAAAATGATGTCGCACTGACACGACCAGTTCAGGCAACAGAGTGTTGGCGTGGCCAGTTATGGGCAGTTTTACTAAAACTACACGAAGATTGTCAAATGGATTTTGTTGATAAATCAGTTTGTAAGACGCCTAGTTCACATAGAACTTGTTAAATTCGACGGCCTCGCACATACCAGAAGAAGTAGATACTTCTTCATCATTTCTCTAATACTGGCAGCAATGCATTGAAGCATTCGATCAATATCAGTGTATAATAAATATTCCTATGGTGAAATTGAGAGCAACACATTTAAGCAAACAATGTCGTTTTCAATTACATTTCATCAGGCTTAACTCCAATATGCATAAGTTTACAAATAAATATTAAAATAGACACTATTTACGGTGTTTTGTCAATAGGATTATAAGGTTGTGGGTATAGATTGTGCAATTGGTCATAGTAATACTAATAATATTATTGATTCTATCAGTAATAAAGATGAAAACGTGGAGCGATCTGTGATGACAATAGTAATGAAAACCAGCATCACTGAACAGCCATATGTTGAGGTAGAAGTAGTCGTTAAAGACTAAGAAGAACAACTCGACCGATTAAGTAGTGCTAGATTGCACAGGGAGTAAACAAACTATCATTTAATGAACATATGATAAGATTAAGGGACTATAAGGTGAGGGTTGAAAATATGAGTAAGGTGGTGGTGACATCACCAGTTGGTTAGGTCTTAATGGGCCAAGGAAGTGATAACGACCCAACCGACTTCTTTTGAATTCATGGTTGAGGCTTAGTAGCTCGAATTCCTATCGTCTCAACCATGAACAGTAGCGGAATATGAAATCTTTTGAAGAGATTCGGTGGGATGCGATGAATCACATTGAATGACTTCGTTTTCTTCACTAGATAGCTACTGTCAACTTAATGCGACAAAACGGAGCTACAGATGGCTTTTGTCTATTCTTTACCCAACCACGATGAAAGATGTTCAGTAACACGTTGGCTGAGCTCTCTAGCAGTATGCTCAACGTAACAGCCACCTCAGGTTCAGTTGGACTGTTAAATACACACGCATGTGGTGAAACTATCTAGCTTATCCTTCGTTTGAGTCCCAGTCATTCATCGGCTAGAGAATTACAAACTTAGGTTTGCTGGTTAAATCTTTCTTCGTATTCTTCTGAAAATTCTCTGTAATAAAATCTCGCTTGACATTTTATCATTATGTTTCAATTTAACAATAATGGTTTCTTCGCTCCTTCGAAGCCTTTGTTCGCCTCTCTAATTTTTATATATGTTTCTTTGTGTATCTACGGATATATCCCATTTGCATCATGAAATCATGAATATATTAAAATTCCTTTTCATGTGATAATCCGCACATATCTTTCTTACTCTGATTGTAAGACACTTGCAGTATTTCTTTTATATTTAATCTAACTAACAAAGCGTGCATTTCACTGTGAATGTGCTTTTTCCATATACGCTTCTCCCAAGTGGCCTATTTTATCAACTTTTTAGCAGGATGCACAGCGAATGCAGTTTATTTTCCTTTTTCTCTCCACAGGTAAACGTAAGCGAAGGGTTGGAGTTAATTAATTTCATAAGCAATTCCTTTGTGCTTGCATTCTCCTTAATTGAGATAAATGTACCTTCGACATAACATATCCAACTCCTTGATGATGTCTTTCAATCTCCCATTCTCAAGTCTTGCAAAGAAGAATTCAGCATTAATTATTGCTAATAATGAACTCATATCAACAAAGCAAGTTTTATCTTCAATGTAAGGAATGTGTGAAGTAACCAGTGCTACGCACACTTCTAAAAACAGCGCAAAACATTAAAAGAAGGAGGAATTTTACTGACAACTACAAACATTTATGGACAACATCCCAAATGGTGAAAACAAAATCCTGATGGACGTTATGAATAACAAATTGAGAGCAGATAACACAGGAAGAGAACTCATTATGCGTCGAGAATGAGAACGGAGAATTATTCGCAGACTTCTGCTCTTTCAACGATTTGGTTATCGGAGAGAGCGTGTGCAGACAGAAGGATATACACTAAGCAAAATGGATTTCGCCTGATGAACATACTTCAAACCAAATATTTTTCATCTCTATGCGGCTCAAGGAAGTTCGAATTCAGCTTGTGTGTTTGAGCCAAAGTCAAGAAGGCTAGCAGATGTTGGGCTAAGACCATCATCTAGTTCAAGGAACCTTCAAGGTGAAGCTGAAATCCTTCAGAATAACTTGAGACAGGCAACTGTAATTCAGATTCAACATTCGGAAATTAAAATGAAGGACAAAACTACAAGGGATGCCATCGCTACAGGTCTGATCAGAGCAAAGTCGGAGACACTATGTGGCATCACTGAGGAAACCTGTGTGGAAGAACATTAGAACTCTCAGAAAGCGATATTTAAGTAAAAGTGTACCACTGTTCTAGGAAGAAGAAAGAGACACGATAAGGGATGACTCTCGATGGGCACCTGTCTGGGCACTAATCGAGGAGAGGAGGATGGTGGAAGAGAATATGACTCAATGCAAAGACGGACACCAGGAGGATAAGCTGGATTCAACGTACAATGCACCGAATAAAGACGTGAAGAAGAGTGCTAGGAAAGACAAAGACAATTCTACGACCCATTGGCTGACAACTGAAGCAGAACAGGCCACAGGCAAAAGAGACTTCGGGACACTAATCATGTAACCAAGTCTCTCTCGATGAAGCGATTAACGTGGATGATGAAACAAGTAAAAGATTTTCGAGGGAACATGATCGCCAAGGAGGAGAAACAAATCAAACAATAAATGGGTTGATCACTTTAAAGGACCCTTGAATCGACCACCACCGGCAACTCACCCAGAAATACCACCAACAGCGCACGGAAGTGTCAGTGGACACCAATGCTCCGTAAAAGAAGAAATCTTGAATGCAATCAAGCAACTGAAGTCCAGTCAGGAAGGTGACGGGACCAGATGACATCTTTTGCGAAGCACTGAATAAGGTCCCATAAAAAAGGCAAATGTTCTCGCTGTATTACTGCAAAAATTTCGGAAAAGAAGGAAAGTTGCCTACTGATTGGTAAAAGAGCTACTTCGTCAAACTGCCAAGGAAGGGCGACTTAGACTTGTGCAAGAACTGGCATGGAAAAATGCTCCTGTACACGCCGAGTAAAATACTAATTTGCATCATCCTTGAGATAATAAGAGATGCACTGGATACAGAACTCTGCCAGCCCTGAACAAGCTGGATTCAGGAAAGGCAAATCATATGCCGAACAAATTGCTACTCTAGGCATCATCATCACAAAACAGAATATAAAATGGCAATCAAACCTCTACCTCAACTTCATCGACTTGAAAACTCCTTCGACAGACAGCGTTGACTGAGAATTAATTTGGAAAAAACTTCAAAACCACAGTTTATCTCAAGTCTTTTCCAACCGCATTCAACCGCTATATGACGGTGGCACGTGTCAAGTTATCTACAACGGAAAACACAGCGAGGCGTATGAAGTGAAAGCAGGAGTATGACAAGTCTAGCTGCCTAGTATCACTCACTATGATATACTTGATTTTGTTGGACTGGACTATGCGTCAGCCTGTGCGTTGGGAGTGAGAGGACAGGAATACGCTGGACGACCGAAGAAAAATCTCTAGAAAATATGGATTTCGCAGGTGAAATACGTATAATGTCACACAAACTCGAAGACGTGTAGAAAGGCGGAAACCAACAAACTGGATGAAAAAGTACGTAGCGAAAACAGGACTGCAGGTGAATACAGAGAAGACGGAAGTGATGGAGATAACCAACCAAATTCAATGACAACAACAGCCAAGACCAATCACTATCAACGGGAGAGACGTTACAGAGGTTGCCTCCTTCAGTTATCTGGGAAGCACAACCTCAGCTACAGGCGGAACGAATAAAGATGTCAAAACCAGCCAGTATCGGAAAGTCAAGATACGCATTCATCAAACTGAAACCAGTTTGGAAATCTTCTGCACTTAGCATAAGGAACAAGATTCGCATTTTCAGCACCAATATGAAGTCAGTCAGTTCTTCAATTCGAGTCACAAACTTGGCGTGTTACGAAGAGGATTTCCAACGGGTTGCAGACTTTCATCAACAGCTGCCTTCGCTGGCTTCATACTGTAGAACAAATGGCCAGAAAGAATAAGCAACAAGAAACTATAAGAATAAACCGACCACGAGTCAATCGCAAAAGAAATATGCAGGAGAAAGTGGAGCTGGTCCGGGCACACATTGAGTAGACCACCGAATGATATCGCACGCCAGGCCCTTGAGTGGAATCCAAATCTGAAGCAACGAGTGAGTCTTCCTAAGGTGACATGGTGAAGATCGTGTGAGGTAGAGATGATAGAATTTGGTCAATCGTGGACCAGCTGAAGATTATGCCGGGAAACAGAACAAAGTGGAGATGTCTTGCTAATCCTGATGTTCCAATCGGAACGAAAGAGAATAATAATAAAAACAATAATGAATTAGATGAATCTAGCTGTCTAATGTTCTCAGGCTTTCAGATAATAGAAATATAACACATAATACTTCGCAAAAACTATTATCCGTTTGCAACAGGGTTCACACCATTGAGCGAATTTCATTGGGTGCTGTGTGAAAATTTCCAGATCAGTGTTTCAGTTTTCAACGTAATTTAACTTTTGAATTTCGTGTGATTCAATCAACCAAGTTTGTGCTTCCTTCTTCCACCCAGATTCACGAAACACTCTAATTTGAACGCGAAGATGGAGCCGATCGAGGGTGAACATGTGTATAGACTGGGACCACATCATCCGGAGCATCTGACCTCAGGTCTACCTCCTGTATATTTACCTTTAATGTTGACTAAAGGACGGCATGAAGAAAGGCCAAATCAAAACATTCTGAATAATTTTCATTCTGTCTCAGTTATTCAGGGAATCAGTCACAGGATTCATTAAGTTTAAAATAACATGTGGCGTACAAATAAATCTGAAAGACTGTTTACTAAATAATAAATTTCTACTCAGTTTTCAGGCTACTGTTCTCCTTACCTGCTTCATCTAAAGTTAGACGTATTCACAGAAAAATAACAAAGAGAAATCCAAATTAACTCGCAACTTTTGTGCGGAATTGACGAGTATAGTGCAATTGAATAGCCTGAATATTTTAATAAATTTATGTCGAGAAGAATTCGAAGCAAATTTTAACTACTGAGTCATTTAGTGTGTGACAAGAATGGCGTAGAATCAGGACAGAAATTATTGCTGGCGTAGCGAAAGTTAAATTCAGGGGGTGATATACGAATTGTCAAATATGTTTGGTTTCATTTGACGCTCTTCGACCTTCTTCTTAGTAAGGACGAGAATACGTGCACAACGTATTCTTGCGAAAAATGATGTCGCACTGACACGACCAGTTCAGGCAACAGAGTGTTGGCGTGGCCAGTTATGGGCAGTTTTACTAAAACTACACGAAGATTGTCAAATGGATTTTGTTGATAAATCAGTTTGTAAGACGCCTAGTTCACATAGAACTTGTTAACTTCGACGGCCTCGCATATACCAGAAGAAGTAGATACTTATTCATCATTTCTCTAATACTGGCAGCAATGCATTGAAGCATTCGATCAATATCAGTGTATAATAAATATTCCTATGGTGAAATTGAGAGCAACACATTTAAGCAAACAATGTCGTTTTCAATTACATTTCATCAGGCTTAACTCCAATATGCATAAGTTTACAAATAAATATTAAAATAGACACTATTTACGGTGTTTTGTCAATAGGATTATAAGGTTGTGGGTATAGATTGTGCAATTGGTCATAGTTATACTAATAATATTATTGATTCTATCAGTAATAAAGATGAAAACGTGGAGCGATCTGTGATGACAATAGTAATGAAAACCAGCATCACTGAACAGCCATATGTTGAGGTAGAAGTAGTCGTTAAAGACTAAGAAGAACAACTCGACCGATTAAGTAGTGCTAGATTGCACAGGGAGTAAACAAACTATCATTTAATGAACATATGATAAGATTAAGGGACTATAAGATGAGGGTTGAAAATATGAGTAAGGTGGTGGTGACATCACCAGTTGGTTAGGTCCTAATGGGCCAAGGAAGTGATAACAACCCAACCGACTTCTTTTGAATTCATGGTTGAGGCTTAATAGCTCGATTTCCCATCGTCTCAACCATGAACAGTAGCGGAATATGAAATCTTTTGAAGAGATTCGATGGGATGCGATGAATCACATTGAATGACTTCGTTTTCTTCACTAGATAGCTACTGTAAACTTGATGCGACAAAACGGAGCTACAGATGGCTTTTGTCTATTCTTTACCCAACCACGATGAAAGATGTTCAGTAACACGTTGGCTGAGCTCTCTAGCAGTATGCTCAACGTAACAGCCACCTCAGGTTCAGTTGGACTGTTAAATACACACGCATGTGGTGAAACTATCTAGCTTATCCTTCGTTTGAGTCCCAGTCATTCATCGGCTAGAGAATTACAAACTTAGGTTTGCTGGTTAAATCTTTCTTCGTATTCTTCTGAAAATTCTCTGTAATAAAATCTCGCTTGAAATTTTATCATTATGTTTCAATTTAACAATAATGGTTTCTTCGCTCCTTCGAAGCCTTTGTTCGCCTCTCTAATTTTTATATATGTTTCTTTGTGTATCTACGGATATATCCCATTTGCATCATGAAATCATGAATATATTAAAATTCCTTTTCATGTGATAATCCGCACATATCTTTCTTACTCTGATTGTAAGACACTTGCAGTATTTCTTTTATATTTAATCTAACTAACAAAGCGTGCATTTCACTGTGAATGTGCTTTTTCCATATACGCTTCTCCCAAGTGGCCTATTTTATCAACTTTTTAGCAGGATGCACAGCGAATGCAGTTTATTTTCCTTTTTCTCTCCACAGGTAAACGTAAGCGAAGGGTTGGAGTTAATTAATTTCATAAGCAATTCCTTTGTGCTTGCATTCTCCTTAATTGAGATAAATGTACCTTCGACATAACATATCCAACTCCTTGATGATGTCTTTCAATCTCCCATTCTCAAGTCTTGCAAAGAAGAATTCAGCATTAATTATTGCTAATAATGAACTCATATCAACAAAGCAAGTTTTATCTTCAATGTAAGGAATGTGTGAAGTAACCAGTGCTACGCATACTTCTAAAAACAGCGCAAAACATTAAAAGAAGGAGGAATTTTACTGACAACTACAAACATTTATGGACAACATCCCAAATGGTGAAAACAAAACCCTGATGGACGTTATGAATAACAAATTGAGAGCAGATAACACAGGAAGAGAACTCATTATGCGTCGAGAATGAGAACGGAGAATTATTCGCAGACTTCTGCTCCTTCAACGATTTGGTTATCGGAGAGAGCGTGTGCAGACAGAAGGATATACACTAAGCAAAGTGGAATTCGCCTGATGAGCATACTTCAAACCAAATATTTTTCATCTCTATGCGGCTCAAGGAAGTTCGAATTCAGCTTGTGTGTTTGAGCCAAAGTCAAGAAGGCTAGCAGATGTTGGGCTAAGACCATCATCTAGTTCAAGGAACCTTCAAGGTGAAGCTGAAATCCTCCAGAATAACTTGAGACAGGCAACTGTAATTCAGATTCAACATTCGGAAATTAAAATGAAGGACAAAACTACAAGGGATGCCATCGCTACAGGTCTGATCAGAGCAAAGTCGGAGACACTATGTGGCATCACTGAGGAAACCTGTGTGGAAGAACATTGGAACTCTCAGAAAGCGATATTTAAGTAAAAGTGTACAACTGTTCTAGGAAGAAGAAAGAGACACGATAAGGGATGACTCTCGATGGGCACCTGTCTGGGCACTAATCGAGGAGAGGAGGATGGTGGAAGAGAATATGACTCAATGCAAGGACGGACACCAGGAGGATAAGCTGGATTCAACGTACAATGCACCGAATAAAGACGTGAAGAAGAGTGCTAGGAAAGACAAAGACAATTCTACGACCCATTGGCTGACAACTGAAGCAGAACAGGCCACAGGCAAAAGAGACTTCGGGACACTAATCATGTAACCAAGTCTCTCTCGATGAAGCGATTAACGTGGATGATGAAACAAGTAAAAGATTTTCGAGGGAACATGATCGCCAAGGAGGAGAAACAAATCAAACAATAAATGGGTTGATCACTTTAAAGGACCCTTGAATCGACCACCACCGGCAACTCACCCAGAAATACCACCAACAGCGCACGGAAGTGTCAGTGGACACCAATGCTCCGTAAAAGAAGAAATCTTGAATGCAATCAAGCAACTGAAGTCCAGTCAGGAAGGTGACGGGACCAGATGACATCTTTTGCGAAGCACTGAATAAGGTCCCATAAAAAACGGCAAATGTTCTCGCTGTATTACTGCAAAAATTTCGGAAAAGAAGGAAAGTTGCCTACTGATTGGTAAAAGAGCTACTTCGTCAAACTGCCAAGGAAGGGCGACTTAGACTTGTGCAAGAACTGGCATGGAAAAATGCTCTTGTCCACGCCGAGTAAAATACTAAGTTGCATCATCCTTGAGATAATAAGAGATGCACTGGATACAGAACTCTGCCAGCCCTGAACAAGCTGGATTCAGGAAAGGCAAATCATATGCCGAACAAATTGCTACTCTAGGCATCATCATCACAAAACAGAATATAAAATGGCAATCAAACCTCTACCTCAACTTCATCGACTTGAAAACTCCTTCGACAGACAGCGTTGACCGAGAATTAATTTGGAAAAAACTTCAAAACCACAGTTTATCTCAAGTCTTTTTCAACCGCATTCAACCGCTATATGACGGTGGCACGTGTCAAGTTATCTACAACGGAAAACACAGCGAGGCGTCCGAAGTGAAAGCAGGAGTATGACAAGTCTAGCTGCCTAGTATCACTCACTATGATATACTTGATTGTGTTGGACTGGACTATGCGTCAGCCTGTGCGTTGGGAGTGAGAGGACAGGAATACGCTGGACGACCGAAGAAAAGTCTCTAGAAAATATGGATTTCGCAGGTGAAATACGTCTAATGTCACACAAACTCGAAGACGTGTAGAAAGGCGGAAACCAACAAACTGGATGAAAAAGTACATAGCGAAAACAGGACTGCAGGTGAATACAGAGAAGACGGAGGTGATGGAGATAACCAACCAAATTCAATGACAACAACAGCCAAGACCAATCACTATCAACGGGAGAGAGGTTACAGAGGTTGCCTCCTTCAGTTATCTGGGAAGCACAACCTCAGCTACAGGCGTAACGAATAAAGATGTCAAAACCAGCCAGTATCGGAAAGTCAAGATATGCATTCATCAAACTGAAACCAGTTTGGAAATCTTCTGCACTCAGCATAAGGAACAAGATTCGCATTTTCAGCACCAATATGAAGTCAGTCAGTTCTTCAATTCGGGTCACAAACTTGGCGTGTTACGAAGAGGATTTCCAACGGGTTGCAGACTTTCATCAACAGCTGCCTTCGCTGGCTTCATACTGTAGATCAAATGGCCAGAAAGAATAAGCAACAAGAAACTATAAGAATAAACCGACCACGAGTCAATCGCAAAAGAAATATGCAGGAGAAAGTGTAGCTGGTCCGGGCACACATTGAGTAGACCACCGAATGATATCGCACGCCAGGCCCTTGAGTGGAATCCAAATCTGAAGCAACGAGTGAGTCTTCCTAAGGTGACATGGTGAAGATCGTGTGAGGTAGAGATGATAGAATTTGGTCAATCGTGGACCCAGCTGAAGATTATGCCGGGAAACAGAACAAAGTGGAGATGTCTTGCTAATCCTCATGTTCCAATCGGAACGAAAGAGAATAATAATAAAAATAATAATGTATTAGATGAATCTAGCTGTCTAATGTTCTCAGGCTTTCAGATAATAGTAATATAACACATAATTCTTCGCCAAAAT
Source organism: Trichobilharzia szidati (assembly GCA_944472155.2). NCBI lineage: Eukaryota > Metazoa > Platyhelminthes > Trematoda > Strigeidida > Schistosomatidae > Trichobilharzia > Trichobilharzia szidati. Next base: position 31,242,001 of record OX235273.1, read on the forward strand.
TATTATCTGTTTGCAACAGGGTTCACACCATTGAGCGAATTTCATTGGGTGCTGTGTGAAAATTTCCAGATCAGTGTTTCAGTTTTCAACGTAATTTAACTTTTGAATTTCGTGTGATTCAATCAACCAAGTTTGTGCTTCCTTCTTCCACCCAGATTCACGAAACACTCTAATTTGAACGCGAAGATGGAGCCGATCGAGGGTGAACATGTGTATAGACTGGGACCACATCATCCGGAGCATCTGACCTCAGGTCTACCTCCTGTATATTTACCTTTAATGTTGACTAAAAGACGGCATGAAGAAAGGCCAAATCAAAACATTCTGAATAATTTTCATTCTGTCTCAGTTATTCAGGGAATCAGTCACAGGATTCATTAAGTTTAAAATAACATGTGGCGTACAAATAAATCTGAAAGACTGTTTACTAAATAATAAATTTCTACTCAGTTTTCAGGCTACTGTTCTCCTTACCTGCTTCATCTAAAGTTAGACGTATTCACAGAAAAATAACAAAGAGAAATCCAAATTAACTCGCAACTTTTGTGCGGAATTGACGAGTATAGTGCATTTGAATAGCCTGAATATTTTAATAAATTTATGTCGAGAAGAATTCGAAGCAAATTTTAACTACTGAGTCATTTAGTGTGTGACAAGAATGGCGTAGAATCAGGACAGAAATTATTGCTGGCGTAGCGAAAGTTAAATTCAGGGGGTGATATACGAATTGTCAAATATGTTTGGTTTCATTTGACGCTCTTCGACCTTCTTCTTAGTAAGGACGGTTAGAATACGTGCACAACGTATTCTTGCGAAAAATGATGTTGCACTGACACGACCAGTTCAGGCAACAGAGTGTTGGCGTGGCCAGTTATGGGCAGTTTTACTAAAACTACACGACGATTGTCAAATGGATTTTGCGAATAAATCAGTTTGTAAGACGCCTAGTTCACATAGAACTTGTTAACTTCGACGGCCTCGCATATACCAGAAGAAGTAGATAATTATTCATCATTTCTCTAATACTGGCAGCAATGCATTGAAGCATTCGATCAATATCAGTGTATAATAAATATTCCTATGGTGAAATTGAGAGCAACACATTTAAGCAAACAATGTCGTTTTCAATTACATTTCATCAGGCTTAACTCCAATATGCATAAGTTTACAAATAAATATTAAAATAAACACTATTTACGGTGTTTTGTCAATAGGATTATAAGGTTGTGCTTATAGATTGTGCAATTGGTCATAGTAATACTAATAATAATATTGATTCTACCAGTAATAAAGATGAAAACGTGGAGCGATCTGTGATGACAATAGTAATGAAAACCAGCATCACTGAACAGCCAAATGTTCAGGTAGAAGTAGTCGTTAAAGACTAAGAAGAAAAACTCGACCGATTAAGTAGTGCTAGATTGCACAGGGAGTAAACAAACTATGATTTAATGAAGATATGATAAGATTAAGGGACGATAAGGTGAGGGTTGAAAATATGAGTAAGGTGGTGGTGACATCACCAGTTGGTTAGGTCTTAATGGGCCAAGGAAGTGATAACGACCCAACCGACTTCTTTTGAATTCATGGTTGAGGCTTAGTAGCTCGAATTCCTATCGTCTCAGCCATGTACAGTAGCGGAATACGAAGTCTTTTGAAGAGATTCGGTGGGATGCGATGAATCACATTGAATGATTTCGTTTTCTTCACTAGATAGCTACTGTCAACTTAATGCGACAAAACGGAGCTACAGATGGCTTTTGTCTATCCTTTGCCAAACCACGATGGAAGATGTTCAGTAACACGTTGGCTGAGCTCTCTAGTAGTATGCTCAACGTAACAGCCACCTCAGGTTCAGTTGGACTGTTAAATACACACGCATGTGGTGAAACTATCTAGCTTATCCTTCGTTTGAGTCCCAGTCATTCATCGGCTAGAGAATTACAAACTTAGGTTTGCTGGTTAAATCTTTCTTCGTATTCTTCTGAAAATTCTCTGTAATAAAATCTCGCTTGAATTTTATCATTATGTTTCAATTTAACAATAATGGTTTCTTCGCTCCTTCGAAGCCTTGTTGCCTCTCTAATTTTTATATATGTTTCTTTGTGTATCTACGGATAAATCCCATTTGCATCATGAAACCATGAATATATTAAAATTCCTTTTCATGTGATAGTCCGCACATATCTTTCTTACTCTGATTGTAAGACACTTGCAGTATTTCTTTTATATTTAACCTAACTAACAAAGCGTGCATTGCACTGTGAATGTGCTTTTTCCATATACGCTTCTCCCAAGTGACCTATCTTCTCACCTTTTTAGCAGGATGTACAGCAAATGCAGTTTATTTTCCTTTTTCTCTCCACAGGTAAACGTAAGCGAAGGGTTGGAGTTAATTAATTTCATAAACAATTCCTTTGTGCTTGCATTCTCCTTAATTGAGATAAATGTACCTTCGACATAACATATCCAACTCCTTGATGATGTCTTTCAATCTCCCATTCTCAAGTCTTGCAAAGAAGAATTCAGCATTGATTATTGCTAATAATGAACTCATATCAACAAAGCAAGTTTTATCTTCAATGTAAGGAATGTGTGAATTAACCAGTGCTACGCACACTGCTAAAAACAACGCAAAACACTACAAGAAGGAGGAATTTTACTGACAACTACAAACATTTATGGACAACATCCCAAATGGTGAAAACAAAATCCTGATGGACGTTATGAATAACAAATTGAGAGCAGATAACACAGGAAGAGAACTCATTATGGGTCGAGAATGAGAACGGAGAATTATTCGCAGACTTCTGCTCCTTCAACGATTTGGTTATCGGAGAGAGCGTGTGCAGACAGAAGGATATACACTAAGCAAAATGGATTTCGCCTGATGGACATACTTCAAACCAGATATTTTTCATTTCTATGCGGCTCAAGGAAGTTCGAATTCAGCTTGTGTGTTTGACCCAAAGTCAAGAAGGGTAGCAGATGTTGGGCTAAGACCATCATCTAGTTCAAGGAACCTTCAAGGTGAAGCTGAAATCCTTCAGAATAACTTGAGACAGGCAACTGTAATTCAGATTCAACATTCGGAAATTAAAATGAAGGACAAAACTACAAGGGATGCCATCGCTACAGGTCTGATCAGAGCAAAGTCGGAGACACTATGTGGCATCACTGAGGAAACCTGTGTGGAAGAACATTGGAACTCTCAGAAAGCGATATTTAAGTAAAAGTGTACAACTGTTCTAGGAAGAAGAAAGAGACACGATAAGGGATGGCTCTCGATGGGCACCTGTCTGGGCACTAATCGAGGAGAGGAGGATGGTGGAAGAGAATATGACTCAATGCAAAGACGGACACCAGGAGGATAAGCTGGATTCAACGTACACTGCACCGAATAAAGACGTGAAGAAGAGTGCTAGGAAAGACAAAGACAATTCTACGACCCATTGGCTGACAACTGAAGCAGAACAGGCCACAGGCAAAAGAGACATCGGGACACTAATCATGTAACCAAGTCTCTCTTGATGAAGAGATTAATGTGGATGATGAAACAAGTAAAAGATGTTCAAGGGAACATGATCGCCAAGGAGGAGAAACAAATCAAACAATAAATGGGTTGATCACTTTAAAGGACCCTTGAATCGACCACCACCGGCAACTCACCCAGAAATACCACCGACAGCGCACGGAAGTGTCAGTGGACACCAATGCTCCGACGAAAGAAGAAATCTTGAATGCGATCAAGCTACTGAAGTCCAGTCGGGAAGGCAACGGGACCAGATGACATCTCTCGCGAAGCACTGAATAAGGTCCCATAAAATACGGCAAATGTTCTCGCTGTATTACTGCAAAAATTTCGGAAAAGAAGGAAAGGTGCCTACTGATTGGGAAAAGAGCTACTTCGTCAAACTGACAAGGAAGAGCGACTTAGACTTGTGCAAGAACTGGCATGGAAAAATGCTCTTGTCCACGCCGAGTAAAATACTAAGTCGCATCATCCTTGAGATAATATGAGATGCACTGGATACAGAACTCTGCCAGCCCTGAACAAGCTGGATTCAGGAAAGGCAAATCATATGCCGAACAAATTGCAACTCTATGCATCATCATCACTAAACAGAACATACAATGGCAGTCAAACCTCTACCTCAACTTCATCGACTTGAAAACTCCTTCGACAGACAGCGTTGACCGAGAATTAATTTGGAAAAAACTTCAAAACCACAGTTTATCTCAAGTCTTTTTCAACCTCATTCAACAGCTATATGACGGTGGCACGTGTCAAGTTATCTACAACGGAAAACACAGCGAGGCGTCCGAAGTGAAAGCAGGAGTATGACAAGTCTAGCTGCCTAGTATCACTCACTATGATATACTTGATTGTGTTGGACTGGACTATGCGTCAGCCTGTGCGTTGGGAGTGAGAGGACAGGAATACGCTGGACGACCGAAGAGAAGACTCTAGAAAATATGGATTTCGCAGGTGAAATATGTATAATGTCACACAAACTCGAAGACGTGAAGAAAGGCGAAAACCAACAAACTGGATGAAAAAGTACGTAGCGAAAACAGGACTGCAGGTGAACACAGAGAAGACGGAGGTGATGGAGATAACCAACCAACTTCAACGACAACAACAACCAGGACCAATCACTATCAACGGGAGAGACGTTACAGAGGTTGCCTCCTTCAGTTATCTGGGAAGCATCACCTCAGCTACAGGCGGAACGAATAAAGATGTCAAAACCAGCCAGTATCGGAAAGTCAAGATAGGCATTCATCAAACTGAAACCAGTTTGGAAATCTTCTGCACTCAGCATAAGGAACAAGATTCGCATTTTCAGCACCAATATGAAGTCAGTCAGTTCTTCAATTCGGGTCACAAACTTGGCGTGTTACGAAGAGGATTTCCAACGGGTTGCAGACTTTCATCAACAGCTGCCTTCGCTGGCTTCATACTGTAGATCAAATGGTCAGAATGAATAAGCAACAAGAAACTATAAGAATAAACCGACCACGAGTCAATCGCAAAAGAAATATGCAGGAGAAAGTGGAGCTGGTCCGGGCACACATTGAGTAGACCACCGAATGACATCGCACGCCAGGCCCTTGAGTGGAATCTAAATCTGAAGCGACGAGTGAGTCGTCCTAGGGTGACATGGCGAAGATCGTGTGAGGAAGAGATGATAGAGTTTGGTCAATCGTGGACCCAGCTGAAGATTATGCCGGGAAACAGAACAAAGTGGAGATGTCTTGCTAATCCTCATGTTCCAATCGGAACGAAAGAGAATAATAATAAAAACAATAATGTATTAGATGAATCTAGCTGTCTAATGTTCTCAGGCTTTCAGATAATAGTAATATAACACATAATTCTTCGCCAAAATTATTATCTGTTTGCAACAGGGTTCACACCATTGAGCGAATTTCATTGGGTGCTGTGTGAAAATTTCCAGATCAGTGTTTCAGTTTTCAACGTAATTTAACTTTTGAATTTCGTGTGATTCAATCAACCAAGTTTGTGCTTCCTTCTTCCACCCAGATTCACGAAACACTCTAATTTGAACGCGAAGATGGAGCCGATCGAGGGTGAACATGTGTATAGACTGGGACCACATCATCCGGAGCATCTGACCTCAGGTCTACCTCCTGTATATTTACCTTTAATGTTGACTAAAAGACGGCATGAAGAAAGGCCAAATCAAAACATTCTGAATAATTTTCATTCTGTCTCAGTTATTCAGGGAATCAGTCACAGGATTCATTAAGTTTAAAATAACATGTGGCGTACAAATAAATCTGAAAGACTGTTTACTAAATAATAAATTTCTACTCAGTTTTCAGGCTACTGTTCTCCTTACCTGCTTCATCTAAAGTTAGACGTATTCACAGAAAAATAACAAAGAGAAATCCAAATTAACTCGCAACTTTTGTGCGGAATTGACGAGTATAGTGCATTTGAATAGCCTGAATATTTTAATAAATTTATGTCGAGAAGAATTCGAAGCAAATTTTAACTACTGAGTCATTTAGTGTGTGACAAGAATGGCGTAGAATCAGGACAGAAATTATTGCTGGCGTAGCGAAAGTTAAATTCAGGGGGTGATATACGAATTGTCAAATATGTTTGGTTTCATTTGACGCTCTTCGACCTTCTTCTTAGTAAGGACGGTTAGAATACGTGCACAACGTATTCTTGCGAAAAATGATGTTGCACTGACACGACCAGTTCAGGCAACAGAGTGTTGGCGTGGCCAGTTATGGGCAGTTTTACTAAAACTACACGACGATTGTCAAATGGATTTTGCGAATAAATCAGTTTGTAAGACGCCTAGTTCACATAGAACTTGTTAACTTCGACGGCCTCGCATATACCAGAAGAAGTAGATACTTATTCATCATTTCTCTAATACTGGCAGCAATGCATTGAAGCATTCGATCAATATCAGTGTATAATAAATATTCCTATGGTGAAATTGAGAGCAACACATTTAAGCAAACAATGTCGTTTTCAATTACATTTCATCAGGCTTAACTCCAATATGCATAAGTTTACAAATAAATATTAAAATAGACACTATTTACGGTGTTTTGTCAATAGGATTATAAGGTTGTGGGTATAGATTGTGCAATTGGTCATAGTTATACTAATAATATTATTGATTCTATCAGTAATAAAGATGAAAACGTGGAGCGATCTGTGATGACAATAGTAATGAAAACCAGCATCACTGAACAGCCATATGTTGAGGTAGAAGTAGTCGTTAAAGACTAAGAAGAACAACTCGACTGATTAAGTAGTGCTAGATTGCACAGGGAGTAAACAAACTATCATTTAATGAACATATGATAAGATTAAGGGACTATAAGATGAGGGTTGAAAATATGAGTAAGGTGGTGGTGACATCACCAGTTGGTTAGGTCCTAATGGGCCAAGGAAGTGATAACAACCCAACCGACTTCTTTTGAATTCATGGTTGAGGCTTAATAGCTCGATTTCCCATCGTCTCAACCATGAACAGTAGCGGAATATGAAATCTTTTGAAGAGATTCGATGGGATGCGATGAATCACATTGAATGACTTCGTTTTCTTCACTAGATAGCTACTGTAAACTTGATGCGACAAAACGGAGCTACAGATGGCTTTTGTCTATTCTTTACCCAACCACGATGAAAGATGTTCAGTAACACGTTGGCTGAGCTCTCTAGCAGTATGCTCAACGTAACAGCCACCTCAGGTTCAGTTGGACTGTTAAATACACACGCATGTGGTGAAACTATCTAGCTTATCCTTCGTTTGAGTCCCAGTCATTCATCGGCTAGAGAATTACAAACTTAGGTTTGCTGGTTAAATCTTTCTTCGTATTCTTCTGAAAATTCTCTGTAATAAAATCTCGCTTGAAATTTTATCATTATGTTTCAATTTAACAATAATGGTTTCTTCGCTCCTTCGAAGCCTTTGTTCGCCTCTCTAATTTTTATATATGTTTCTTTGTGTATCTACCGATATATCCCATTTGCATCATGAAATCATGAATATATTAAAATTCCTTTTCATGTGATAATCCGCACATATCTTTCTTACTCTGATTGTAAGACACTTGCAGTATTTCTTTTATATTTAATCTAACTAACAAAGCGTGCATTTCACTGTGAATGTGCTTTTTCCATATACGCTTCTCCCAAGTGGCCTATTTTATCAACTTTTTAGCAGGATGCACAGCGAATGCAGTTTATTTTCCTTTTTCTCTCCACAGGTAAACGTAAGCGAAGGGTTGGAGTTAATTAATTTCATAAGCAATTCCTTTGTGCTTGCATTCTCCTTAATTGAGATAAATGTACCTTCGACATAACATATCCAACTCCTTGATGATGTCTTTCAATCTCCCATTCTCAAGTCTTACAAAGAAGAATTCAGCATTAATTATTGCTAATAATGAACTCATATCAACAAAGCAAGTTTTATCTTCAATGTAAGGAATGTGTGAAGCAACCAGTGCTACGCATACTTCTAAAAACAGCGCAAAACATTAAAAGAAGGAGGAATTTTACTGACAACTACAAACATTTATGGACAACATCCCAAATGGTGAAAACAAAACCCTGATGGACGTTATGAATAACAAATTGAGAGCAGATAACACAGGAAGAGAACTAATTATGCGTCGAGAATGAGAACGGAGAATTATTCGCAGACTTCTGCTCTTTCAACGGTTTGGTTATCGGAGAGAGCGTGTGCAGACAGAAGGATATACACTAAGCAAAGTGGAATTCGCCTGATGAGCATACTTCAAACCAAATATTTTTCATCTCTATGCGGCTCAAGGAAGTTCGAATTCAGCTTGTGTGTTTGAGCCAAAGTCAAGAAGGCTAGCAGATGTTGGGCTAAGACCATCATCTAGTCCAAGGAACCTGCAAGGTGAAGCTGAAATCCTCCAAGAACTGAATTACTTCATCAGGCCAAATATGGAAAGGTTGATTAATCTTTTTATTCTATGGTAGTGTGAGTGATATTTCACTTGCGTAAATACACTCTTATATATTTAATATGAATAGGCAGGATAGGCGACATTCTACATTCATTTCTGAGCGCCTAATATCAATTGAAAATTTATACATACCCTTTGCTGGTGAATAAATCAAAAATATTAGGCCAAGTCACTGTAACTTAAGGTCGTATACTGGGAGAGATTATTAATGTAAACATTGATGACGAAGCGAAACTTACCAGAAATGAATATTCTGGTCTTCAACATAATGTCACACTGCTGCTTACATCAAGACACTGATGCTATAAATTGCTGCTTAATGTTCAAACATCTTTGATAGCTGGCTTAGCTGCTATCAATAGCACGAAATATGTGCGTGAATATACTGATGGAGAAACGTATCTGTTCTTTTGGTTTCCTTCTTAATTACCACAGATACTGCTAATTCCTTTCCTACCAGTTCATTCTCACTGTTTCCTTTGTTCAGAATTATACTACTTGCCATTAGTAAGTAGTATGATTTTTATATGTTAATTTATAATAGTGACATTTGCTTACAACTGCAGTTAAATTGCTTGTTCTATTATCATTCTATTAATGTATAGTTCTTATTTTTCTTCTCCTTAAACATCATTTGCTGACCCTACTCTATATTGTATGCTTTACTATTGAAAGTTGTTTGTTCATATTTGTTTATTCTTTGCTTGGCATTCGCGGGCCGTTTGAACCGACACGTGAATCTACCTTGACACAGCATTGCTGATTTTACTTATTGACTGCACAGTGGTTGTGCATTTGACGGCATTTAGCCACAGACACCTCACATTTTGAGGTTTGTATATTATATATCTATTTTTATGTAATCCAAGAACGAAAAGTAATTAAAACAGGTGTCTGCAAAGCCAGAATCAATCTCCACTATTTCGTTAGGCTTCCGAATTACTCGACAAGAAGTGAGAAAATTGGAACTTCTTAAACTTGCAAAATAATCACAGTTGACACACAATAAAGCAATAAAAGAACCTACAAACATCTATCAGAAGCCTTGCTTCTATGTATACTCGTTGGTGCAGTATCAGCTGCACTTGCACAATTCTGGTCTTCACCACCCTCAGTAGCCCTATAAAGAAATCATCATGATGATTAATTACAACAAATGAATGCATTGCTTCAGTGTGCTCCTTATACTGTGACATGCTGACTGAATGCATTCCGAGTCGGCTTTCATACGATGCTTAGATTACTACAGTTACTCTGATGTTTTAATTCTGGTGCATACGAAAGTGCCGACAAACTAATTACCCTCAGAAAACATAACTTCACACACACCTGACATTCCTAATGGCAGTTAGTGTCTAACCATCAGTAACATGTGTTTTAATTATTTCAGCTCTGTTTTAGTAGGAAAATATGAGGTGTGCATTCTAAATTTAAGAAAATCACAATTAAACAACTTGAAATTTCCGTCCCCTGACTGGAGAAACCATTAGTACCATGTCAGTCAATTTGTGTGACTCTCTGGGTCATCAGAAGTCCTTATCTGGCTGGTTAATTATTTACTTACGTAATTCTTGAGTGTGAGGCAAAACATGAATGCAGAGATTCTTCTAATAAAATTTGCAAATTAAGGAGGTCATTTGCACTAATTATTACTACGAATATTTTTATGAAAGTTCCTTTTTCTCTATCATCTATTTAGATGTTCAATTTATTTCACTAAGCAGAGGTACATTCAACAGCTTATTATTATAAAATATGCGCATATTCCATTTTCATAACAGGCATTGTCTAAACTTCCTCTTCGTTCTGAAATCTTTACCAAGTATTCTCTCAACAGCTATTGTACTTATTCATGGCCGAATGCTGCCTATACAACCCATCAATCTTTCTGATGTGATTACAGTTACTTTCGGGTATCCTATTACTTGCTCACAAATAGACAGTCTTAGGAGTATTATCGACAACCTAAATTGTTCTGATCAAATGATAAATACAGGAGTTAGTTAGATATTGTAAAGTGTTTAGGAAACTTTCATCTTTTGAACATTGTGAGGTTGAACTGATCACATCAACTGCCAATACTCATGCATTCAGCATTATATTGGAAAACTGATTACGCTCCACATCGAAGAACCCTCAATTTTCTTTGCCGCCTTGATGTGAGGTAAACTAAATTCCAGTTCTACTCATTTAGTAAAGAGTTATGAGTGAAATATGAATGATATTCCAGTCGATAAACAAACTTTAATACAGTATCGATTTCTAAATCTACTTTAAATCACATTTACTTCACCCAGTCAGATACTCCTATTTTTTACTTATTCGTGAATTTCAGGTGGTGTGCAGATAATTAAAATTAACCAGATAAATTACAGTCATGTTTTCATGATCCTAACTCTGTCATTGATGAATTGGCGACCTCGGAATCAACGAAGTAAAATGAAGAGTTTAATATGAAGTACCTGCCACTTTGTGCAGGTTTCAACTTACTTGTCAATTCTACAATTCAAGCCACGTGGAAATTTGGTAAATGCATTAAATTGTGACTTATACATAAAATGTGTTGTTCAGTCTTTCTTTCAGTATCGCTACTCATATTGATGCTTCGAAATATCATTGTACTTTTAATGCAGTATGCTTCTACTATTAGTGGCTATGTGTAATGATCATGGTGTCTTTTTCCCTTTATTTTGTATGCTATATTATTATTGTGAAATGCTGAATATTGAAAGGTTTGTAGGTAGAACTCCTACCTACACAATCCTGATTGATAAATCTCGAAAACAACTTCATCATACATTTCCAGGTGTCTGTTGCTTCATAAAACGTTGCAGCATACCTCGTAGTCTGAAGTTTGCTTTCATGAGTGCATGATTCATTTAGACACAACACCTAGCGTTCTGATGAAGGGATGATAGCCTGATAACATTGATTTATGACGAGGTCAACATTTCACAAACCAAAATATGATGAAGTCGTAGACTTAATACGATTTGCTTTACTAACTTTGACATACTAGAACGAGATGTGTATGAAAATACAATTATGTATATAAATTATGAGTATCTCATTTTATAGAAATGTTCCTTTAGAATATTTTCAATCTAACATGAGTACAGAGATTAGTAATCACACCTACCACAAACATACACGAAAATGATACTTCACTATTTTCCAGTTTGTAGGTAAACTAAGTAAAATTCTGAAACTTGGATTAACCAACCTCTCAGTGACCATCACATGCATTTCGGAGCCTTTCACTTCTTGAAATGATTACTCATCCAACTGCAAAAATCATTAAGAGTTCGGATTCTATGATAAATTATGAATAGTTCATAAGCACTTGAAATGCGTGTACTGTGGTTAATTCTCATTTATGGCGACATTATCCCCGCTCCAATGAAATCCTGCTTCACTTGAATAAGTATGTGTTTTACAGTATCATGGATATGCATCAAAGTGTGAGACGAAATTACTACTTCCAGTTTATTGTCGATCGTCATTTCAAAGGAGATACGTTAACGTTTATCCATACGTTTTAATTCCTCCTTTTTGGAATTATCAAACTTTTGCTAATATCAACAAGGGAGCCTTTTCATTTTTACAGAATGTTTCTTTCACCAATGTGTAATTTAGGATTTTGTCACCAACATAGTTTAGACATTTTGTAGTGCCGCATAGGACCACTCACTAATACTTTGCATGTTTTACGTAAAAATCTCTTCCACCAATTCAGAAACGAGAATTTCTGAATACTGGTTAGATTTAGGGCTTATCACCTTCACAGAAATATTCCATGAAACCTGGTAAAAGTGATCTTAATGAAGTCACTTGATTAACAGCTGTTAATCTTTCTTGTGCAGACCTCACTTACGTGCAACATCTTCATAAATGTAGACGTATATAAATGAAGGGGATTAGTGTTTGAATAATAACACTTGACGGTGTATTGCTGTTGTAAAGAAGAGACTCCTAATAGCACATCCACATATATTTAAGATAGACTTCATTGGTTTATTAACACAAACATTTACAGGTGGAGAACATACAGTTAAATTTCATACTAATTTTCAAACTAAGAAGGATAAATCAACAGCCCTTCACCAAAAATAAAACACGCATTTCAACGAAGAAAATGATCCCCACAATAAATTCATTTTCCCAGCAGTACAGCAATACTTAAATATGGATTAAAATAGACAGTATCAAGTACGTTTCGTTATGTGTGTTACAACTTGACAGTGAGTAGATATATCACAGTGTAGCAGTATTAGTGTATATCATTCGTTAGAAGTGCAACTTTGTTCGGTTAAATATTATAAAACAAAGAGTTAAGATGTGTGAACTAACGCCAGTAAAATTAGTAGCATGAATTGAAATATGGTGAAAGATAAAATAACATGGAATAAAGATGGGTGAGGGAATTTCTTGGATAGTGAGGTCAAACTAGGATCAAGGAAATGAAAAGCAGCGTACACATTGTGTTATCAGCCAATGGTAAGTAAGCAACAATTAGTGCGAAGTTAAACGAGAGAAAATAATAAAGAATGGTAAAGAAACAGTTTACATTTCTCCTTTATTATCAGGTCGATTTTCCTCAATCTCCATTCTGGTTCGACGCTTAAAATGCACAACATACTTTTGAACATCCTCACTCTACTTCAGGTAGTTTGTTAGTTCGCCGTTCTGGGTCGATGGTGGCTTCAGGAGAACATTCCCACAGTCACTTACAACCAGCCCTACAACTACACACAAACTTTCCTTTTCTATTCATATTCTATCCAACATTTCACCGTCAGGCAAGTTACTTATCCACTTCCATTCCTGCTGCACATGGAATTCTGGCATGTGGTGTCACCTGAATGTCTCCTCGGTGCTTATTCAGCATACTGCTGAAATAATATATCTGATGACCGATAATGACCACGAATCTGATTGATAGTTTGAGGGAAAACAGAAGTTGACATTTCAAAAATCAATGAAACAGAATAACCTATATGTCCATATATTTATCAGTATTTCTATACATGGACTTACTTTCCACTTTATCTATGAGGTGATCATTTTCAATTTTTAAGTATCCTACCATCTTTTGACAAAATGAAATAAATTATTCAAACATGTATTCCTGTCTTCATAAATGATCAGGGTTAGCCTTAGCATAACTTCACTTTGGCTGACTCATTATTTTACGCATCTCATTTCATTGCACTAGAAGAAACTATGCGTTAAAATGTTCCTAGTTGGTTAGCCAATAAATATTGAAAATTGAAAAATGGAGCAAGTGTTCATCCACTTTGTCATTTGTTAAAATTGCACGAAGTGGAATTAAGTGATACAGGAAAATACTCACACTACCTGGAAATCTGAATTCATAATAGTCACTCTCTACATGGGCTTGTTCTTCTTTCTCATGAAGGTGTGAGCCATGCAATTTTCTCACGGAAAATGTGAGAATTTAACACAACGAAAAAAAATGACGGATGGTATAAAGTGAATGGATATTCAAACCCATCGACTCCACCTCTGAATGAAGTCTGCTTATCATGGAAACCTACCGTGAGTAGAAATGATTTTATATTCATAAGAAAGACGGAGAAGCATAGACTTAACTGATTCAGAATAGTGAAAAGATGCAAATGGTACGCTTTTATAGAAACGTACTTTTACATTGGTTTGTAACTGAAAATACATTCATCATGAATTCTTTTGCAGAGTGCTGAATCTATCATGTTCTCGTTGCTATCTGGCCTCAACCAGTCTCTTTAAGATTATCTGGCCTAATGATTTTCTTGGGGTCTACAGGAGCAGAATTCCATGAAAGTTCTTGCACTGACACAAATCATCTTGATTTGTCACTTTCCCAAGGTAGTATTCATTTGACTGTCTGGGCGTCTCCTCATCCCCGCACACCTTCTATACTAGTGTTGTTATAATTTGAGTTGACAGGTGAAGGAGTCATCAGAATCTCCGAAATGTGATTCTTGAGTGCGCAGCATAAAAATGCTGCATATCAGAGCAGATAACTTGGCAACATACTGATTGAAAGATGACTACTTCCTACATTCATCGCTCTTTCACATGTGTGTTGTACACTCTGACAAAGTGAATGCAAAAAATGTAATAAACTTCAGACTGAAGATGACTCATGCCTTGGAACTTAGTACATTTCAATCGATATCAGTGCGTAGGTAGGCAGAATGTGTCTAAGAATTGGTTGGTGGACATACCATATTCATGGAAATGTGAGCAAATGGAAGTTAATTTAAAGAGGAAATCACTGAGCAAGATTAGAAAGCGCAAACCGAATTGATTAATACTCATAAATATTTCATTTCGGTTTGCAGGAATCTGAGTTGCAGGTTTTCCTCAGCAAAGCTGCAAAGTTATCATAAATCAAAAACCTTATCTTTATTAAGAACCTAGATAGATACATGGTGAACACTATTGGGTTCAAAATCTCAGATTCCACATATTAAACACATATTTTACTGCAAAGAAAAGGTGCAAACTTAGAGTGACAGATAAGGAGGATATGATCTTGTGATTCTTTCGATATAGTGCATCCTTTTCCTTTCATATAAATAGATGATTTTGGATGTGATATACGTCAATGACGCTTTTCCTTTAAAATAAATCACACAGATTTACTCAGATCAGGGAATAATTCTTGAAACACCCATCTAGTCGTCAATATTAAATTTTCATGATATGAATTTCCAGTAAGAGATAAACAAAAGATGCCATAAATCAGTCTGCTACAGTTCAAAATACAAAAGATATCAGACATTAATCAACGAACAAGGTCTTGAATGCTACAGGCATTCCAAATCTCAAACAATATAGACTTAGGTCCATTGCTCAGGACACATAAAAATTATTGGAATCACTAAACACTCTGCATTAGTAAACTGGAACAAAATATTACTAGAGATACGTGGTATCGATAATTTTCATAAGAGGCATTGAAAATTCTGAGTTTTTTTCAACAGATGATATAATATCGTCTGATGTGACAATTTCTTGAGGCTACAAATCTTAACAAATGATTGCCTGCTTGACCTTGAGTTCTACTTAAAGGATATCTACGTATCGGATTGGAATATGACAAAGAGATATTCATCTAAATTCTCCAGCGCTGAAATGACACAACAAGAGTCCAAAAGAGAGAATGATAAAAATGATCCTAGGCTGGAAAATATTCACATCACAAGCCCGCAGTAAACCAACCTCATAAGTCTTAAAAATGATAAGCCGACTCAAAATGCAGGCCTTATTGTTACAGCATAAGTCGCGGCCGAACAACATCGATAATCATTTATTGCTCATAATCACACAACTTCCTAACTTCTTTTATATAATTCCAATATTTTCATCGCTTGATTTGATTGGTAGTAGTATTTTCCATATTCCGATTCCACGTGTTGGGTGTAGATTCGATGAACCAAGCAGGATTCAGTAATCAACCTCTCTCTCCACCTACCTAGATTACGTTTTAGAATTTAAACCTCTCCCACCCTATTGTGTGGTTGTGTGTCATTGCATGCAGTAAAACTGCTGAAGTTTTTTCTAAATTAATTATCTTCTCGGTGTCAATCATTCTTTCCTTAGCTAAATTCTTATGTTCCGACAATCTGACTACCCCAACCTACTAGTCTAACCTAGTAGTGTCATCGAAATAACTCGAGAATCAGCATGAAGAAAATCAAAATCCAAACAAATTAAAAAGGCAACAAACTAGAAGAAAACAACACAATAAATGAAGAATTTTACGCAAACGTTTCATCCTCTATTGACAGAATAACATGGGTGATCAACATCTCATCAAGGGAAATAAGCTGTAGTGAGGTATAAGTACTTGAGAAAGGACTAAATTTCCACGTGGCAGTTAGTAAATTAAAAGCAGAGGATGTCATTCCTAACACAGAAGTAGCGCTAAGTTCAATAGATAAGACGACAGTAGAAGAGGTTCGAGCACAATGTGTGTTAACCCTGAAAAATCAAAAGAAAGCAAAATCAAACTCAACGAAATCGAGAAGACTATCTCTAATTAGTCTAAAACAGCACAAAAGCATCGTCAACGCAAAAGCTAATAAAGGAAACTCTACAGTAGTTTTGGATAAATCTGACTATATCAAGAAAGTTATTGAACATTTTGAGACGGGACCATATAAGGAAATTGAGAAGCCTGCGGATAGAATAATGAATCATGTTTACAGATCTATAGAGGATTTGATAAGCTAAATGGTTTTATTTAATGCCTAAAATTAACAATGCTAGTAGAATATATAGCACTATTAAAATACATAAGCCAGGTTACTCCATGCGACCAATAGTAGATTTCAGGAATACCCTACTTATGAATTATCAAAACACTTAGCTCTAATACTATTATGTCTCATAAGAAATCTTTCAAACTATAGACTAACTAATTAAATTAATTAACTAAAAGACATTCAACTAGAAAAATAATGACATAATGGTTAGTTTCGATATAACTGCTCTTTATATTAATATACCAATCAGTACGGCCTTAGAAACATATCCTGAACCTACTCATAGGACACAGCTGTCCAATGAGGAAATTACGTCAGTTATGCCTAATATCTACTATCTTTAAATTCCAAGGCAAAATATATAGACAAACAGAAGGTGTAGCAATAGGATCACCAATATCACCAATAGTAGCAGATATCTATATGAACAGCCGGGAACATATTGCTCTTAATACATTTAATCGTACTTCAAAAATATGGTGGAGATATAGGGATGACACATTCACAGTGTTATGAACAGAAAATATCTTTAGCTTCTTGACACACATAAACTCACTAGTGGAGGGAATAAAATTCATATTTCAATCGGAAAGTGAACAAGAAGAATTAGCAATGTAAGATTGCAAAATAAAACGAATAGAAGAAGGTAAACTTCATACTAGCGTTTATAAAAACCAACGCATTCTAATAGGCATTTAGAATTTAATTCATCTCATCCGTTGTCTGTAAAAGTAGACTTAGTTAAATGTCCAACAAACCGAGCAGTAGCACTAAGCAGTACAAGAAAAGACCTAAATGAGGAAATAAAAGAGATAGAAGAAGCGTTGATATCAAATAATCATCCTATAAAATTCATTACCAAGATCAGAAAGGGCCCAAAGCAAAATAAAAATAATTGTGGAACTGATAATGAAAACAAAAATAAGAGAGAATATGAGGCATTTACACTAGTTTTGCCATATGAGGAGGGGACATCTGAGACCCTAAGTAGGATTCCATCATGGGTACATTATGGGCAACAAAGTGCGCAAATTCTATTTTTATAAACCTACGTAGGCTTGTTAGTACAGCAGGAATTTGAATAGCGTTTAAGCCAACAACCTCACTCAGCGAAAGGCTCTGTAGGTTAGAGGACCCAGTTGACCCAATTAGATAAAAAACTATGATTTACAAAATACCTTGCAGTGACTGTGAGGTCAGATACATAGGTCAAACTAGTAGGTCGAGTTAGTCAGATTGTCAGAAATAGCTCAGCAATTTTACTGCATGCATTGACACACAACCACACAATAGGGTGGGAGAGGTTAAAATTCTAAAACGTAATCTAGGTAGGTGGAGAGAGAGGTTGATTACTGAATCCTGCTTGGTTCATCGAATCTACACCCAACACGTGGAATCGGAATGACTCATCACTCATACCGGAAATATGGAAAATACTACTACCAATCAAATCAAGCGATGAAAATATTGGAATTATATAAAAGTTAGAAGTTGTGTGAATACGTTGATATGATTTTAAGCAGTAATAAATTGTCCTCGAAACGCCATCCGTATATATTACTGTATAACACTGTGACACCTGCAGTCACTTATATGACTAATAAACACAGACTGGTAAATATTATACTTAAATTCAGATTGGCATATTATGATGATAAAATCGACAGTCTAAATGACATTATTATTTTCTGTCTGATCGTCTATACAGGAAACATTAGCATGTCTAATATAATCATAGGGCTTCAAGTTTTCGTACTAGATGCTGTCAAATCTATTGCGTCAGGAGGACGTCTTCAACACTGCGATGCACTCAAAAGAATTAAGGTTATTCATTTAACCTATTTATTGTATACCAACCTGACAGACAGTACAGCTCCCTATATGAAAATCAATAGTTAGTGACCGTTATTCTCAAAGGAAAGAAAGTTATGTGAGGTGACTTCGACAATCAATAATGAGAACTGAAAACACATCAATAAGCTAAGTAACAGCCTCTGTTTAACCTCCTCACCACGCAGAATAGTGCTAGAAATCTGTGCTCCAAATGCGTTTATACAAAAATTTAACTGATTATAAAGAGAATATCAGTGGATTTCCAAATCACCATGGCATTTGATCATTTTGGATGTTGCAAGCAGTAGAATCTGGGACACGCGTTCTGTCCTATTCGCTATCTACATGCTTCCTACCTAAGTTCGAATATGAATCCAAACAATCACTTAACTAATAATGGCACATCCAATGCAGATACACCAACGAGAATCAAAACAATCAATGAAAAATGTCATCATAAGTCTATTATATCCTGCAACACAAAATCTTACTATTTAACCTCAAATTCACTTGTAGGTGACCAAGGAACACCACATTAAAATTGTTGCACATTCACTCTGTAAATCCATGAAAGTAATGGCAAACAGACAGACTGATTTCCTGTTGCTAAACTCCGCCGATGAGAATCATATGTCACAAAATATTCAACAAATTTATTGCCTTGTTACTTCATATTTCATACCTTTCAGAAAAATGAAATATTTTTGGGACTTGTGGCATAGCTTACACTGAAAAGAAGATATTTTAGATCGCCTTCAGTCTCTAAACATTCTATCAAGGTATTCTGCCAGCTTACATCTCCGTCAATCATAAAACTTGTGTGCCTCATGACATGAAGATTAACACTAATAAAAAACATGTTTGTAAAAATCTCTGCCATAGTAATTCTTCAGGATTTTTGAAAAACATTTTGTAATTAAAACATGAATTAAGCTTACATTTTACAACTTCAGATAGACATTCAATTAAAAGTTAACTGGAAGAGCAACGAAACTTACTTGGGTTACTTTCAGTGTTGACCACAAGGGCGAATAAGCAGAAAATAAGACACAGTAACATCGCTGGTCCTGTAAAATCGACACAAAATAATGTGAGGATTATGTACTTCTTTGACTATTTATACTAAGTCTGAAGCGATCTATTGCGCGTTGATATATAAAAAATAATCAGCTAAAACAATTCTTACAACTGAATGTAGAAAAAAATATTTACTGCATCTAGGTATGCCTTCAATAATAAAAAATCAGCGATATTGCGTAAAAAGCACAAAATATGAATGAAAAAATTTCACATATTTGTACACGTTCAGATATCTGAATTTTCAACTTCAACGATGATATTGAAAAAACTTATGATATAGAAAGAAGATTTCACTAATCTGTCATGATCAAATAGAAAAAAATCATCATTCTGATATCTCGAAAAAAAATCATTTTTTATATGTTAATTTTTTCAGAGATTTACGCATTTCTATTTAGAATATTAAACATCGATTTGAGAATATAATTTTAACATTCTGTACGTCTGTAAGAACTACTTTTATTCTGTATAAAATTGTTCAATATATCACTCACTGTGTTCTACCAAGTAAAGATACTCTCATAGAATGTAAAACCTCCTGTTCAATTAGGTAGTATTGTGTGTTGTTGATTCTCCATTGTAGGATTCATTCACAGTAAGAAATTCTTAGCGGGATGAGCTATTTGTCGATTACTTTACCAATTTTTTTGTAATAGGATCTACTTTGAGAATGAATGCAATGCTCGGCATCCATAATATGAGCTGAAGCAAAGCTGTGATTATCCTTTTTTCAAATGCTAAAGCACATAGGATGATGTTAGGAAATTCGTTTATGAACATGCCTAACTATACAGCTAATTTAACTGACTTTTCGAGAGCACTCAAAACGATAGGGGGAAGGCTTAGTTTTCAAACGTAAATTTGGAGTGATCTTGAGTTATTGTAACTCTTCCGTTCCAAATGCTCTCTTCACTGCATTTCCAATGCATCCAGTTATTGTTTCTTAAATCTGTACATAGTTTAAAGAAGTAAACAATCAGAGTACCTTCAAAGACCTTCATTAGTAACAGAGAATAATCTTGAAATTTCGAAAAAGAAAGTAGAATAAAGCCACAAAATTTAATGTATATTTCATATTTAAGTTTATTCTTTATAAAATTGTTCAATTTGTCACTCATTGTATTGTATCAAGTAAGAATACTGTCGTTGAATATTAAACCTTGTATTCGATTTGTTAGCATTTTGTTGTTGATTATCCATTGTAGAATTCATTCACAATTAGAAATTGTTAGCTGTGTGAGTTGTTTACCGATTACTTTATCAGTTTGGTTTGTGGTAGTATCTACTTTGAAGATGAATGCAATGACCAGCATCTATTATGTAAGCCAAAACAAAACTGTGATTATTCTTTTTTGGTTAACTGCTTAAGCGCATAGGATGATGTCAGGAAATCCTCTGAGCAACATGCGCAATTATACATTCAATTTAACTGACTTCTCGAGAGCACTTAAACCGAGAGGGGAGATTCTTAGTTTTCAAACGTGAATTTGAGGTGATCTTGAAGAGATAATGTAACTCTTCCCTTTTAAATGCTCTGATAAGTGCATTCTCAAAGCATCCAGTTATTATTTCATAAATGTACTCAGAGTTTAAAGATAGTACACAATCAGAGCGCCTTTAGAGACCTTCATTAGTTGTTTTTTTTATCCTTCACGTTCTTCAGTGGAACATAGGGCTCCAAGCTAGTGGCTTGAAGTTTCTGTAACAGTGTTTATTTTACAGGATAGGGTTGTTAGCCTCATGCCCAACCTTTCCTCTTCACCAGCATTATTTCTGGCTTAGCGAGGTAAAGGAGTGCGTCGGCCGGGGATCGAACCCCGGACCCTGTGCGTAGTCGGCGAGCGTCCTAACCGCTATGCCACCGACGCACACCCTTCATTATTAACAGAGAAGAAACTTGAACTTGAGAATTGTCAAGCAGAAAAAGCCATAAAATTTATTGCAAGATGCATAGCTCAGGTCAGTTTTAAAATCTAGATAAGTGAACTCTTTGCAATATGACTGAAATGTTCATCCTTTTATTGCATCCGGAATGCACTAAGGGCTGGATCATCTAATGCTTTGAAATATGCATCACTTTGTTATTAGCTACATCAATCAGAACAATACTCTGATCTATACCACACCACTGTTTCATTGCTTTCAGTTTATTTGTATAGCATATGAATCGGTGAACGAGTTGGCGGATTCCCATAGATCCATATACGTATATGTTGAGACGATGGCAATCAAGAAGTGCTTTTTGAAATGATATTTTCTGTAGACAAAATAATGCTCAAAATAATTTTGATAAAAAGACCGATTTAAACCACACGACTTCACTCTCTAGACCGGAGACCTCAGACTTTGTTGAGTGTTTTTCTTTAAACGGTTTAGAATTACGGATTTGCTTCGTGACTATCAGCTGCAAAGTCTAAGTGAATTCAGGTGGAAAAGACAGTACAAGTTTATGTATCAGTCAAGACAACCTAGACAGAATCAAGAGAGCAGAAAGAATAATTAAAATCGATAAGCATTCCTAGTCTTCTACAACTCCAAAATCCATCACTTCATAGTTAAAAACGCAGGTATACTTCTGGCCAGTAAACCACGAATAAACCTGATAACTCAAATATTGTGAGAATGTGGGCGAAGTCAATAAACTGAAATTGTTTTCGAATGAAGAAATAATCGTCTTGTGTCACGTTATCATAACCAGTTTAAAATAACCCCACTAGACAGTTGTCTTAATTGGATTTTGTATTACATTCCAATTCTCTGGATAAATATTTGAGCATTGGACGCAAACCAAACGTTGATGCCATGGGTAATAAACTTCATAAAAGTGTTGAAAGTAAAAAAGATTATCATGACTAATTCTCAAACTAACATTGAAATGAGATCTATGTTGGTAATATATTGAAAGGAAACTTGCATATATATAAGTGGGGGACAGTGCATATTATCGAGATTTAATGAGTTCCATGTCAGATTGTAACGATATCTAGCAGTGACAGTGGACCACTGCATCATACGTGTACTGCCTAAAATATATTCCAAATCACACAAACGTGTCTTCTCTCACCTCTACAGTAAATTTCAACGGAGATATTACTCACAAGACAATCTAAGCAAACTCAGATGCTTGTTGATAGATACTAACTGGGACCTATTTACAGAACAAACATTAAATGACACAATCACAAACACTACAGATTATCTTAAATTCTGTTTCGAAATATGTTGTCCTAAAGAAACATTTTTCACTCGATTTGACCGTTTCTCTTCTCCATATCTCAAAAAGCTCCGTAGAGATAAAGAACTGTTGTTCAAAACAAATGATAAGTCAGGTGTAAAAAACCTAAATACTCTGATAAAACTCGAAATGCACAGACTAAATGTTTTATACAACCAAAGATTCTTGTCATGTAAAACCCCTTCTAGTTTATGGAAACTTTTTAAAGAAATAACTAGCGGTAAGCGGTGTACTTCTGTCCAATCTCTTAATGTTGATAATCTTAATAAGTCTTTTATACGCTCCTCTGTCGATATCTTTCCTAATGATACAAATCACATAGACAATTATTTTAGTGCTTTTAATACCCTTGATGTGCTTAAATGTCTCCGTTCGCTTAAGCCTTCCCAAAGCCTTGATCCTGATGGCGTACCTGCCATTGTCCTCAGGAACTGTGCTGATATTTTGTGTTACCCTCTTACTAATATTTTTATTGCTTCCTTTTCCAGTAATGTTCTACCTTCTGCATGGAAAAACATTAAAATTATCCCTATACCAAAACAATCTTCTGGTACCGATACTAAATTTAGGCCTATTGCAATTACTTCTCCTTTTTTAAAATTGATGGAAAAACTACTTTTACTTCGTCTTGAACCTTCATTGAAAGCTTTTAATGACCCTAAGCAATTTGCATATAAACATGGTAGAAGTACCCTGGATGCTGCGGTTGTCTTATATCATAATGTTGTTTCTTGTTTAGACAAAGGTGCCAAATATGTTCGTGGTGCTTTCCTAGACTACACACCTGCGTTTGACTCTGTACCTAGGGGTCTTTTATTAAATAAGCTCTCCTTGACGCACACAGCATCCTGGGCTAAGAGTTGGTTGCATTCTTATTTTTCTGATAGAATGCAGTATACTGCATATAATGGCAAATCTTCTTCTGCTTTGCTTACAAAAGCCGGTGTTCCTCAAGGTGCCGTCCTCTCTCCTTTTCTTTTTTCTTTCTTCCTACACGACCTGCCACATTTAAACGAAACCAATTTTGTCAAATATGCTGATGATCTGACTGTATCACTGCCTATCACTTCCGCGTCTGACTGCTCCAAACTTAATAGCTTTCTGTTGGACATCAGCAAGTGGTCTAAGACAAATGGTCTTATGTTAAATCCTTCCAAATGTCAGGCAGTTAACTTTACCTTCAAGCATCGACGTGACATACACGAACTAGTTAGTTTCCATGATGCCTGTAGCATAGATGGCACAGAAATTGAAAGCAAGTCAAGCATTAAATACCTTGGATTAGTTCTTTCCTCTGACCTTTCATGGTCATCCCACATTTTATTGATCTCTAAGAAAATGTTTCGTCTTACCTTCTACATTAAAAAGTTAAGACAACAAGGTATCAACCAACCTTTAGTTCTGCAATTTTTAAACTCCTGTATTTTACCTATTGTACTCTATTGTTTTCCATCAATCTTTCCTGGGCTTCTTAAAAAGGACTATGTCATACTACGAAGGGTATTAAATGCTGTGAGTAGGGCTTGTGGTTTGCTACTGCGTGAGCTCGCCAATACTGTAGTCGAGAGACACGTAAATTCCTGTACAAATTGGGCAAAGGCCGTACTGTCAGACCCTCTGCACCCTCTTTACTCACAACTATCCCCTTGAATCTCATCAGGTAGAACGAGAAGTCAATATAAGAAATTATATGCTCGTACCACTAAGTACAAAAATTCTACAATACCGTATTTAGCCCGTATTTTATGTGATGAAGACTCTGTTAGACGTGAAACATATAAGTTACTATGTAATTAGCATAGTGAATCGACCCTTTCATTGTTCATCTTTCTGTAATTCTATGGTGTCACCCTTTCTATCGTTTAATTATAAATTTGCTATTTTTATTTTAGTTGTTATTACTATTATTACTATAATTTTATACTTTACGCGTATTTTTCTCCTTATCGTATACTGTAATTGCTACATAGCTGGTATAAAAACGTTTTGTTATCATTATTATGTATTAATTATTTCGTTTATTTATTTTTTGTTGTTGTCGTTTTTGAGTAAATTAGATGCAATATTGTACCGAATGCTGAAAATTCCTTGCTGTATCATTAATACTGTTTTTGGAATAAAGCAAAAATTATTATTATTATCTCATAGTGCCTATATCTTCGAAGCAGATTTCATCTGAAACCAGAATGATAGAATGATCTGTAAACAGCTCATCCCGCTAAGAATTTCTTACTGTGAATGAATCCTACAATGGAGAATCAACAACACACATACTACCTAATTGAACAGGAGGTTTTACATTCTATGAGAGTATCTTTACTTGGTAGAACACAGTGAGTGATATATTGAACAATTTTATACAGAATAAAAGTAGTTCTTACAGACGTACAGAATGTTAAAATTATATTCTCAAATCGATGTTTAATATTCTAAATAGAAATG
The DNA here is from genome assembly GCA_944472155.2 of Trichobilharzia szidati. Classification (NCBI taxonomy): domain Eukaryota; kingdom Metazoa; phylum Platyhelminthes; class Trematoda; order Strigeidida; family Schistosomatidae; genus Trichobilharzia; species Trichobilharzia szidati. Next base: position 31,267,363 of record OX235273.1, read on the forward strand.
CGTAAATCTCTCAAAAAATTAACATATAAAAAATGATTTTTTTCGAGATATCAGAATGATGATTTTTTTCTATTTGATCATGACAGATTAGTGAAATCTTCTTTCTATATCATAAGTTTTTTCAATATCATCGTTGAAGTTGAAAATTCAGATATCTGAAACTGTACAAATATATGAAATTTATATTCACATAAAATCGGTTTGAAATATTTTATTTTACAAATACTTAATGCTGACATTATTGTGAGTCTGTTTTACAGAACTGGCGATTTTAATGTGCATTATTTTCCATTTATTCGCCCTTGTGGTCAATACAGAAAATATTTTGACTCAAATGATTACTTTATGTGGTTTCGTCCTGCACGTACATTAAGGAGCATTTTCGAATTGCTGTCATTAAGATGAAGTACTGGTGAAGATGACGGTGAATAGAGCTCCTTCTTTATAATTTATACAATTTAATGCTTGAATCTGTTGAACATTCATCGAAACGTGGTCTCAATATGAATGCATGTTTGGGATGTTTCTGAATCTGCAACTATTCAGTTCATTTGCTTCACCTCGAATATTTGTTTTACTTTGGCTGCCATATAAGCCAAAATTTTTAATGGCTGGGAAATGAATGTTGGGTTTTGGAAACTTCACACAGATAAACTACTTCAGGCTGTCGTCTTAATGATAGGTTTTTTCACAGCAATGTAAATTATGGTTAAAGATGCAACTGTATGATAATGATATTCACAACATAACTGAATATTCAATAGAGAGAACGAGAAATTCATGTAGATCTTTGGACTTCGTGATTGCATCCGATTATCACAAAGGCAAACCACACAATTCGAATGATAAGTTAAAACAGACACTTTTCGAAACGACTGATAAAGATGTGTGAACAGCCCTCTGAAATAGTTGGAAAACTTCAAACTATAATTAAATATGGAAAACTAATGAAATGCCAGTTGTTCATTCTGTTCATTTCTGAAAAAATATTTGGAAGGCGTCATGAATTCCGCATCCACAAACAGCAGACACAACATCATGGTTTTCAGAACATCGCACAAGCATCTCATGACCATGTGAATTTGCAATACACATTCACTAATAGCCTAAAGAATACAATATTCTATTTTGATATGCTGTTTTATGGAATAGGCTTCGCCAAGGAGATTGAGGAGGCTGGATATAGTCAGAGTTGTTAATAGTCAAATTTTTCATCAAATGAGAATCAAAATTTCAGAAGGGGCTATTTCAAAGAAAAATCTTAGAGTCACGGTTTTCAGATGAAGCTGTGAATTACGTCGTGGTAGTACTTGATAAGCTTTTGAAACTATTCTATTGAAGTAAAGACGAATTTCAGCATCATTGTAATAAGCTGTTTTCAAATAAACGACGGTGGCTAAATGTGGCGCAATGAAGCACGAATACTCTCCAGCACTCAGTTTCGATCAGTAATCAAAATTGAAAAGCAATGATTCAAAAGATAAGTTAGAAAGTGAACTCTGACAGGAATAAATTCACGTGAATAATTATGAGTTAGTGAGCATCCTCAGCGGTTGTAATATCCATATAAAGCTAATAGAATCAGTGCACCAAATCACGTGCAAAAATATTGCTACATTAACAGCAACCTTATATTTACTCCGATGATTCAAAAGATAAGTTAGAAAGTGACCAAATTGCAACTCTACGCATCATCATCGAACAAAGCATGGAATGGCAATCAAACCTCCACCTCAACTTCATAGACTTTGAGAAGGCCTTCGACAGCGTTGACCGCGAAGTAATTTGGAATCTATTCAAGTACTACGCCGTACCCCAAATATTCATCAACCTTATTCACAGCTGTACGACAACGGCACACTTCAAGTGATCCACAACGGAAAACTCAGTGAGGCTTTTGGAGTAAACACAGGAGTCAGACAAGGGTGCTTATTATCACCACTGATATTCCTAACTGTGGTGGACTGGATTATGCGTCAGACAGTGGGAAACGAGAAGACAGGGATATCCCGGACCGACGTGAAGAATCTAGAAGACCTGGATTTCGCGCGTGGATGATTTATGTTTGATGTCACACAAAATCGAAGACTTCCAAGCGAAAGCCGACAAACTGATCGGAGAAGCAGCCAGAGAAGACAGGACTCCAGGTGAACATAGAAAAGACGGAGGTTATGAAAATAACCAACCAACAACAACAGCAGCCACATCCAGCGTCAATCACCATCAACGAGAGGGATTAGAAAGAGATTACTTCATTCACTTATCTAGGGAACATTGTCTCAACTACAGGAGGAACCGACATGGATGTCAAATCGGGAATCGAGAAGGCGAGAAACACATTCACCAACCTGAAACCAATCTGGAAATCTTCGTCACTCAACTCAGCATCAACTACAAAATTCGGATTTTCAATACAAACGTCAAGTCAGTTCTTCTATACAGATCAGAAACTTGGCGGGTGACAAAGAATATTCCCAACAGCCTGTTGCAGACTTTTATCAGCAACTGTCTTCGCTCTATACTCAAGATCAGATGGCCGGAAAGAATCACCAACAAGAAACTATGGGAACAATGAAAACAAGAACCAATTGCCTAACAAATATGCAAGAGAAAGTGGAGATGGATTGGACACTCGCTGAGAAGGCCGCTGGGTGACATCGCGCGTCAGGCCTTCGAGTGGAACCCGAAAGGGAAGCGACGAGTAGTGGGACGTCCAAGGGTGACATGGAGGAGATCGTGTGAAGAGGAGTTGAAACAGTATGGACTAACATGGATGCGAGTGAAAAGTACAGAAGCAAATGGAGATGTGTGGTTGAAGCCCTATGTTCCACTAGGAACCCAAAGGAACAATAATAATAATATAATTATGAGTTAGTAAGCGTCCTCAGCGTTGAAATATCCATATAAAGCTAATAGAATCAGTGCACCAAATCACGTGCGAAAATATTGCTACATTAACAGCAACCTTATATTTACTCCATTTCTTCAAAAAAGAAACCAAATTTGATACCTAGAAACTGTGTTTTTGGAATGAATAGTGAATACCACTTCCGTTTCTGGGTTTCAACTTAAGACACCTTTTTAGCTGGTTGATTCTGAGGAATCCTAATGAAGGACATTTTGCTGGGCAATACCCACTTATTCTGTATGGTCGCCTATCTGATGTAAGTTAGGTATTATGCCTTTCTTTCCAACATCTGTATATATATTTCTTTGCATTTCCAAAGTCACTCTGTTTAAGAGAAGTCTAAGGAAACATGAGAGTCTTTTGTAATTACGATAGGCAACATATTTCAAATGATATAACTTATGATTGCGTTTCACTCTGTCATATTTCCAAGAAACAATGAATCGTAAATGAAGTCAACTAAATCAGAATTTCATCAGGGAACGTGCATTATCGCTCTAAATACAAACTGATTACAGAAAATATTTGAATTGCAAGTGAATTATTTATACTTAACCATACAAATATTACAGACTTACGCAGATGAATGAGTAGTGTTTTCATGAAACACAATGTACTGTCACCGCCGTTATAAATAACCTCCACGAATATGTATCATTTCAGCGTACGTTTATGATAGCAGGTTGAGCCAATCTCGGTAATGCTACAAAATCCAACATTGTTGAAATGAAATATTTATTTTCATGGAATCAAATACGCATTATGTGATATACTGAATTTTATGTTTACACTCACCTCACTTCAGTAAGTCAATAATGAATTACCGGTTTATTCACACAATGATGCTTCAGATGTCCACCAGATATAAATCAATATCACGAGGAGATTAGTCTATCATTATAATGGCTATTTAAAAACGTGACATTTTCTGTCTGAATGACTGATTCGATCATGGAAACGCCCTTCAACTACCAAGGTTTGTTTCAGAAACTTGTATAAAACGTGTTAAGCTTCAGTGTTCAGAAGGCGTATTTAAGATAACTGAATCAGTAGCTCAGCACACAACGTTTTCCTGTACTCACCAGTTTACGCTTATCATGTGCCATCTAAAAATAAAATAAAGACACCCCATTCTCACTCTTGATAGCCACAACGAAAAGAGAGATACCAAAGAAAATGTCAAATGAATTTCACAGCATCACTTCCTGTGGCTATACTGTAAAGAAGACTGGAAAAACCAATTCACATATAAGTCATAATATAATGCATTTACCATACTTCCACACTGACTGCATTGTAGACTTGACAAGAAAGTTGAAATACGTACAAGACACGAGGTGATTTTTATCGAAGGATTCATTTGCTTTGTTGATTACTAGATCACGCTACCCTAAGAACACTAGCTTTAGGTTCACGAGGTCGCAAATTCAATTTATCGCCTCCAAATGTAATCACCGGTCGGCCATCTGAATTTTAGAACTATGTAAAAATATCTGAGTGTGTCACGTTTGTGTAGATCAGAAGTAGATTTAGCAGTGTATACTGTGCTGAGGTTTGTCAATTGAGTGGGATGTCAATCACCTTACAGTACTCACTAAACAGTTGGCTTATTACTCTCCAAAAAATGAACATACCTGAAATTCCGTTTTTCTCATAGCAAACTGTCATAAGAAGTGAGAGGTATTTTGATGTTGAGAGGAATCGGTCTTTCAATTTTATGCTCATTCTATTTCTGAATCAGATAATTTCATCGGATTATCCTTCTATTGTTCTTCTTATGAGCAGTCCCATAAACACTGTATAATTCCCGACTGATTCCTGAATTCATCATTAGATCAAAACAGTACAGGATGTTCAGATTATTTCTCAAACACTCCAGTGGTAAGCAGAAAAAAGCCATAGGTGACTGCAGTCACATCACATTGATTGAAGGACTAAGTAGGTTGAAATCAGATGTGAATACGAAAATTGGCTGGTGAAAAATACATCATTTAAACTGGTTAACGTAGAGAAAGTGTTTGAAATGTGGCGTGAAAATGGGATGTACGGCAATTTGTAGACTGTAACGTGTTACTGAAATCTCTGCGTTCTGTAACAGCACAAGCTTCTAAAGAGTTGATGGGCGAGATTAAACTGTCTGAAACACATTCCTGATAATATATTTAAAGCAAATGATTCACTTCATATTCAAATTTTATTCAATAGAATTCTAAATTCGCCTTTCTTTGTGTCACATTCAGCAACACGGAAATAAACACATAACCGTTCCGAAACTTATTTCTGTGACTCTGATGATCACGTGAATTAAATGAGATAATATTAGTATCACGTATCACATATAGAAAGGAAATTTCTTACTGATGTAAAATATTTAATTCTTTAAAGGCTTGATAAAAATCTCTTGCTGCTCAATTCAGAGTGGGCTGGAATAATTATAAAGCTTGTGTTATTGGTGGTGAAACACTGGGTGATTCTAGGAGTGGTGGGAAGACGCAAGCTAATATTTTTGGAGGTGATAAGTTCATTGATTTCTCAATATCCGCTGGCGTTATAGCAGTGGATTATCTCCGACATAATTTATTAATAAATCATCCAAGTAGCTAACCAGAATTAGCGTGGGATTTTCTTAGCTGAGTGAAACGTCACAACACTGAAGAGCACAGTCCAAAATTAGTTAAGCAACTTACAGTGTTTAGATTTGGCTATTAAGAACTACTGGCTGATTTGGTTGCTGTCTAACGCTGAATTTCAATTAATTAGTAGTAAATAGCACAATACAATAAATTCATAAAATCTAAATCAGATTCTCCTACATGAATTGCATCCTGAAACAGACTGATTTATGATACTCAGTCGGCTAAGCCTTTCATAAAATTCGCGTTCAACCGAATGTGAAAGTAAAACATTCTAAACGAAATCAGCTGGCCTACGAAACGTTCATATAAAGGCATATTTAAGAATTTCTAATGGGAGTAGTCTAACTGTAACTAACAGTTATTTGGAATTTTCCTCACATTTAAGGCGTTGAACCTGACTCATCAATTCATAAAATTTTTTCAAAATACCTTTGTTCTCCAGGTACCATTGCAAGTGGGTTTCAAATAATCTAATTTTAGTACTTCTAGTTATTGTTGTTCACGACAACAACTGTCTTGAAAATTAGCATACTGAATAACATAAACTGAATTAAAATAATAACGGCGTTTTGAAAAACATCTAAGGGAACTTTTTCCAAACGTTCCGTTGTGTAGGTTAGAGCCTCTTCAGCATAATTACTGGGATTTTATTAACTACCAAAAAATATTAAAAGTCAATCTGAACGAAGAATATTCTTTTCAATAATTTCTCTTCAGGTTCTTACAATTATAAAATATAATATTTGTTGTCGTTACAATAAGGCCAGTTATGTGGCAGATACATCTTGAACGTAGAATAACAGATTAGTAATGGGGTGTCAAAATAAATAGTCGTATTTGTATGACAAACGTGCTAGGCTGAATTCGATTACAAAATAATGTAAAACGGGAGACAATGGTGATTAATCATAATAGATTTGTAGAGTGGGGGTAGGAAAATTGACAAGTCAGTTCAAGGTTATAAAAGGTGTCAGGTGAGTGGCTAGTACAAAGTGGTCTGTGTTAAACAGAAGATAGTAAGACTGCAATGGGAGGTTCATAATGAGATAACGAATATGTGAAATGAAACAGGTGGAGGTATACATTGAGAAAAGAGATAATATCACTAATAATAAGTCCGGATAGTATAAACGAGAAAAAAAATTCGATAGTATTGAGAGAATTTTTGCATGAAGGGCATAAATTATGACGAATAATAATAATATTAATAATAATAATTGTAATAATAAGCAAAGGAAAAAAAAGCCAAGAGGGTTAAGGGGAAGGAGCACTCTTGGTGAGAAGAAGAATCATCAATCCAAGTTTGGCCACGGTAGGAACAGCGTCTGGACGTGTTCTTTTTGGATACAAAGTTCCGGTTTAGTCGATCTTATTGCAACAGCTTCAGCTATGTGTAGAAGACGTAAGCGAACTGTACGTGATAACGACTTCGGAATTCGGTATATAACCCTGAAAGCTTTGTTGGAATGATGCTGGTCGTTGGTGTTAAGACAAACATGTTTTGCAGCATTACAAGTAATTTTGATAGCTTTATCGGGTCTTCGTTTGACCACCTCTTGTACTTCATCTCTTTCGAGTGACAAATTGATGTAGACAGATTTCTTCGGGACTGTTTACATAGTTTTGCAGGGGCTCGTTTCTTTAGAGTATTGGTTAATGACCTTTCACGGCATCCATTCATAGATAAAACATCCTTTAGAGCCTTTATTTCATGCTCAGTTGTGCTACCATAGCAAATTTTCCATGCTTTATTCAACAGTGTTCTCACTAAGTTAGTTTTCTACTGGATTGGAACAAAGCTGTTGAAATGCATGTACTGTCTTGTCCAAGAAGACCTTCTAAATATATATCTTTTGATTGTGCCATCAGACATTTTCGCTAGAAAAACGTTTAGGAGTCTAATGGTATCGTTTTTCTCGTGTTATAATGTGAGAATGAGATTTGGGTGGCATGAGTTGAATTTTACCAACATGTCTCCATCTCTTGATCTGCTTCCACAGACAATGAAAATGCCATCAACATATCTTAGGTATATATTAGTGGATGCGTACCACTAGAAATAATAATAATAAAGTCTCAAACTGGGACGAAACAGCTATCCAGTACTTCGAGGCTTTCCAACGGTTCTCTAACTGATGTCAACTCGTGTTCAAACCTGCAATATCAAATTGTCATTGGTTCATGTTTGTTTGAATGTGTATATGTATGATGTTTCCTTTGTGGAAAACACATCAGTTCATATGTGAAGAACACGACGATAATTTACAGGGGTCACAACATAGAACTGAGTAAGTTTTTCTTTTCCTCGTCGGTCTCCCTTCATAGAATCTGCCATATAGGTGATAAGTCTATCCGTTCTCTTCCATGCACATGGTTCGGAGTTCGATCCCCCGCCAACGCACACCCGATATCTATGGTCGGCCTGCAAAATTTGGGCTACCGATATCCATGCCAAAAATGCCATACTTGTACTGAAAATACAATGTGGCATCAAGCTGTAATCAAAAATTAAAAAATTAAAAAAAATAAATTCCATTTACTGTATTCGATGGGATTAAAATATGCAAGATTTTCAGAGGTCAGTCTTTCTTTATGTGAATGAAAGTGCTTTTCACAGAATTTCAACAGTGTTTAAATAGATGCTGCGCACACCTTCCATAGCATGCATTTCTACAGCTGATGTTTTTTCGAGACTTTTAACTTGCTCATTTGTGCTGCCCTTCAACTATCTACTCCTTTACCAAATATAGCAAGCCTCAAATTTTGAAAATATTTTCTTGTAAGCAGAGTTGCTTTGTGTCATTCATGGAAATATATCTTTGACACTAACCAAAGCTTTCTCTACAGAATCAAAGGACTTGAAATAGACGGAACACCTTGAACCGTCTGTTTTACAAACCACTTCGCTCTGCCTATCGAGCACTACTGGTTGATGTGAGTGACATCCAACTACTCATTTATCAATCAGTAGTAAGGATCAGAATTGAATAAAATAACTAGTTACTTGTCAAGCGACTTTAACCAAGTTTTACAAATGAACCACACAACACTCCTTTTGTCTCACAAAATATCATTCACGAATTGATTCTGATCATGTGAATAAAAATATTAATGGCGCATTCTGCTCGACACGTTTTTTCAGTGTTACTGGAACACGGAATTGCCTAAACACGGATTGCCTAAATAATAAGAAATCGATTCATAGTATATAATTGCGTAAACTGACATCAAATCCCTCCATGACTCTTTCCCTCACATGAAAGTGGTATTTACTGTACATGGGAAAACGAACAAACTAAGACTAAAATGCTCGTCATGCTTAGCATTTGTATACTTTGATTCTATTCCTGTAAAATATTGAGTTACAAATAGGAGACTCGTTTAGACTTTCCACCAATAATTTTAAGCTTATTTCTCGTGTTACTTCGAATGGCTCAGTAAAGTATATCATAAATGCCCAGAGCAACTCCTCTAACCTTTGTGATATTCAAGGCTGCCTATCACTTTAATTGTTCGGTCAGTCCTGTTTCATTATCAATGTTTCCATTAGAAATCCATCCGAAAATACAATTAAGTGAGTTCATTTTTTCGATTTATTCAGAAGAAAATAGTATCTAATTATTTCTATGCAGTCAGAAATCAAGATAGAATTTCGCTCTATTCTGTACATACACAATTATTTATTGTGAACTTATTTCGACCAATGAAATATAACGCAAACTAAGAAAATGAGGTGTAATTTATCTGAAACGTGTAGTGTATTCGCGCAACGCATTTCATACAAACTGATCACACACGAACTTGTCATTTACCATTATGGGTAAAATTTATTTTGAACAAGTCTCACAGTGCAATACAGTAATATTTCAGTAATATATATTGGATTGATATGATTATGAGCAATAAATGGTGCTCGAAACGTCATCATTAAATATTACAGTATAACACTTTGAGACTTTATCAAAATAAATTTTACTCATAATGGAGTTATAATCTACCACAGTGCACAAACTTGTCATTTACTTTTACACAGATCAGCACAGAGCATCAATAAATACAATATAAGTTTAATTGTCAAAAGTTCAAGGTAATGCCCCAGAGGTAGGAAAATCACGTAAAAACATTGAATAAGAAGAAGAAAGAAAGGGTGACAATGTTTCTAAGTAACTTAAGCCCTCGTTCTACAGCTGGATTACCAAAGCATTTTCAGAGGAATGACCAGAAGTAGTTTATTTGTTTATCAACCTTATATATCTGAGTGTATTTCCAATAGTGCATATATCCCTGTATGTGGAGTGTTCAGCTGAAGAGTTCTGCGAAAGATTTGATTAATTAACAAAATCCTGCTTTATTAACCTTTGTTGCTTGTCTTAAATGACTAGTGATTCTTTTAACACAAAATAGATTTAAGCCCTTTTGTAGCTAAGGTTTCAATGAATTCACGTGTGTGACTCAAACTTGTTTCAGAGATATGTTTAAGCCATTACAGAAATTAACCAAAGATGTGCATGGCCACAGATTATGTTGGGCATCTTTTTTCAGGATTAATTAGGGTAAGTACCAAGACAATATCAAACCTATATGGCACCCCAACACATCAATAGTTTTCGCTAATACCTCATGATTCATTCACTTTGTAATATCCTCATCTAACACTAACTCAGAATAGCATGGGCATATTTAGCCTTTCCTAGTGTTTATTGCTTTCAAATTTATTCCTTGTCGATTTTGCTTTTCAGTTCGACTTTGCACTACTTAGGACTACTAAGGAGTGCTAAATTTTTCGAACTTTTTCTCTAAGTATTATTATTCTGCTTTCTATATAGTAGTTATCCCCTTATTTCAAACGGTATTTGCTGCATATGGTTTACCTTAATTCCCCTCTCTCTTCGACATGGTTTATTTAGATCCGTTTATTCTCTAACTGGCCTTCGTGAGACATAAATCTGACCGCCTTTGGCAGAGATTTGCCTATTGACGAATATTGACTGTGCATTTGAAGGCATATATATTTATATATACCCCACAAAATTTGCAGTTTGTTCATTATATTTCATTATGTTAAGTAAAGTGTAGTACCGTACTTCAGATAAATCCTGTGGTTTCGATTTTACCCGTAACTCAAACGGTTAGTTAATTAATCGCTCACAATTATCGATTCGGATCTCTAAAAAGATAGCTACACCCAACTTAATTTCATCTGAGTACAATTTTAGCTCACCTTAAAAGTTATCCGTGAAACCACATACACTTGTAAAATAATCCGACACCGAAGTGATAACGGGACTTGTTTGACTGAGAGTCAAGTCATCATTTTGTGTGAGACTGGAAAGCAGTTCCTCATAACTCAAAATGACAGCATTAAACCATGTGTAAGAGGAAAGTGTACTGTTATTTTCCATCATCAAACTGTTGATAATTCCAATCCTTCTGTTATGATATCCCTTATCTATGGATGGAATAATGTAGGAACTTGCAAGTGTTCGATGTAAACGAAGACCATACTGTTCTCTATTACAAACAACAGGTTTACATAAATTTGTGTTTGTGACTATTATGGTGATCAGTAACTTACACTTGTGTTAGCAGACAAATCGAAAGATAATTGACAGAAATGTTCAGTAAGGTAGGCCTTCAGAATCTGCATATTTATGGTAAGTGGTGTTGTGGTGGTGTGATACAGACAGTGTGTGCCAACAGATTATGATTCTCACATTTTTCCACAGTTCAATACACTATTAGCAACATAATACGCTTTATATCGATTTGAAAATTCTGTTTGTTGCTGGAGTCAGAATATTATTCTCACAGTTCAATATTGCGTCAGCAACAGAATATTAGATACACATATTTGGACATTATATTTGCTGTTGAGGATAGATTACATTTCACGCAACTCAGTACTGCGTTGGCGACAGAAAACCATGCAAATGTGAACATTATATTACATGTCGTTCAATGTAAACCAAAATCAGGTGCTCAGTGATTGGTTAAAGCACATAAATTATATATATATATATATATATATATAACAGAGGTTTAATTAATTAAAAATATAGCTTCGTTTCCAGGTCTTGCCCTCTGTTGTTACAGTGTGATAGATTGAATCCAATCAGACAGAGAACCTGTTACCGTGAGGTGTAAGCAAAAAGACATGATAGTGAATGTTTGAGCAATATGAGTTAACAAGCAATGAATTAGAAATGAGTAAAACAAGGGTAACCTGGATTCAATGTTAAGTCTGATGTGTCTGACTTGTGGTGGAAACCCATAAGATGTCAATCTTTTGGATGAACTTTGTGTGAATTAGCATTACACAATGACTATCTGATTAGATAATGTTCTTGCATTTTCTTATCATTGCTATTATGATCACCCTGTTTGTCATACTTTTGAGTGATAACTTCAACAAACACAAAGGTACTTTATGTCTGTGCTGAATTAGAAATTACACAAAGAACGTATCTGCCTAAACAGTTTACCCTAAATATCAAGGAAATATTAAAATTTAAGTTTATGCCTTTCATCATCATGAAAAGAGGAAGAAATGGACACTGTAGCGGAACCAAATACGTTTACGGCTCAGGCTGTGAACCACATCTCCACAGCTTAGTTTAATGAGAACTCGCTGAAAACAATCAGATTGTACTATAATAAACAAAGCGATGCACATATCGATTGAGAGCTGATAAACTGACAGCAGTCACAGAACCCCTCAAGTCTACAGATGGTTAGTTGCAGTTTGCTACTCTCAACAGATCACACACACATCACACCATTAGAGATGGAAAACGTGATGTTACTTGTTTCAGGACGAACACGTTACACCTCAGTCAATTAGGTAAAATCAAATGATCCGTGATGTTCAACTTCATTAGGTTTATGATCTACATTCACCACCAGGCAATTTTATCCTTACCATGATTACCCATTTTCACGCTCAATTTTAACTAACGTTCTTGAACAGCACTTCCACTTAGAGCTCGCTGATGTCCTTCTTGTAGTCAATTGTCAGTCAAAAGTTATAATTTATCATAATTCATAAACGAGCATTCCGAAATCCATTGTAACACATAAGTGGGTAAAAAGTTCATTTATGTTAACTACTCTTCAGTTTCGTATAGTTATTACTGAAGAGAGTCTATCTACAGTGCTATATTCTGATAAATTCCGAGGGTTACTGATTATTACCAGGAAGTCTATTGTGTGTATATGCTAAACAGCAATGTGTGAATAATGACGAATAACTTTATAATAACAATTTTATTTAGGGTAATCATTATTATTTTGTTCCGACTCATAGGTAAGATAGGCACAAATATTTATGTTTGGTCTATGTGAAACAAATTTATGTAGGCCTTATTACTGAAGATATCAAGAAAGTTAAACTGGCTCGAATTCCATGGTAGTAAGGTAGTCAATATAAAATATTTCCCTCAACCTTATCAAAGGTAAATGCTTTGTTTGTCTGAAGGGAATGCAAGAGGAATCGCTTTTGGCCGCCAACGTCATCCCACCTAGGACAGATAGTCAAATGAAGTCTGTACTAATACTGTATAACTGGAATAATAATGTGCTATAGAATTTTAGCTACTGGCTGTATGGCGGAGGATGTTGAATTCGGGTAGGATCAGAAGAGCAAGGTTAATATTCATTAAGAAGACATTATTATTACTATTGTTCCATTGGGTTCCTAGTGGAACATAGGGCTTCAACTGCACCCCTCCACTTGCTTCTGTCTTCTGCTGTACTTTTCACTTGCATCCATTTTAGTCCATACTGTTTCAACTCTTCTACACACGATCTCCTCCATGTCACCCTTGGACGTCCCACTACTCGTCGCTTCCCTTTCGGGTTCCACTCGAAGACCTGACGCGCGATGTCACCCAGTGGCCTTCTCAGCGATTGTCCAATCCATCTCCACTTTCTCTTGCATATTTGTTAGGCAATTGGTTCTTGTTTTCATTGTTCCCATAGTTTCTTGTTGGTGATTCTTTCCGGCCATCTGATCTTGAGTATAGAGCGAAGACAGTTGCTGATAAAAGCCTGCAACAGGCTGTTGGGAATATTCTTTGTCACCCGCCAAGTTTCTGATCTGTATAGAAGAACTGACTTGACGTTTGTATTGAAAATCCGAATTTTGTAGTTGATGCTGAGTTGAGTGACGAAGATTTCCAGATTGGTTTCAGGTTGGTGAATGTGTTTCTCGCCTTCTCGATTCCCGATTTGACATCCATGTCGGTTCCTCCTGTAGTTGAGACAATGTTCCCTAGATAAGTGAATGAAGTAACCTTTTTCAAATCCCTCCAGTTGATGTTGCTGCTGCTGTTGTTGTTGTTGTTGGTTTGCTTTTTCAATAACCTCCGTCTTGTCTATGTTCACCTGGAGTCCTGTCTTTGCTGCTTCTTCGACTAATTTGTCGGTTTTCGCTTGGAAGTCTTCGATTTTGTGTGACATCAAACATAAATCATCCAAGCGCGAAATCCAGGTCTTCTAGGTTCTTCACGTTGGTCCAGGATATCCCTGTCTTCTCGTTTCCCACTGTCTGACGCATAATCCAGTCCACCACAGTTAGGAATATCAGTGGTGATAATAAGCACCCTTGTCTGACTCCTGTGTTTACTCCAAAAGCCTCACTGAGTTTTCCGTTGTGGATCACTTGAAGTGTGCCGTTGTCGTACAGATGTTGAATAAGGTTGATGAATATTTGGGGTACGGCGTAGTACTTGAATAGATTCCAAATTACTTCGCGGTCAACGCTGTCGAAGGCCTTCCCAAAGTGTATGAAGTTGAGGTGGAGGTTTGATTGCCATTCAATGCTTTGTTCGATGATGATGCGTAGAGTTGCAATTTGGTCAGAACATGATTTGCCTTTCCTGAATCCAGCTTGTTCTGGTCGGAGTTCTGTATCCAGTGCGTCCTTGATTCTCTCCAGGATGATGCGACCCAGGATTTTACTTGGCGTTGACAGGAGCATGATTCCTCGCCAGTTCTTGCAGAGTCGACCTTCTTTGGTAGTTTCACGAGGTAACCTTTCCTCCAGTCAGTAGGCACCTTCCTCTCCTTCCAGACCTTTTGCAATAATGCAGTCAGCATATCTGATGTCGTCTCTTGGTCCGCTTTCAGTGCTTCCTTAGGTGTTCCATCTGGTCCAGCTGCTTTACCAGCTTTCGGAAGCTTGATTGCATTCAAGACTTCAGCTTCGTTGGAGGATTGGTGTCAACTTGCAGTTGTGTACGTGCTGTTGTTGGTATTTCTGGACGGGTTGTAGGTGGTGGTCGGTTCAAGAGTCCTCTAAAGTGGTCTGCCAATTGTTTAATCTGTCTTTCTTCTTTGGTAATTGGGTTCCCTTGGCTGTCTTTTATAGGTCTCAATTGTGTTGATCTCTTCCCGGATAGAGACTTGGTTATCTGATATAATGTCCTGAAGTCCCTTTCGCCTGCTGCCTTCTCAGCTTCAGTAGCCAGGTTGTCGTAGAATTGTCTTTTGTACTTCACTTCTTTGTCCAGTGCTGTGTAAGTTGAACTCAGCGTCTCCTTGTCTTGTTCGCCTTTGCATTGAATCATTTTCTCTTTCACCATTCTCCTCTCCTCCAGTAGCTTCCAAGTGTCCGTTGAGAGCCATTCCTTGTCTTGTTTCTTCTTTCTTCCTAAAACGGTTGAACACCTTTCGTTGAAAATTACCTTCAGAGAGTTCTAATGGTCTTCCACCCATGATTCCTCAGTAGTGCCACGTAGTGTTTCCTGCTTTGCTCTGACAGTTGCAGTGAAAATGTCCTGTGGGATTGTGTCCTTCAGTTTTTGAGTGTTGAACTTGCATTGTGGCATGTCCCCAGCTATTCTCGAGGCATTTAGCTTCACCTTGAATGTCCCTTGTACTGGATAGCGGTCTGAACCCACATCTGCTCCTCTCCTCGATCTAGTGTCCAGTAGGCTCCGTCTCCACTTCCTTGAGATTGAAATGAAGTCTATCTGAATTTTAGTGTGTCCATCTGGTGAAATCCATGTCGCCTTGCGTATATCCCTGTGTTTGAACACACTGTCGCCAATCACCAAATCATTGAAGGTGCAGAAGTCTGAGAAGAGTTCACCATTGTCGTTCATTTCACCGAGGGCCTCACGACCCATGGTGAGTTCTCTTCCTGTATTGTCTCTTCCCAGCTTCGCATTCTTATCACCCATCAGGATTTTGTTATCACCATTTGGGAGGTTGTCCATTACTGCTTGTAGTTGTCTGTAGAAGGCCTCCTTCTTCTCTTGTTCTGAGACGTTTGTAGCGCATAGCATTGAATGATTGTAACCTTCTTTCCTTTTGAGTTGAACCTGGCTGTCATTATCCTGGAGGAGATTGGTTCCCACTGCATGAGAGATTTGGCTGCTGTTGGTGACATCATGATAGCAACTCCATCGGTGTGCTCGTGATTGTCCTCTGGGTGACTGGAGTAGATTATTGTCTTGAAATAATAGAGAAGATTTGTAGCTCATGTGGATGATTTGCAATTCCTAGAAGCCTGGTACTCAAGCGAAAATGCGATTAACAAACACGTTAATATAGATGAAATATACCAATTAATAAAAAGTAAATCAGGTGACCAAAAAGTTAGTCAATAGGAAGTGGTCAATACATTTGTGAAGATAGTAACCAGGAGACGCAATTACATCACGCGTGAAGAAATTTAAATCATTTCATTCTGTGCTAAATATGGCGCTGAAGATGTTGTCCGGAAGGACGACGAAAGCTTCGCGACTATACCAACCATCTCAGAGAACACTTTTAATTGTAGATTATTGTCTCTCCAGTTGATAGTTGGCTCCTTCCACATCCGTTCCATCTGCTCTCGCAGATTCCAGTTTCATACACTGTACGAATATTCCACGTCCCCATCCTTATTTATGCTTTCGTCGAAAGAAGGCACATCGGCTGACTGGCTTCTCGAAGGCTTTCACCAGCCTGCGTCATTTCACTTCCACGATTCCAGGAAAAAAATCAGGTTATTATTTGTATTTTTAGGATTTTTGATATATTTGTGCGTTGAAGTTTTTGTAGCAATTTGGTTAAGTTTA
This sequence comes from Trichobilharzia szidati, assembly GCA_944472155.2. Lineage (NCBI taxonomy): Eukaryota > Metazoa > Platyhelminthes > Trematoda > Strigeidida > Schistosomatidae > Trichobilharzia > Trichobilharzia szidati. The sequence goes on from OX235273.1 coordinate 31,283,970, forward strand.
GGGGGTAGAGTTCCTAGCACCAGGCCCCAACCCTCCCTCTTTATCCGGGCTTGGAACCAGCTAGAATACTAGTGACCTAGTAATCTAGGCGAGGTTATTAAGAAGACATAATTTATCTAAAATTTGTAACGTACTTGTGTGACATATTTCGTTCATTCTCAGCATACACTTACTTATCATACACATGTATGTAGAAGGCAACAGAAAATAAATGATCAAAACTTTGTTCAAACATTCAACAGGTTAAGATCACAGATTCATTAAATGATTAAAAATTGATTTACCTTGCAAATGAAAACGGAAAACTTGAAAGTTGATAGAGCAGGAATGAAAGATACTTTTTACATCCACCAAATAAAAATATTTTTTGGTTCAAAAGTCGAGAGAGAAAGTTTGAATCTTGTATACTTTCCAAGTGAATTCTCTAAGATTGCTGTGGAGACGTCAGATGGGTTTGAAAAATCGTGAGACAAGTCCTATTGTACGAATGGGTACGTTAATGAGTGAACTACAGTCTGGCCGTTGCTTTGATAACCACGTTTATCACGAGTGAAACCACAGATTTGACAGCTGGTGAATGTGCTTGGTCAAAAACACTAATAGTGTTTGGTTACCATGTGAGGGACCAAAAGTGAAGGCGTCCTACTCCGAAATCCGTCCAGATGTAAATACAATATCTCATGATTGGCTGTGCAATCTTACTTATTCCTTTTGGAATTTAACTAAACCATGTGTTTGGCTAGGCCGATTGGGTCTGGTGCTGCACCAGATGTAAGTGTTGACCGGATATGTACTTTTGGTATGAGCTTGAGGATATTCAGTTGTTCAAAGACAAACTAAGGTTTTGCTGGAGAAACGTAAATGCCATAGAAGGTGTCACACTGCGAGTGCTTGTCTCTCATTCATTTCTCTAGTTACTGGACTGTATGTAAAAGGATTCATGCCAATGTGCATGTATGCGGTTTATAGGACATGTGTATCAATACACTGTACATCCTAATATATGTACTAGTTTGTGTTCTTACATATGTACCGTAGACATCTATTAACTTGAAGTCACCTTGGAAATCCAATACACTCGATATAAGAAAATAGATTCGGATATTCAACACTAATGTCAAGTCAATAAGTGCTCCTGCATGCTCCAAATACATCATGATATGTCAGTTTATTGTAACTTTATATCACTTATCCAACCACTAGAAACCAACAGGGACTACCGGGTAGTCGACTCGTTCCAGTTTGGAAATGTTCATCAATGCGCATGCATGACCTTACCGGTGATCGGACCATGGACTATCATGTTACAAGGCGAACTCTTTGACCATCCAGCCAGTGCGTCATAATCCATTTGCTTATGAATTCTAACTTGTGTTCCAGTGGCTGAATGGTCAACAAAGTTGCTTAGTAACCTGAAGGTTTCATTGGAAGATAATTATAAGAAGTAGACTGTTGCTGAAGTATTCACAGCAGTGTATTTCAGTCTAAACAACTTCAAGATTGTCACTATTTCAGTCATTCGAAGGAATTATTCATTCAATTCGTTACCAACACTTTTCCTAACATCCTAAGTGACTTTATACCTGAAGGCCTTATAATTTTCAAACATCTGCACTGACGTGTTGCCATGAATTTCTCGCCATCATTTTTTAGATAATTTATCTGTATCCGATTTTTCTGGTATCAATAATTATCCCTGACTGTATCAAATTCAAACGTAGTGATTCGCTAGTGAGATAATGCAGACCGAACAATTGCATAATGTGTAAAATAAATGGGTTTGGGCAAATGCACCTGTACTTGAAATAGGAAATTCTAATGCATCTGAGATATACCCTAGATAATTAATGGATAAAATTTGAGTTTACTATTTTTGTTGCAACTCTAATGATAGTGGGATTGTGGATTCGTTCTATAACTATTTCAATACAACCATTATACATGTCCCCAAAATTCTGTAACAGAAACTTCAGCGCACGACAATAATATGCTACTGGTCCGATGGACTACTCTTTCTAACAGTTAGAAGAAGCACATGTTTGACTGAGGGCCAGATCTATTGTTCGATACTAACAGAAACAACGTTATAAATTACAGCCAACTGTGTAGTTGTTTTATATAAGCAATATATTACTGTCTTAGGAAACAAACTTAGCTGTATTATTATAATTAATTATCCTTTGAGATACTAGTGGAACACATTGCTTTACAAGCCTATCTCCATTCCACTCGGTTCGCTGTTATAACTTCCAGCGGAATTCAGGCCTGCACACAAGCAGTCATAACAGCTTCTCATGATCTTCTCTGTCACTTTCAGATACACACATAACTCCGTGTTTCTCAATGGGATTATATTAGAGAGCCTTTAGGAGAATGTTATTTGAATGTCTCTTCGGCGAACATCCAATCCACTGACATATACTTCTGCATATTTTCAAGTTTTAGTTCGCATGTATTTGATTGATTAATATTTTGATAACTAGTTGACGTCACTTTTAGAACCAATGGAAACCCAGAAAATACTGGATAGTGGTTTCGCCCTAGTTTTGAAATATTTAGTAGAGCGCCCCTACCAGGATTCTCACCCAGGCTTGGGACCGGTTGGAAAACTAGCGAGCTAGTTAACTAGGCGAGGTTGGTGTAAACAATGATCCTTATTAATTTTTGTTCTTGTCTGACAAACTTAATTTGCACATATACAAAGTACTTATATATAATGACTATTGTACAGTTAGGTGAACGAATTCGCCGAAAAGAGACTCTTTGGTGAACTGTTTGTTCTTATGTTTTGTATCGTGGTCACAAACATGAAGCAGCAGTGGCAGGAAAACAGTAATTATTTTTGCTACCTCAATTCACGTGGAATACTTCTACAGAGATTCTATCCCTATATCTAACCACAGCAATGGGCATTTTTATCCACCCCTCAATAGCCACCGAAAGTTTTAACCAGAAAATGTAAAATCTGCTGATTAATCGTAGGTCTTCCTCATACTTATACTGTTTCATCTGTTCCAGTGGTTGAAGTTGTTTTGGGCATGCAATTAAGCGGCTTCATCAGTAGGTTCGAGAACGTTTACCACATTGATGCGGTTATAATGTGATGAAATGCATAAAACGTTTATTACCGTCACACTTAGTGGATACATGATATCGAACTGACGCTAACAAAGTCTTGACAGTTATATACCCAATTACGAATTCGTTGGCCTCACGCCATGCTTAACGGCAATTTAATAGACGATACTGAAAAACAGAAAAACGGAATCAGAGACATATAAATAACCATGTTTTCACGATCAACTTGGTCTTCACCATTGTTCCTTCTATGGAAACAGTAGGTTATATATATAATGAACTGATAAATGAGTGTGTACAGATTGGTATTCCCGTGTCTTCTTGAAAGGACTTATTTAACACACACCATGAACGTACTCGCTTTTCCACAATAAGATGCATTGGCATAACGTCCGCGCTGGGTGTAATCCTATCAAAACTCTTCCCAGCGTCATTTTAGCACCAGATTGTTCTTGTATGAACCGTAGGTAGGTTTTCATAGGATTCTAGATTCATACATTTGCTTCGAATAGCTGATATTTAGTCAGGCTTTTTATTAGGAATTACGCAAATATCTCAGGCTTTTCCAACAACACTATGCAATCAGATATTTTCACTGTGAGTTGAAATTACAGATTCAGCAGCACATTTCCATTGGATTCGATTCTCTGCCATCACTTTTTCATTTGTGTCAACGACTCCCTACAGTTTTTAATTCCCTTTCCCCATGACCCCCTCCATGATACTCTCAGTCATGCGATGACACGACTCTCATTCGGAACCCTTAGAGTGCTAAAATGAGCAAAACACAAATCGTTGCAGGAAAGCTTGAGACAGAAAATGTTTGTTGCTTGTGACTGCTTTCATTCATCATCAATTTGAATATCATTCAGCCATGTTATCTAAAAATGTCCCCCAGCTTTACACAAGGGTCTCAATTATTCGAAGACTGGTCACTTGTCTTCTCAGGTTTGGTAAGTTGCAAGAAGTAACAGGATCTTTTTCTTCTATTTGGGCTAAATCAACAAGAGGTACCAATATCTCAATTTATGTTGGTGTCTAACATGAAGATTGAACCGCGTGTCGTGCTGCATTGCACAGACAACAGCAGTAATAAAAGTAGAGGCATCAAAGAGGTCTCCTTGTCATTCACACACCATGAAACCAATTAATTCAGTGCGACAAAATATACTACTCAAATCAAGTGTTAGTACGAAGATAACACTTTGGATAATAATTCAGAGTTGATGGAAGAGAAACGTGTGCATAAATCTAGAATATTAATGTCAGTAAACGTTACGTTTGCTTTGACTTTCAGAATTTTCACTAAGTTTGATAGTCTCGTAGTTCAAAGAGAAGATATTACTTTGTAATATTTCTAGTTACCATTCTCACATGTCATTTCGTTATGTGCTTCTTCTGTCTACCTTACATGTGTTCTGTATTGTGCCACAAGGATTTCCGATTTCTTCCCTTCGCAGAACAATCCATATCTACGCTCATCAACATTCTTGAGGAATACATTCCACACCATATAACACAGAGAGAATCTTGTCAGTAGCAAACGCCACATTAATTTATAGATTTTAGCTGACTGTAGACTACTGAAGACAATTTTGCTATGAATATGAATGTGCTGTGTACCTACTTGGGGTTCACATCACCTAAATCTGAGTAATAAGCACATTTTTGGTCTCTAGTTGTCTAAAACTACTCACATGAATCAGTGGTATCTATCGCATTGCACAATCTCCACTACTTCTCGCCTTTTTATCTGCATTAGCTCTGTATATCTTCATTTATTTAGAACATTATTGATGAACTTGATGTGAAAATAAACCACTCCGTATAGAATGTATCTGTCTTAACTAGTATCCAACCCAGTGATTTCACAAAATCTGCAAACTTAGAGGAATAAAAGTCCTTTAAATACAAGTTATATTTGCAAAAATCTTACCGATATTTGTCTCTTGATCTTGATCACTTTTCTGAAGATATTCTGACTAGTTTCACCAAAGAAATGTGGGGAATACTTATTTCACTACTGCTGAAAAAGCCAAGTATGTAAACTCTGTTAAACTAATCAGTACCTTGAATTTGTAGCTGAATTTCTAATTAATTTAGTGATGAAGTCAAAATGGATTGCAAAACAAAACTATTTACATATTGAAATTACATCCAGTTGACAATTGAATTCAGGGAGAAAATCTCTATGCTTCTATAAACTTACTACAAAGAAGTTCAAGTACGTTTTACAGATCGACAAGACATTGCTTTCTTTGTCTCAATAGCATGCTACTTGTTTACTCTGCATTCTGACTTTTCCATGTACACATTCATTTTCGTGACAGTGACATTTAAATTTTATTGTTGGTTATTCTCCAAATAGTTTAAAGCATATCTATTTTCTACAAGTGTATTACTCAGTACTTTACTATCATTATGATTGTCCTTATTATTAATATTAGTGTCAGACAGCTGTACACATACTCAAGACCCCTTTAAAAATCTACTTAAACCTGTGTTGAATCGAAAGAGGCAAAAATGTGAGAATTTCCGTCCTATCCTGACCAAGTAAACTCTCTGTCAATTATTCTTTTTAATTAACCTGTTTCCTGTTTGACGACATAGTGCATCGGTGGTAAGATGCTTGTCACTCATGGCTCACGTTGTATGAGGTTCGATCCTTCGCTGACCCACTCCTAAACGTCGCTTAGTCGCCAGGTGGGTGGGTGTGAGACTAGCAGCCTTAACCTGTATTTCGTGAAGAATAACAGCACTGCTAAGGAAACCTCTAAGCTTAATGCCCAATGTTACACTCGGAAGGCAAACAAATGGCAAAAAAAATTCCTTGCCGACTTGGGAAAAATAGAGTAAACTACTTTCATTGTAATTCATTCTTCCAAGTTGTTACCCTGATGTAGTGGTGTACAGAATAAGTTTTCTTCATAAATTGGTTATACGTCTTCATCGCAGTTACACATTACAACACTATCGTCAACATACATCAAAATATAAATAACCGCAGTGGTCGAATCATTCCTGAAGATTATGAAGGCTGTTTAAGTTAGGGCATAGGAAGAATCCATACTGCAATGTATGTTATTGATAAAGAACAGGAAAGTGAAGAAAACAAACTGTTATGAATTCCATAGATGACTTATCCATTCACTGTTTAACCGCGAAAAACACAATTGCTTAAGGAATTCTCGCATTACATAAATTGCTTCATGATTCTGAAACAGTAGATGGCCACCTCTGCTATTACAAACGCTGTGATAACTAGTGTGAACATGCCCAGCACACCCATAGTCCAGTCATCACGTATATGTAAGTGACCAGATTTGAAGATCAATTATCCAACCATAACTGACACCTGTGTAGTCAGGAAATTAATAAGAAAATGACAAAAGAATAAATAAGTAGCATATAAGAATAGATTGATAGATATCTACCAACTCTAAATACAAATTGAGAATTAGTTTCACTAATTAGTTTTGGCCACTACTTGTAGTTTTAAATTTCGTCTGATGATGATAATTGAAATTCATGTAGATAACGAGTCAGTCAGTCACTGTCTAATGTCCACAATTCAAACACCTCAGATAAACGCACACAAAGCATTGATGAAGTTCGAACAAGTCATTGTTACGTGGATAGAAATAACCAACAGAATTGTGGTGATGCATTAGATGATCGCATGTACTCATGTATGTTTCTATGGAAGCCCTACATATATGGGTAGATCCCTACAGTTTGAACAGACGTGAAGGTGTGATGTTAGCTGATGCATGGTAAATCCTGATTAATAAATAAAAGATGGATAGGTATCACTAATTAATGATACTTGTCTATATCTTCTTATGGAGACTTGCAAATGTTGCAATTGTTTCAGTTGGTTGCGTCCTTCTGAAGAGTCCAAAACTAGGACGAAACAGCTGTCCAGTACTCCCAGGTTTTCCAATGGCTCTCAAACTAATTTCAGCTCATGATGAAACCCCGTAACCGATCAAATCCCTACAAACCAACACTTGAAAATTTTTTCACTGTTTATGCCTTTTTCTTATCCTTCAGAAGCATTGAAAAGTTGATCTCGAGATCACAGAGGATATGCGGCAGACTGTGCAGAGCGAGAAGATGAGCATACGTCAACCGATAAGCAGACTCTGGGAGGTCTTGACTACGTGGATGACTTGCGTCTAATGTTATATAAATTTGAAGACTTTAAGGTGAAAGTCAGAATTGGAAGCAGCAAAGACAGAACTTCAATTGACAAAGAAAAGATAAAGTAGGCAACTTCAGTAAGCACTAATCACATCCTTCGTTTATCTAGGTAGCATGGTTCCAACCTCGGGCGGTTACATGGATGACGACTTTAATACCAGAATCGGAAAGCTGATGCAGACCTTCATCCAGCTAAAATCAGTGTATAAATCTTCCGAATTCATCACAAACAAAACAGAATATTTGGTTTTTCTTCTGTGTGGGTCAAAAGTTTGGTGTGTGCATCACGGGAAGCACTTCTAACCGGCTGCAGACTTCCGTCAACAGCTTCCTTCACTCCATACTGAATATCGAATGGCCAGAAACAATTAGCAACAAGAAACTATGAGAACAAACATGTACCTAGTATTCAACAGCACTGCAGAAGAAAATGGATATGGATAAGTCCCACGCGGAGAGGACTGTCAAATGAAATCGCACATCAGACCATAGGGTGAAATCCGAATGGGGAACGACGAGTGGGTCATGAGTTTGAGAATGACAGAAGGGAGAAAGTGCAGAGAGGAGATGAGAGACTGCAGGCAGTTAAGAGGCCAGCTAAAGAGGACCGCAGAAAATAAGGCAAAGTGGAGATGAGCTATTGAATTCCTACGTTACATTCGAAATCGAAAGGAAGAATAGTGATTATATAATAATAAGCTGTGCATCTTATTGATTGTTGAAAAGCAAAGAATCTTCGTTTTCGCGATAAGCTCAGTATTGCGAGAGTCAGTGGCGCTCGATTTGGAGAAATGAAAATCTCCGTCGGCGTACGGTATGAGATTAGTGGTTTTACTGATATGGAGATTTTCAAGGTGAAAATATGAATACCGACCTTATAATTCAAACAATCGAAACGAAATGGATTGCAGAAAGAGGAGCTTTCATTAAAATGGTTTACCATACCAGTCAGTGTGTTGACACTGAAAATAATTTACTCGCCAGAAAGACTTCCATAGACATTCCTATTCCAGCCAAGATGAAAGCGACCTAAAATTGAAATGAACCGTCAAAGTAAGGACAGTGTGAACAGGACAAAGTTGAATAATAATCGAATGAAATGAAAGTTGTACTCATTTTCTGGATGGAAAGTGACACTCTACATTTAGTTGCGAAAATAATCAGCAGTATGTTTCAATCAACTTTTTCTGTGCTTACGAGTTTCATTAGCAATGAGGTTGGCTGTAATACCCAACTTTCCCTCTGTTATTGACTAAATGATGGCTGTTAAACTGTGCGAGTGATAATGCCTCGACGAGGAATACAAATACATGAGAGGCAGACACAGTGCCAACAAAATAGCTAATAACCTACTGTTCACCGAAAATGAAGAATCAGGTTGCACTGGACGGCAGTTTCGGTTTCCTCAGCAGAACAGGCCCATCAGCATTCGAACTCAGGATTTTCATTTTATGAAACAGGCTCGTATACCACTGTCACTGGTATAGGATAAAACGGAACATTAATTCGCTTTTCTGCAGGTTGGTGATATATACAGTGCAACCACCAGCCAAGGTTATCGGTTGGCAACTATTGTCACTCCTGGCTTGGTGAACCTCACTGGAATCTAATTTTAGAGAGACGCTGGAATTCAGGAGCCATCATATCCGACCCCAATGGTCGAATGATATGCGAACCCACAAGCTCATGGGTTCGAATCCTGGAAGGTTCATAATGATGTAGAGCCAATAACTGAGGTAAAACAACCATACAGTACTCTCTAAGTTTCCATTGTTGTTAAGAACAACGTCAGATTTTGATGAAGCCTGTAATCAGTCCCTGCGACCTAAAACTTGAAAATATGCAGACGTATACGTAGATGGATTGGATATTCGCTAAAAAGACGTTCAAGTGATATTCCGCTTAATTCTCTCCAATGATATCCGAAGAGGAAACATTGAGTCAGGTGTCGGTTTGACATCTGAAAACAGGAGATGATGAGAAACCATTTTGATCACTACTGCATAGTCCTAGATTCCACTAAAAGTGATAAGAGAGAAATGAGTGGATAGGAGAAGAGACTGCAAAATATCAAATACTAGATACGTACTGCTGGAGAGTCCAAAATTAGGACGAAAGAAATATCGAAGTACTAAACGGTTTGCAGTGGTTCTCAAACTCATATCGGCTCATGATGACAAAATCCTAGAAAAATAAGATAGACATGAACACGCACGCACCAGTTGAAGACAGCTAGATTTGCCAGAAGACGTCAGATCTGATCCCATCTGCTCTGCTGTGCTCATCTCTTCTCAGATCAGCTCACCTCCACACCAAGCAAGCGATACAAACAAGTCTCCTGTTCTCACAAATTCTCACATATATACAAGTAAGTCACGGCGGCCTGCTTGAACATAGGGCTACCAAAAATTCCACCTTACCACATTTTGCAAAATTGCTTTGGTTTGCTCTTTTAATTTTGTTTTAATTTATCAATAATGTGTTCTAATCGTATTATTTATAATCGCGCATTTTTAAAATCATTACAACCTACTGCGTTGTGTCATCCACAAAAATTGAGAAAAAAGCATCACTGTGGATGGCAACGTGCACTGAAACGTACACAAATTAATCAAATGACTATTCCTGAACTCGTTAGCACCAATTGTAGATCCCTGTCCAACAAAATGGATTATCTTCAATCCCTAATGTATTCTAATGTTTATCGAAACGCTGGCGTTTTAGCAATACAAGAGACTTGGCTGCACCAGCATTATGATGATAATCTAGTTTCAATAAATGGATATAAAGTTTTTCGCCAAGATAGAAAAAGTTCTAAGAAAAAATGTGGAGGAGGGGTAGCCACTTTTATAAACACAAGTTGGTCTACATCAAATCACGTTTGCTTCAATTATTCTAGTGACAATATAGACTGCATAACCGTCAGGTGTCGCCCAAAACACTTAAGTAAATATTCTTACATATACATAACAAATATCTACATAACACCCAATTGTAGCCTTTCAAATATAGTTACGTTTGCAGATGAATTTACTGAATTCGCTGCTCCTGCATTCGGAAACTCGCTGTCTATAGTCTGTGGTGATTTTAATTCATGTGATCACAGCTTTCTTACTTCACTTGGTCATGAGAATCTAGTCAAGTTTAATACACGTCTGGACAAATCACTAGACCTGGTTTTCATAAACGACCGTGATGTATATGAAACCAGAAGGAGAGCTCCTTTGTTAAACTCTGACCACTGCATTATTCGTATTTTACCGAAAGTGTACGGCAAGTTACAACAACAAAAATTGTTTAGTCATTTAACAAAGAAGATACATGAACGTTCATATTCCCATGATAACATTCTAGCACTAAGAAGCATGTTGTATGATACCAACTGGGAACTATTTACTGACGATAAGTTGGATGCTACTGTCTCTAATATAACCGATTATCTGAAGTTTTGTTTGGATATTTGCTGTCCATATGAAACACTGTTTTCGAGATTTGACAGAATCTCTTCTTTGCAGCTGAAAAAACTTAGAAGACAAAAAGAGAAGTTGTATCAGAATTGTGATAATACTGGTGTCCGTAAAATAAACACCCTTATAAAAATTGAAATAGAAAGATTGAACAGACTATATAATGAAAAATTTTTATCATGTAAAAATCCTTCAAACATTTGGAAACTTTTCAATAAACTTACAAGTAAAAAACAAATGTCTGTTGATGCTTATTCTGATGTTAATGCTTTAAATAAATCATTTATCATGAAACAAATTAATATACCTGTACCTGATGTAACTAGTCAAGATAATGGTAATTTTCCGGGTTTTAAAGAAGAGGATGTACTATTATGTTTGAAATCTTTAAATCCAACACACAGCCTTGGTCCAGATGGTGTACCAAGCATTCTTCTTCAAAAATGCGCAGACATCTTGTGTCATCCTCTTACTCAAATCTTTAATGCATCATTCAACAAGGAAACGGTACCTTCTGACTGGAAAGAAATCAAGGTTGTACCTGTACAGAAATCATCATCTGGAGCAGGTATAAAGTTTAGACCGGTCGCTATAACATCTCCTTTTTTGAAAACTATGGAGAAACTTCTTTTGAATACTCTTAAACCTTCTTTAAAAGCTTTTAGTGACCCTAAGCAGTTTGCTTGTAAGTGTGGAAGAAGTACATTAGATGCAGCCATTGTACTACACCACAATATTGTTTCCTGCCTTGATAAGGGTGCTAAGTTCGTTCGAACAGCTTTTTTAGACTATACTGCAGCTTTCGACTCTGTTCCTAGGACACTTTTATTAGGAAAGATGATTTCAGAACAGACAGAGTCCTGGGCAACTAGATGGCTGTCTTCTTATTTTAAGGATAGGAAACAGCATACTGTTTTGGCTGGAAAGCGCTCCACTTCTCAGCTAACTGAAAGTGGTGTGCCTCAAGGAGCAGTACTTTCTCCATTTCTTTTCTCTTTCTTTTTGCATGACCTTCCGAACTCACCCAACGTTAACTTCATTAAGTATGCTGATGATCTGACCGTTTCTGTCCCTGTAGTTTCCACATTGGATTGTTCCCATATGAATGGCTTCTTAGCTGAAGTTAAGGATTGGTCTAGCTCAAATAGTCTTAAACTAAATCCAACTAAATGTAATACTGTTGATTTCAGCTTGAGAAGTGAAAAAGACATGCATGGATTGATCCAATCTCATGACTGTTGTAATATTGATGGTACCATGATAGAGAGTAAGTCAAGTGTTTCTTATCTTGGAATTAGTTTCTCTTCAAACCTTTGCTGGTCGTCTCATATTCTTATAGTTTCTAAGAAAGTTTTCCGTCTGACTTATTACATAAAGAAGTTGAGGCACTCAGGTATAACTCAATCTCTTTTCATACAATTTATTAATTCATGTGTTTTGCCCATTATTCTTTATTGGTCCCCATTATTCTTCCCTGGGCTACTCAAAAAAGACCATATAAGACTACGAAGAACATTGAGGGCTGTAAGTAGGGTCAGTGCTATCCCTTTGACTCAACTAACCGACACTGTTGTCAATAGGCATTTGAATTCTTGTAAACACTTAGCTAAAGTTATTTTGTCTGATAGTGAACATCCTCTTTATTCACATTTGTTTCCTTGTATCTCTTCGGGTAAGACCAGAAGAAATTTCATAAACATTTATGCTCGTACTACAAAATATAAAAATTCCACCGTACCATATTTGGCACGAGTATTGTGTGAAGAGACGAATATCAGAAAAGAACTTTTAAAACTTCTAAATCATTAACTAAACTAAAAAATGTAATGATGCATATTATTGCATGTGTGATTTGTTATATTATTTATTTATTATTCACTATGACCTGGAAATGGTGTATTTTGTTGGGGTTTTTATTTTTCCTATTAACTATTAATATTTTTAAAATTTTATACATTTATATAATTATAAAAAGAGCTAAACCAATGCAATATGTAAAATGAAACGCTGAAAATTCCATGCTGTAAATTGTTATTGTTGTGGAATAAAGTGATTATTATTATTATTATTAAAGTAAGCATGGACGACGCGTGAAATGCTGACAAACACGTAATCATGAATCACTTCGATCACCTTACTAACAAACTACCTGCCTACCTGTTATATCTGCTCAGCTGCTAATTTGCATAACGGTAATGAACTCGACTGCTACGTTAATACGCCTATTTGTCCGTTGTACCTTCCGATTCACTGAGCCACGCGAATATCAAAAGACAAGAGCTGGCCTGTCAATGTAAAATACTGTACATTTATTAGGAAAACTACACATGATATTTATACATTTTTAACACAATATAGTCGGCTCACAGACATGAGACAATCTGTGACAACGGAATGTTATTCTCACATGTTCCCACAGTTCAATTCGACATTAGCAACAGAATACGATGTATCTATTTGAACATGCTATTTTTGCTATCTTTTGATGTAAACAGAAATCACTCGCTCAGTGATTAGTCAACGATCCTCATCGAAAGTGTGAGTTTGCAGAGAATTCAGTGTGTCAGTGAGTTCCTCTTGTATGTGAATCAACGTATGCATAGGTGCACATATCCTTATATGAATGTGTATGTGTGTTTGTATGTGCATTTATTATATATCTATCTTTCTACACATATGCATAAGCGTAGGGTATTTAAATAAACAGGATATTTCTTACTCTTTTGTAGTTAGTAGATCTTCAGTAGAATCGGTCCGAAGTGTGTACTAGTCACATTCGGTTTCATAGGCAGGATGACAAGACACGAGGGAGAAGAGAGATTCTATGTAGTAGAAATTAGTCGTGTGGTAGGAGAATAGTGTGCGAAATTCACACCAGAGAACGGGAATTCGCGAAGATCGAGATACAACTACCCTTTAAATACAATTTTCATTCATGCATCATTCATTCAAAAATATCATTAATAATAACAATAACGGTAATAATCAGACAGCGGGCCTGGTAGTAATGCGTTAATTAATTAATTGATCAATTAACTAATTAATTAATTAATCAGTTGATTATTCAATTAAGAGAACTAGAATTAGACATTTTCACCTCAATGCGAAGAAGAGAGTCACAGAGGAGAGAGAGAGAGGCGGGTCGGAAAACAAGTGTACCGGTAAATAACCCCCAAATGTTTTGACCACAGCAATCATCACTGAACATTGGATGCTGACCCTCACTGTTTAAGTCGACTTGTTTATCTGAAGGCTTCCGGTCAAGCATCCACGCCATTTGGTACTCCGTCGTGTCGCGTTCGTGCACGATCCCTAGCCAGCCAGCTAAGCAATCATCTCGCACTCAGATTTCGTCACGAAATATATCTCGTAATTTGGACGATCCATTGGGGTGTTTTGCTTTGTCTTCGGTCTACGCGGAACGAATACTATGAAAGTTGTGGGTATTAGATCTTGCATTAGTATACTTCGTACTACCCGTGAGCGTCAATACCGTCAGCCTCTAAACAAGCGATAATGAGTAGTGTGTTTACGTGAACATCACTCGCTGAAGACGTGTTCAACAAAACAAGCACCTACTTAATTCACTCAATCATTACTCAGTGAAATAAAAGCTCTGTTAAAACTCTGGACATTTCATTACGCAGTTAATTGCATAATCACTTGCTCGCTTGTTTGCTGGCCTCCTCCATTACTGTTTTACTGACTTGATTACGTGCTTACGTGCTTACTGACTGACTGCCCGCCTGCCTGACTAGCGAACGGCTGAATGACCATTTTTGATGGATGCTGGTTTATTTGCCCGAATATCTCAATCATATTTTCGTATGCTTTAAATTCCATTCAGCAGAGATTTATGCCTGAATTCAACTGGCAGAAATCAACACGCCACATCATTCACTGCCTAGCTGACCAACTCCCTCCATGACTCACTCACTCATTTACTTACTCACTCCCTCCCTCCCTCCCTCCCTTACTTAGCCACTTACTGGCTTTCTCACTCTCTCTCTCTCTCACACACTGGCTGACTGCACGCCTACTCGACTGGCCAACAGCCTGACGAACTGTCTCACTGACCAAATGACCAACCGATGAAGCAACGAAGTATCTGGTTGGAACACAGAGGAATTTACACAAGATGGTTGGATGCTAATTTCGGTGAGCGGGAGGGGAGGGGAGGGGAGGGGAGAATCAGAGCTTCGCTGATTGACAGACAATTGACTGAAAAAGAAGAAGTCTGAAAGGTGTGATTTGGATAATGCAAGTGTATTTATTATTAGTAAGTTGTACAGAGGATATCTATCTAAAAGTACACATTGTCCACCGTCTTCAGATCAATGATGACAGGATTTTCTTCACGCAGGGAAGCTTGTATGAATAATGAGGTGTTCTGTTTAATTAGTCAATTGATGTCTGCTGCGTTAATGTTTAATGTCTTCGGCAGCCTTTACAGCAGCCTCCTGGACAATTTCCACCTCGGCATCCACGGCATCCACAACACCCTCCACGGCATTTAGGGCATCCACCAGGACAGCCAGGACAACCACTGTTTGCTGCTGCTGCTGCTGGTTCTGGAACTGGACCTGCAATAACTGAAATCACAAAACAACAAAACACCACAATTAAATACTCAGCCATTACTTGCTTCATACATTCACTCACTCACTCAGCCATTCACCACCCACCCACCCACCCACCCACTCACTCACTCACTCACTGACCCACTGACTCACTCTGTCACCAACTCAATCACTCCCTCATTCATTGTTTCATCAACTAAGGTAGCATGTAATGACATCATTTCTACTGAGTGAATGTGTTCTTTGTCTGTCTGCATTGTCTATCTCTTCTCTCATGTCAACGAGTGATCATGGTCATGACGTTGATGTTGATGATGACGTGGAGTAGGAAGAGGAGCAGTAGGAAGACTTACCTCCCATTTCGAATCCCAGTGATGCAACGAGTACAACTAAGACGAGCTGAAATGAAAATGCCCATCGGGAAGGAAGGCATGCAATGTTATACAACCAGAGTATTCTAACATACAGTGAACATCTGCATTGTCGTTTACTGTGAAGAACTGTTCAACTTGAAGCTGACTACTCACATACACCGTGCTTTTTATACTCCTCGAAGTTAACCTGTCGAGCGAACCCGTGGTCACACTCGAAGTCAGCTGATCAGTAATCAATCAGCAGAATCAATGAGTACGCGTAATGTGAAATGGTTCGATTGCCATGCTCACTCGAACGATCGACCGATCACTCGTTTGGAAGATCGATGACTTGTTCACCAGGTGGCTGACTCGCTCACTCGCCTGCCTGGCAGTTCGTTTTTCCCTTTCACCTATTCACTATGTGATGAATAAATAAGTCATCCTTGTATTTGCGATTCAGTCCGTCATCACATCTGGTTTGTTGATTGGTTGGTTGGTTCGTCCGTCCGTCCGTTGGTTGATTAGTTCGTCAGCTCGTTGCTTATTCATTTAGTTGGTGGGTCGATGCATGTGTCTTGATCCCCACTTTGGAATAGCTTCAATTGTTGATTGATTGACTGGTTGACTGACATGCATAAATTGGAAAGCACTTTGCATTCTGCAATTCTTAAATGCAAACTTTGCTTAGTCGGCGTTATTCGGCGGACAAAGCGAGATAGCTGGCTAGCTCGCTGTGCGAAAATTCTCAGCGAAATCTGGGAACAGACAGTCTTATTAATTCTAGTATAAATCGGATGCATTCCAGAGCTGTGAATCAATCTCACATTCACACACACACATTGACTGCTCTGTCGCGTCATCTCGACATCTCACATTCATCGACAAGCTATTCACACACTCACCACATCCTTCCTATTCTCTGTCTCTGTTTCAAACCCCGTCTCCCCTATCTATGTCTCTTGAATTCATCGTAGTTATGCATCAACTTGTAAGCAATGAAGATGCACAATGAAGATTCACATTGATGTGGAGAAATATTTGACAAGATAATGTGTGAAGATGATGAGTGAGCAGAAGTAAGAACAGTTGAATTGATTGAATGATTGGTTGATTGATGTAATTGGTGAAATGCTTCCTGATTGGTCAGTCGAGTAGGCGTGCAGTCGCCAGTGTGAGAGAGAGAGAGAAAGCCAGTAAGTGGATAAGTAAGGGAGGGGAGTGGGAGTGAGTCAGTAAATGAGTGAGTCAGTGAGTGAGTGAGTGAGTGAGTGAGTCATGGAGGGAGATGGTGAGCTAGGCATTGAATGATGTGGCGTGTTAATTTCTGCCAGTTGAATTGAGGAGTAAATCTCTGCTGAATGGAATTTAAAGTATACGAAAATATGATTCAGATATTCGGGCAAATAGACCAGCATCCATCCAAAATGGTTAGTCAGCCATTCAGTAGTCAGGCAGTCGGGCAGTCAGTCAGTCAAACAGTTAGCACACAAGCACGTAATCAAGTCAGTAAAAAAGTAATTGACTAAGCCAGCCAGCAAGCAAGCAAGTGATTATGCAAGTAACTACGTAATGAAATGTCCAGATTTTTAACAGAGCACTTATTTCACTGAGTAATGATTGAGTGAATTAAGTAGGTGCTTGTTTTGTTGAACACGTCTTCACGTGAACACACTACTCATTATCGCTTGTTCAGAGGCTGACGGTATTGACGTTCACGGATGGTACGAAGTAAACTAACGCAAGATCTAATACCCACAACTTTATAGTATTCGGATATATAAACCAGCATCTATCCAATATAGTCAGTCAGCCATTCAGTAGTCAGGTATGCGTGCAGTTAGTCAGTATACACGCAATGAATTCTGAAACTCAGTAATTTTGTAATAAGTTGAGATTACTGGAATATAGATTTTGACTTTGGTTAACTTCTGTTTGTTTACATGCTGCACAGATTGCCTTATGGATTGGTTTCCCTAATTCAAACCAAATTACCTTCTCTTTGGTCATTACGATTTTTAGGGGTGAAATTTATATGGCGTTTCCTGTTTTATAAAGCTTGGGGAACACAATCATCCAACGAGTGGACGAAAAATAGTCATCCACATCTTATCCTGATTTTATACACTAATATCAGCCAAAATTACAGTCTACAATACAAAACTGTTTGCAATGAATTTTGAAGTAGGGAGAATTTGCCGCAAGGGTGCTCTTATGAACATGTATGTTTATATATATACAGTTTATATTCATTATTCAATCACGGAGTGTGTGATTTTTGTTTACATCAAACGGCCAAAAATAGCATGTTCAAATAGATACATTGTTTTCTACTGCTAAAGGCGAATTGAACTGTGGGCATACGTGGGTATCATATTCCGTTGGAACACATTGTGTGATCGAACCGCCGCAGTGTAATGCTCTACGGATGAGGTGGATGGATAAATAGTGTTAATGAGTACTGAGATAATGTTTAGGCTTTGTACTGAATACTTTTAACCGAATGAAAGCGATGCATTTCGAAAATGTCAGCAAATGCATGTGTGATATCCAATATGGGTAACGATGTGTTACACCAGGAAGATGTCAACAGCAAAGTAGGTGCATACTCTGAACTAGTGCAATGCATATGCCACACCCGCTGTGTAGGTGATCCGAATATTCTTAATCTACATAGAAATAAGATGAAATATATTGTTGCACTACATAACGCGAATTCACATCAATCAGTCACTCCTAGTCAGATGTGATCCTAAAGTCAGATGGTCATGCTTATTAAGTACACAGTAACTAACTCTCACCGTTCATTAGCTGATGATAAGAATGAAGAAAACATACGTGTCTTTGTTATTTACCCACGTGAATAAACACCGATTAATTTTAATACCGTCAATAGCCGTTAATCATCATGAATGTATCCATGCTGTTATTGAGGTTATCTCACATATTGACACAGCGATTCTCGTTGAGGAATGCTCATATTCACCATAGAATGCTTCATTCTACACAATAACATTGAATAATGTGATGATGGCTTGCGGTTGGACACTGCATTCAACAAATGATATTCCACATAGTCCATACCTCAGAACACGACACAGATTAATGGACGTGTACAGTTGAATGACATTAATTGACATGAGACCAATGGAAAAATTTACCACTTGAACGTCATCAATCGAGTTATCCATACTACCACATGCGAATCTGTGGACAAAAGCAATCTCTTTGTGCTTATTTATGTATGTCTGTAACTGTCATCACTGTCTAATCACTGAGCTTAGGTAGTTACAAGTGGGTTTAATACTCTGTGAGATTACTCTCAGTTGGTCTGTCACATAGAATACATCCCCACCGAATTTTGATTGTTTTGATTGACGCTGATTAATTCAGTCCATGAGATGATGATGACAGACTGTTTGTCTTACCAAGTACACTATAATACAGTACACCTGTCGACTCAGTTGACACTCGGAAGACATGGTTTATTTCGTGTGTATTCATGTTGTTACTGCGCTTGTCTCATTTACATTGATAGAGTCATTCACTGTGTTCGAATGCTTTCATTCACAGTCGAATATTTCATTAAACTCAATGATAGTAGCTAATGGAGTGATTACTAAACTATTCCTCTTGTACGTCTAACGAAGGTTAACATTTTCCTCTGTTTTCAACTGTTGTTTGTGATTCTGTCACACATTTATTTATTGTCGTCAGTGAAAACTCACCTAGAACAATGTCAAAGTGTGATGGAGAATAACTTACACACTCGCATGTTAATGCTGCATCAAGAGAGACTATGACATAGGTGGTGGTTATTTAGTCAACGACTCGAAGGATTGTCAATAAAGAATCACATTACCATCTGGCTGTTATTAAAAGTACACTGTGTGACAAATTTTGTGTTGGGATGAAGCAATGGAGAGGACACACTCTGTGTATCCATGGTATCCATCGCACTGGAATCATGTGCATATTTTGAATCTTGGTTGTGTAGCATTCTGAGCATTGTTACAGTTAGGTTAATAAAATCACGGCATCTACATTTTGTTTCACCAAGTAGTAAGATGTCTTCGTTATGAGCACTTTCAGTTTTCTCAGGTCGATGAACTTTCTGTAGTACCAGGTACACCTTCTCAGTACACTGACCTGAATCCTATTGTGGATACACGGTAGTCACTTCCAGTCAGCTTTCAGGCGGAATACTCACTTATATTTCCCTTTTCGTCAGGGAGTAATTAAATATGCATATATTTGGATTCAGGATTCAATTATTCCCATTGGTAAGCACTTTGTCAGCAATTTATATCTAACCATTCACAAATTTACTGCTGGAATCCTAAGGCCAACTAATTGCATACGAATTAAGAAATCATGGATTTACTCAACATCATTATTCGTTGAGTATGAGAAGCAGTTATAGCAAGCAAGAAGGAAATACCAACGATTTGTCATCACATTAGATCAAATAGAATAGTCACTAATGTTTCCTGACTAAAATACATTCATGTATTAAACCTTGAACACCAAATACACACAGTACTGGTGTCCACATTAAAGCAGTTTTATTTCCTTATGTATGAATATTATAGTGGTTCAATTCGATTTTCATAAGCGATGTGTAAGTGACACCTTCATCAAACCTAGGGATGAAATTAATTTAGTTCACCGTAGTTGGGTGAGGTCATGTGGCATAGGCAAAGACCATTGATCAAATGAATGATGAGACTGTTCTGGAACATGTCACAGAAATCTGTTTCTCAAGCAAGAATTCCAGTATCTTGCCACGATAACATCTCAGGTCGAATGAAATTAATGAGTTGCTCACTATTAACCAAAGACGGTCAACTGATCACAATCCATTTTTCCATCTAATGTCCAGTGCTTGATATCATAAGAAATCTACAAAGTGAATGGGATTTCAAGAGAGGCCATGGATACTGTAACCACATGACGATTACGACATTCTAAACGAAGTTATTATCTCATCATATCATCATTGTTGCTATGTGAAGAATTCCGGTTTATAGGTGAAGGAAAGAAAGACGTCATGTATGCAAACTAGTTTTTGTCCTGGTGAAAACTTCAACATTCAAATGATAAAGCCAGTGTTTTCGTAGCTTCATTTCATGTGCACAATATCGTATACTACCCACTAGGAATCAGTAGTATGAATGCTTCCAGGAAATTAAGAATCGACGGTGACACCATCTGAGATAATGTTTCGTTTACAGATTATTGGTATTTGTAGCTGGCTTTCTGAATAAAAGGATTCTGATTTCATCTTCTATTATCCTCCAATTCATTACTTTATGACCATCTACATAGTAATAAAGCCAAACATGTAAAATGTGAATGGCTTTATGTAAGAATCATAATAATAATAATAATTTGCTTTATTCCAAAACAGTACTTTTGATACAGAATGGAATTCTCAGCATTTTTAATACAGTATTGCATCCAGTTAGTACATTATCAATAAATAGAATTCTACATAGATTAAGGAAATCTTATTTCATTATGACAACAACATATTGGGATGTCAGTAGCAAAGCCAAAGCTGAACAATGTTTGAAAGTGTTAGAAAAGTAGGTGCTGTCATATTTACTGGCGTAAGCGAGAGAAAGAAACAAAGCAGCACATAACGGAAAGAAAGAGAGAGAGAATAGGAAAAGAAAGAAAGAAAATGTTGTACCTGTAAATGATATGAGTTGGAAAGACGAGGTCCACATATACTACTGACTATTTAATGAATTATAGGTGTCACGCCTAATGCTTTCTTTATCGCGCGGAACACGAGCTAACTAGGGTATGGTTGAGTTTTTGTACTTCCTGGTGCGAGCATATAGTTTTACACTTCATGCTTCATTTGTGTTCTAGTTTATAGTAATGAAATGAGATGGAATATTTTTGATTGTAATTATTATAATGGATGTTTTAATAAAAAAGAAAACTGGTACTGGAAAGTTACTCTTACTTGACGTACGGAGTCGGATTTGATCCACTAAGCAACTAATCCACTGTGCGTGCTGTGTCTAAAGTAGAGATCGGCTGATTAAATCAAATTCGCCGTTAATCAAATCGAATCTCTTCACACATATATATCTGAAGTAGAGAGAAATGCTTCTCAAAGACTTTACGCCATTGATGAACTTCCTCAGAACTTGAAGGATTTATTTATTGGCTACGTTAATGAAGTTATGAAAACTCGAAAAAGCGAGAAATTGATATTATTAACCAAAAGACTAGATACAGAAACGACTGAAACTAATTTTCCAGTTGACTACAACCGACAGGTTTTCAATGTTTCCTCTGTATGCTCAGATAAAACACAACTTGAAGCTTCATCTCTCGGTTTAAAATTCTGTGACAGACGTAATCAGGATGACAATTTAGAGAGTGATGTTCGATTTGAAAACCTATTTGACCAGACAATCGACCTAACTTCTTCGTTCAAGTATGAGCATTACGTCCTCTCAAGAAGAACAAAAATCTGATAACAAAAAGACCTGATAAAGAATCTAGTACAATTATCATGAATAAGAGTGATTATGTAGACAAGATGAAGCTCTTTCTAAGCGACCATACGAAATTTCAAAAGGTGAGTAGCTGTAAACACGCAACTGAGGCAACCGAACGCCAAATAGCTAAGACACTAAAATACAAGTTGAGAGTAATCTGATTCCTAAGGATACACTCGACGAATTGAAACCCTCGGGTACGCACACACCAAAACTTTTTGATTCACCGAAAGTCCACAAGCCCGGAGTACCACTACATCCCATCATAGATATGTGTCAATCTCCCCATCATTCTACAGCAAAGTGGTTGGTAAAGGCATTGGAACCGTTACATCATGAATTAGTAAAATTCAGAGTAAAAGACTTAAGTGGCTTTGTAGAAACTACCTAGAGCCTGAATGTAAAGGGAAAGAAAATAATGTCACTGGATGAAGCACCATTATTCATCAACTTCCCATTGCTCGAAACAGCCAACTACTTATGTGAACAACTGATACAACGAAAGATAGATGTAGAAATCCCATCGGAAAAAGTCAAGGAATTATTATTGAAATGCACTATGAATGTTCAGTTGTGTTCGACAATGATTTTTATAGACAAGTTGATGGTTTTGTCATGGGATCACCTATGGACCTTATGCTGGTGGTTATTTTCCTGGCAAAGCTTGAAAATGGCCCACTCATAGACACGGTTAAAGGGATTGACTATTATTGTCAATACGTAGATTATACCTTCATCGTTTGGGATAGAAATCCTTATAAATAAAAGCTTCTGAATGCTGTTAATAGTGTTCACCCAGCTATTCAGTTTACATGTGGGGAAGAAGAAAATAACAGTATACCTTTCCTAGACGTCCTCCTTACCATGAAGACAGATGGATATCTACGAAGGAGCTTATTTAGAAAGAAAACTTGGACGGACCAGTACACCCATTTTCAAAGCTTCACACCGATTCAATACAAAGAAACTTAGTTAAGTGTCTTAGTCATAGAATAAAACGCATATGCTCAGAGGAATGTATTTAGGAGGAAATGTGAAAACTGAAACTTACACTGATATAAGAATAAAACTTGTGCACTGTGGTAGAGTGTAATTCCATTATGGGTAAATTTTGTTTTGATAAAGTCTCACAGTGTTATACAGTAATATGATTATGAGCAATAAATTGTGCTCGAAACGTCATCAGTAAAGATTACTGTATAACACTGTGAGACTTTATCAAAACAAAATTTACCCATAATGGAATGAAACTTACTCTGCAAGAAAATCGATATCCAGAGAACTTCCTAAAAAGTACAAGTCAATACCTAGAGTTCTTGTGAGGGTGGATACCGTAGATAAGAAATTTATGTATCACAAGTTAAGTTACAAAGAGGAAATTGCAGCTGACATTCTAAAATGTCGACTTAACAGAGCAGTAGTCAAAACATCTCCTGCATCTAAACTGGTACTCAACTTTTCAACTAAACCAGTACTCGCACAACGAGTCAAGGATAATTATCAAAGATGACATCATCAATGTGTATCTATGAAATCAACTACTCATATGGAGCTAGTTACGTTGGCCGTACTCAGAGGGCTTTATTCATGCGCGCGTGAACATGTACCTTTATGGTTGAGTAAAGGGGTAACCAAATGCGTAAATAGTGCAGACTTAGCCCACTTGATAGATACTGGACACTCGATAAAACTTGACTAGGCGTTCTCAGTTATTTACAGACATCCTGGTAATCTATCGAGGAGCTCGATTACGTCTTCTATCAGTAGCTGAAGTGGTTGCAATCAAGACCAGAAGACCGACTCTTTGTATACAGAGGAAGTACGTTCAACCTCTGTCTTTATCTTGGCCTACAATAAGGCCAACAAATCTTCCATATGGAAAACAGAAAGATTGAGCGGAGAAATATTTACTTTTCAATTAGATCCTCATCTCTGGCTCTACTCTAATATATCCACCTTGAAGGAACTTATTTTAAGATGTACAATGAATGTTCATTTCTTATTCAATAAGGAATAATACAGACAAATTGATGGTGTAGCTATGGGTTCACCATTAGGTCCAATCCTAGCTGATTTTTTCCTCGCTAAATTAGAGAATGGACCATTGAAAGGAGTAATTAATGACATGGATTTCTACTGTCGATATATGGATGATACATTTGTGGTTATGAAAGATGAGAATTATGCAATGAATATCCTTGACAAGTTTAATGATGCACATTCAGCAATAAACTTTACCATAGAGAAAGAAAGTAATGACAGTATCTCATTCCTAGACGTCTTCATGGCAAAGAAAGAAGATGGCACACTAAGAAGGAGTGTGTATAGGAAACCTACAACAACAGGTCAGTACACTCATTTTTTGAGTTTTGTACCTTTGAAATATAAACGTAACCTGGTAAAGTGTCTGGTTCATAGGGCTAAGTTAATCTGTTCAGACGACTGCCTCAATGAGGAGCTTAAGATTATTAAAGAATTACTTAGAAAAAATGGTTATCCAGATAAATTTATTGAGAAGAATATGAATTCAGCACCAAAGACAGTCAGTATTGCTACAGTTCCGAAAAAACCAATGTTCATAAAATTGCAGTTCCTCGGTGACAACATCAGCGAAATAATAACACAACGCTTGAAGAATGCAGTTAAAAGAGCTTATTATGCAGCAGAGGTACGTTGTCTCTTCAAAACCACCCCTATTCTATGTTCCAGAAATAAGGATAAACTACCTAATTTTGCCTCTTCTATGTGTATCTACCAGTTTGACTGCAGCTGCGGAGCCAGCTACATTGGGCGTACAATTAGGCAGGTTCATCGTCGTATTTCCGAA
This sequence comes from Trichobilharzia szidati, assembly GCA_944472155.2. NCBI lineage: Eukaryota > Metazoa > Platyhelminthes > Trematoda > Strigeidida > Schistosomatidae > Trichobilharzia > Trichobilharzia szidati. Next base: position 31,308,999 of record OX235273.1, read on the forward strand.
CATCATCCATCATGGTTAAGCAAGGGACAAACAAGATCTATTCGTAGTTCTATTTTAGCACACCTTGTTGATACTGAGCACAAAGTTGATGTTAATACTGCATTTAAAATTATTTATCGCATTCCGATTAATCTTAACTTTGCTCTACGAATTCGTCTTCTACAGACAGCTGGGGCAATCGGAATCCACCTGAAGAAGCCAAGCCTATGTGTTCAGAAGAAATTTGTACAGCCACTTTCCTTACCGTGGCCATCGTTACAAGAATGCATAAACAGGACTACGTCGCCCCCTCCCCCTAAACCTATAAAAATTATAATTGTCCAAATTATTTTATTTTTATTTTGACCACTTCATCTTTAATTACGTGTTATCCTTGTAAAATTAATTTATTCTAACCATTTCTACCTTTTAAATGTGTATTGATTTTCTTCGTTAATTATCAACCCATTGACATTTTGACACTGTTTAATTATTGTTAACAAACATATCACCACTTGTTTGGTAAACTGTTGTGTATTGTAAAAATGCTATATATATAAGAGTAGAGCCAGAGATGAGGATCTAATTGAAAAGTAAATATTTCTTCGCCCAATCTTTCTGTTAACCAAATGTCTAAATGGGGATTTTTTCTATATTGAAATCTTCCATAAACATTAGCACTTTCAATTCCTATCACAATTTTCTTTTCTTCTTCTTCTATTCCTTTGTTTCATGAACAGACGTTCATTTTCTACTTTTATTATTTCATGACCTTTCTTAGGTTCATGACCTTAGGTTTAAGTGATGCTTGTCTAAGTTGTTATCGTATTTACAAAATCGTGTTCATTTCACTTCACCAAATTCATTATTATTATTTTTATTATTATTGAAAACCACTCACCAATAGTACTTTTAAGTTTACACCACACCACATTTATTATTTTACAATTATTATTAATTGGATAACGTTATTAGAAGACAGAGATTATCTTAAAAAATGTGATGTATTTGGGCTTCACATTTCGAACAACCTGTTCACACATATACTTGTCAAGTCGATATATATGAAAAGTCAATTAGTCTTTAAACCTATAATCTATGCCGCCCTTAAGAATAATGTCTCCATCAAATTACCATATAACGGGGAAATAAACAGTAGGATTTTGAGACAAAGGTTGAATTCGATCATCCGTAGAACCTACTATGCAGCCCAGCTTGTAATTGTCAAAGAAGCTAAAAATATGCTTCACTGCAAACCTCAAAAGTGCACAAGTGATTATATCACATCCCACACAATTTACCAATTTTCGTGTGTGTGTGGACATACATACATAGGGAGGAGTAATCGCGCGTTGCACGTGAGGGTGGGAGAGCATATCCCAAAATGGTTAGAAAAACAGATGAATTGTGAAAAGCCAATAGATGCAGGTGTCAGACTATCAACTTCGTCTATAGCTAAACATCTAATCCAGATGAACCATAAGATTGATGTTAACTCAGCCTTTAAGGTCTCATAAAACGGTCAAGGGAGCTTATTGAAATACACTGAGACTATAGCTAGTCATAAACTTCATTGCCCTTAATTTTTTCATATATATCGACTTGACAAGTAAATGTGTGATCAGGTTGTTCGAAATGTATAGCGCAAATACATCACATTTTTCAGATAATCTCCGTCTTCTAATAACGCTATCCAAATTTTTAAAGGGACTAACTGTTCTAAATCGTTATTATTGTCGTTATTTTCAATCTTGAACTTATGTGTAGTCCACCACATCCATTGGTTTATTTTCTGTAGTATTCATATTTTCTCACACTTTGGTTACACTCCCTCTCGAAACCGGTATTTTGTTGATTATATTTAAATGTATACACACGCAACATTAAATTAAATTATTTCATCTGATTTTATTCATGTTCTCATTGACCATGCATAATAAAAAATAACTGACTTTTATTCCATCCCGTCTTGTACTTGTTCTACGATGCACTTTCTGATATGATTCTAATTTGCCTTTACTGGCTGACTGGCAATTGTATGCTTAAATTAATCGATTTATAATTGTAGAGCCTGAAGAAGAATTTATTGAAAGCACAATTGTTCGCTCTAACTAATTGGTTATGAACAAATTATGGGAATATTCAAGTTACTGAAATTTATAATGGACAAATTGGTTAGCAGTTCGCAATCTGCACAGTCTGACTGTTGAAATTTCACCATAGTACTTTCCTTTTGAAACCAAGTTATTCAGATCACAATGACTGATCTGTTTGATACCATAAATAATAATGAAGAAGGCTAACAAATAAGTGGTATGCAACTACTCCTCTCTATCAATCAGTAGTATAGAGTTCTATGCAACTAGGCTTATTAGGATATGCTGATGTCATTAAAGTCAGTTGACTTAACTAGACACTCTCAAATGTTGTTATCCTCAAATGAAAACATTTTGTGTAAGCTTGATCACGAATAGGACATGTATGACTGGATGATTGAATAAAGACACAGTAATTAAGCCGCATTTCTTTTGATGTCTTCATAATTCATGCCTTGTGTCCAGATTCCCTTCAGTTTGTAATTTGCACGTCGATGGATACAGGACTGGAGGTATTAATGGCTGTATGGCTGAAATCAGAGTCTCTGTTCAGTACGTATAGGTTAGTGAATGGTATTGTTTCGGTTGCAAAGTGAGAAGCATAGCATGCGTATCCGCTATATTCATTCATGGTGGAACTGACAAACACTAGGATAACAGCACCATCGACGTGGATGAATGGTGACGCCATATGACCACACTAACGTGGGAGAGAGTCGCTTCATATGTTATTAAGTTTATACTACCATGAACAAAAATCAACCAAATATAACATGCATCCATTTAGTTGTCAAGTCATCCCATCACCTGCGTGCAACTTCAGCCCGAATCATCAGAAATCAGTCACTCCATGTGTAGACACTTACATATCTAAGTGAAAATAAAGCTTATGTGGTTCAGGGTCAGGTCACCAATTTGCATTACAATAGCGCTAGTTTGTGTGACTGGCAATACATTTTCTCATAACAGATGATAGCAGCACGAATAACGTGAATGAGAGTGTAATCCGTAGGTATGCAACTGAGACAGCGGTTGTTCCTACAACTTTTTCCATCTGGCATTGTTTGCTACTTACCTAGTTGTACCTGTCATCGCTCTGTTCTAATCATCCTCATGTATAGATGCCATATTGCGGAGAAGTTTACTCCCCAATCAGTTTATTGTGATATTTCGAATTAAGATTATTTTGGCCTACAATAAAAGTTAATTAGAAAGAAGCATTTTCGACTACTGGAAATAAAAGCATTTTGCTTAGGATCTAAATATTGAATAAATAATACTTAAACCGAATTTTCTATCAAAATAGATATGGCGACAAGACGTGAAAGTGAGTTATCCATGGAGATATTATACTGGAATGGAATGGTATGTTGCGTTTTTCCATACGTCTTGAGAAGAGCCTTGTGATCTAAGTTATTCTTAGTTTTGAAATGTTTTCAGATGGAGTGATGATGAATAGAAACAAACTAATTTTTTATGACTACGTTGTGATTACTGGGAAAATTTAATCTTTTGTTTATTAAAACTGTAGTTTTATGGATACTGATTCTTTGACATAGAAGGGGTTAGAAACTACAATAAACTAAGTGAGCTCAGTGACATTAGATAATTGACACGATTGAGCAGAGATCAACTTTACTCGAAAACTCCGGTAATTTTATTTGACCTCTTCTCAATCCTATTTATGTTGTCCCTCTAATTAAATGTACTCTGAGTTCAAAAGTATCAATACGCCAGATTTGGCAAAAGACACTACATTCACGTAAGGCGTGTCTGAGTACTTCAGCAGCTAATATCGTATAGGGAAATCAGAATCACTATGAATATATTATTATTTTTGTGGTGAATGAAAAATAATAAAATAAAGTGAAGTGTTGTTAACAATTGGTAGTAAACATCACATAACAGTCATCTAAGAGGCAGTTCATACCCAACAGATACTACACATATTAATGTTATGTATCATCAGTTTATATATATCCAAACGAAGTTCACTTCTAACAGTTTGAAAAAATTTGGGGATTGGTATATAATATTCATTATAATAAAAGGTTTTCTTGTATTTCCCAATGAATGAAAAAACAAAACGATATTGCTGCTTTCACTGACGTTTCGCTATTTAATGCTAATAGCTTTATCAAAGTATCATTAAACCAGAATGTACAAAATCTCAACATATATATAACAAAGAGTTAGGAGGTGAGAAAATAGACTTAGGTCAAGTTAAAAGGACATATTGGATGTCAAAAGAACAATGAAAATCACTAAACCAAATAACAGAGGTAATAGTACATCTGCTATGGTATCAAAACAAAGTTTACCAACTTGATCATCGTTCCTCAGTATGGGGTCATTTTTCGTTGTCGAATTGGCCAATTGGTAAAGATAACAAAACCAGGTGTAGATTGTTGGATTTCATAAGTGTGTACAATTATAACAGCAGCGTGTGTTTACATAGTGAACTTGCATATCACATTCGTGTTGATTTTGTCACTTCATGGGGGAGGGAGGTGTTGTAACCATGTTAAATTCTGTTTTAGTCCGTCATTCCTATTCAGGCAATTTGGATTCCACTTGATATGAAGTGCTTCTGATATTAGACGTTCTTTGTGATTTCTGAAGTGCTTTTTTGGCTTATTTCAATATTGTCGAAATCAATTTTGTGGCCTGATTCTATAGCTTGTAGACCTATGGCTGATGATTTTTCAAGGTTTTCTAGTTCAACCGGATTTCTCGATGGTCGACCAGATGCTCTAAGGTGTTCATTTCCTCTGATTTTGATTTCTCGAGATGTTTTTCCGAAGTATGTCGCATCACATTCCAAGCATTTTATTTTATAGATGCAATTAGATAGAGAATCTTTAGTGATATGGTCTTTTATATGGACAAGGTTTTTTCACAGTGTTTCTGATGTTTTGAAGAAAACTCTAATGTCGAGCTTATTGAGTAGCCTTCTGATATCGTCTGACATCTCTGCTCTGTATGGAATGACAACTGTTGAGGGCCATGTTTTCAGAATAAGTTTTCGACCATACTTGATGTCAGTGTTGATTTTGTTGGTGAAGTTCGTGGGGTAGTTGTTTTGGTAATTTCTTCTAAGTTACGTGAAAAAGTTTAAATGTAAACATTTTTTATCATCACATTTCCTTACAGACAGGATACGATACAAGGAATCATGTGCAGAGGTCCTCTCATTTAAGGTGCAATTCATGTGTAGTTTAATCAGGCTGACCAGCTGAAAGGCATGACCATTTCACCTGACTCTTTCACAACTTCTCTTACCAGTTATGAACATGTTTCGTTAAAGGTTTTCCCAATTATATTTAATTTGATGTTGTTTTCATAATGAAAGAAGGAATGATAACTGAAAGATAAATACTTCAAAATGGTCCTCTATTATTTCTGATTTTTACTGGATCCAAAACACTGGCCATTGTATTTATCTTTATCCTTCTATCCGCCGGTGCAACACATGATAAACCATTTATTGGATATACTTTCCTATGCTTATATGTAAGTTATATTTTACTTGCACACAGTGAGTGATATTATTCATGCTTCGTTTTTGTATTTATTTGCTTATATGTACAATTACAAAAAATTGAGGTAACATTCTGTCATAAAACGACATTTTCATTGATGTGATTGAGCGCTGATATAGAATCTTTTTGGGTGTATATCCTTGAAAAGTAGAAACAAAAGTAATGGATCTTTACTCACCATTCCGAGCTCACATTCATGACTAGCATAACCCATGTAGGCTTTGATAAACTCTTCTGGATATCTATTTCTGCTTTGAATATCCTGAAGGATGTGGTGTTTTTCCTCTACAGAGTCTTCGAAGAAAAACTGATATTGCTTTAATTGTCAATTTCTTAGTCACATCAATTTTGTATTTCATTGATAGGAAGCTGAGGAAGTGTATATGCTCAGTTTTGGATCCATCCCGTCTTCACGTGGGTGAGTCGTCGAGGAAGTGTAAAAAGTGATTCTATTGTCTTTCGTTAATTAAATGCACCCCTGTGCGAGCATTATTGTGTTCGTAATATATTTTACATTAAATAATGTAACACAGTATGCAAACCTCAAACTGTGAAGACTCTGTTGCTGAATGTCCTCTACGACATGGTCTCTTTTTGTCAATACGTAAAACAGCAAAACTGTATCAAAGATGATTCACGTTTAGATTCACCAGCGTTTGAAGGCCAAACTTGAATGTATTCGAATAAACACTGTTCGGTAGTGAAGAGCATATAAGAAAAGCGTATACAGCAGAAAATATTTATATGTAAGAAATTAATTAACATACATGAGACAGACTATTAATAAACTAGATTGGTTGAAATAGCAGTCAGAAGTTATGGTTCTGATGTGACAAATATAATCATACTATCAGCTAGTAGTAAGTAGTATGATTTGGATATAGAAGATAGAGGATAAAGGACAGATAGGAAGAGTATTAACACCTATGTAATGATACTATACTTGCATTTTCATATTTCAACTTCCAAAGGATCATTTCACATTTTTGCTGAAAACGTTTCGGCAAATATAGAAACTGGTGGAGATTTCATGGCCACTGCATAAACCTTGCTGTATATTTCACTTTTAGACACGGACTGGATATTCGACATACATTGGAGCAGTTACGGCTTCAGATAAATTTTAAGCTTTGCATGTGTACAAGCTTCTTTCTATGATCTGTTCATAGATACAGCTAAGAGTTTCCAAATGAAGTACCTGAGTGAAGCAAACTCAAAAGATGCAACACGCCTCATAACTACAACCGGATTGTGAAAATAGCCAATAATCCCGAAAGTATACAAGACACCGTTATAAACAAAGTTGAAAATATTCATATATCTCTTGACCAAATACCCAGAGAAGAGTCAGACTCGGTTAAATATGTACCCACAAGTACGTAGATAGCCAGCTAGCAAGCAATCTCACTTTGTCCGCCGAATAACGCCGACTAAGCAAAGTTTGCATCTAAGAATTGCAGAATGCAAAGTGCTTTCCAATTCATGCATGTCAGTCAACCAGTCAATCAATCAATTGAAACTATTCAAAAATGGGGATTAAGACATATGCATCGGCCCACTAACGAAATGAATAACCAACGAGCTGACGAACTAATCAACCAACGGACGGACGGACGACGAACCAACCAACCAACCAACCAGATGCAATGACGGACTGAGTCGCAAATACAAGGATGACTTATTTATTCATCACATAGTGAATAGGTGAAAGGGAGAAACGAATTGCCAGGCAGGCGAGTGAGCAAGCAAGCGAGCGAGTGATTCAATCACCTGACGAACAAGTCATCGATCTTCCAAACGAGTGAGCGGTCGATCGTTCGAGTGAGCATGTCAATCGAACCATTTCACATTACGCGTACTCATTGATTCTGCTGATTGATTACTGATCAGCTGACTTCGAGTGTGACCACGGGTTCGCTCGACAGGTTAACTTCGAGGAGTATAAAAAGCACGGTGTATGTGAGTAGTCAGCTTCAAGTTGACAGTAAACAGTTCTTCACAGTAAACGACAATGCAGATGTTCACTGTATGTTAGAATACTCTGGTTGTGTAATATTGTATGCCTTCCTTCCTGATGGGCATTTTCATTTCAGCTCGTCTTAGTTGTACTCGTTGCATCACTGGGATTCGAAATGGGAGGTAAGTCTTCCTCCTGCGTCTCCTCCTGCTCCTCTTCCTACTCCACGTCATCATCAACATCAACGTCATGACCATGATCACTCGTTGACATAAGAGAAGAGATAGACAATGCAGACAGACAAATAACACATTCACTCAGTAGAAATGATGTCATTACATGCTACCTTAGTTGATGAGACAATGAATGAAGGAGTGACTGAGTTGGTGATAGAGTGAGTCAGTGGGTCAGTGAGTGAGTGAGTGAGTGAGTGGGTGGGTGGGTGGTGTGAGTGAGTGAGTGAATGTATGAAGCAAGTAATGACTGAGTATTTAATTGTGGTGTTTTGTTGTTTTGTGATTTCAGTTATTGCAGGTCCAGTTCCAGAACCAGCAGCAGCAGCAGCAAACAGTGGTTGTCCTGGCTGTCCTGGTGGATGCCCTAAATGCCGTGGAGGGTGTTGTGGATGCCGTGGATGCCGAGGTGGAAATTGTCCAGGAGGCTGCTGTAAAGGCTGCCGAAGACATTAAACATTAACGCAGCAGACATCAATTGACTAATTAAACAGAACACCTCATTATTCATACAAGCTTTCCTGCGTGAAGAAAATCCTGTCATCATTGATCTGAAGACGGTGGACAATGTGTACTTTTAGATAGATATCCTCTGTACAACTTACTAATAATAAATACACTTGCATTATCCAAATCACACCTTTCAGACTTCTTCTTTTTCACTCAATTGTCTGTCAATCAGCGAAGCTCTGATTCTCCCCTCCCCTCCCGCTCCCGCTCACCGAAATTAGCATCCAACCATCTTGTGTAAATTCCTCTGTGTTTCAACCAGATACTTCGTTGCTTCATCGGTTGGTCATTTAGTCAGTGAGACAGTTCGTCAGGCTGTTGGCCAGTCGAGTAGGCGTGCAGTCAGCCAGTGTGAGAGAGAGAAAGCCAGTAAGTGGCTAAGTAAGGGAGGGAGGGAGGGAGGAGTGAGTAAGTAAATGAGTGAGTGAGAGAGTGAGCGAGTCATGGAGGGAGTTGGTCAGCTAGGCAGTGAATGATGTGGCGTGTTGATTTCTGCCAGTTGAATTGAGGCGTAAATCTCTGCTGAATGGAATTTAAAGTATACGAAAATATGATTCAGATATTCTGGCAAATAGACCAGCATCCATCCAAAATGGTCAGTCAGCCATTCAGTAGTCAGGCAGGCGGGCAGTCAGTCAGTAAGCACGTAACCACTTAATCGATTCAGTAAAACAGTAATTGAGTAAGGCAGCGAGCAAGTGATTATGCAAGTAACTACGTAATGAAATGTCCAGATTTTTAACAGAGCACTTATTTCACTGAGTAATGATTGCGTGAATATTAGGTAGATGCTTGTTTAGTTGAACACGTCTTCAGCGAGCGATGTTCACATGAACATACTACTCATTATCGCTTGTTTAGAGGCTGACGGTATTGACGTTCACGGATAGTACGAAGTATACTAACGCAAGATCTAATACCCACAACTTTTATAGTATTCGTTCCGCGTAGACCAATGACAAAGCAAAACACCACAATGGATCGTCCAAATTACGAGATATATTTCGGGACGAAATCTGAGTGAGAGATGATTGCTCAGCTGGCTAGGGATCGTGCACGAACGTGACACGACGGAGTACTAAATGGCGTGGATGCTTGACCGGAAGCCTTCAGATAAACAAGTCGACTTAAACAGTCAGGGTCAGCATCCAATGTTCAGTGATGATTGCTGTGGTCAAAAAATTTGGGGAATTATTTACCGGTACACTTGTTTTCCGGCCCGTCTCTCTCTCTCTCCTCTGTGACTCTCTTCTCGCATTGAGGTGAAAATGTCTAATTCTAGTTCTCTTAATTGAATAATCAACTGATTAATCAATTGGTTAATTAATTAATTAACGCATTATTGCCAGGCCTGCTGTCTGATTATTATCATTATTGTTATCATCAATGATATTTTTGAATGAATGAATGAAAATTGTATTTAAAGGGTAGTTGTATTTCGATCTTCGCGAATTCCCGTTCTCTGGTGTGAATTTCGCTCACTATTCTCCTACCACACGACTAATTTCTACTACATAGAATCTCTCTTCTTCCTCGTGTCTTGTCATCCTGCCTATGAAACCGAATGTGACTAGTACTCACTTCGGACCGATTCTACTTAAGATCTACTAACTACAAAACAGTAGGAAATATCCTGTTTATTTAAATACCCTACGCTTATGCATATGTATAGAAAGATAGATATATAATAAATGTACATACAAACACACATACACGTACACATTCACATATACATAAGGATATGTGCACCTATACATACGTTGATTCACATACAAGATGAAGTCACTGACACACTGAATTCTCTGCAGACTCACACTTTCGATGAGGTTCAAACGATCCACATCTCCTTCCCTCTCTCTCTCTCCCGTTGTCCATCGCTGGCTTGCTGGTTCGCTCGCTGTCGCTCAGACACACACTGACTGACTGATACTCACATTGACACCAGCTAATCAACCTCCTTGCTGCTGCTGCTGCTGTTTCACGTCAACAAACATTGTGAAAACACACATTAGATAAACACATGAACATGCACGCCGTCACGCATGCACCAGTTGAAGACAGCTAGATTTGCCAGAAGACGTCAGATCTGATCCCACCTGCTCTGCTCTGCTTGGCTCACCTCTTCTCAGCTCAGCTCCACACCAAGTGAGCGATACAAACAAGTCTCCTATTCTCACAAATTCTCACATATATACAAGGAAGCATGGACGACGCGTGAAATGCTGACAAACACCTAATCATGGTCATGAATCACTTCGATCACCTTACTTCCAAACTACCTGCCTACCTGTTATATCTGCTGAGCTGCTAATTTGTATAACGGTAATGAACTCGACTGGTACGTTAATACGCCTATTTGTCCGTTGTACCTTCCGATTCACTGAGCCACGCAAATATCAAAGGCAAGAGCTGGTCTGTCAATGTAAAATACTGTACATTTATTAGGAAAACTACACATGATATTTATACATTTTTAACACAATAAAGTCGGCTCACAGTCGTGAGAAATGATTGATCGCACAATATGTGTCACAATATGCGTGAGAAAGGATGAAATACTATATAATACGGGATCCCATCACTACCTACATCACTCCCTTCCTCCCTCCTTTCCTCCCTCATTCTCTCTCTCCTCTCTCTCCCTCACACACAAACACTCGAATTTCCGTCATGTCAACCTCACCTAGACTGTCTGGCGACATACAATTTCTCTATTCACCTAATTCAAATGTCATCGAAAGCAATGCACTTCACTGTCATCTTCATCTTCATGTCGTGGTGTGATACAGACAATCTGTGCCAACGGAATGTTATTCTCACATGTTCCCACAGTTCAATTCGACATTAGCAACAGAATACGGTATATCTATTTGAACATTATGTTTGATGTTAGAGACAGAATACTTTCCCCCCAACAGATCAATACTGCATTGGCAACAGAATACGATGTATCTATTTGAACATGCTATTTTTTGCCGTTTGATGTAAACCGAAATCACACGCTCAGTGATTGGTCAACCAATATAAACTGTACATATATAAACAGCGGTGTGATCAATGGAAATATACCTTGGCTCCCGTGTCTTACCTTCTGCTGTTAGAAAACGATCATGATTGAAGATCGTTGTAAGGACTATTATTATTTATTTTATAATTACTGCAATTTTTGTAAGTATAGTGGTGGCGGTGTCGGTGACAGTGGTGTGATGCGATATTTGCACTGCGAATACCACCAATCACATTCATTTCCCTCATGTGTCATTGAATGAGCCAATCTATCTACGACGAATTGACTATGTTTCGTAGAATGAATCCTGAATGCCACGACCTCAAATCGCTTGCTTGCTCACTCACTCACTCACTCACTTGCTTACTTACTGTGGTGTGCCAGGCATTGATTAGCCAGCAGCAATACTATACTATATAAACATGACAGAACGAAACCATCCTTGTATAAATGCGGCTGCAGCAGCAGTGTGAATGATGTTTCGATTTTATTCATCCAGGAAGCATTTCACCCATTACATTGATCAATCCATCAATCAATTCAACTGTTCTTCCTTCTACTCACTCATCATCTTCACACATTATCTTGTCAAATATTTCTCCACATCGATGTGACTCTTCATTGTAAATCTTCATTGCTTACAAGTTGACGCATAACTACGGTGAATTCAAGAGACAGAGAGAGGAGACAGGGTTTGAAACAGAGACAGAGAATAGGACGGGTGTGGTGAGTGTATGAATAGCTTGTCGATGAATGTGAGATGTAGAGAGGAAGCGATAGAGCAGTCAATCCGTGTGTGTGTATGTGAGATTGATTCACAGCTCTGGAATGCATCCGATTTATACTAGAATTAATAAGACTGACTGTTAAGCCAGCTAGCCCGCTACCTAGCTATCTCACTTTGTCCGCCGAATAACGCCGACTAAGCAAAGTTTGCATCTAAGAATTGCAGAATGCAAAGTGCTTTCCAATTCATGCATGTCAGTCAACCAGTCAATCAATCAATTGAAACTATTCAAAAATGGGGATTAAGACATATGCATCGGCCCACTAACGAAATGAATAACCAACGAGCTGACGAACTAATCAACCAACGGACGGACGGCGAACCAACCAACCAACCAACCAGATGCAATGACGGACTGAGTCGCAAATACAAGGATGACTTATTTATTCATCACATAGTGAATAGGTGAAAGGGAGAAACGAATTGCCAGGCAGGCGAGTAAGCAAGCAAGCGAGCGAGTGATTCAATCACCTGACGAACAAGTCATCGATCTTCCAAACGAGTGAGCGGTCGATCGTTCGAGTGAGCATGGCAATCGAACCATTTCACATTACGCGTACTCATTGATTCTGCTGATTGATTACTGATCAGCTGACTTCGAGTGTGACCACGGGTTCGCTCGACAGGTTAACTTCGAGGAGTATAAAAAGCACGGTGTATGTGAGTAGTCAGCTTCAAGTTGACAGTAAACAGTTCTTCACAGTAAACGACAATGCAGATGTTCACTGTATGTTAGAATACTCTGGTTGTGTAATATTGTATGCCTTCCTTCCTGATGGGCATTTTCATTTCAGCTCGTCTTAGTTGTACTCGTTGCATCACTGGGATTCGAAATGGGAGGTAAGTCTTCCTCCTGCGTCTCCTCCTGCTCCTCCTGCTCCTCTTCCTACTCCACGTCATCATCAACATCAACGTCATGACCATGATCACTCGTTGACATAAGAGAAGAGATAGACAATGCAGACAGACAAATAACACATTCACTCAGTAGAAATGATGTCATTACATGCTACCTTAGTTGATGAAACAATGAATGAGGGAGTGACTGAGTTGGTGACAGAGTGAGTCAGTGGGTCAGTGAGTGAGTGAGTGAGTGGGTGGGTGGGTGGGTGGTGTTGAGTGAGTGAGTGAATGTATGAAGCAAGTAATGACTGAGTATTTAATTGTGGTGTTTTGTTGTTTTGTGATTTCAGTTATTGCAGGTCCAGTTCCAGAACCAGCAGCAGCAGCAGCAAACAGTGGTTGTCCTGGCTGTCCTGGTGGATGCCCCAAATGCCGTGGAGGGTGTTGTGGATGCCGTGGATGCCGAGGTGGAAATTGTCCAGGAGGCTGCTGTAAAGGCTGCCGAAGACATTAAACATTAACGCAGCAGACATCAATTGACTAATTAAACAGAACACCTCATTATTCATACAAGCTTTCCTGCGTGAAGAAAATCCTGTCATCATTGATCTGATGACGGTGGACAATGTGTACTTTTAGATAGATATCCTCTGTACAACTTACTAATAATAAATACACTTGCATTATCCAAATCACACCTTTCAGACTTCTTCTTTTTCAGTCAATTGTCTGTCAATCAGCGAAGCTCTGATTCTCCCCTCCACTCCCCTCCCCTCCCGCTCACCGAAATTAGCATCCAACCATCTTGTGTAAATTCCTCTGTGTTTCAACCAGATACTCCGTTGCTCCATCGGTTGGTCATTTAGTCAGTGAGACAGTTCGTCAGGCTGTTGGCCAGTCGAGTAGACGGGCAGTCAGCCAGTGTGAGAGAGAGAAAGCCAGTAAGTGGCTAAGTAAGGGAGGGAGGGAGGGAGGGAGGAGTGAGTAAGTAAATGTGTGAGTGAGAGAGTGAGCGAGTCATGGAGGGAGTTGGTCAGCTAGGCAGTGAATGATGTGGCGTGTTGATTTCTGCCAGTTGAATTGAGGAGTAAATCTCTGCTGAATGGAATTTAAAGTATGCGAAAATATGATTCAGATAATCTGGCAAATAGACCAGCATCCATCCAAAATGGTCAGTCAGCCATTCAGTAGTCAGGCAGGCGGGCAGTCAGTCAGTAAGCACGTAACCACTTAATCGATTCAGTAAAACAGTAATTGAGTAAGGCAGCGAGCAAGTGATTATGCAAGTAACTACGTAATGAAATGTCCAGATTTTTAACAGAGCACTTATTTCACTGAGTAATGATTGCGTGAATATTAGGTAGATGCTTGTTTAGTTGAACACGTCTTCAGCGAGCGATGTTCACATGAACATACTACTCATTATCGCTTGTTTAGAGGCTGACGGTATTGACGTTCACGGACAGTACGAAGTATACTAACGCAAGATCTAATACCCACAACTTTTATAGTATTCGTTCCGCGTAGACCAATGACAAAGCGAAACACCACAATGGATCGTCCAAATTACGAGATATATTTCGGGACCAAATCTGAGTGAGAGATGATTGCTCAGCTGGCTAGGGATCGTGCACGAACGTGACACGACGGAGTACTAAATGGCGTGGATGCTTGACCGGAAGCCTTCAGATAAACAAGTTGACTTAAACAGTGAGGGTCAGCATCCAATGTTCAGTGATGATTGCTGTGGTCAATAAATTTGGGGGATTATTTAACGGTACTCTTGTTTTCCGGCCCGTCTCTCTCTCTCTCCTCCGCAATGGAAAATGAAAAGTATGAAAGCATACTAGAAGTTGCACAAAAACGAAAAGAAACTTCCTATGAAAAAACAAAGATGAAGCAAATAAAAAAATTTAATAAACTCATGTTAGCGAAAACTGCGAATGACAAACAAGTAACTAAAGCCAATTGGATTGTAAACTTGTCAGACAGGAAGCTTACAGAAGCAGAGGAAAGCGTACTGATGAAAGGAATGAACTTCAACATTAGCAACAAAAGATTAAATCCTGAAGATATTATACCTGTAATTGAAACAGCACTCGAAGGACATGACAAGCAAAAAGCAGAACTGGTACGAGCACAATGTGCATTAACCTTAAAAAAGCAAAAAGCAGAAAAACTGAATGTAACGAAGGAGGAACTAAAAGCACTCCAAGACATAAAAGCAGACAAATCCATTGTCATTACTCAAGCAGACAAAGGAAACACAACGGTAATACTTAATAAAACGACATATAATGAAAAAATGAATGAACATCTACAGTCTGGACCCTATACCCTAATGACAAAGTCAGCTGAAACAATCACAAACAAAATAATGAAAGAAACAGCAAAGGTAGTCAGACAAATGAAGGAAATAATTGGTAAGTCAAAATGGTTTGAAATTATGCCAAAATCATGCAATATACCTAGAATATATGGCAAGATAAAATTGCATAAAGAGGGATATCCAATAAGACCGATTGTAGATTTTAGAAACACACTGACGTATATGCTATCAAGATTTCTCTCGACAATACTAAGACCAACAAGAGACAACTCACAAGCTAGAATAATAGATTCATTTGAATTAGTGGAGCGACTAAAAACCACTAAAATAGAGGAAGATGAAATACTAGTCAGCTTTGATGTAAACAGTCTCTATACGAAAATACCCATTCAAATGGCCATGAATGCACTGAAAGAGAAACTAAAAGAAGATAATGGCCTAAAAGATAGAACACAGTTATCCATAGAAGAGATAATAAAAGGGGTGGAATTTTGTCTGACAACAACATATTTCACATTCGAAGGGAAAATATACCAACAAAATGAAGGAGTAGCCATGGGATCGCCTATCTCACCAATAATAGCTGACATATTCATGGATTATTGGGAAGAGAATGCCCTTAAACCATTCAGGTCATCACTAAAATGTTGGTGGAGATATGTAGACGACACACTAGTAATAGTGAAAAAAAAACGATATTGAGAAACTCTTCTCACACATAAACAGCCATATCGACTCAATAAAATTCACTATGGAAGTAGAGAATGAAATTGGGGAACTGCCTATGTTAGATTGCAAAATACAAAGAATAACAGATGGCAGCATTAAAACAACGCTATATAGAAAAACTACACACTCTGGAAGATTCCTCGATTATCACTCAGCTCATCCACTCTCGGTGAAACGAGGATTAATACAAGGTCTTGCAGATAGAATACGTAGACTTACAACAAAGCAAGAGGACCAGTGTAAAGAAATAAACGTCCTATTCAAGATGCTACTCGAAAACAACTACCCAAAACAATTTATAAAAGATAATATAAAAAAGAAAAAAAAGAGGGTAAAACCGGAGAATAACAAGATGGAAGAATGCAAAAAAACAGTCACAATACCATATAAAAATGGTACATCAGAGGCAATTCAAAGAAACCTCAAAAGTGTCGGCATTCACACAACTTTTAAACCGACAAATCTAATCAAAAATAAAATAAATCAACTGAAAGATCCCATAAAAAGGATGGATAAAAACAACTTGATTTATAAAATATCTTGTGCTGACTGTCCGACTAAATATGTGGGGCAAACGTCCAGATCACTCAAAATAAGAGTGAATGAACATAAACGCCTAACCAAAGGTCAACCAACAGGAACACAAGCCTACAAAAATCTTGAAAAAAATTCATCGATAGCTGCACATGCATGGGACAAAAACCACAATATCGATTGGGACAATGTGTGTATTCTAAAAACTAACATGAACAAATGGAAAGAAAGACTTATAACAGAATCGATATTCATTAAGGTCACACCGGATACATGTAACAAGGGTGACTCAGTACAACTATCGACAACTTGGAATATAATTCTGGATACAAAAACATGAATGAACTTGGAATACAACTCAAATACGAGAAAAAAAATATGAATGAGCAAAAATAATGAACTATATATACGAGTACAAATCATAAATGTGTGAATCAAACAATTCCAACACTGGTGTGAACACGGGCAGTAATTTTGCTCGAAATATTACCAATAACAAAACTTATCATTGTGTGTAAACTTTTAAAATATAATTATACTATAAAATAGAGCCCAGGGAAAAAGACAAATCGACCATAAAACTCCAGGGAATATACAAGTGGCTACGATTACTGCAGATAGATTGTTTAGCAGGGATTTCTAGATCACTTATTCTACTACGGATGACTGGAGTACTCACAGCTTGTCAAGACAGTTGAATATATATATATATATATATATATATGCAGCATGGCTCTCAAATGTCTTGACTTGGTTGAGGCAGTAACTGCTGCATGTATTAGATTCGTTTCGCTTCCTGTCTGCTTGATCTAATGACAGGTTATATCATATGTACGAATATATACTTATATATATGCATACATAGATATGTTAGCATTCAATGATATCATTTACATATTACTGAATCTTAATGACTATACATTCCTTAAGAATAGAAACTACTGAAATTCTGTGTTAGTGAAAAGTGGGTTCTCATTTTGCGCCCATAAATACTGCTATTTATATCTTGAATTGCTAATTTTCTACGTGTGTTTCAGAATATAATTGGAATTTACGTTTTTTCAATTCACACATCGTGAGAATTATCAACTGATATTCGCCCACACTGCCTGGCGGATTCCTGACAGCTTTCCACTAATATGGAATTCACTAGTATCTTTTTACAATAAGAGCGAATAATTTACTTCCCTCTGTTCCAGAAAATCTGCTGAACTCCTGATAGATGACCGATTTTAACATTACTTATGAAAACAACTAATACACAATTGATTCGACATTTTATTAGTTTCCGTTACTAGAAGTGCAGAACGCAGTTAACAAACAGACTCATATATTAAACTGTCAAAAACATGCCTATGACTCATCCTTAAATATTTTTAGTAGGTATCACAGACAGATACAGTTGTGTTGGCTTTGCATGAAGATAGAAAGTTTGATTAGTATCAATAATAATAAACTCATATTACTGTGCTTTTGATATCTGTACTCTGTTTTGGATGATCACAAATTAGTATCATCTTGATGGATGAGTTTTGAAAATATTATTGTCTGGCTTGTCTGAATTAATTTTAATGTGAAATGATGGTTGTGATATGGAATGCAAAAGAATATTGTTTTTTCCATTACTACTATTTTTGTACAATATGGCTCCAAGCCAAGTTTGATTTCCAGCAGATTGTTTTTGAGTGTGTATGTGTTATGGAACACTCTGAGCATTTATGTATTAGCAAAAGAATATCCGTCGATATATTTTATTGACAGAAGATACATTGTAGCACTTGTAGGCCCACGATTCGGCGTTCGTCCATCGGTATCTGATGAAGCAATTCATTTATGATTGTGGATAGAAATCTAGGAAGATCAAATATGAAGTGTATTCAAGAATTCTGAGTGAAACGACACTTGTCTGTACCATATGGTAGTCCACTTTCGTCTGAATATTTGTTGAGCAATCAGCTCTTGGTTAGTTTGTTCATCACCAGGGTTTCTTGTTGCTAATTCTTTCTGCCCTGCCCTGATCTTCAGTATAGAGCCAGCGAAGGTGGCAGCTGTTGATGTTGCTATGTGACTTGTTGGAAATCCTTTCCGTGACACGCAGTGTAAGTTTTTGACTCGTATTGAGGAACTACCTGACTTCAGATTTGTGTTGTAAAGCCGATTCTTGTTCTTTGCTATGGCTGAGTGCAGAAGATTTCCAAATCTATTTCAGATTGATGGAGGTGTATCTTGCCTTTCCGATTATGACTGGCTTTGACATCTTCACCCATTCCACCCACCTGTGCTTGAAACATTGCTTAATAGATAAGTGAAGGAAGTAACCTCTGTCAAATCTCTCCCACTGGTGGTGACTGGTGCTGGTTGTGGTTTTGTAATGTAAAGAAATGAAGAGGCAATACAACTAGCTTGCATATTTCACGTTATCTTTTCCTACAAATTTATCTTAAATATTTTATTAGTGTTGTATATTCAAGGAATTGACTGAAAAAATCAAGCATCACTTATTTTCGTGTCAATTCTTTTTGACGCTAACCAGCGTAACTGGAAAATTTGGATATGTTAAAGAATATATTATTATCGTTGACCTATGGCATGAATTCCCATCTGACAAGACTACTGGAAATAATGTCAGTTATTCTTTTTGTTATTATGCTTAAATGCCTTATCATTTCTTTTATTTTAATCGGTTTCATATTTTTCATGTGAATTGACTTGACAAGTAAATGTGTAGTTGGATTGCTCAGAATGTACTACGCAAATACATCAGGAAACATTTATCAGATCAATTCGATCTTCGTGTATTAACCCTTCAGAAATACAAATCAGCACGAATAAATTGCTGTTCAGTTTGTGATAAAATCTGCTTACAGTAAGTTATTTTATTCATTTGGTAACGGGTTTGATTGGGACCCATAACCCACAATTGATTCTATTTGGAACCTATGAGGCAGATGTACTTGTTTCGCAAAAGGTAATGCCACTCCCAGTGAAACTGAAACTCGCCATTGCGTATTTCACTTAGATCACTGGATCAACTTTGCCTTTTCAGACCACATGTTAACTACCAACGGCATCATTCACACTTTTCTTCTTACAGGCGGATAATCCAATTGAGTTTTCTGAACAGACGAATGAACAGACGGAACGTTCAACTTCTGCGGATTTAAACCATCTCGAAACTAATGAAAGCATTATTTGGGTAACGGTGACTAACAGTTGAATTCAGCCTGTGGGCATTCTGTCTTGTTGGAAGAGTGGTCAGCCAGGGGATGTATCGCATTCCCCCAGTGAGTGATGGATGATGTTCCAATGAAGACTCAAACCATGCATTCATCATTTAGATATGACTATCCATCATACATCTGCACGTTGAATATTGTTGGTAATGCCTCTATTTTTTAATAACCTAAGCATTCCATTATTTGATATTTCTCATTAAAATTGTTCAAAATGAAAATGAATGAACATTGAGTGTGTACATGAGTAATCCATCATGTTTCATTTGTTGGCCTTCTGTATTCAACATATTTTCTTAAAAACAAAGTCGGAATTATGTTGAGTCTCAACTAATTTGATTTGATATCATGCGTTGATTTGATTAATGGGTTAGGTACCTCACATGATTAGTAATGAATAACAATAAAAAGAATACTGCCGCTATAAGAAGAATATTAGTGAAACTATGGAATGACAATAGCATGTTTATCAAGGTAGCTGTCGATTAACTCGTTTTCTTCTGTCTCACAAAACACGAGACATGACGGCATCACTTTCATCCTGTGCATATATAAAGTTGGGCTTAAAAACAGACAGTTGAAATTGTTTTTGCTATCTTCATCCAAGCGTTTAAAGAACGAATGCTGATGTTATTCAACTGGCTGATTATCATTCTGGTTTTACAAGCCTGTGGTAATTAAAGCGTCTTCTGTTTTCACAAATTTGAGAAGTTTCATTTCTGATTTATATTTTGAAAATTTTTCCAAATTGAAATTCGTATTTTCTGGTAATTTTGAATATAAAGATGTTATTTCGATTGATAATGGCTGACAGTGTAATTTTGGACGCTAATTTATTATTCTGCAGAGTTTTCCAGTCGACGTAAGATGGTTGTCAACTCCAACATAAACTAGATAAAAAGATATGCAAACGTGATTGCGACAGGCTACTGCACACTTTCGCCAATATCAACCTTAGCAGGCTCCATAGTGAATATGAGATTGCTGGCAAGAATTGGCAACAAGGAGTTGCGGAAACAAAAATGATCAAGAACATATGATCCAACAAACATGCAGAAGTAAGCAAGGACAGATTGGACACACTTTGAGGAAACTATTCAGTCACATCGCGTTCCACGCTCTCTAGGGCCTCTGTTATTGACGTGCAGTAGATTGTGTGACTAGGAGATCGACAATGGTGCACCTGGCTATGGAGGACCGCAGGAAAACAGGATGAAATGTAGATGTGCAGTTGAAGCTGTGTGCTCAACTCGGAAGCTAAGGAAATAATAACAGTGAGTTGTGTATGGTGACGTATTCCTCATCCAACTAATCTCCGTCATTACAAAATACTGCTTGAGGACAGTTTGATCACCGGCATTAAACACACAGAATTCAAGTGACAGTATGCAAAACTTGCATTTGATTTCATCATAGGTATTTAGCATGTTTCTGTATCTGGCTATACGCTGAAGGCTACAGTCATTTACTTCTCCATATATTTTATTCTTTTATTTGTATAATCAGTGCATTTAGATGCAGGAGGAATAGAAGGTCTTTGTGAGTTATTATGAATTCATTATTTATCCTTGATTCAGGGTATTTTCAATTCACATGAGTGGCTTCCGGCTAGGTATCAGCTTTTATCAGGGAAATTGCATACTTTGAGTTTAACTAATTACGTATGCATAAAATGGGGTATAAGAGACATTGGTTTGCATAAACTTATGAAAACAGTGTGTTGCTTCAGTAAAGTATACGCAATCAACTTAGCATAAAGTCAACTAACAGCAACTTTCCATAGATTTATTACTTACAATTGGAAGTGCAAAGTGATTGCAACAGGCTATTGCCCTCTTTTGTCAGTGTCAACCTTCGCAGACTCCATAGTGAAGATGAAATGGCTTGCAAGATTTGACAACAAGGAGTTGTTGTTCGGTCACATAGCGTTCCACGCTCTCTAGGGTTTCTGTGGCCGACGTTGAGGAGATTGTAGGATTGGGAGATTGACAATGGTGCACCTGGCTATGGAGGACCGTAGAAAACTGAATAGAATGGAGATATTCTGTTGAAGCTCTGTGTTCAACTCTGAAGCTAAGGAAATAATAACAGTGAGTTGTGTGTGGTAACCGTGTTCCTCATCCAGCTAATCTCCGTCATTACAAAATACTGCTTGAGGACAGTTTGATCACCGGCATTAAACACACAGAATTCAAGTGATAGTATGCAAAACTTGCATTTGGTCTCATCTTAAGCATTTAGCATTTATTCTTTATCTGGCTATACGCTGAAGACTAGTCATTTACTTCTCTCTATATTTCATTCTATTATTTGTATTATCAATGCATGTGGTGATATTTAATGAAGAATTATAATTACATTTAGATAATGGAGGATTGCTATGGGACTGTGAGTTATTATGCACTCATTTTTCATCCTTGATACCGGTTATTTTTAGTTCACATGAGAGGCTTCCGCCTAAGTATCAGCTTTTATCAAGGAAAGTATATATTTTAAGTTTAACTAATTGCGTTTGCATAAAAAGAGGCTATACGAGTGACTGGTTTGCTTAAATTTATTAAAACAGTGTATTGGTTCGGTAAAGTATACGCAATCAACTTAGTATAAAGTCAACTTATAGCGACTTTCCATGGACTTATTACATACAATTAGAAGTGCTTCTTCTCAACCCTTATTTCTTTTCCCCCTTAGACACGTATGAATTTTCGGTCATTTTGGTACCTGGTTATAGAACATAGTCTTGTTTCAAAATTTATTTGTCGAAAAATTTATAGATGTCGAGTAAAAAGAGATTGAGAAGGAAAAGAAATTTTTGTTTACTTCTGAGGAACATTTCAGCGAAACTAAAGTTTGCTTTGTTTCAGGCATCTATTAGATTCTAATAATAAATCATATGTAAATTATTAATATTAAGGTAGAAATTCATCACGGTTGTATTTGCAAATTTAATTTTCATATCATCATATTTGATTGGATATTTAGCGTAAAGTACAACTAGGAACACATGGTGAATACACCAGAAAACCTTCATTTCATTTTTTCCTTGAAACTGAAAATTCTAAGTTGATAATCTTTCTTACATTTTCTTGAAATATCAGTGAATTTTCAGTAGGTTAGATGAGCAGCGTATTTCATATTATCCCTTCCACACTATACAAATATCCGATCAAGTTAACGTGTGCTGAAGTGACCTGAGTAGGCTACCTAAGTGGCCGGCTTGAATCAGTGAACTACCTGAATTTTGAACCAAATTAGTGCATCAATTTTTATCTTATTTTTTATTGTTGTAAACTTTAAGTCATGTCTTGGGTCGCTAAATGTATCCAACTTACTGTTGGGCATTTGTGTGATACAAAAAAAAAATATTACAAGGTAACGGTTTTTTCTGCCGATCTAAGAGCATCGTGTCACGTGATGCACAACAGATTCTTGTTAAGATATATTGTTCATTCTATTACACCGAGAATTTTGCATATTGTGTAAACACTGTGCTCAGAATAAACCGGTTATCACAATATTATACTTTTATAAATTCAACATATTGAAACACACACAATTAATCAGAATCAGTTTCAGTCTACTTACAATATATCGATTCATCGTTTTAGGAAACAGCCTTTCGGAATTTTCTTAGTTTGTTTCAAGTTTCACAATTATCCTGAATCATTCTTTGATAAATAGTCAGTGTGACTGACGCGATTTCGCCCATTTTACTCTTAACATCTCTGACTACAATTTCATTTTAAATCACCAATATGAGTATACACAGTCAGTAACCCTGATTCCATGTTGCAACATTTTATTTCCAGGTTTAGTTGCATGCATCGCACAATGTAAGGAAAAAATGTATTTAGCACTGAATAATTTTCACATGATATCTGACAATCTATGCATTTTATTGTTTGAACATCTCATTAATACCACTAATATTACTTGTGAATGATAGCACTGTTATTCCAAACTGACAAATACTGAAGTTAACTAACGCAGTATCCTGTTTCTAATATCCTAACCGGATTAGATTCATTACACTTCTTCATATTTCGCGAAATATACCAATCAGTTCATAAGGGAGAAACACATTTTTCATGTTCAGCGAAGAAATATCTCTTTTCAACAACTGCATTTTTCAAGCTTTATAGTCGTATTTATATTACGGAAAAAGGCATTAAGTAGCACTAGAAATTGCTCAGTCGATTTGCATATGATAAGAATAAAGATAATTACAATGACGTATCAAGTGGGTAGAGTTGCAGTGAATGAATTACAGAATTTTTAAAGATTATTAAATAAATGAACTGGTATAAAGATTTCAAAATTTCAGGTCAAATGTTGTCTAAAAAATTAACAGTGTGTTAATTGTAACAGTAAAGACAGCGAAGGTGGAATGAATTCAAGTGGTGAAATAAAAATAAAATAAAAGAACATAACTATGACCAAGGTAAAGAGAGGGGCTTAACAAAAGGTTTTTGAACACATAATTTAGGTTGCTGTTCATGGATAGTCAGAGCTTCGGTTATGCATAACTGGAGGAAACGTAAGCTTTTGGAGTGATTGGATTTCGTCCTGTAAATAACATTGAAGGACAAATCACGTTTGGCTGAATGAAGTGACTCCAGAATGTGTTCACAAATAGAAGACTTTGTCGTTCTGTGCTCACCTTTTCTCAACCAAACCAGGTAGTGTCCAGCCACAGGTTTCCCTTTCTACTTGGTTCATCTCATGTACACTGATCAATAAATGTCATAGATATTGTCTCTGTGATCAAGAGACTACAAAACTTTTGACAATTTTTCATATAATTTCAGATGATCCCAGTCCAATATGTAGTAAGTAATACATTTTAACTACAGGTTTGAGTGAATACATATTCTGTTTGAAATTCTGTAGTGATATAATGCTCAAAATGTCATTGTTCGTAATCTAGGCAAATTTGGCTGAAAAAGTCTCAGAACCTTTGTCAAATATACTTTTCAAGTATCTCCGCTAATTTCTTATAATCTTATCATCAGTTTTGATAGAAATTACATCATTACGGACAATAAAATAAAACTGTGAACATTTACCGAAACATTTTTAGTAATTGGAAATAAACCGGTCAATGATGATTGTGGTAAGTCATATATTTGAATTAAAACATCACATCAACATATGCTATTTTGACTCCCACTACCCCAATGAGCGTAAGGAAAGAGGTTAAAAATTCATGGACAAGGCTAGTAACATAAATATTATGTAAGCGATTCTAAAGTGTTATTTTCTAATTGAAGAAAAGCTCTTGAGATTTTAATGGACACAAAACAAGGAAGAGATTTCCATAAAATTTGTTTGCATCCAGATACTGACTGTTTATTAACCATATATCTGTCAAACATTTTCTTTAAATTTCTGTTATTAATAATATTTACTAAGCAATATAGCAGAATTCGATGCCGAAGCGGTAGTATGCTTGCCAGTTACACAGGTGGTCAAGGACGCATTCCTAAACCTCTCTTAGCTGGCAGTGGAGCGAGGGAGAGTCCCATGTTCGCATAGGAACACAAAGGAGTGAAACAAACAATTTAGAAGTAGAAACATGTACAGATTTCGGAAGAATAATATCTGTACAGACTCAGTAACTTTTTCAAAATTGATAAAATTAATGCAGGGAAAAGAGACTGTAAACCAGACTGGTTTGATTTGTTTTATCCGAGAATTATTCCTCGGTAGATTGAATTCATTATCATTGAAACTATGAATGAAATCTGAGACTCTGGAAAAAAGATATGCTCAAATGTGCAATGAGTACTCGGTGTCCGTTTTAGATCAATGACTTTGCAATCGCTATTCCAACTGGCTTGATATTTCTTGTAATAAAATATAAGACAAAAGGAGAGGTTATTGAATTGTTTAATTCTCCATGACCGAAAGTTGACTTATCTGATACATGATTGTGCAGAAAACCAAGAAGTTTAACAGAGGCACCTTTTCGGTGATTTCAATTTCAAAAGCTGTACAAGTGAAATCAACACACACACAAGCAATTTGACCTTATTAAAATAATCAGCTAGTCCGATATCGAATTTCAGTCGAGAATAAAGGAGATAAAAATTTTAAAATTGACGAGAAAATTGATGAGTGTGATGAGAGACGAGTATAAATCGCAGGAGGCATAGAGACTGTGAGAGGTTGGATTAGGCGATTAGTTACCTGCAGTGTAAAATAGTTAATTTTATACCGAAGAGTGAGGTGATGAGATTGTACATGGAAACATTGAAATATTGTTTTATAAATGAAGATGACAGAAAATTCCAAAAGAAAAATGAGCCTAACAGTGGTAGATCGCTTATCTACGTACAAGTTGAACCAGATTCTTTTGAACACTAAGCTCTGGTTTCCTGATGCACAAATCAGCAACTTCTGCATCGAATCTCTTTAATGTCATCATATCGAATTGATTTTCTATAGTTTGGTTTGTAAGGGTTTGTTATGTTTTTTACGAGTTGAATTAAGAATAATTCTAACTACGGTAGCTTTTATATGTAGATTGCGACTGTTCAACTCAAGGGAAATAAATCACTGAAAAGGTATTCTCAGTGTTACACCTTCTCTCTTGGCAGCATTTATCGTGGGGCTATTAACAGAAAAACAGATAAAAGCAGCCATATAAAGAGAATCAATACTAGACTTATAATTATTCGTTATTTGCATTTCAAGTAGAATTTAGAATTTCATCGGTATGTGGTCACTGCACTTGGCTGTCTGTCATCACTATCAGCTGACCTTAAGATTTACCACAAGCACATATTTTCTCTTAGCATGATCTCCGCCGTGTCACTTTCCGACACTTTATTTTGACTGCATAAGAAATCCTGGTACATAACGTCGCTCAGTGCCAACTTCAGTGTGTATTTGTAAACTACCCATGCTTCCTTCTGCTAATACGTTAGGCAGGAGGTATTGGCTGGTACTCTGAGAGTTCGTGTCTTGCCGACCATTTGGTCTGAGGTATCCAGCAAAGGGAGCAGGTTTTGAGGGATATGCAAAGCTTGTTGTCAATGCTCTTAGTCACGCTAGCGCCAACTGTTCGGACCAAATATAATCAAAGAATTAAAAATAATGCGGAAAATTTGAGGTCTTGTCCTTGTCTCATGAAAAAAGAAGATATTGTTTCCTTCTCAATATGATCAAACTTAGACTAGACTATCATGCCTCGGCTGCATAAGAGAATGTAATCTGTAAGTTCTAAATACGATTTCTCATATTTGTCAGTGAAAATATAAACTTTGCATATGCTTTTTTTAACTTTCAGAAGACAGGGAATATGTAGAATGTGAGAATACTTTGTATTTATGCCCTTATTGAGATTTAATCGAATCAGGTACAATAACCACATAACAAATTTTGATTTTAGCAGAAACGGAAATTATACTACCCACTGAAATCAAAGGGTATTTGAAAATAAGAAACTGGTTGAACTGCCTAAAGAATGAAAGATCAGTCACACAATTTTCAGAAGACAGAAAAGCTACTGGAAAACGCTTGAAATTATCAAACAGCTTTTAAATATCCTCCTTATTAGTACACAACTGTGAAATGTTAATGTATACCTCACTACATCAGATTTCAAATAAGTTCTTGATGTCTATAATGGGTTCGTTGCTCTTTCTACGAGAAAGCTGGTGAAAAGTATAATATCGTGTGAATAAGAGATGCAATTTCGGGAAACGAATGGTGTATAGATACCGAATTTTACGTAGATCGTGATAAATTTGATCGCTTTAGAGCCAAAGCAACTTTCGGAATGTATTAGTCCGTTTCGGATTATATAAAATTAAAAGATTTACTATTTAGGAATCCTGCGAAATAGTTTTCAAATTCTCGCGTGAAAAAATAGTATAATTTTTTTCAAATTCATGTATCTACTTGCATGGAGAATAAATTCAGACAATATTACCACGATAGTTCATCTCCGCTTTCAGCATGCTTCATCTCGCATCTAGGTCTCACATTAGTGAAGAACTTTTCAAATCTAATAATATCAAACTGTAGAGTGTTCAAATGAATGCATTGAATGTGAATGGGAATTAAAGTTAATTACAAAAAAGGTGTCCTCGCGTATTGATATTAAATGCATTAAGTTTAGAATTTTGAGAAAACTCCTCTGAAATGCAACATGCCTACAGAATTATAATTAAACATAAGAAACATCAATGTAACAAAAATAATCTCAGTTGCACATGAAGTATATTATTTTATAGCATTCTCATAAATGATATTGTATATTGAATTTCAGGTGAATTCAAGTGCTACGATGAGAGAGATGAGTATGTTATTCATTACTAAATTACTGAATTACTAAAAGAAACAATATGGTCATCCAGAAATGTTTTGCGATACCTATTGCAATTAAAAGAATTTTTTATCAGAAAAATATGAAATCTTTTACTTAAGACGGCCTGGTATAGATGTAACAACTGATCATTGGTTCTTCTCATTGAAAACTTAATGCCCTTTTAGCCAAGGGTTTTCATCGGATTAATACGAAAAACTACATTTATTGACTTAATGCACGTCTGAATAACTGATTGCCAGATACAGTGCAGATTCCCGGTTTTGAATACAAATACCAGTCTGAATATTGTACACCTTCACCACTCAGGTTTTCAAAATCAAGAGGTACACCGCACACTAATGTCACAGCATCATCAGTTTCACCTTATTATTATTATTGGTCAGTGGGTAATAATGTCAGCGAAATATTTAAAATCGTATTTTTACCCACGCAAACATCATAAGACAATGTGTAGAATAAGTACATTGATATGTTTAAGTAATCTTTATCATCAAAAGAACTATCACTGCAGAAAGAAAATTCCTTCCGATAACGTTATCGGATTCTCTTCTACATTTATACATTCGTAATAACTGAAGAATTATTTTTATTGACAGCACTGATGTTTTATAATATGTTATTGAATCATTGAATTGCTGGTAAACTGCTGGTTGTATTTTCACAGGACTGGTTGTGACTACTCGCTCACAGATGAGGTCACTAGACCATTTGCCTGTTTTCGTATCAGTCATTTTAACTACTCTTGTGGAGCCAGTTATATTGTTCATTTCTCCAGGAACGTAATTTTTCGTGCTCGGGAAACACCTGCCAGTTTGGCCAAATGAAGGTGCAGTGAAAGCAATCAGCAGTTTGATACAAGATCACCTGATCAAAACAGACCATGACACTTTCACTGAAGAGTCCTTTTCCATCATCTATCGACTATCAGATAAACTGGTGAAGGCCGAAGATGTAGAATACTCCAAACACGAGAGGCTCCTACAATTAGCTTAAAGTAGCCGTCGCCCTGTGTGCACATGAAACATGTTGAGCCACTACTGCTACCCTGACCCCTTTTAAGCATGACTTGGCATGCTGTATTGAGACATTTCTCACCCCTTGTTATGGCATATCTATAAAAGATCTGTTTCACACGTAAATTTAGTCATTTACTTACGCAGTGACACATAGTTACTCACACTATGTTCCCTCGACGGTTTTGGCATTATCACTCATCCATATGCAACTTATAATAAGAATGAATGTGAGTAGTAGTCACCAGCATTCATCAACATATATTAGTTATTAACCATGATCATTTACATTGGAATAGTGGGGTTCAATCTTGTGTTACATGACAAAGTTAAACTTTAAGCACCACTAAGTACCAATCAGCTAACGACCTGCAGCGGACCAATCACATGGAAGAGGGATTTTTGATTAGAGAAAACGTAAATTTATGAAAAGAAAGCACAAAAACCGCATTAAAACTGTTATATAGAGGATCTCTCGCTATTATTTGACAGAAAAATCTCTCAGTTTAGCATAGGAGTGTCATAGAAAAGATGTATTCATCCAAATGACTATAAATGAGATCCTTTTGAGATCCTTCTATGGCCCTTATCCTATTTTTGAATTATCCCCAAAATCCTTCTATAGAATTCGTGTGTGCCCCTGTAATCAGATCCATAAAATCACTAGAATGGTTCACTCTATGATGAATATATCTAAGAGATGACAGCGAGTTATAACCTTTCCATTCATCAGTATGTACTATGGATCCCTGTTTCACCAGTCGAGTGACAATATGCACTAAGGTAGTAGACTTTCTGTCTGGTATTCTCTCCACGAATCCTTTCCGCAAGGAGGTGTCATATAAACCTATCGCTCAAACATTGTTGGCTCGCTCACGACCACGGTTGTATTTTTTCTTCAGTAACACAGTTTCGTCCACATGTACGATGATACCTTCTCCGCCTAACAAAGAAGTAATTCTCTCAATTTTCCATGAGGCAATGTCTCTGTAGTGCTGGTACCAATGAACTGTTGAAGTAGAGCTATTTACAGTTTCAACAGCTTCGCCTCTCACAGGCTGTTTTAAAACCCAGTAGTTACAAATATACAAAATCTGCGTTATGGAGACCTGTGACGCAGCCAAAAATGTTCCTACGAAATACTAAAATTATCAGCTTAACTTCCTTAATACTAACTCGTCTCAAGCAAATTGCACAACGATGAACATATCCATCAATCGACCTGGTAAAGATTTTTAAACTCATGACACCACTACATGAATAAATCCTCTCCTTCCTAATCAACCAAAAATCCAGGCGATATTGCAAAACTTTATCCTCCTCGAACTGCAAGCGTTAGTTCGTTAGAGCACTCATTTGATACGAAGCAAGCGCTATACAACCTTCAACTCAAATGCATGAACCTCATTGATCTACTCGAGGTAGTGGTGCTTAAAGTTTAACTCTGTCTGTTACATTTTTGCATATAACAACATGCATAGGTTTTGAATTATAACCTATTAACAATCTGTTCGCATATAACTTTTGTAATTTTGATGTTAGTGATTCGATTTTATTTTATAAAACATAGATGTTGTCAGTGGCAGTAATTCTTAAAATATTATTGTCATAAAAGTGTAAAATCTGATGAAGAAGTGATCAGAAGGAATATTTTTGGTCTTGTAATTAGTTTTACGAAATTTCTAATCAGTATAAATTATCAATGAATCTTTATTATCCATCAGTGACATCACCTATTCCAAACTTTCACATCAATGTTAAATTTTAGTGATCAATTCATGAAAATGGTATTTCTGGCTTCTGACTGTGTACACCTTTCTTTACTACTCAAATAAACGAATGGGAAAATCGTCTAGTCCTACGTCTTACACTTACCAAAGCACCTGATTTTTAGAATGATTAATAAACACAACTATCTTTTTTCTGATATACGGCTCTGAATACGAATTTATTTCTGTAGTGAGAGAATTAAATTCAGGACGAACTTTTTTAATCAATCATCAGTATGCTGCAACTGATCATTCAGGGATATCAATAAGCATTTCCTTGACAGATTCTTTTCATTTATCTGACAAAATGACTATTGCATGCAGCTGCATAAAAACAGTTTTTCCCTAGGAGAATCACACTTATCTGTCGGAGGCTGTCATGATAGGATGTTTGGAAGATATTACTTAGCTGAAGTCATTCAGTTTTTGTTAGAGTTTGAAGAAAATTAACTTGAAGATTCAGCCAATCTTTGATGATCTTATCACTTATGTATAACTCCCAGAATCAACATGTTATTCAAGCACTGCTTAAAACTCTGAGAATATCTACGCAGCATATTGGAGACCTATAAAAGTAAAATACTTTGGTTGTCATTAAAGTTGACGTTTTCATTTTCATTCCTGTCCAAATGACAACAGCATTCGCCGCATTTCATTGAGAATGTGAACAAATGATCACTGAATAATATGGTGTTCATTCAATCAGTTATATTAAACTAATGAACGTAAAAGTCGGTTCACGTAACAGATTTATAGTTAAAGTTTGTAAGTCTCTATGTTAATTTTTACACTGTCTTTTTCTTTTTAGTCGAATAAGAGCGAGAATGGAAGAAGAAAGGAAAAACCAATCAAAAATATGAACGCTTTGATTCACGCTTATTATTTGGATAATAATAATAATGACACTGGATTTATTCTGGGCATTCATATTAAAAGGTGTGAATGAAAATCATTTATTTAACCGTTATATGCAATTGATTACCTTAATCATAAATACAGACTGATATATCAATTAGATGCCTGAGTTGTTATTTGTATGAAGTTTTGTTCTCGAGAGTGTTTGGATGTCACTAACTGCTTTTGTCTACTGACATGTTATCGCATACATTTTAACTCAAGGGAAACGCATCCATTGAGATGTCTATCACTGGCACATTTGGTTGTCATCTCTGAGATGAAATCCAATTAGGCAAACAGGGTTTTTGCAGATTCTTGATACAGCATGTTCTTCACCAATTATCGCATCACTTCTCTATAGCGATGCAGTTCAGATACAAAATGAGCACGAGGAAGAGCTATTCTGTCACTTATTCGATTTCAGTACGTCTGGAAGGTTTCTCAAGAGGTTAGGACTCTCGCCGACCATGCACACGGTCCGAGGTTCGATTCCCCGCCGACGCGCACCTGATATCTATGGTCGGCCTGCTAAATTTGGGCTACCGATATCACATGCTGAAAATTTCATACTTGTACCAAAATACTGTGTGGAATCAAGCTATAATAAAAAAATATGAATTTCATTATGGCTATATTATTATTCTGCTGTAGACATGCACTGTAGATGACCTTGTTATAGATCATGGAGAATGTCAATGGACATTTTAAACGGAAGTATTCACTATGAAGTTTGTGAAATACGACCCAAAATCTCAACTGGACGGACTCGTTTCAAATATTTAAGATAGAAAATATTATTATTATTGTTCCCTAGGGTTCCTAGTGGAACATAGGGCTTCAACCGCATGTCTCCACTTGCTTCTGTTTTGTGCTGTACTTTTCACTTGCATCCATGTTAATCCATACTGTTTCAGTTCCTCATCACACGATCTCCTCCATGTCACCCTTGCACCGACGTCCCACTCGCCGCTTCCCTTTCGGGTTCCACTCGAGCACTGGCCTGACGCGCGATGTCACCCAGTGGCCTCCTCGGCGAGTGTCCAATCCATCTCCACTTTTTCCTGCATATTTGTTGGTTGATTGATTCTTGTTTTGTTTGTTCCCATAGTTTCTTGTTTGTGATTCTTTCCGGCCATCTGATCTTGAGTATAGAGCAAAGACAGTTGTTGATAAAGGTCTGCAACCTGTTGGAAATATTCTTTGTGACCCGCCAAGTTTCTGATCCGTATAACAAAACTGACTTGACGTTTGCATTGAAAATCCGAATTTTGTTGTTGATGCTGAGTGACGAAGATTTCCAGATTGGTTTCAGGTTGATGAATGTGTTTCTCGCCTTCCCGATTCTCGATTTGACATCCTCGTCCGTTCCTCCTGTGGTTGAGACAATGCTCCCTAGATAAGTGAATAAAGTAACCTCTTTCAAATCCTTCCCGTTGATGATGATTGGCGCTGGATGAAGCTGCTGCTGTTGTTGGTTGGTTATTTTCATAACTTCCGTCTTGTCTATGTTCACCTGGAGTCCTGTCTTTGCTGCTTCTTCGACCAGTTTGTCGGTTTTCGCTTGTAAGTCTTCGATTTTGTGTGACATCAGGCATAAATCATCCACGCGCGAAATCCAGGTCTTCTAGGTTCTTCACGTCGGTCCTGTTTTCTCGTTTCTCACTGTCTGATGCATAATCCAGTCCACCACAATAAGGAATGTCATTGAAGATAATAAGCACCCTGTGTTTACTCCAAACGCTTCGCTGAATTTTCCGTTGTGGATCACTTGACATGTGCCGTTGTCGTACAGCTGTTGAATAAGGTTGATGAATATTTAGCGTACGCCGTAGTACTCGAGTAGTTTCCAAATTACTTCGCGATCAACGCTGTCGAAGGCCTTCTCAAAGTCTATAAAGTTGATGTAGAGGTTTGACTACCATTCCATGCTTTGTTCGATGATAATGCGTAGAGTTGCAATTTGGTCAGAACATGATTTGCCTTTCCTGAATCCAGCTTGTTCTGGTCGGAGTTCTGTATCCAGTGCGTCCTTTATACTCTCCAGGATGATGCGACTCAGGATTTTACTTGGCGTCGACAGGAGCATGATTCCTCGCCAGTTCTTGCATTCTACTGAGTCGCCCTTCTTTGATATTTTCACGAGGTAACCTTTCATCCAGTCTGTAGGCACCTTTCCCTCCTTCCACACCTTTTGCAATAATGGAGTCAGCATATCTGCTGTCGTTTCTGGGTCCGCTTTCAGCGCTTCCGGGGTATTCCATCTCGTCCAGTTGCTTTTCCTGCTTTCAGAAGCCTGATTGCATTCAGGACTTAAGTTTTCGTTGGAGGATTGGTGTCCACTTGCAGTTGTGTACGTGGTGTTGTTGGTATTTCTGGACGGGTTGTAGGTGGTGGTCGGTTCAAGAGTCCTTTGAAGTGGTCCGCCCATTGTTTAATCTGTCTTTCTTCCTTGGTAATTGGGTTCCCTTGGCTGTCTTTTATGAGTTTCGATTGTGTTGATCTCTTCCCAGATAGAGACTTGGTTATCTGATATATTGTCCTCAGTTCCCTTTGCCTGCTGCCTTCTCAGCTTCAGTGGCCAGATTGTCGTAGAATTGTCTTTTGTCCTTCATGGCACTCTTCTTCACTTCTTTGTCCAGTGCTGTGTAAGTTGAGCTCAGGGTCCCTTTCTCTTGTCCATCTTTACATTGAATCATTTTCTCTTTCACCATTCTCCTCTCTTCTATTAGCTTCCAAGTGTCCGTTGAGAGCCATTCCTTGTCTTGTTTCTTCTTTCTTCCTAAAACGGTTGAACACGTTTCATTGAAAATCACCTTCAGAGAGTTCCAATGGTCTTCCACAGATGATTCCTCAGTGGTGCCACGTAGTGTTTCCTGCTCTGCTCTGATAGTTGTAGTGAAAATGTCCTGTGTGATTGTGTCCTTCAGTTTTTGAGTGTTGAACTTGCATTGTGGCCTATCATTAGCTATCTCTGAGGCTTTTAGCTTCACCTTGAAACCCCCTTGTACTAGATAGTGGTCTGAACCCACATCTGCTCCTCTCCTCGACCTTGTGTTCAGTAGGCTCCGTCTCCACTTCCTTGAGATTGAAATGAAGTCTATCTGGTTTTGGTGTGTCCATCTGGTGAAATCCATGTTGCCTCGTGTATATCCCTGTGTTTGAACACACTGTCACCAATCACTAAATCATTGAAGGTGCAGAAGTCTGAGAAGAGTTCACCATTGTCGTTCATTTCACTGAGGGCCTCGCGTTCCATGGTGAGTTCTCTTCCTGTATTGTCTCCTCCCAATTTCGCATTCATATCACTCATCAGGATTTTGATATCGCTCTTTGGGACGTTGTCTATTGCTGTTTGTAGTTGTCTATAGAAAGCCTTCTTCTTCTCTTGTTCTGAGACGTTTGTGGGTGCATAGCATTGAATGATTGTAACCTTTCTTACTTTTGAGTTGAACCTGGCTGTCATTATCCTGGAGGAGATTGGTTCCCACTGCATGAGAGCTTTAGCTGCTGTTGGTGACATCATGATGGCTACTCCCTCGGTGTGCTCGTGGTCGTCCTCTGGGTGACCGGAGTAGATTATTGTCTCTCCAGTTGGTAGTTGGCTCCTTCCACATCCGTTCCATCTCCTCTCGCGGATTCCCAACACTTCTGTTTTATATCTCCTCATTTCTGCGGCTACCTGGGCAGCCTTTAGAGTTTCGTACATTGTACGAATATTCTACGTCCCCATCCTTATTTTTGCTTTCATCGAAAGAAGGCACATCGGCTGACTGGCTTCCCGAAGGCTTTCATCAGCCTGCGTCATTTCACTTCCCCAATTCCAGCGAAAAATAAGGTTATTGTTTGTACGTTTCGACTTTTTAATATATTTGTGCGTTGAAGATTTTGTAGCGATTTGGTTAAGTTTTCGGGGTGGAGTTGCTAGCACCGCGCCTCAACCCTCCCTCTTTATTCGGGCTTGGGACCGGCTAAAATACTAGTGACCTAGTAATCTAGGCGAGGTTAAGATAGATAATAAGTAATATCTTATTGTATTTGTAAAAGTATTTAAATATTTTCTAAGAATAAAACAGTTGAAGGAAGTGAGTGCATTTTCATCGATGCCTTAACATTTGTCCTTATATCTAGTTACCTGTGAAGTTAAAATGCCTTATTCGATAATATGCTCCTTCAGACGGTCATGAATTTTACCTATTGTTCACTTGTTTCATACTGTTTGAACCCACTGCACGACGGAATGGTTAATTTGTCAGCTTTACTGAAAACTCATCAAAGATGCCATTTCGAAATTGCAAAAGATTGATTATTGAACAAACAATATCCTTTTCTATAACTTCATCATCAGGTTCTACAGATATATATCCATTTTAATGATAGAATGATTGTTATTGACAACATTCGTGGTTTTAAAAATAGTAACATCGAATCACTTGGATCAGACTTCAAAAATTATTTCCAATTAGACTGCTAATAGATGTTAGTCCAAAATGTATGTATGTATGTAGTAATATGTAAAATTGTAATACTAAAGTAAAATGGTTATGAGTGACAACGAATATACAGTAATAAATTATCTTCGAGTTCGTCTTCTACATACAGCTGAAGCAATAGGAATCCACCTGAAGAAGCCAAACTTGTGTGTTCAGAAGAAATTTGTATAGCCACTTTCCTTACCTTGGCTGGCCATCGTTACATGAATGTATAAACCGGACTACTTCACCCCTCTCCCCTCTAAACCTTTAAAAATTATAATTGTCCATATTATTTTATTATTTACTATTATTATTACTTTATCTTTAATTACACGTTATCTTTGTAAAATTATTTTATTCTTATGACCACTTCATCCTTAGTTACGAGTTGACATTGTCCGAATCGTTTTATTTTCTTTAACAATCTGTTACGTATTCAACCTGTGCACACGCTTATTCCTTAATTACTCTTCGTTTTTTCCAATTTTATGCATTATGCAATCCACGTGCTGTAACCATTTCTACCTTTTAATTGTTTCCATTCATTTTCTTCGTTAATTATCACCCCATTGACATTTTGGCACTGAATAATTATTGTTAACAAACACATCGCCACTTGATTGGTAAATTATTGTGTATTGTAATAAAAATGCTATATACATTAGAGTAGAACCAGAGATGAGGATCTAATTGAAAAGTGAATATTTCTTCGCGCAATCCTTCCGTTTTCTAAATTCTCAGGAGTCATGTTCACATTGATCATAAACTTCAGATGGATGAGTGACCATGTCAAGGACAGGGGTAGACAGAAAGGGTTATTTGGGGTTGAAATTCATGTGCGTTGTGTGTGTGTGTCAGTGTTTAGGTTAACAACTACGTTTAAATAAGAAAACAAAAGGTTAGTTAATCCAAGTGTAATGACAAGCGGTAGGGGAATTTATATGTACAGGATGGATGGCCATAACTAAAGGGGTGATGTAATAAGATATTTATGAATTTGTAAACTCCAAAGCAGGCCAGAGCAGTAACAGTGATTTGACCTGTTTCTTCTGCACATAGAACACTGGTTGTCTCAGTCGAATCGCGATAGCCTCTGCTATTTGGATGATTTGGGCAATTTGTTTGGCACCCGATAGATGACGGAGAAACACTCTTCAATATTGGCTTTGTGGTCAGTTTGAACCAGGTGTTCTAATACGGAGCTATTGATGCTTCTAACTACACCTGTATTTAGCCACACAGGTAGATGTTCCCGATCACGAAAATTCAAGTGCCTAGAGCAACGGCCAATATAACTCGCTCCACAGGCGCAGTTGAATTGGCAAATACAATTAAAAGTGGCTAGTCTAGGTACTCATCTTTCAATCGAGGAATCAACATCGGTCGTGTAAAAATTAGACTCGTAGTTTGCCAGTGTTAAAAGTTCCTTGAACTGGTTTTCTTAATTTCTTCGTAATTGTTTCGCTAGGTATATCGGCCTTTAGTTGCAGTCGTATGTATAAAGGCTACTTATTTACGAATAGTGAGAAGTCCTTTTCAACTTTGTCAGTCATATGTTTCCTGATGAATTTGTCTAGATAGCTATTTTCGATCAAGGTATCATATACAATCCTTAGTTCATCTTCAATTATCTCTTCTGAGCATATACCTCTAACCCTGTGGCTGAGGGTCCTTACTAGATGCCGTTTAAACTGAAGAGCAATGAAGTTGTGAAAATGTTTACATTGTCCTGTCCATGTGATTTTCCCATACAGATTTCTCCTTATACCACCATCTGGTTTTCTTGCAAGGGAGACATCCAGGAATGCAACTATATTTTGGGATTTCTCTTCGCAAGTGAATTTCAAAGCAGAATGTTTTGCATTGAAATGAGTAATTAATGTGTTGCTATCTGAATTATTATCACAAAAATAAAGATGGCATCCGTATACCGGCGATAAAATGAAACTTTTTCTATAAGGCTGTTCAAAGGACCATTCTCTTCTTTACTTAGAAACAAATCTGCCAACATGGGTCCCATTGGAAAACCCATTGCCACCCAGTCCACTTATCTTTAAAGTGTGCCATCAAATTTAAAATTTATACTCCTTGTACAGCTAATTTTATTTTTTTAGTCTTAATATTTGCTACACTTTATACCAAGACGATTAAAGCAATAGTTTGTTGATTCAAATCCACCAAAATAAACACGATATTAGGAGGATAATGTCAAAAAATAAAATGCAACTTTGATGACTGTGGATGGATTTTAGTGAGTGGAAACATTCTAAGCAAAGTAATGAATCTAATTCTACATCTTGTCGGCCAATGCGTTTGTACTTCAAAACATACTTTTGAGATTGTCGTGACCAGAAAACAGGGGAAGTATTTCCAAAAAATGTATGAACAGTGAATAACCGACTGTTTATTGAAAATAAATCTGTCAAACGTTTTGTTAGCAGTTCTGTTACTAAACATTTCAGCGGTTGGCAAATACACAGGGAATCGTACGCGAAGTATCAGTCATATTCTCACATAGTGAGAAAGTTAATACATTGAGAGGAGTCAGTAAACTAGAATAGTTTGCTTATATTTCTTTTAAGGATTGTTCATCAAGCAATAGAAGTTTTTATCATCGAAACTATAAATGAACTCTGAGACAGCGAAAAACAAAATGTCTAAAATTACAGTGACCCTTCGAGTTTTTCTTTTTCGATCGAAGCCTTCACAGAAGCAGTTCCACCTACTTTGTTATTTCTTGTCATAGAATTTAACAAAAAAAAGGAGACATTGCCTAACCGTTTAACTTGTGCCAACTGAAAGTTGATTTATCTAATACATCTTTGTGGAGAAAACCAAGAGGTTTAACAAAGGCACTTTTTCGCAGATTTCAATTTCAAAAGTTGTACAAGTGTAATCAGCACACACATTCACAAATTTACATCATTAAAATAGTCACCTAGTTCGACATCAAATGGAGGCGAGATTGAAGGAGATAATAATTTTCAAACTGACGTGAGAATTGACGAGTGTGATGAGAGACGAACATAAATGATAAGAGTCACTGAGACTGAAAAAGGTGGGATTAGGAGATCAGCTGCGTGAAATATAAATTAGTTTATTTTATTTCGAAGATAAATATGATCAGGTTGTACATGGAAACATTTAAATATAGTTTTATAAATGAAGATGACAGAAAATCCCAAAGTAACGAAACAAGACTAGATCATTGGTGAATGCACAAGTCGAACCAGATTTTTTGGACACTAAGCTCTACTTTCTTGATGCATAAGTTTATGACTTTCTCATCCAATCTCACCAGTGTCTACATATCTAATGTAAAAATAGTTGTAACTATGCTCACATAAGTAATAAAATTGCTGCTGCACCACTTGTGAGAACTGGGTCGCCAACAATATAAGTTTGCAGAGAAGAATTTGGTGTTGGAAGCAGTGTTGTTGTAAGTTTTGAGAAAAGAAATAAAAGCAGCCGTTTAAAGGAGAAATAACAGTGGACTCACAATTACTCGTTATTTTCATTCCAAGTAGAATTTGAAATTTCTTCTGCATACGGCCGTTGTACTTGATTCTCTGCCATCGCTTATAGCCAGCCTCACGAATACACGCACGCATATATTTCCTCTTCACATGATCTCCTCCATGTCACACTCCAAAGCTCAACTCGTGGCTTCCTATCTGGATTTCACGAGATGGACTGAATTATGACGTTGCTCGATGACCTTCTCAGAGAGTATCTGGAATATGCGTACCTAGGTTTTCTTCAGGAAATATGACAGAAAATAGGTTGTTGGTTGATTGCTGAGATAGTTATTTCCTGACCGGTCTTCTGATCTAATGGGTTCTACCGAAATCTGATAGATTCATTAAATCCTGCTTTATTAACCTTTGTTGCTTGTTTCAAGTTACTAAAGTGTTACAATTAAAGTGATATCATTAATGGTAGGTTGATGTGATAGCTAAGCTTTGATTGTGAATACAAATTCACGTGAATCTGCAGTAGCAGTTACACAGGAACATAACCTGAATACTACTATTCGGAATAACAGAATACTTTGATTTTAAAATCACATTGATATCATCAGCTGCAAATTTGGTTTTGTAAGAATAGACACTGAATAATGAACGGGTTGACTGTCTGATGTGAATTATTTCACTGTAAGTTCGATACTTTAAGCTATAGTATGTGTTAATTGTTACATGGAACTCTAAGATATGTGTGTTATTCGTCACGTCTGAAAAATACTGATGCTCACTAGCGACTGGCCCTATTCAGGCAGTTAACCTGGGGTTCTATCAGGAATGTGACCGGTAGGGTACAGCAGGTTAAAGGTGAGGCAGTAACTCATCAAAGAAGACATTGCAAAGTGTTTGCGCTATGTAATGAATTGGCAGAAGTTAGAATTCATGGGTCATTGAATAGAGTACCTGTGGCCTAATGATATACGGGCTCGCCTCGTAACCGAAATGTCCTGGGTTCGGACCCAGTTGGTAGGTGGCTGGGTACTCTGAAGAATCCAAAACTAGGGCCAAACAGCTATCCAGTTTTCCCAGGCTTTCCAGTGGTTATCTAACTGATGTCAGCTGATGATGAAATCATAAAATCAATCAAACAAACTCCCTACAAAACCAATACTCGAAAATACTGAAAAGATTGTGTAGTCATTTATTCTCCTGTTCCAATTCTTTAATGTAGAATATTTAATATAATTTAAAATAACTTCAGATAAACATTCCGAAGACCTGTGTGAATCAACAGTTTTACAGAAGTGCTAAATGGATGCGTCTTGTGCTAAAGACTCAATGACTTGCCGAGGTATATAATTGGATTCATTTTACGTGGACAGTGAACAACTAGGATTCTGCTTGTTCAATTATTATTATTCCTTTGTGTTCCCAAGGGGAAATAAGGCTTCAAAAACAAATTTATTTTAATCATCTTCTCTCAGAGTTGTCCAAAATCTGTCATCTGCTTCTCACACGATGGACAAGATACCTTAAGAGCGCTGGCGTACTCGTCGTTTTCCATTGAATTCCAGGTTTATCTTTGGATGTGGTGTTACTCACCAGTCTCTCTAGTGTGTGCTTGGTCGATATATGTTTCAATCAACACTAAATGTGAAGTTCTATAGCACGATATTTGTTTTGACCATACATTATCATCACAGACTCCATTTTAAAGCCTATAAAAAGGAAGATGACACTGTCGGACACGAATAACATTTCTCACGTATATCCATTCCAGGCAACCGAAGCACCTACCATTTATAGAGCAAAAAGAGGTATTTTATGCAGCCTATTCTACCACTACGATGCCATTGGAGACAATTTTATTTTCGTCATCTATTCAGTAACGAATATTACCAAAATTTGTTCCAAGCGACTCAATCTACAATATCCTTCCAATTCCTAACTATCATTTAAGACGAAATAACAATTATTTCCTTGATTAATGAGTGTTAAGCTTTTTCGATTATCCAAGCTATTTCGTCATTACTTACACATTGACGATACATATTTACCTTCATCTTAACAGAGGATAAATCTTGATATTTTTCCGGAAATAATACTGGGTACAAACAATATTCATAATTGATAGTAGGCCATTCAAGTGTATTTATCAATCACGTACAGTTTTCCTAATATAGGGGACACTGATTCGATTTATGTATGCTCTTTTGTGAATTATGGTCATTTTTAACTGGTGGTTGACTGTAGAATTGCCGTCGAAGTGTTCTGAATAGAAGTGAAGCCGCTTAATGTCAAACAAGTCGGTTGTGAGGATGAATGCTGACGAATATCATTGGCTGGTTGTGAAGGTAGATCGCAAACTGATAGAAGTCGGGAATTCTAAACCATCTGAATTTATCTCAGTAACCGTAGGACACCGTATTTACACTGTGGGATCATCCATTTGGATTCCATCTCCAGTGAGGTGGTACGTGAGAACTATCGAGAGTCGCTAAGTGGAGGGAAACAGATTTAGACCTGAAGGGTCATGTGAATCTTGTCAGCTGATTAGCCCTCAAACGAGTAGTGTATCTCACCATTTATTTTGAAACAATCTGTTTAGCTTCAATGCATTTTCACTAAACTAAGCTGTGGAGATGTAGCGTATAGACCTCGAGGTGCGATTCTCCACCCAAGGGATTAAAGATTTCCGTTTCTTGTCGTTCAAAACATTTCAGACCAACCAGCTTACTAGTATCATCAGTGTTCACATGGTAAGTATGACAGTTCTATTCCTGGTAATCAAGTTCAGAATATAAGCTGATGAATCAATATAGCGATGTATTCAATGTTTCGGTGGCACAGTGGTTAGGACTTCACCGACCATGCACATGGTTAGAGGTTGATGCCCTACCGACGCACAGCCGATATCTATGGACGGCCTGCAATATTTTGGCTACCGATATCCATGCTGAAAATTCCATACTTGTACTGAAAATACGGTGTGGCATCAAGCTGTAACCAAAATAAAAAATAAAAGTAAATCTAATTCATCTAAATGCGTCATTTCACCTTTTTCAAACTAAACAAGGAATATGACGGATTTAATTTTATATAATGGATAGATTGGAGTTTTTAGTGATACTCTCTTCTCTATCTCTCAATGGACTATTTATTCCGTGAAAACACGCGTGTTGATCACATAAGCTATGTCTTTATGTTTATTTGGTTTCTGTGCTGAGTGGTTCTACATTGAAACTGAAATAAACCCTTCACACACCATCTTCAGTGTTAATTTCGTTATGAAGTGAGCTTCTGGAATTCACCATCGATGTAGAACTCAGATTATCCTGATGGCCTCAACTCTGAACATTTGCTCTCTGAGATTTTCTATCATTTTATTCATCTGAGTTGAAATGATTCACCATGAATTTATC
Organism: Trichobilharzia szidati; assembly: GCA_944472155.2. Taxonomy (NCBI): domain Eukaryota; kingdom Metazoa; phylum Platyhelminthes; class Trematoda; order Strigeidida; family Schistosomatidae; genus Trichobilharzia; species Trichobilharzia szidati. Next base: position 31,352,147 of record OX235273.1, read on the forward strand.
CTCAGTTTTGTTCTGTGTATCGGTAGTCAATCCTTCTCTGTCCTACCATCCACTTCACTAGCCTCAAAATAGCTCGCAAAGTCTCAAGGGTTGATCTGCCTATTTTGAAGCGAAGTTCATATTATCATCAGTTATCTATCTGCGGGAGTATTTTTATTTCATGTGGTGAATCTTGCTTATGGGTAATTTTAATGGCGATATGGCATGATTGAATTGATTAATTAATATTGGCCACTGTATAATTGGAGAAGACTTCAATTATTTCTGCACACGTGAGTAAAATATTCGGCATTTTTCACCTTTCTCGTCAGAATTGTATAGATGTGAAATGCACCATTACCGAAAGATAATATGCATTGAATTCACTTCTCCATTATGACTACTTCAGCTGTGAAGATTCAGTACTGATGAATTGAATACATGAGATTCATATGAATATGTTCTATCAACAAACGATATTTGCATCACATGATGCTGGCGAGTTCGTTGTGCTTCGAAAAAACTAATCAAGACATACGGCTAACTTAGAACTGATAACGCATGATTCAAACTGTATAATATTTTTATGTTCTGGTAATGCACTTCAAAGTTTTCATTTACAAATATTTAACTGCTTGAATTTCATAACAAATGTGCCACAGTTAAAGAATCTTTGAAAACCGTCAGGGCGACCTCAGCAGGAATCGAATGCAACACATGCATGTCACCATGGAATCTGGTATATCGGTCAACCAATGAGTCATCCAACCCCATTCTACTTGTGCAGTGGTAAGGCTGATTACTACTTGACCAGATGTTGTTAGATTCCATATGTAGTGAGAGTCGCAAATAAGCACTGCTGAGAAATTCCAAAGTGAGATAAAACCACTACCTAGAGCCTTCAGGTTTTCGATTATTCGTCAGTTGATGATGATGGTTAGTCAGGAAATCTAAACTGAAATCAATAAACATCCATACACACACACACTAGAGCTGTGAACATAGTTCTAAGATTTAGTTCAATATTCTTATATTCGTATGGTCATTCACATTGATTTATTTGTCATTTTGCGGAGGAAGATGTAAACATCAACTGAATATCTGGATTAAATGGTACTCTAACAATTATACAAGCGATACGAATCAGCGTGATTATTATTAACACTCTCACCTGCCATTCGTCACGAAAGTTCAGATAACCTCGTTTGAACTTCATCCGTCCGACAGGAGCTACTATCACTCGTGAACGTCAGGTTAAGTAAAATACCACCGTAGACTATAAATCGTGGATGTGTATTATTGTTATTCCCTTGGCTCCCGAGTGGAGCATAAGTCTTCAACAACACATATCCACTTTGTTCTATTTTCTGCCATCACCTTTAGTTAGGTTCACGTCCGCCCAAACTCTCTCATCTCTTCCTCACATCTCCACCTCAGGACTGACGAAATACTCATCGCCTGCCACAGGGATTCCATTCGAGGGCCTGGTGCGCGATGTCATTAAACGGCCTCTCCAGTGTTTGCCCGAATCATCTCCATTTTCTCCCACATAGTTGTTGAGCGATCGGCTGATGGTTGGTTTGTCCCACTGCAGAGTTTCCAGTTACCTACTCTTTCTGGCCGGCCATCTGATTCTCAGTATAGAGCCAACGAAGACAGTTGTTAATAAAAGTCTGCAACCTGTTGGAAATCCTTTTCGTTACACGCAGTTTAAGATCCTGACCCTTATAGATGGGCCGACTTGATATTATTGTTGAAAATCCCAATATTGTTCTTTATTTCGCAGAGAGCAGAAGATTTCCAAACTGGTTTCAGGTTGATGAAGGCCTATCTTGCCTCTGCGATTCTCACTTTTACATCTTCCTACGTTCCGCTGGCTGTGGTTGAAACGATGCTTTCTAGATAAGTGAAAGAATCAGCATCTATCAAATCTATTCCCTTGATGGCGTTTGATGCTGGTTGTTGTTATCTTCATCATCTCCACCTTCTCTATGTTCCTTTCCAGTCCTATTTTCGCTGCCTAAATCTTCAGCCAGTTTGTTGGTTTTCGCCTGCAAGTCTTTGAGTTTGTGTAACATTAGACATTTATCATCTGAGAACTCTAGATCTTCTAGAGTCTTCTTATCGGTGGTCCAGCGTATTCGTATCTCCTTGCTCCCCACAATCTGATGCATAATCCAGTCCACCACAATTAGGAACATCATTGGTGATAACAGGCAGCCAGCTTGTCTTACTCCTGTAAGCACTTCAAACGCCGAGCTGCGTTTTCCATAGTGGATCACCTGACATGTGACATCACTATATAGATAGCTCTTGAATGAGGTTGGTAAATATTTGGGCACTTCACGCCAAAGTGTTGAAGTAGTTTCCAGATTTATTCTCGGTCAACAATGTCTGTCGAAGGCCCTCTAAAAGTCAACGAAGTTGAGGTAGAGGTTTGACTGCCATTCTATGCTTTGTTCTGTGGTAGCGATGCGTATATTTGCGATTTGGTCAGCACATGATTTGCCTTTCTTGAATCCAGCTTGTTCCGGGGGGAGATCTGCATCCAGTGCATTCTTTATTCTCTGCAGGTTGACGCGACGTAATATTTTACTTGCTGTGAGTGAACCACAGCATTATTCCACGTCAGTCCTTGCAGAAGGAGGCCTAAGACGCCTTTCTTTGGCAGATTGACGAGGTAACCAGCGTTACTTCAAATCTTTTGCAGTAATGGCGTGAGTACATCTGCGACAGACTCTGCGTCCGTTTCCATTGCTTTTGGGGAAATTCCGTCTGGTCCTGCTGCATTTCTGAACTTCAGTAGCTTAATAGCATTTTGGGTTTTTTCTTTCTTTGGAAGAGTAGTGTCCTCTGACAGTTCCGTGCGTGCTATTGGTGGTACTTCTTGTCAAACCGTGGATATGTGCTGTTCGCTTAATTTAGAGTTAAACAAATGATTCTACTTGTGACAAATTTAACGTTCTCCAAATGAGTTTTAGAAGAAACTAAGATCCTGACTTTTTAGCTTAGAACCAATCAGACTAACTTGATTATTATCATATCTCCCAGTCACAAATTTATACGCACTGTAGCGGAATAATGTATTGGGAAATACTCCTTGAACAATCTATTTATAATATTGGTGCCCATTTGAATATTTCAGCTGATTGTGTAATTATTGTTCCTCTTCTCTCTAGCTGGTGTATTATAATTCCAGCATACAAATATCTTCATTCCCCGTGAAAATGAAATAAATAATCCCAACACTTCGTTCTACAAACTGGTTCCAACTTGTGGGAAAATATTCGAAACTAATATAACAAAGTTATGCATGTGAAAGGATATGTGTTGTCTTCAAAACACTTGTCTAGCCAAAGCGTTTGTCACATCTATCTTTGTCTAATATACCAATAACAGTCCTGAAGCACAAATGATGAGGCTAATACACCAAACAATCAGGATAACCAGTTGTTTTCATAAACCAAAAGTATGTAAAAGATACGAGCAAACAAATTCTCTCTTGAAATTTATTTAAATAACGGGACTTATGAGGAATATTACTGACTGCACAAGAATATGAGTGGTAAATGAGATCTAAAATTATAATCCAATTAATGTGCTCACCACTGTTATTCACAAACAAATTACCAATTAAATATGTGTAAGAGATGTGCTTCTCCATTATTTTGAGAAGTGAGATGGTTAGAGGCAGCCAGTGAGAATGTCAACACATGATTCCTTGTTTTTTATCCAATCTCCAGAGAAAATTATAGATTGAAGACATTTACTTTGAAGGCTGCTTGAGAGACTTAAAATTAACTCCTGAACATCACAATGATCTTGATGATTACCACCAATTTCAGTGTGAATATAATTACCTAGTCAATTCACCTTCAACAAACATTTTACCTAAACTTTGGTAGTACTTTGAATCGTTAATTAATTTTGACTGTTTCATTCGTCTATTATCGTTTGTTAATTGTCCGTTGCTGTCATTTAGTGATATATTTTTGCATTTGTGAGAATGAAGAAACTTCTACAGGCGGTTGTAATCTGAAATCATTAGCACAAAATTAAATCCACCACAATTATAAATATGGGAATATTATTTTGTTCCAAAGAACTAAGATATTGTGGATTTTATTTATGAAATTCATATATGAATATATAAACAATATAAATATATATATATATATTTGATCACAAAACTGGTAATGTTTGATGCTGATGTGATAATTTTCCGTTGCTTTCCTAAATTTATTATCCAAACTGCACTCAAATGGAGTATGACTCCATTTCAACTCACCCTTACCAACCTACCTAGAACAGCATCTTAGTAGAAACCACCCAGTTCAGTCGAAAAAGATAACAAAATATTTTTGATGAACTTGTGTATAAAGTATTAGGTTTGTATCATTTTCTTGAAGGCCATAAACCGCAAGCTTGGTACCTGGAATTCGAGCTCATTCAAACTTCACAATGTTAAACTCAGTTCGTAAAACTAAACAAAATAACATGAATGAACCTAACAGGATTAAATGAGCTCATCACTATTATTTCGTGGTTGCAACCAGAACAATACGCAAGTACCAGTTGCAGAAACGTTTCGAGCATACTTTTCTTCGGTTGACAGGAGGTAATTGATAGGAACTATAGGTAACGCAGGTCAAGGATAGCGTAAACTGTTAGGAGTGGAAAGCGTGCACAGTGATAACGAGCCACCTACAACTGCAGACTCACTTCAAACTTGACTGATAAAATTCAGCTACATCAACACAAATGACTAAACATTTGGTATTAGTTACTACCTAATATCCAAATGACGTATATTACATTCATTCATCAACACAATGAACGTCAGTTTTCTCATTCTTGCTTTGTCACATAATGATAATCTGTCGAAAATACAGTGAATATTGGTCAGTGGCCTTCTATAATTGTCTCATACTCTGTACTTTTTGTACTTGCAAAACATACTCTATGGTTTCGACGAATATATCTGTTTAGTGTAAATTGTCATCATGTAGACGAGGTAGATGACACTTGATTAGTTCCCATCGCACCAGATGAATCTTGTGCATCATAACTTTCCAGTACATTCCACAAAAAATAGTGTGGGTGATCTTGGAAATTAATCCTATATTCCTTCGTGGTTGAACTGAAATATTACAATATTGATACTTCATAACCTCGTTTGCTTCAACCAAAATAAGACAGGCGATAATATCACATACATTTCGTGCTGCATCAATTGTGTTTCACTACAGAGTAAATTAGAACATCACAATTAATGATAATTAAAATATTATCAGAACAAAAATCTTCTACTATTTCGCTTATTTCCCACGAACACGTGCTAAACAGTCATGTTAACAAGGTTAGCAGTAACTGATTTGAATCTGAAGGAATTCTTCTAATAAACCAGACATCAACGTAGAATGAGACGAATACATTGGAGGAAATCGATGTTTACTTCATGTATAGTGATCAAACATTGAAGTGATAACAGACACCAGGCCCTCGAATGGAATCCAAAAGAAAAAAAACGATGAGTTTTGTTTCTCAAGTTGACGTGGAGATCAAGTGGAAAGGAAATGCAAACTTGTGGGTAGTCGTGAGGACAGTTGAATATGATGATCGGTGATTAGCAGGGAATGTAATCACACCTGCATTTCCAATTCACATTATCTGTCTTCAGAGAAGTAAACACTAATCACAGTAGAACGAAATAAGATAATCAAGAGGAGGAACAAATTGGTGCTTTCATAATCATCTTATTTTGGCGAAACATTTGGATGTTTTTGTTTAAGTGTAGAGAAATAAGTGGTGACATAAGTAGACAATGTCATTGATAACTCATCAACATGATTCCCACGTCGATCAGGATTCTGAAACTGGTAGAAAGTGTTCGCAGATATGCATGTGGAGGTGACCACTTTCCATTCATGCTTCCAACATGGACGAAAATGCAAAATTTACTCGGCAACTTCCAGTGCACTGTGATGGACAATGAAATCAAGGCATCAGTATGCTCCTGCAGCAAATGACTAGCCAAACGGATACTTCACGGTAGTATTTTTCACCGCGTCTATGCGTTTACTATGGTAGGTCAGTTTCTCTGAGTTTGCAGATATTCTCTAATGAAGAGGAGTAATATATGAGTTACCAAGAGGCAGGACATTTAGTCAACTGCCTTCAGTCACCCGACTCATTGTTGTATTTAAGTCATCCTGATAAGATACGATTCATCTCTTTAATTAATTAATTTTTTCTACACTGAAGAGATGGATAATCACGTTCAAACTAGAAAAGCATAAAATGATGTTTTTAATTTTGTTTAGGAATTACGAAGGAAGTTTCCACTGACTGTTCGTGAAAGTAGTTCCACTTTGCTATTGTACTCCGAATAATTGCAAAGCAAATCAAAGACTTGATGTGTGACAAAAGGCATTTGGAACAGTCTGCTGAAGACTTTCACCAACACCCCCGCTTTTGCTGGCTCGCTATTGAAATTCACATGGGCTGAAAGGTCGCGTGGCTACTTCTTCATTTTGTTGGTATACCTTTCCTTCAAATGTAAAATATCTTGTTGTTATAAGGAATTCAATGATATCTATCATATCTTCTGCTGATCACTGTGTTCCGTCATCATATTCGTTTAGTCTCGCTTCCAGTGCTTCCATGGCCATGTGAACGGTATTTTGGTATAAAAAGTATGTTAATTCCTTTTTAGCTATTCTCAGTTGTTCTTTTATGTGTGTTCTACTTGATGCTACTTTGCATTAGTAAGTAGTATGAAATGTTTTACATCTTAAAATCGACCTTTTTTGCTAATGAGGTTAAACTCACTGAATATGTTTACGCTCTATTTGATGTACTGTAATTATTTTCTTATAGTCGAACATCATTTGCTGTATATGTCTTATTCGAGTACCCATTACTGTTGAACATTGCTTATTCGTGTCTGGAATTCGAGCGCTGTTTGAATAAAACTAGAATCGCCTTCGACGCAGCCCAGTTATTTTCACTTACTGACGAATAGTGACTGTACTTTTTGATGGCATTCCACCACAGACACTTCACAATCGAGGCTCATATATTTTATTTCATATTTTATGTTTAATATAGTACCGTATTTTACAGGAATCCTGTGTTTTCGGATCTTACGCGTCACTCAACAAGTGGTTTTAATAATCGCTCGATTATCGTCCCAAATTTCTTTTGGAAGAAATTCACAACTCCATTTAGCTCTCTTCTCCAGTAAAATATACATAGAGTTGCTTGATTTAAGTTTGAACGATAGTGAATAAGACAAGGAGAGCAGGTAAAACACAAACCAATTTCAGATGAGACGCTAAGATCAATGAATCAGAGATGCACGTTTGCGAGTAAACATCACTGATTCGTATTTCACATGGCGAAAAATATCATTAAGACAAATAAATTGATGTTTGACATTATATTATGTTGAACAGGATCATATGAGAGTAAACTCCAAAAAAATTAATTATTCACTGGATAATTTAAACATGCAATGATTATGAAAGTTATTAATGCGTTCAAAACAGAAAGAAAGAGAGTAAAAATTTAATGTCTTAGTTAAATCAAAATCTGTTAGTTTGGAGTAATTATCAGTTCAGCTGACGAAATGATTAGCAAAGGTGGTTGCGATTTCAGACCACTTCTCTTCAGAAATCTAAAAAAAACACAACGGAGTATTTTGAAAGCTTCAGTGAAGTATTCAGTGCACGCTGTCGCTACATCAAAAATACACAAATGAATATCTCACTTCTGAACTCACTATAATTTTCATTGTTTGAATGTTGGCAATATGTTACGACAACTTGTATTTCTTCCATGAAGTGTTAGATTCCTCGTTATTTCACCTAATCACCACTTACTAATTTTAACTTGCAGTTTTTTTCTATTTTGTAGATGGTTAGCAGACATAGCTCAATTGGTCAATTCATTCCTTCGATGTGTATGTATGAAGCACAATACAAGATGGATTGATGCTTGGGTATACAAACACAAACGTTTTGGTCAACCTCAGTATTCGTTGTCAATTCATAATTCAATGTGACATATTCATATCAGATATTAAATGTAGTATACTTGGCACTGCTAATAATTTCGGAACTTGGAAAGACCTTCAGAAAATAAGAAGTGAATCAGTGATCATAACAGCACACAATGCATTTTCGTATTTCATTTGAATTGAAAGTAAAACTGAAAGCATTAGTAACAACAAAATTTCTTTTTATTCTACTTTTGTCTGCAAATTCGAAATAGATTTTTTTTGATAGATTTCAGGTTTTTCTAACAACATGTTTCAGATGTTAGGAGTAAATAAACTACTGGTCAATCAAATACATATCTTGCATTTCATCATTATGGCTGAGTATTTTCTGGTCAAGTGTTGAGCACACGAATAGATTCACATCCTAAGATAAATGCCAAAATATTCTGATAACTACTTGACATCCAGTTATAATACTAAATATTGAAAACCTTTTTGTGAACAATGCAGGTGAACTTATCGTATTTATAATCCACCTACCATAATGAGCCCTCTAATCATCGAGACAGGTTATATCTGAAAATGACGAAACGATCACTGTTTAGGGTGAAATCGTATAAAACAAAATTTGATGAGCCTCAAACACAAATGGTAAAAATGTTTCGAGCACTCAATAAAAACTTACAACAATTCACTCATATAAGTTCTGGTTTTCCCATTGGTTACTTTTCATAATCGTGCGATACTAGTGATATACTGCAGTGAACCTCAGTTCTTTTTGCGTGCAAACAAATACATGTATGTATACATGTGATTTCCTTTCGGGGAATGAGTTCAATATAAGCATTTTGACTCGTTTGATAGCGAAATAACCAGTTCTTCTTCGTACAAGGAATAATCTGAAGGTTTGACAAATCGATAATCCAGCTTTGCGAAAGTCATTTTTATGAAATCTTTTCATTCTGATCACTATATTCAGAAAAATAAAGTGACTGATCTCCCACTACTCTGGTAGCTGTTTCTCTATTTCATGTTTCAACACAACTATTTCTTGACTTTCATTGGAGTCTGAGTTGAACTCATTACCAATCTTCCAATTTACTGAACTAGTTTTCAGGGTAATAATTTTATTCTCAACTGCCATACCATTCCACTCTTACACTCTCCTCTCGACATTCGCATCAAAGTGTGCATAAATTTATTATGGTTGTTATGTCGTCAACTATTTCGTATCCATGCCTCTTATTCTGCTGTTATACCTATTGAGTTGAAATAGTTTCTGCATTATGTTGCCCATTTCCATTAATTCTAACTTATTTCCCATTTAGGTTGTTAGCAGTAAAATAAAAAACCTGACTAAGTCCTGCAAATACATTTATTCTTGCTTTGTTCAGGTTCAATGAAGCAGTAGGGCATTGCTCATACTCATACATTATGGATAATACGTAAGATTCAGAATTTTCTCTCATGGCAGAGAATTTCTCAGGTTTCACCAAAATTAGCTTTATCTTATTCGCTCTTTGCAAATTCTATTCACCATGTGTATTTCAACTTCATTATCACAAACTTTTTCAGTTTGACCGATTGGCGATTTTCCACAAGTTTTAACATTCTGATTTTAGATTATTGACTATGAAGTTAAGTTCTTCCACTTTAATCCACTTAAGTCTGCTTTTGTTCATTTACACTTCTCATTATTCGTTTTTCTGAGTCAACTGTTGTTGAGGAATTGTTTCTTTCTCACAGCATGATTTACAAATTAATTGATATAAAACCATGTTGTGAAGGTTTTGCATGCATATTAATAAGTAGGATGTAGGTGTTGAGATTAACAGATGAAGAAGAAAAAAGATATTTCTAGATGGAACTCACGTTTCCCATTGGGAAGTTGAATTTCTCCTACAATTCGAAAGGAATTTTGAATGATAAGGAAAGAGAATTTTTATAGAAAAACCTACGACCATTCAATGGTCTTAGTTCTCAAACGACGGACTGAGTGAAAACAATTTAAGGAAAACACTTCAAGTGTCTCATCACACATCTACTTCCTCATTCAATCTTTATCAAAATGAAAAAGTGGCGTTTTAATTAAAATATACAAAACAGTAGGTTTAAAAGGATGACAGAATCATGCTGAATTGCTCGCATGCATCCAAAAATATGTGTACAGGAAATAATATGCTTTAACCTTTCCCCACTCCACTCTAATTGATCTAATAAAATAAAGCAATAGCTACTTTTAAAATTAAGCCCTCATTGTCTGTGAACATGTAACTTATCATGCCATTTAACGTACCTTGGTAATCCCTACCGCATTATACTAATATGATTTGTGCCAGTTACCGTCCGCTTTATTCTTGTGTACCTTATTTTTGTTTACTATATTTATTCTCTTATTTTCCCATCTCCATTTAAATTGAATGTAAAAATAGATGCGTGGTCAGTGTTATCAAATTCATTGCTCAATTTTCCATTCCTCAGGTTAGGTCCATCATAAAACCGTGCTACCAAAATCCACTAATATTTTTAATCGTTTAAGATTCATTGTTACTAACAAATAAGGTCAAGAGCTTATCCTATCGTCAGCAACATATTGATATGCATTAGCCTTCAGTCCTCCCCTTTCGATGTTCCAGATGGAATATTCAGGATTATTCTGTTGGAGTAATGCGTCACTACTTGTCAGTGGTAAACAGTTTCGATAGGGAATGCCTGTGGTGTTGATATTTGTTTTATTATCCGTTATATTATTTATATTAATAATGAAATTTAGAACACATTCCAGTAGTGTCAACTTTGCTAATGTCAAGTTAATGGAAGTTATACAGCGAAAACCTCATAGTGATACAATCGATTATTCTTACAATTTTAGGAGACATTGACTTTTTTATCATTTTGGTACTTTTGTGACTTTGGACAAACATTATAATATGGATAAATTGACTTACTTATGTGAGCATTATTCTTAGGTGAACCTTCATTTTTAAATAAAATACCACGTTTTACATTTAATCATGAAATCCATTTGACAAATGATGAACATTTATTCGCTATCAATGGGAATTGCATGCATTAGTTTCAAACGCATTTATTCTCCTAATCATCCTCATCCATTATTTTTATTACTTTATATGAAAGGTAACTTCTGACCAGTCGCATACTTGATTAAGTTCGAAGGGACTTATTAATAGGCTTTACATCATGTAACTTATCAGCCGCAAGTACTTCAAGGGAGTCTTCATATGGCTTGGAACGTATAGATCCACATTTATCTGTACATTGCATCCGTATAACAGTATTGTTGGAAAATGAGTGACGCCAACGCAAGCAGTACTTAAGTTCTACATATCTTCAAGATTCGAACTGGGTAGAAAGACATGAGACTAGCAACAGATATGGAAGATATCAGTTCCAAGAAATCGAAGACAACTGATCGTTTCGAAAACGATTTTAATTCAGCAGATTGGATTATACAAGAACATTTACCACTCAAATTTCGACTACATCTCAGTCAGTGAATATGATTATATCATGAATATTTCAATCCCGATGTATGCCAGAATCAAAAATACAGTGGCAGACATCTCGATTTACCTACTCAGTAATTTTGACAAATGTAATTTTTAGCTTCCGAAAGGTTAACTCGTGTTCAGTGTACTTCGTGAAACCACAAGTCATGAAGGTGAACACATCATTTTAGAGAGAACAAACCAGGTCACAAGTGAACCCTCTTACATTATTCTTTTTCACATTTTAGACAAATAAAGATCTCGCCTTATTGACGTACAGATGGAGCAAACTTAAGGATAAGAAAACTATATCTGTGTGGAACAGTGCGTTGTATTATTATTCTTCCCTTGGGTTCCGACGGGAACATAGGGCTTCAGCTACACGTTTCCACTTGCTTCTGTCTTCTGCTGTACTTTTCACTTGCATCCATGTAAATCCATACTGTTTCAACTCCTCTTCACACGATCTCCTCCATGTCACCCTTGGACGTCCCATTCGCCTCTTCCTTTTCGGGTTTTACTCGAGCACTGGCCTGAAGTGCGATGTCACCCAGCGATGTCACATTATTCACAAAGATCTCGCCTAGTTGAGGCACAGATGGAATAAAATTAGGGATAATACAACTATGTCTGTGTGGAACAGTGTGCATTCGCATATTTATCTACTGTGTGTCATTTTCTTTTTACAAAATTTACTAATTCAGTAATAAAAAGTTGATTGTCAGTGCTACTGATAGAATAACTGACAAGCATTACTGCCGTTCTGGCTTTTCTTCAATTCACTTAGACTGCGAATTTTTCAGCAGTTAAGTGTGTTTGTCAGTTCCTGAAAATATAACCCACTAAATGACTGCTGGTTGTATTTGTAAAGCTGAACGACTATTAAGACCTTGGTAATATTTATGGTCAACAGGAAGGAGGGTAGTACACCTTCACTAACTCACTTGTTCCACTCGTTGTCGGTTGACTACCTAGATGGTATATATAAAACAAAATAAACGATTACAAATTCTCATTCGCAAATAGACGTGACGAGTTGAGAAAGAAAATGTTTCTGCTTCCTTTGTTGCAGTTCTGTCTTGATTTCATCGTGTTTGCTTTATTTTCTACGCCATAACTGTGATTCATGGGATAAGGTGAAAGTGGTCCATCAGGTCTTTTAACCCCACTACTTTATAAATTTCATTTGAATCATATTGTTACTTATTGCCATATGAATTCCAGTGACAAACAGATGTGACCTGGGATTGCACGAAATATATTTATTATTATTTCTCATTATATCCAGGAAAAGTTCTTGGATGAAAACTCGAAATTTCTGAAAGTTATATGAAAGTAAATTTGCAGAGCACTTTTAGAATAGACAGAAGAGGCAGAACAGACAGTGGTCCACTACAGACCTGTGAAGCCAGTAGGGGAAGTAAGGATGATGAGATGGAAGATGAACCAATGCAGAGATCAATAACTGAAGGAGGACCTAGGCTCAGTGTAATACTCACTGAACAAAGGAGTGAGTAAGAGTGCCAGGAGAAGCAACAATCAATTCTACGACACGCTAGAAAAGAAGAAAGAACAGGCTGTAAGTTAGAGGAACATCACAACATTGTATCAGATAGTGAACTCCTGATATATGAAGGAATCAACACATTGCACCTAGATATACATTCAACACTCAGATACCAGACAGTTAAAAATGGTCATTCTGGGAAAGCAGAAGTTTTAAATGCCTTAAATCTACCGAAATCTGGAGAAGCAGCTTAACCAACAGTGATTTACTCCTAAATCATTAAGTATAGACCAAGACAGACATATTCATATCACCATTGGTAAAGGTGTAAGAAAATAGAAAGCTATATGCAGACTGAGAGAAAATCACTCTTGTCAAACTCCAAGGGGTGAAGTATTTATTCTTGTGCTGGAACTGAAGTGGAATCATGCTTCTGTCTACACAAAGCAAACTTCAAAGCTGCGAAGCATAGAAGGGAATAAAGGACTATCTGGATGAAAACATTCGACCTAAATAAGCTGGTTCCATTTAGTTATGGGTGGACCACATTGCAATGCTACAAATTATCACCTGATAGAGCACAGAGTGGTGAAAAACACTATACCTTGACTTCATTTTTAGAAACGTCCTTCTTTAGTGTCAAATGTGAAATAGTTAGGACATGGCCTCAATACTACGGACGTATTATTGGCCACATGAGGTGCATCTGTGATTTTATCATTGTGATTTTCCTGTTACTTAAATTTGAAATGAATATTTTGTGTAATCTAGTTTTATGGTGATTCAGTCTAGAGGTTCAAACATTCACTGTGAAAAAAAACAATAATATTGTTGTACTGTTAAAGCAACTAAGTAGGATAAACATTATTCAACATGTAAAATGATATAATACTTCAAGTAGTTTCCGTCGTTGATACTTTTCATATGCTCCACAGAAAGCAGCTCAAATTTCTAACTTTTGATAATAATTATTCAACTTCAGTTATCGACATATTTCGTGGTAAAAAGATATTTATGTGAAAAGGTGAGTGACATTGGTTGTTGTGTCAAATGTGTAAATTCCAAGCGTGAAACATCCAATACACGTCGCTGGGTAAAGTGTGACTTTATGTACACTGTTGAAACACACAAAGCATCTGTTGAGATGGCAAGAAGTGTAATTATGTGGGATATTGATTTATCAGCTTTTACATTTAATCCAATTTCACGGAATTTCTGATGATGTGACAACATGAACTCTCATACTAACCACATAGATATTGGTGCTTCCATAAAGCTTCACTTAAGCGGCTAGCAAAATTGTTAGTCAATAATATGACTAGTTACTACTTGATGGCCAAACTATCTTTCACACAGAACAATGAATAGTGAATATCTTGTGTGACGAAACCTACTTGTTGGAGTGGAAGCTGTTTCAAGGAGTTAATTTTAGGTAAAATATTTTCTTTAGTTATTCGTCATACACTATTTATTGAAGAAAACTGTAATAGTAAAGTTATTAACATACTATTAAAGCTTTTCTCAGTTCATTTCTCTGTTGAAATAATAGAGAAGATTTGTAGCTCAGGTGGATGATTTACAAAATGATTTACAAAACAAAATCCCATTTTTAGATGTCTTAATCAGGAGAACCAACACAGGAGATTTAGAGACACAAGTTTATAGAAAATCAACGCACACAGATCAAATACTCAACTATTCTAGCAATAATCCAGTTACTCACAAACGAAACTGTGTGCAGACATTGTTTAAAAGAGTTCAGACACATTGCAGCACTCCAGAGCTGAAAAGAATGGAAGAAAAGTACCTACAAACGGTCTTCAAAAAGAATGGTTATCCACAAAATTTCATCAAAAAGTGTTTAAAGTCGAGTCAGAACACCAACAAGAAACCATCATCTAAGACCACAAGGAAATTCATTCTACCATACATGAGGAACATCTCTGAAATAACAGCTAGAGTACTGAAACCGTTTGATATAGATATAGCACACAAGCCAGTCAAATCGCTTAATTCGATATTATGCAAACCGAAAGATCCAACAGAAAAAGGGGATAAAATAAATACCATCTACAAAATAAATTGTATGAACTGTAACAAGCATTATATCGGCCAAAGTGGGCGTCCCCTTCGAATCAGAATCCAAGAACATAAATCAGCCGTGAAAAGACATGATATGAATTCTTTAGTATCAATGCATGCAGACAACTATGGTCATCAGTTTGATTGGGATCATGTCAAAATCTTAAACAGAGGAAACACGAAAAGTGCCAGAGAATTCCTAGAGGCCTGGTACTCAAGCGAAAATGCGATTAACAAACACGTTAATATAGATGAAGTATACCAATTAATAAAAAGTAAATCAGGTGACCAAAAAGTTTAAAATCCTAGTCAATAGAAAGTGGTCAATACATATGTGAAGATAGTAACCAGGAGACGCAATTACATCATGCATGAGAAAATTTAAATCACTTCACTTCGTGATAAATATGGCGCTGAAGATGTTGTCCGGAAGGACGACGAAAGCTTCGCGATTAAACCAACCAGCTCAGAGAACGCTTTTAATTGTAAATCATTTCTCTGTTATTAGTGGAGAGAGACATCTGTCACTCAGTCATTATACTTTGTTAACACTTGATTGTGACCATTTGAATTGATATTAAGACGCATCCTTAACTTCTCATATTTCAGTTTGAAAGATAATGAAGAGTAACTGCTGTACGTGTTTAACTCGTGAATATTTTATTGTAGTGAATAGTGAAATGTGACTTTCAAATATACTATTGTGGAATTATGTTCACACGTATGCATCACAACATCCAACGGCTACAACGAAAGTGCTTTTTTTCTTATTTTTAAATGTAACACAAAAAGTCAGTGGTCCGCATGTATCACAGTTAATGTCACCAAATATGTACAACAACGACAAACAATTAAATTTTAAAACCTGGTGACATTGTCATCAGGATACCACTAAGAATCGTAGACAGATTTAAGATAACTCTAATTTTCAATCTTCTGGTTAATGTATCAGTATGCATCGTACTGACAAGCCACTCAAGCATACTCAACGTCACTAAGTGATTAAATGTTCAGGCATATAAGTTGTGTTGATGTCCAGGTAACATATTCAGGTCTCTAGAGTCAAACGATGAAGTTAATGCCATTATTGATAACAGCCCAATTGACAGATTGCTTGTAATCTTCTGAATGTTTCAACAATTCAAAATACAACATTTACTAAGAGCGATGCACAATACAGTCTACAGTCGTACCATGGTGATTACAAAAATGTCAGAGGCATAATTTCGAAGTTGCAATAAAGTCAGGAAAGCGTTTCTGACTTCTGTTTCTAAATGTGTGAGGTCAGAAAACACACAAGTATTTTCGTTGACCTTAAAAATTGACAGTTGATTGGGTAAAGCCACGACCAAACTTCGAATTTTTCTTTTCGTTTCTGATGCCGGTGTTAGGTGGAATTTATCTAAGAAGAGTTTTGCTAGTTTGATTTGATGTCAGTGACCCATGTAATAAATTGTTTCAATGACGATGCACAATGTAGTGTCACATACTGAGTTGGTTGGGAAATTTACAAAGTCAAAAGCGTGTAGGAAAATATCTGTCGCATGGTTGCGTTACAAAAACAATTTAGCTGCATAAGCTATTTGATCTATTTAGAAAAATCACACCTCAAACTTCTTAGAGATTGTTGGAGATATATTTTTGGTGACTTTTGTTGAGAATATCGGTCACTTTTATTGAGAAATGAACAGAATTATCTGTGTCTTCCAATTCCATTGAAACAGTTAGGTTGTGAACACTTTGTTATTCTTCGAAGTGATTTTTGACGGACAGTGGTCTTCACACTACTTGTAAACTGTTTGAGTGTTTATTTGAGGAACTAACGAATTCTGATGATGTGCCCCTCCATTAATAAACTAATAGCACTTGAAAGTCAAAGGCTGTTGACGGTAGCCCACACATTTTTCCAAATAAGTGCATTCAGTATGCACACTAAGTGACTGTATGAATGATCTACTAGAAATCTAATCGTGTAAAAAAATTTCACTCAAAGTGTACAAAGAGACAGTATAGTAATTATAAACTGCAGTAAAATAAACCAGTGAATTTCTTTGAAACTCAGTCAAATGTAGAATACTATTTGAAGTGTTTAAGTGAGGTACTTGGAGGGAACATCGCTGAGCACATTAATTTATCCTATTTTAAACTCAAGCCAATGCCAGTCAACAAAGTGAACACTGACTTACGTTCTTTCTCTACAATGATATATTGCACCAATGAAACCAGTAGAAAAGATATCTAACATTACAGAGAAAGCAATGTTGAATATGTTTAATTTTTTCATAATCGGAATAGCAAAACGATCGAAATTCATTATTTGCTTCCATCATCGTTCTGTCTTATGAAAAATATTGATATCATGAATGAAATTCACTGAGGGATGAAGTTAATTGCTAATTTTCATACCTAATTTATCTGAGAAATTCAAAATTTCCGAAAAGGTTGGTAGTTGAGTCAAATTCATCAATTCACAACAGAATGTTAAAACAAGCTTTCAAAATATTTCGATACGATGACAGATTAGTGAAGAGGATGAAAGAAGGTGAAACAGAACTCATGAGAATATTGAATTATTTCTATTTATGTAAATATATATGAGTCGACAGTTAAAAGAAGCAACCCGTTTTAATGGATGGTTTATGACGACAGGTAAGTTCGTTCATTTCCCTCCCTTACTCATTTCAGGTGCTCTGATTTATGAGTAAAATTCCTGGAAGACAGTTTTGTTGTAACCTTATTATTTCATATATGTCGGCAAGAAAAGAAGGACAAGTGCACACTAATAGCAACTACAAATTACTTTGTTGATGCCACTCATTTTGTAATGACAATCATTTTTACTAAGAAATAAAAATCAACTTGAAATCTTTCGAGTTTCTTATTAAACTCTTGGTATATGGGGTACACTAAATATGATATACTACAAAGCAAATGATTTGAAAAGTGGAACTACTTAATTCTTGATAACATGAAACTTAAATTTGTACCATATCGATGGCGAAAACAATTTCACTTGCTAAGAAGGACTGTGACAGTGTTCATCGATGGTGTAATTATTACTTTGTGTTCAAAACACCATGTCAGTTTTACCAAATGCAAATTGAACCATGAGAAAACGTTTGGAGTAAAACAGTAGAGTTGCCAAGTATATATTTCTGCAAATAAACATTGTTACCGACACTTATATGTGCAAGTACAATTGGTTCATGCATAATTGTAAATATACTTATTCAGAATAATTCCTAATACTCATTTCATTTTGTTAAAGTTATTCGCTAAGTATGTAAAACGTATGATGTATTAGATCCCACAATAGACTCGAAAATATGAACATACCCTCGTCTTCCAAATGGATTCAAAGTATGAAAAAAGCAATAGGCAAAAGTGCAGTTTAAACTGTGAAATATTTTTATAAAAATGACTTTGAACTGAGTTGTGAAATAAAACGCGCCTTCAAGTATGAATGAATTACTTCATACGGTATAACCGTTATCCTGTATGAGAATAAGCGTAGTGGAAATAATATGCAATTTTCTAACCACATCATCAGGGTTGTTTCAGTCTGATCGTAGATATGCTCGCCCCGTAAAGTGAAGGTGATCAAGTCGAAACCTGAGGAGTTGATTGGTGATGAATTGTGTCTATACAGGATGAAGTGGTTATTTGGTTGTTTGCCACTTTCAGCGGCAATTAAATTGGTGTTATTTTTTAAGGAAGCATACTCTTCATATCATTTACTTTATAAACGGCATATCACAGCGTGTATCCGTTTTTATCATTGGTTAAATATGTTGTGGAATAACTGGAATTATGATTGATATTTGCCAAAGGTCCTCGGTCACAAGCACACAGGTAAACAAGTGAAAAGGATCAGTGATGAAACCAGTGATTTATTTCCTGCAAACTGACAAAGAGCGGTAATGTTTGTCTACACTGCATCAGTAAGTACATAGGCTGTAATATCCTTGTACATCAGCAAAAAGCTTGGCAGTGTTTTTAAGCAAAATGTGTGAAAACTCCTAATTTTCAAGAATTCCAAAGTCTATTTAGTTTACATCTTGAGGATTTAGGCTAAGTGGAATGCCTTTCTTTTATGTTCAACGGTCAAAAATAAAACCCCTGGAGGCTGTTTTTTCAATTTGCTCATTTTATCTGGAAAACGATTACATGAGCTACTTAAAATCAGCCTCTTTGTCACTACCATATTGGACTCTCTAATCATCAAGACAGGTTATATCTGAAAATGACGAAACGATCACTGTTTAGGGTGAAATCGTATAAAACAAAATTTGATGAGTCTCGAACACAAATGGTAAAAATGTTCCGAGCACTCAATAAAAACTAACAACAATTCACTCATATAAGTTCTGGTTTTCCCATTGGTTAATTTTCATAATCGTGGGATACTAGTGATATACTGCAGTGAATCTCAGTCCTTTTTGCGTGCAAACAAATATATGTATATATACATGTGATTTCCTTTCAGGGAATGAGTTCAATATAAGCATTTTGACTCGTTTGATAGCGAAATAACCAGTTCTTTTTCGCATAAGGAATAATCTGAAGGTTTGACAAATCGATAATCCAGCTTTGCGAAAGTCATTTTTATCAAATCATTTCAGTCTGATCACTGTATTCAGAAAAATAAGGTGACTGATCTCCCACTACTCTGGTAGCTGTTTCTCTATTTCCTGTTTCAACACAACTATTTCTTGACTTTCATTGGAGTCTGAGTTGAACTCATTACCAATCTTCCAATTTACTGAACTTGTTTTCAGGGTAATAATTTTATTCTCAACCGCCATACCATTCCAATCTTACACTCTCCTCTCGACATTCGCATCAAAGTGTGCATAAATTAATTCTGGTTGTTATGTCGTCAACTATTTCGTATCCATGCCTCTTATTCTGCTGTTATACCTACTGAGTTGAAATAGCTTCTGCATTATGCTATCTATTTCCATTTATTCTAACTTATTTCCTCTTTAGGTTGTTAGCAATAAAACAAAAAAACTGACTGAGTCCTGCAAATATTTGAATTATTCTTGCTTTGTTCAAATTCAATTAAGCAGTACAGCATTGCTCATACTCATACATTATGGATAATACGTAAGATTCAGAATTTTTTCTCATGGCTTATTATTCATGACATTATGTAGGCTTACTAATTTCTGTGTTTTTAATTGTGTATGTGAGTTTGTTGGTTTCAAACAAGTGGTCTGGCATTTCCACATCTACTGTGGTACACAGAATCATAAGCTTTAGGTCAGAGCACACTGGTATTGTTCTTCAGATTTTGGAGAGAATCTCTCTGGTTTCACGAAATTAACTTTATGTTTTTCGCTTCTTGTAAATTCTATACACTGTTTGTATTTCATTTTCATCATCAACAGCTTTTTCAGTTTGACTGATTGGCAATTTTCTACAAGTTATAACATTCTGATTTTAGATTATTGACTCTGAAGTCGAGTTCTTTCTTTTTAATCCACTTGAACTTACTTCTGATCATTAATTTTGGCTCCATGAGATGTTAGATGAGGAATTGTCTTTTCTCACAGTATTATTTACAAATTAGTTTGGAATTACATACTCACATGTTGTGAAAGTTTTGCGTACATATTAGTCAGTGAGATCTACGCGTCGAGATAAACAGATGAAGAAGAAAAAAGATATTTCTAGATGGAACTTACGTTTCCCATTGGGAAGTTGAATTTCTCCTACAATTCGAAAGGAATTTTGAATGATAAGGAAAGAGATATTTTTGTATTTAATTACCTATGATCATTCAATGGTCTTAGTTCTCCAAAAAGACGTATTGAGTGAAAAAATTTGAGCGACACACTTCAAGTGTCCCATCGCACATCTACTTCCTCATTCAATCTTTATCAAAATGAAAAAGTGGCGTTTTAATTAAAATACACAAAACAGTGGGGTTAAAAAAGATGACAGAATCATGCTGAATTGTTCGCATGCATCCGAAATTGTGTGTACAGAAAAAAAATATTCTTTAAGCTTTCCCAACTCCAGTCTAATTGATCTACTAAAATAAGGCAATAGCTATTTATAAAATTAAGCCTTCATTGTCTGTGAAAATGCAATTTATCATGCCAATTAGCATACATTGGTAGCACCTACCCCATTGTACTAACATGATCTGTGCCAGTTACTATCCGCTTTATTCTTGTATACCTTATTTTTTGTTTAATTTATTTATTCTTTTATTTTCATATTTTCATATAAATCGAATTTACAAATAGATGTGTGGTCAAGTGGTATCGAAGTTAACCTCGCAATTTTTCATTCCTCAGGTTAGGCCCATCATTTCACAGTGCTACCCAAATTCACTTCTCTTGTCTCTTTCGTGATTTTGGTACTTTTGTCACTTTGAACAAACGGTATATTATGTTGAAATTGACTTACTTATTTCAGTACTCTTCGCAGGTGAACCTTCATTTTTAAGTAAAGTACCATGTTTTACTTTCAATCATGAAATCCAACTGACAAATGATGTTCATCAGATTAATTTTCTATAGGTGGTTCGTAAAGATTACTTTTATTTTGCGAGTTGATCACTGATTGATATCATTTTTTTTGATTTACAGCTTGATTCCACACCGTATTTTCAGTACAAGTATGGAACTTTCAGCATGGATATCGGTAGCCCAAATTCAGGCCGACCATAGATATCGGGTGTGCGCCGGCAGGGGATCGAACCCCGGACCATGTGCATGGTCGGTGAGAGTCCTAACCACTGTGCCACCGACGCACAGAACCTTTAAAAATTAAGGAGTGCTGGACAGCTGTTTCATCCTACTTTGTGAATCATCTGCAGTACCCACCAATCGGTTACAAGGCAAGCTCGTATACCACTGGAAATCCAGCGAGGTCCATCCAGTCTAGTATGAGGATGGATGTCCCAAAGATGACATTGATTGAAGTTGCACTAAATCGAGAATTAGTAGAAGTTAGAATTCATGAGCCATTGAATCGGGTCCCAGTGGCTGGATGGGGTACGAGCTTGCCTTGTAACCGGAAATTCCTGGGTTAGAACCCTAGTAGCACATACTACCAATGATTCCCATACTAGGATGAAACAGGTGTCCATTACCCTATGGTTTTCAATGGTTCCCTAACCGATATCAATCAGTGATCAACTCGTGAAAATGATGAACAATTATTCGCTGTGACTGAAAATTGCATCACTTATCTTCAAAGGCATCTGTTCGCCTAATCATCCTTATCCATCATTTTGATTAATTTATGTGCAAAGCAACTTCTGACTAGTCGCATGCTTTAATAAATTCGATAAGATTTATCAACACACTTTTTTCAAGTACGCCTTCATATGGCTTGGAACGTATAGATCCACATTTATCTGTACATTGCATCCGTATAACAGTATTGTTGGAAAATGAGTAACGCCAATGCAAGCAGCACTTATTTTCTACATATCTTCACGATTCGAACTGGGTAGAAAGACATGAGACTAGCAACAGATATGGAAGATATCAGTTCCAAGAAATCAAAGACAACTGATAGTTTCGAAAACGATTTTAATTCAGATTGGATTATACAAGAACATTTACCACTCAAATTTCGACTACATCTTAGTCAGTGAATATGATTATATCATGAATATTTCAATCCCGATGTATGCCAGAATCAAAAATACAGTGGCAGACATTTCGATTTACCTACTCAGTAATTTTGACAA
Organism: Trichobilharzia szidati; assembly: GCA_944472155.2. Classification (NCBI taxonomy): domain Eukaryota; kingdom Metazoa; phylum Platyhelminthes; class Trematoda; order Strigeidida; family Schistosomatidae; genus Trichobilharzia; species Trichobilharzia szidati. The sequence goes on from OX235273.1 coordinate 31,374,940, forward strand.
ATGTAATTTTTAGCTACTGAAAGGTTAACTCGTGTTCAGTGTACTTCGTGAAACCACAAGTCATGAAGGTGAACACATCATTTTAGAGAGAACAAACCAGGTCACAAGTGAACCCTCTTACATTATTCTTTTTCACATTTTAGACAAATAAAGATCTCGCCTTATTGACGTACAGATGGAGTAAACTTAAGGATAATAAAACTATATCTGTGTGGAACAGTGCGTTGTATTATTATTCTTCCCTTGGGTTCCGACGGGAACATAGGGCTTCAGCTACACGTTTCCACTTGCTTCTGTCTTCTGCTGTACTTTTCACTTGCATCCATGTAAATCCATACTGTTTCAACTCCTCTTCACACGATCTCCTCCATGTCACCCTTGGACGTCCCACTCGCCGCTTCTCTTTCGGGTTCCACTCGAGGGATGGCCTGACGCACGATGTCACCCAGCGGCCTCCTTAGTGAGTGTCCAATCCATCTCCACTTTCTCCTGCATATTTGTTGAGCGACTGGTTCTTGCTTTGTTTGTTCCCATAGTTTCTTGTTGTTGATTCTTTCTGGCGGCCATCTGATCTTCAGTATAGAGCGAAGAGAGTTGTTGATAAAGGTCTGCAACCTGTTGGAAATATTCTTTGTGATCTGCCACTTTTTTGATCCGTAAGGAAGAAGTGACTTGATGTTTGTATTGAAAATCCGAATTTCGTTGTTGATGCTGAGTGACGAAGATTTCCAGATTGGTTTCAGGTTGGTGAATGTGTTTCTCGCCTCCCAGATTCTTGATTTGACATCTTCGTCCGTTCCTCCTGTAGTTGATACAATGCTACCTAGATAAGTGAAGGAAGTAACCTCTTTCAAATCCCTCCCGTTGATGGTGATTGACACTGGATGTTGCTGCTGTTGTTGTTGTTGATTGGTTACTTTCATAACCTCCGTCTTGTCTATGTTCACCTGGAGTCCTGTCTTTGCTGCTTCTTCGACTAGTTTGTCGGTTTCCGCTTTTAAGTCTTCGATTTTGTATGACATTAAACATAAATCATCTGCGAAATCCAGGTCTTCTAGATTCTTTACGTGTCTTCTCGTTTCCCACTGTCTGACGCATGATCCAGTCCACCACAATTAGGAATATCATTGGTGATAATAAGCACCCTTGTCTGACTCCTGTGTTTACTCCAAACGCCTCGCTGAGTTTTCCGTTGTGGATCACTTGGCATGTGCCGTTGTCGTACAACTGTTGAACAAGGTTGATGAATATTTGGGGTACACCGTAGTACTTGAGTAGTTTCCAAATTACTTCGTGGTCAACGCTATCGAAGGCCTTCTCAAAGTCTATAAAGTTGAGGTAGAGATTTGATTGCCATTCCATGCTTTGTTCGATGATGATGCGTAGAGCTGCAATTTGGCCAGAACATGATTTGCCTATCCTGAATCCAGCTTGTTCTGGTCGGAGTTCTGTATCCAGTGCGTCCTTTATTCTCTCCAGGATGATGCGACTCAGGATTTAACTTGGCGTCGACAGGAGCATGATTCCTCGCCAGTTCGTGCAGAGTCCTAAATCGCAATTCTTTGGTACAGTGTGCATTCGCATAATTGTCTATTGTCATTCTGGCTTTTCCTTTATTCATTAAGATTTCGAATGTTTCAGCAACTACTTATGTCTGTCAGTTCCTGAAACTTTAACTCATTGAATGACTGTTGGTAGTATTTAATAAAATGGACGCCTGTTAAGTCCTTGGTAATAATTATGGTCGACAGAAGGGAGGTTAATACATCTTCACTAACTCACTTGTTTCACTCGTTTTTGGTTGACTATCTAGATGGTAGATATAAAACATAATAAACGATTACAAATTCTCGTTCGCAAATAGACGTGACTTTAAAAAATATTTCTGCCTCCTTTGTTACAGTCCTATGTTGATTTCATCGTGTTTGCTTCATTTTCTACGTCATAACTGTGATTCATGGGACTAAGTGAAAGTGATCCATCAGGTCTTTTAACCCCACTGTTTAAAAAATTTTATTTGAATCATATTGCTCCTTATTTTCATATGAATTCTATTGACAAGTAGATGTGGGCTGGGAATCTACGAAATGTATTTATTATTATTTCTCATTAAATCCAGGGAAAGATCTTGGAAGAAAACTAGAAATTTCTGAAAGTTATATGAAATTAAATTTGCCGAGCCCTTCCAGAATAGAGAGAAGAGGGAAAGCAGATAGTGGCTCTCTACAAACATGTGAAGACAGTAGGGGAAATAAGGATGATGAGACAGAAGATGAACCAATGCAACGATGAATAATAGAAGGAGGACCTAGGCTTAATGTACAACCAGCTAAACTAAGCAGTGAAAAAGAGTACCAGGAGAAGCAACAATTAATTCTACGACACACTGGAAAATGAGGCAGAACAGACTGCAAGTTAGAGGAAAATCAGAACATCATATCATACAATGAGGTAGTAATATAGAAGAAATCAACACATCTCATCTAGATTTACACCAAGCACTCAGATGCCTGATAGCTAAAACTGGTCATTCTGCGAAAACAGAAGCAGCTCAACTAACGGCGATTCCTCCGAAACCATTAAAAATGGACTCAGACACCTCAGCAGACGTACTAATACCACTAATGGTAAAGGTGTGAGAAAATAGAAAGCTATGTGCTGACTGAAAGAAGATAACTCCTGTCGAACTCCAAGGGGTATATCATTTAATCTTTCACAAGAACTGGTGTAAAATAATGCTTCTATCTAAACCAAGCAAACTTTAAAGTTGTGAAGGAATAAAAGGTGTTGTGCAAGAAAAACTTCGCCCTGAATAAGCTGCTTCCATTAAATTACTGGTGCACCAAATTGCAGTGCTACATATTACCACTTGGCAGAGCAGGGAATGCGCGTAAATCTCTACCTCAACTTCATCTTCTCTGAAAAACGTCCTTCTTTAGTGTCATATGTGAATCAGTTAGGAGGTGGTCTCAATACAATGGATGTATTATCGACTACACGTGATGTATCTGTGATTTTATGATTCTGATTTTCCTGTTACTTAAATTTGAAATGAATATTTTGTGTAATCTAGTTTTATGATGATTCAATTACCTAACAGCCATTATTCACTAAATTGGCATTGTTAACTTCAGTTCATTTAGAAGGCCACTTACAAATAGATTCATAATTTCACTGTGAAAAAACAATAATATTGTTGTACTGTTGAACATTATTGAACATGTAAAATGATATAATATTTCAAGTAGTTTCTGTCGATGAAACTTTTCATATGCTTCACAGAAAGCAGCTGAAATTTCTAACTTTTAATTAGAATAATTCAATAATTATTCGACTTCATTTATCGACATATATTGTGTGATGAGATAATATTTAGGAGAAAAGGTGAATTACATTGATTGTCGTTTTAATTATGTAAAGTGCAAGTGCAAAACATCCAATACACGTTGTTGAGTAGAGTGTGACTTTATGCACATTGTTTAAACACACAGTGTGACAACGCGAACTCTATCACACTAACCACACAGGTACTGCTGCTTCCTAGAAGCCTCACTTAAGCGACCAGAAAACTGGTTGGTCAAAAATATTACTCTTTACTACTTCACGACCAACCTACAATTTACAAAGAGGAATGAATAGTGAAAATGTTGTATGACCAAACTTACTTGCTGCAAGGGAAGCTGTTTCGGTGAGTGAATTTCAGGCAAAATATTTTCTTTAGTTACTCGTCATACGCCATTTATTGAAGATAACTGTAATAGCAAAGCTATTAGCATACTATTAAAGCTTTTCTCAGTACATTTCTCTGTTATTAGTGGAGCGAAACATTTGTTACTCAGTCATTATACTTTGTTAACACTTGATTGTGACCATTTGATGTGATATTCAGACGCATCCTTAACTTCTCATATTTCAGTTTGATAGATGTTATAGAGTAACTGCTGCACATGTTTAACTCTTGAATATTTTATTGTAGTGAATAGTGAAATGTGACTTGCAAATATACTGTTGTGGAATTATGTTCACACGTATGCATCACAACATCCAAGGGTCACAATGAATGAGCTATTTTTCTTATTTTTAAATGAAACACAAAAAGTCAGTAGTCCGCATGTATCACAGTTAATGTCATCCAATGTGTACAACAACGATAACCAATTAGATTTTAAAGTCATGTCACACTTATTAGGAGATCACTAAGAATCGTAGACAGACTTAAGAAAACTCTAATTTTTTAATCTTCTAGTTGATGTACCAGGGCACATCGTACTATCAAGGTACTCAGGCACACTCAACACCGTTAAGTGATCAAATATTTAGCCACTTTAGTTGTTCTGATGTCCCGGGACCGTATTCAAGACTCCAAGGTCAAATGAAAAACTTAATGCTATTACTGAAAAACAGCCCAATTGATAGATTGCTTGTAATCTTCTAATCAAAAAAACATGACGAATTTATCTTCTGAATGGTGCACAATATAGTCTACAGTCGTACCATGATAACTACAGAAATGTCAGAGGTATAATTTCGAATTTCCGATATAGTCAGACAAAAGGTTCTGACTTCTGTTTCTAAATGTGTGATGTCAGAAAACACACAAGTATTTTCAGTGACCTGAAAAATTGACACTTGATAGGGAAAAGCCACGACCAGACTTCGAGTTTTTGTTTTTTCATCTGGTGCCGGTATTAGGTGAAATTTATTTAAGAGGAGTTTTGCTAGTTTGATTAAATGTCAGTGATCCATGTAATAAATTGTTTGAATGACGATAGTCAGTGTAGTGTCACATGCTGAAATGGTTGAGAAATTTACAAAGACGAAAATATGTAGGAAAATATCCTGCAGATGGTTGTGTTAATAAAGTAATTTGGCTGCATAAGTTAGTAAATCTGTGTAGAGAAGTCACACCTCACACTTCTTATAGATTGTAGGAGATATTTTTATGCTGATTTTCGGTGAGAATATCAGTCGCCTCTATTGCAAAATCAACGGAATTAAAAATGTTTTTTATATCCATTGAAACAGTTACGTTTGTGTACACTTTGTTATTATTTGAAGTAATTTTTGACAGACGACTGTCTTCATACTACTCATACTTTGTTTGAGTTAGTTTCGAGTGCAACATGATTAGGAGTGGACGAATTGAGGATTTGAGAGTAACATAAAGGCAATCATATGAAGAAAGCATGAATAATTGTGGGTAATTATAGAATCAACTGAATACGAATGCGTGGTATCAAGTGCAACAACAATGATAATATTCAATGTTGGTTTGTAGGGATTTGATTGGTTTCAGGATTTTCATCATGAACTGACATTAGTTAGAGAACCATTGGAAAACCTGGGAGTACTGGACAGCTGTTTCGTCCTAGTTTGGGGCTCTTCATCAGTACGCACCCACAGCAGGGTTCGAACCCAGGACATTCTGATTACAAGGCGAGCTCGTATACCATTAAGCCACTGGGACCCGATCCAATGGCCAGCCCATGAATTCTAACTTCTGCCAATTCACGAATAGCGCGACCCTAGCCAATGTCTTCGGCGAGTATTTCCTACCTGAATAGGGCAAGTCGCTGGTGAGCATCTCATTGATTTCCAAGTGTTGGTTTGTAGGGATTTGATTGGTTTCAGGATTTTCATCATGAGCTGACATTAGTTAGAGAACCATTGGAAAACCTGGGAGTACTGGACAGCTGTTTCGTCCTAGTTTGGGGCTCTTCATCAGTACGCACCCACAGCCAGGGTTCGAACCCAGGACATTCTGGTTACAAGGCGAGCTCGTATACCATTAAGCCACTGGGACCCGATCCAATGGCCAGCCCATGAATTCTAACTTCTGCCAATTCACGACATAGCGCGACCCCTAGCCAATGTCTTCGGCGAGTATTTGTCCTCACGCCCGACCTGCTGCACCCTACTGGTCACGACTTCTCACTAGAACCCCAGGCAACTCCTCACTAGGACGAAACAGCTGTCCAGTACTCCCAGGTTTTCCAATGGTTCTCTAACTAATGTCAGCTCATGATGAAATCCTGTAAGCAATCAAATCCCTACAAACCAACACTTGAAGCCACTTGCTTTCAGGTAGGTGGGGAGCATTGCTAGGGGCTATGTCGTGAATTGGCAGAAGTTGAATTCATGGGCTGGCCATTGGATCGGGTCCCAGTGGCTTAATGGTATACGAGCTCGCCTTGTAATCAGAATGTCCTGGGTTCGAACCCTGGCTGTGGGTGCGTACTGATGAAGAGCCCCAAACTAGGACGAAACAGCTGCCCAGTACTCCCAGGTTTTCCAATGGTTCTCTAACTAATGTCAGTTCATGATGAAAATCCTGAAATGATAATATTATTCTCTCCACAAGGCCGTTTAATGTTTAGGCTCAAGTGTTTATCACACCTTTTTCGATGTTCATAAAATAAATGAAACATTTTTATGTATTGTTATATTGGTTAATTTACTCATATTTCATATTGGAAATATAACTTTCTTGATTGTGTGTAGGAACACAAGGAAGAAGTTGATCTAGGAGAATGTGCTTCATCATCGTTGAGACTCATCAATTCTGACTTTGGAATATGAATAAAGGCATTTTCCGCGACAATGCGTTTAGGGACGGTTTCAGTCAAGTATATGATACTTCTTATCCAATCATCATTCAACTGGTTCTAATTTTTAGTGGAGTACTTCACTTCTAAATGTTTTGAATAACATAGGGCAAACTGTTATACTGAATTATGCTTCAGCAATAACGTTGGTATGTCTACAAGGATCAATCTGACAGAAAATGTCTTGTGTAAGTCCAATGGCATCCTCTCCTTTTGATTTTCTTATTATTACTTCTACTTTATAGCTGACAAAAATTATTCGTAGATGACGAGAGAATATACTGAAGTATGTGTCAATGTTAGAATTCTCTGAATAATATAAATATGTAGGTAAAAGGAAATGATGAAATGCTTCACTCACTCGTTGTCTCAAGCACCGACTTTACTATATTGTGATGAGAGAGGTTGAATTTATGGGAAATATGAAAAGTAGGACTACAATCAACGAATCATTTTAGTTTTGACACAAACGTAATGGTCTCAAGCGGGTATTTAGAAATACTTAATGCATATCCACGGGAGAACCAGGCATTTGTAGAAAGTTTGAAAGGAGATAAACAGACAGCTGAGAAGCTGAGGAAGTATCAAAAGTTGGTGGTGGTTGAATAGAATTTTTGACGTTATTGAACGGCGGATTCTAATGATGTCCTCATCATCAATAAACCAACAGCACTTGGAAGGCAAAAGCTGTGGAAATCAGTCTACACATTCCTTGATCTAATGGAAATCTGATCAGGTGAAAATATGTCACGCAAAGTGTACAAATAAGAGGTATTCTACATTCTGCAAACTGACTTCAATACACGTATAGTAATTTTAAACTGATATAAGTATAAAACTTAGGCACTGTGGTAGAGTATAACTCCATTATGGATAAGATTTTATTTTGATAAGTCACACAGTGTTACACAGTAATATTAACTGATGACGTTTCGAGCACAAATTATTGCTCATAATCATATCAAGTTACTCACACAACTTTTGCCTTCATTTTAAACTGCAGTTAAACATACTATTGAATTCCTTTCAAATTCACTCAAATGTACAATGTTTTTTGAAGTGTTTCAATAAGGTGCTTGGAGAGAACATCGCTGAACACATTAATTTATACGATGGTAAACTCAGGTCAATCCCAGTCAACAGAATTAACATTGACTTACGTTCTTTAGCTACATTCATACAGTGCACCAATGAAACCGATAGAAAGCGATATCTACACTTGTGGGGAAAGCACTGTTGAATAAGCTTTTTTCTCATTATCGGAATAACAAACGATGGAAATTCGTTATTTTTTTCCATCATCGTTCCGTCTTATGAAAAATACTGATATCAGAAATGATATACACGGGAAGATAAAATTAATGGTTACTGATATTGTATTCAATTATTTTTCATACCGAATTTCCCTGAGAAATTCATAATTTCCGAATAGATTTGGAGTTGAGTGGAAATCATCAATTCACAACAAAATGTAAGAACAAGCTTTCAGAATATTTAGATACGATAACAGATGAGTGAAGAGGATGAAAGAAGGTCATATAGAAGTCATGAAAATATGGAAACATTTCTATGTACATATATGTATATATGACTCAACATTACATTGAAATAACTCGTTTTACTGGATAGTGTATGACGACAGGTAAGTTCTTTCAGTTCCCTCCCTTACTTAGTTCAGCTACTTTGATTTATGAATCAAATTCCTAGCAGACAGTTTTATTGTTACCCTATTAATATAAATGTCAGCAAGCAAAGAAGGAAAATTGCACATTACATACATGAAAAATTAAACTTGTTGATGTTGCTCATTTCCGTAATGAGAATTACATTTGCTAAGAATTGAAAATCAACTTGAAGTCATTCGGGTATTTTAAATATACTGTGTTAATTTGGTTTATTCTAATTAATATACTAACAGGCAAATGAATTGAAAAAGAGAACTATTTTATTCGTAATTACATGATAGAAACTCCACATAAATGTGCTTCATGTAGAAGGCGAAAACAATTTCACTCTCTAAGAAGAGTTGCAACAGTATTCATCGGTGGTATAATACTTAAGCTTTGCGTGGAAATGAACACAGTGTCAGCTTTACCAAATGTAAACTGAGCCAGAAGATAACTTCCGAGTAAACCAGAAAAGTTACCAAGGATATATCAAGTTTCACTATAAATATTTTTGCAAATGAATATTGTTACTAACATTTCTATGCGTCATGTATAATCGGTTCATGCATAAATGTGACAAAATATATTGAGAATAATTCTTAATACCGAGTTCATCTTTTGAAGTGATTCGTTAGGTATGTGAACTGTAAAATGCATTATGCACCACAGTGAATTAAAAATTTAAACATACTTGTGAGCCCTATTTGAATGCGAAATATTGAAGTCGGTAAAATTAAAGCAAAAGTGTATTCAAGGAGAACGATGGACGACAAAACAATACGCAAAGGCGCAGTAAACACTGTGAAATATACTCAGAAAAATGACTTCCGACTGGGTTGTAAAATAAAATGGCAATACACTGATTCTGGATGAGAATAAGCGTAAAGGAAATGATGTGCAGTTTTCTAGCCAAAATCTCAGTTTGTTTCAGTCTGGTCGTAGATATGTTTGCCACGTAAAATGAGGGTGATGGATTCGAGACCTGGTGAATTGATTGGTGATGGGTATTGTGTGTATAGGAGGAAGCGGTTATTTGGCTGTCTGCTACTTTAAGTGGCTATCAAATTGGTGTTATTTTGTAACAAAACATAATGTTCAAATTATTTGCTTTATAGACGGTACATTACAATGTGTGATTGTAAACAGTATGTGACAAAACCTGTGGATAAAACTGTTTCTGAAATGGAAAAATCGTCTTGAAGTCATTCCAGTGGTTACTCGGAATGTGATGGAATAACTACAATATATATTTGAAGACAAAAATTATTTTAAAAAAGAACTATTTATTTTCTTGATAAAAGTCCACATCAATGTGCTTCATGTAGAAGGCGAAGACGACTTCACTCGCTAAGAAGGGCTGTGACAGTATTCACCGATAATGAAACACTTTAGGTTTGTGTGAAATTGGATTGAAACACATTGCGTTCAAAAACAATCTCTGCTTTAGGAAATGCAAGCTGATCCAGAAGATAACTTTCGAGAAAACCCGAAAGGTTGTCAAGCATATATAAAGTTTCACCACAAATATTTTGTGGTGTAAAATCGGGTCACATACAGTTGTAACTAGATATAGTAAGAATAATTCTCAATATGCATTTCATCTTTTTGAAGTTATTCACTAAGTATGCGAACCCCATGAATTATTATGTTCCTCAGTAGATTGGAAAATGTGAACATACCCGTGTCTTGCAAACGGATTCGAAGTATGACAACAAACAAAAGGCAAAGACTCAGTAAACACTGTGAAATATACTCAGAAAAATGACTTTCCACTAAGTTGTAGAATAAAATGCACCTTTAAGCATAAACAGATTACTTCCTATGGCATTACACTGATTCTGGATGAGAATAAGCGTAATGGAAATGATGTGCAGTTTTCTAGCCAAAATCTCAGGTTGTTTCAGTCTGGTCGTAGATATGTTTGCCACGTAAAATGAGGGTGATGGATTCGAGACCTAGTGAGTTGATTGGTGATGGGTATTGTGTGTATAGGAGGAAGCGGTTATTTGGCTGTTCGCTACTTTTAGTAGCTTTTAAATTTGTGTTATTTTGTGATGAATCATACTGTCCAAATTATTTACTTGATAAGCGGAATGTTAAAGCATTTATAGGTTGTCTTTTTGGACAAATATCTTGCTAATTGCTTGCAATTATAATCAATATTCACCAAATATCCATGGTTTTAAGCTCACAAGTAAATAATTGAAAAGTCTCAGTGATAAAACTTGTGATTTATTTGCTGCAAATTGACAAAGAGCAGTAATGTGTGTCCACTTAGCATCCGTAATTTCATAAATTAGAGAGATGAATGAAAACGATGACTCTTCGCTGACGTCTGTACCTTCAATGGACTAGTGATTAGTAGCAGCGTATATAAGCAGAAGGACATCCACAAGGCTACATGGGTGTCATCAGAAAGGCCGAAGGAAAAGAAGCTGTAGATGGATCACAGTTCAGGTTGAATACGCGAAAACTGAAGGATCAGGATACAAAGGACATCTTCACTGCAGTCTTAGGGAAAAAAGCGGGGACACAAATTAACAGTAGCGATGAGACCATCATTTAAAAGCACTGAAACAACGTGTAAGAGGTGTGGAGTCAAGCCTGCATGGAAGTTCTAGGAAGAAGAGAAAGTGCAAACAGTGGCTCACTACATACACAGGGAGACTAAGGATATTGAAACGATAGATTATTCAGTGTATCAACGAGCAACAAAAAACAGGAGTTGAATGCAAGCTACAATACACTGAACTAAAGGGTAAAGGAAAGTGCCAGTGAAGACAAAAGACGATACGGTGAAGCTGGCTATGGAAAGTGAACGAGAACAAGCTACAGGCGAAGGAGACCTCGCATCGCTCTACCAAACAGTTAGGGGAAACGTTCGACACAAATTAAGCCAGTGAAGGATGACAATGTAAAGTCAATCACCAAAGAGGTGGAGGAAAGAAAACACTGTGCTGAAGACTTCCCAATCGACCGCCACCTACAATGCGTCCAATAATATCAACAGCGGAAACAGAAATACCTGTTGACATCAACCCTCCGACGAGAACAGAAATCCTGAAGGCCATGGAAATGATAAAATCTGTAAGAGCAGCAGGACCAGACGGAATCCAAGCAGAGTCATTGAAAATGGACCTAGAGACATCACCGGAATTGATGTCACCACCACTGGAGAATGTGTGGAAAGAGGGCAAGGTACCCAAGGATTGAAAGAAAGGCAACGTATTCAAACTGCCAAAGAAAGGAGACTCAAGTCAAGGCAAGAACTGGCGCGAAATTATGCTGCCAACGGTGTCAAGGAAGATGCTAAGCCACATCATCCCGGAGAGAATCAAACAAGCCCTGGATGAAAAACTTCGACTGAAACAGGCTGGATTCAAGAGAAACATATCATGCATTGATCAAAATTGCAACACTAAGGATCATCATTGAACAAAACTTGGAATGGAAGTCACCTCTTTATCTCAACTTCATCGACTTTGAAAAGGCCTTCGACAACGTCGAGGGAGAGGTGATTTGGCAACTACTTCGCTACTACGAGGTGCAGTCAACATTTTTACACCTCATCCAACAGTTGTACGGTATTGCTGTATACCAAGTAATCTACGCCGAGAAACTCACGGAATCCTTCGAAATGAAGACAGGAGTAAGACAAGCTGGTTACACACTATCTCCAATGATTCTCCTGAATGCGGCAGACTGGATAATACGACAGACAGCGGCGGGTAGCGAGGAAACAGGCATAAAATAGACCCACACAAAAACTTGGAGGATCTGAACTTCTCCGATGATATATGCCTGATTTTACACAAACTGGTAAATATGCAAGTGAAAAGCAACAAGTTGGCAGACGAAGTACCAATAATAAGACTTCAAGTGAACATAAAGGAAACAGAGGTGATGAAGATTCCTGGCCAACGGCAACAGCATCAACAACAACAGACAACAATTAGCATAATTGGGAGAAATCTGAAAGAAGCAACCTCTTTTACCACCTACCGACCTGGGAAGCATCGTTTCAACTACAGGTGGAACTGATGAGTATATTAAGGCGAGGATCAGGAAAGCAAGACAAGCTCTCATTACTCTCAAGTCTCTGTGGAGGTTGACAGCGCTAAGCGCATGAAGAATAAGATGGGGAATTCCTACGTCAATGTGAAGTCACTGCTACTATAAGGATCAGAGACTTGTCACATCACAAAGGGCACTTCGAACAAACTACATGCCTTCATAAACAGCTATCTTCGTTCAATACTCAAGATCAGATGGCCGGAAAAGATCGGCAACAAGGATCTCTGGGAACGAATCAGTCAGGGACCAATTGTGCAACAGATAAGCAGGAAGAAATGGAGGTTGATTGATCATACTATGAGGAAACCATCAAGTGACAACACAAGACAGGCCCTCGAGTGGAACCCGAAAGGGAAGCGGGGAGTTGGTCGTCAATGCGAAGACATTGAGGAGGCCATGTGAAGAGGAGATTAAAACAGGTTGTCAGATGTGGAGACAGGTATGGACGTTGGCGAAGAACCGAACTCAATGGAGTTGTGCTATTGAAGTTCTACTTTCCTCTAGGAACTAAAACTCCACATATAATTGTTTCTAATTTCTGACAATTTTAAAGTCTTTTTGGTTAATATTTTGAGAATTTTGGATACGTGAAATATCTTTCTTGTATATTCAAGGGGGAATCAGAACTCCTGTCGGCTATTTCTGCAAGTTGCTTATTTTATCTGAAAAGCAGTTTCCCATGATAACATGAGCTACGTATAATAATCCACTTTCTCAAGTGAAAATATATTTCAGGCACCAAGAGTATTGAATATAAAATGATTACTAGTAAGCTAGCTAAAATTGAAATACGTGATATAAATGGCCTAGACACATTCAATGACTGAATATCATTTACTGTAATATACAGCAATACAAGGTTTGAATGTATCTGGTAAGCAAAGAATCACTCAGCATTGATGAAATAAATGTTGTCAGTAGGCATATGATATCACCGAATGTTCTTTCATTAAGTAAATAATATCTGTTATTCATGAGTTCATGTTGAATCGGATAGGGTGGAAAATGTTTTGTAAACGATCCCGGTTAAAGGAAACGATACTGAGATGTATACTTATTGCGTGACTAAAATGCAGAGATGTGATTTATAGCTGTGAGGTGCGAAATTGCATAGATCTCTTTTCGTAAAAGTCTTTAAAGTGAACATGGAGTATTAATGACTGAACAAGATAAGCTTCAGTCTTCCTTCATACTAGAGGTAAGTGGATGGTGCTTTTATTGTTTGTGACATAAACTGGTAGACTATTGAACTCCGTAGACAGTTAAACTGTGGCCACCCATCTAATATACTTTGTGATCGAAGGTGACATAAGTTCTGCGTTCAGGTCCTTAGATGCTATGGGGTAAAGGAAAGAGTGCATATTGAATATCAATCTATTAAAAGCCAACCCGACGTGTGCAGGTAGGTGAATGCTAAATTGTTCTTTCTGTACAATTTATGACACTTCAGTACAGACAGATGATTAATACGTATGTCGACTACAGTGTATGAATAAACCATTTGCGAATACCGTATACCATCAAAATTATGACTTGGATACAATGGTTATTTTGTCACCCCGCTATTTTATCCTGACTTTGATTCCTTATCTCCGTGGCCTTCCATAACATCCCTCCTCAATATATTTTGATTTCTGAATAAAAATATAATATGGTATCAAATTATCAACTTTTAATAATAAATCCATCAATGTACTTACAACCTTGTAGATGAAACGAAATAAAATTCTTAATTACTGGTTACATGTTAATATTTAATATATCAAAGGAAACTATATTTTCGGTGTTGTTAAAAAAATGTGATTGCGTAACACACAGTTGAATAGGTGTTAATAGAAAACAGGATACTAATTTATGCATCTAAAAATAAAATCACTAGAATATAAAGCTAACTTGTTTAAAATATATGAACATAGTTTTGTAAGCCTCACACAAATGAAAACTCATTGAATTTTCTAAACAATCATTTCACAATAAATAATCGGCGACTACTGTCTCATTTTCGTCAAGAAAATGAAAGAATAAAATTTCAGTTGTTACTCACTTTTGGATAGTGATGTATTAAATAGTTCTATGACAAATATGTACAACATGAGTCAGTGATTTCTTCGAATCAATCCCATGAATTATCATCTATAGTTAATAGATTATTTGATAGTTTAAACGTACATCGACATATCAGTTGAAATAATAATGATGAATAATATGTGTTCGGAATGTAATCAAGTAAATAATAATCTTTCACTTTGGGATATATTTAGTGCACAAATTAATCCGGCATATTGGGGAAATAATAAGCAGAATATTCTAATGCATTCAAGCGATCACAATCGAGTTTATTTTATTCAATAAATAACAAGAAGGAGATTAAAGTTTGACCCCATTCATCATATTCGGGTATCATTCACCTTCACGAGTTAACATGTGAATCAAAAAGATACAAGAATTCCTGTCGTTTAAGATAAATCACTGAACGATGTTTTCTTCATTTTTCTTTATGGTAAAAGTAAAGGAATGGAAGTTGTGTTGTTTGTGGTGAAGATTGTTCGACTGTTGAACTCCACAGACAATTCAGCTGTGTCCGCATATCTATATGCTTTCCAATTGATGTGAGTTGGAATTTTAAGTTCGATTTCCTCGGTGACATAGAAAAGACGAAGTGTTTTATAATAAAGCTGGACCTAACAATAGAGAATCTGATCAGGGAATTACACTGAATAATATAGCTCACTACTTTCAGATACAGATGCAGAACAAATCCATCCGAAGTGCTGTAAATTACATTAACTAGATGCGAAGCTTTTCTAAGTTTACGGTTGGCTAGAGTAGTTCTGTGTCTGAAGGTTCTCATTTCCAGAGTTTAAAAGAGAAGACACTAGCTACAGTGATGTGCTGAGTTTCATCAATAAAGAAAATCACATCAATATCCATTACGTGTATAGTATGCTAATTTCCATCGACTTATCTTGTTCAACTAGCAATCATCATGATGGCAGTGCTTCAAGTCTTATTGTATGGTACGCCACCTTCGAAATGCCAAAAGCGGTGTTTGATTACTTGAATAATTGTAAATTTGAAAGGGCTGCTGTGAAGAGGATTTGATAATAACCTCCGTAGATCCTTCTTGAAAGGACTAAATGAGAGTGCCTGATTTTCACTGTGCTCATAACTCTTAAGAGTTAAACTTCATCTTTGTCTGATAGATCAAACCTACTTTGCCGGAGGAAAAGTTAGAAGCTCAATCTCTGCCTAACCTTCGGTAACATGTACACGACATTTAGGAACTGTAATAACTCCGCACGCAACATGCCCTGGTTAAATTGCGTAAGCTACAACAACTATCGAAAAGACTGGCTAAAATATTATCAGAGACATTCACCAACTCACCTTTGGCAACTACATTATGGAGAACACTCGCATGTTAATCAGAGAATTAAGCGAACTGTTCGAGTTTCATTTTACCGATTTCTAAATACGATGATATCGTTTTCATATGCATCTCGAAGTCATACACACATATGCTAGTGCAACCTTCGATACTTCGCAGTAATCAGTAAAACATTAGTGTATTTTATTAATTATTATGCAGTGTCTGTTGCTGAAAGTTTGATTTGTCAATACACATATAAGAAGATAAGTGTTCATTTTTATGTACACATGAATTTGGAGCCTGGCATTGTGACGCATAAGCAATCTCAAGTGGAAATAGAGAGGAGAGATGCATTATCATGGTTTTTGTGATAACTTTTGCAACGTAATTTTGCCTGAATGTACTTATGTAACCCTATTTATCTTTGAAATATTGTTAGTTTTTCCAAAGGCAAATTTTAGTCTGAAAAAATAGATCTATAGTTTGTAAGCTTCTTACTCATATTTTAAAATATTCCTAAGGGGTTCCGCTAACTAGTTAAAATACAGCTGTTGTTCTGTGCTTGGAATTTACAGAATTTCAACTAGTCAAAATTCAATTTCTCACTACTATAACGAAGTAATAAAAATTATGGTATACCGGAGACCACAACACTCTGCCGAACTTCAACCTTATTTTAATATTTTCACCAGTGTACATTATGGTGGATGGTTTATTTGGAAAGTGAAAATTGATACACACGACTTTCACTTGATAAAATTCAAAAAAACTGAAAGAAACCACATATACTTCTGCATAATGTGATTGTGTCACACTCATGTGAGCACATTTCTGATGACAAGATACCAATTTATACATTTAGAGCGAAACACCTTAGGATAATTAATGTAAGGTCTCTCTTTGTACATCACACACAAATGTATATTCTTAGTGGTATTCCAACCATTATTTCATAATAAATGAACAAGAAATACTCTTTCTATTTGGTGTAGAAATAAAAGAATTGAAGTTCAGATTCTACATACAGTCAGAAACTGAAAGAATAACATTGGGCAAAATTCGTGAGATAAGTTTTTTACAATTAGATTATCATCTAAAGTAAACAGACCATGCAATAACGCAAACGCGTTTCAGTTAGTTTCGCACATTAGTTCATTATCAGAATATGTATTTAACGTAATTTATATTAGAGTAAAGCCAGATGACATATGGAAATCATGATGTTCACTTGTAGGTTATTATTAGTTAAAATGCTATAGCTGTCAGAGGCACGATTCGATGTGATATTTGATTTTTCCTGGTTGATTTCACACGCGGTCTCAAACATTTCTCTGTTTCAGAAAAAACTTCCAATCATGATTTAATGAAATATATTAAATTCATAAATGTTTAGAATTTGATGTGTATTTTCAATCAAGAGGTTTTCAGTTTCCTGAAGACACTATATCAGATAACCAAGTCTCTATTCGGGAAGAGATCAACACAATTGATACCTATAAAAGACAACCAAAGGAACCAATTACCAAGGAGGAAAGACGGATCAAACAATGGGCGGACCACTTCAAAGGACTCTTGAACTGACCACCACCTGCAACCCATCCAGAACACCAACAACAGCACGTGCACAACTGCAAGTTGACACCAATCCTCCAACGAAAACTGAAGTCATGAATGCAATCAAGCTTCTGAAAGCTGGAAAAGCAGCTGGACCAGATGGAATACCCCCTGAAGCACTGAAAGCGGACCCAGAGACGACAGCAGATATACTGACTCCATTATGCAAAAGGTCTGGAAGGAGAAAGGTCCTAATGACTGGAGAGGTTACTGAATACCAAGAAGGCAGTTAAGAAGAATCTCCTGAGAGAATAAGACGCACTGGATACAGAACTCCGACCACAACAAGCTGGATTCAGGAAAGGCAAATCATGTTCTGACCGAATTGCAACTCTACGCATCATCATCGAACAAAGCATGAAATGGCAATCAAACCTCTACCTCAACTTCATAGACTTTGAGAAGGCTTTCGACAGCGTTGACCACGAAGTAATTTGAAAACTACTCGAGTACTACGGCGTACCCCAATATTCATCGACCTTATTCAACAACTGTACGACAACGGCACATGTCAAGTGATCCACAACGGAAAACTCAGCGAGGCGTTTGGAGTAAACACAGGAGTCAGACAAGGGTGCTGATTATCACCCATGATATTCCTAATTGTGGTGGACTGGATTATGCGTCAGACAATGGGAAACGAGAAGACAGGGATATCCTGGACCGACGTGAAGAATCTAGAAGACCTGGATTTCGCGCGTGGATTATTTATGTTTGATGTCACACAAAATCGAAGACTTACAAGCGAAAACCGACAAGTAAATTAAAAAATAAGTATCTTCTATAAGATCAGAAACTTGGCGGGTCACAAAGAATATTTTCAACAGGTTGCAGACCTTTATCAACAGCTGTCTTCGCTCTATACTCAAGATCAGATGGCCGGAAAGAATCACAAACAAGAAACTATGGGAACAAACGAAACAAGAACCAATCGCTCAACAAATATGTAGGGAAAGTGGAGATGGATTGGACACTCGCTGAGGAGGCCGTTGGGTGACATCGCGCGTCAGGCCCTCGAGTGGAACCCGAAAGGGAAGCGGCGAGTGGGACGTCCAAGGGTGACATGGAGGAGATCGTGTTAAGAGGAGCTGAACAGTATGACTACTGTAGAATAGAACATGAACCTAGACCCAAGGGAAGAATAATAATACTGTACAGTGTCACCCGATGTGATTTCCCATGTTTCGGTGTTCACAGTTGATCTACCACTTGTCATTTAGCCAAAGACGTTTGAATCTTTCATATAACACAATGGATTCAACTTAGTTAGCTGGAATGGTTTTTACTGAAACTAAGAAATCTACTCACCATTTCGTCGATAATTCTTGTTCAGGAGATACATGTTCTTGAATTTATTTATTTGGTGGAAGACATAGTAGGTTTCCTATTTGGTGAATTCTATTTGGAGTTCTTTTTTAATTCATGTTAACAGATGATATTCCCAAACATCCTATTCCCTTGAGATTAGAATGTACATTCACTTTGAATCACCGTGCAGTAAGCTGTCAAGTCTATACCCGATAATTTATCTCGCTTAATACCACCAATAACAATATATACAAAACAGATACAAAATAACTTACACATTGATCCTGAAGTGACAAGGGATGTCAGTGATGAAGGCAATCAAAGTTGTAAGTATATTATATCATGCAGAATTCTTAAAGGAAGTAAAATTACAACAGACATCACTACCTCGTTTTTCAGGAAAAACCTCGGCACTATGATAATAAGACTTTAAATGTAAAAGGATTCGATTATTTCGGTTAGAGTCAAATTTATAGACTTTTGTCTGCTGAGAATTTATACTATCTGAGTGATTAAGACAACTTTACATGTGCCAAATTTATATTCTACTGAATAACTGTTCACACTGTGGTCAAATAACTATTAAAGAGTTGCTTTGTCCTGATAGTCATTTATTTTTCCTGATACTTTGTAATTCGAATATCTAAATTTATCAGTAGTCACACTCACATGTGAAATTTGATGACATTGCGTTCGTTTAACTTACTCAAAAGGCAGAAATGATGAACCCAATCAAATGAGAATCAGTGACTGTATCTTAACACTACCCAATCTATCAGTTAATCGTTCCCAGTGTATCGTTCACCGTTATGGTACCTGGAACATTAAAAATGTAGAATCAGTATATCTCTTGATCTGAACAGCCTTGTGGGATCCTCATCGTCAGTGACAAAAAATAAGCGGAAATCAAATGAATGTTCGCCACTATTCTGGTTTCGAGGTGTATATTTGATTGAAGAAATCACAGGGGAAAATACATTTACGCTGAGTAGTGTCGCATGAATTCTTAGCCAGCCTTCATTCACGATATTTAATATTTCTCCAATATTCAAATACTCAAAGTATAAGCACGTCATTGTAATTATAAATGCTGCTTGTGCCACTGTGACATGTCTGATCTTTAAGCAAACTGAGATTCTCTTCATTAACTGTAACAATCCCTGATCTTCTTCGACCTGCTTGGTGAATTTCTATGTGCATTACGTTTCAAAATTCTCACTTACGAAACTCATCTGAATAAATGACAAATTTACTAAGCAATGAATCCACTACCTCATATGCGCTAACTCTTCATTGATTTTCGACTGCGATGAGAATCATGTTGAATCAGTTATGCAGAAATCGTTCAGACACTAAATATTTCTTAGTTAGAATAAAACGGGAAATTGTGGTTTCAATTTTCAAAACATGTCGAAAATTCAAAGCAATCTCAGGCCGACATACAATCTGAAGTGCAAAAACGTCACAAATCTTTTTTAAAAATGAATCACAGATTATACATGTCTTATGCTAAGGTGCTTATCAGTTTGTTACTCTAAATAATCTTGACGAAAGCACGTGTGTGCTGTAATATGTATAGTGGACTATGAGTGTGGATTAGCAAACTACGGTGAAGGGTACAAAAGAAAGGAATTTTAAGGGTAAATGGAACTTCAATGAAGAACTTGAGAAGAAGAAAATTACAAAGTTGAAAAGTGGGATGAAACTACTGCACTAAATTCATGAATATAAACGTGATTAAAAACAATAAATTGTGTCTGAAACATCATCTAGCAAATAATACTGATTCACTGTGATGTATGCAACA
Source organism: Trichobilharzia szidati (assembly GCA_944472155.2). Lineage (NCBI taxonomy): Eukaryota > Metazoa > Platyhelminthes > Trematoda > Strigeidida > Schistosomatidae > Trichobilharzia > Trichobilharzia szidati. The sequence continues at coordinate 31,395,385 of OX235273.1, forward strand.
AGAAATTGCTATGAAAAAATACTACTATGCATAAAATGAAGTGCTGAGTATGCGAGCTAATCTGTCTGATAATAAGGTGCAACTAGCCGTACTACCATGTACGTATATCACTTTACATATGCATCATTCAGAAACAAAACCGATGATTGAGATCTGCTGGAGGAGAGGAATACATAAGTTTTGTCATCCGTCACATTTCTGTATGAAATCAGAAGGTTTAGTATGACGATGAAAGTTTCAAATGTTTTCTCTTTGTGAGAGATTTAGAACTCGAGGTATTCAGGTTGTTTGTTGCTCGTTACAATGGTTGTCATTCTTTATTGAATACATCTATGTAAAGAAATGTTTATGCAGTGGTCACGTAAAAATGGACAACTCTAAAAAGCTTTAAACCTCATTTTAAGTAACATATGCAAGCCGATTCAATGGCTTGTTAATCATAGTCTTGGGAGGTTTGATACAAAAAATAGTCAACAAGCTTTACTTATTTATTCTTCAGTTTGTATTTCATGAGGATAACGTTTCGTCATACATTTTAATTTTTATTGTATACGTTCTTGTAAAATCATCAAAAACTGAGAGCGTTTGCAAGATATTTTGCTGCAAGCTGCAAAATAAAGGTGACAGTATGATTAACTTGTAGTTTGCTTTTGGGAAAGCAGTATCCTAAATTGACTGTAAAGTCTGCTATTAGTGCCTTAAATTTAGCAAATTGTTCATGAGAGGGGCACTTTCCACTTATAAGGCGAATATTGTCAACGTAATCTAGTTGTTCAAGTTACATTTGGAAGATTTTCGTCAGATTCATCATTGATTCGAGGTTGCTTGAGTAAATTCACTGACTAAATATCCGTGCCCCATTCATATTTTTTTCTTTCCTTCAGGTTCCCAGTGGAACATAGGGCCTCAAGCTAGTAGCTTGAAGTTTCTGTAGCAGTGGTTAATTTACAGGATGAGGTTCTAGCCTCATGCCCAATCTTTCCTCTTTACCAGCATTATTTCTGGCTTAGCGAGGTAAAGGAGTGCGTCGGCTGAGGATCGAACCCCGGACCATGGGCATGGTCGGCGAGCGTCCTAACCGCTGTGCCACCGACGCACTATTCAGTAAGTAATGAATATTTTATTCAGTTATAAAAACTATTTCTGTTCGGCGAACATGACACCGTATATATGCACATGCCTTATTTTTAATTTTTCTTAATATGGCGGTATAATGTGGCATATTCAAAAATGAGCATTCATTTCTTGAATATTTTCGACCTAATTTCAACCATTAAGTTATACTTCCCTGTCTCAACGCATCAAATTAGCTGGTATATTAGGCATTTAATCATCCTTCTGTCATATTACCTTATTTTAAATAATTGTCAAATTCATTAATTGTTTCGAAAGCATTTTGATGAAGTCACAGATTGATTTGAAGAAAAGAGATTTCACCAAAAATCACGAGCTCACTTATGCCTATCGGAAAGGGAGTTTTTACAGGGGAAATAAAAACCAGTAAGCGATTATTTTAATGAGGGATTTTGTGGCAAATCTGTCTCCACACTGTCTGTCCTCATTTTTAGCTGAACACATGTGCATGAAAATCTGACCGGGTATTCAGTGACTACAGTGTAACCAATCCACTATAAAATAAATAAATAATATTTCAGTATTTTGATCACGAGCTAACATTAGTTAGAGAACCATTGGAAAACCTGGCAGTACTGGACAGCTGTTTCGTCCCAGTGGCTTAATGGTATACGAGCTCGCCTAGCAACCAGAAGGTCCTGGATTGGAATCCCGGTGGGTGCGTACTGATGAAGAGTCCCAAACTAGGACGAAGCAGCTATCCAGTACTCCCAGGATTTCAAGTGGTTCTCTAACTAATGTCAGCTCATGGTGAAAATCCTGTAACCAATCAAATCCCTACAAACCAACAATTGAAAATAATATTTCAGTTCATAATTACTAACATTGGAAGTGATTGATTAAAATTGAGAATAAAGGCGCGCTGAGAATATTACAAATAGGAATCCACATAATGATACTTGAAAGAAAATCCGTTCCAACCGAATTTGCTTATAAAGAGACCACATTGTCGACTTGGTCCTCATTATTAAATATGGCTAATAACATCAACAAAGTGAACAACATTTCATGGGATAATCAAAAGTTCAATAATCACCTAGGGGCAAAGATGATGCAGAGGAAATGGAAAAAGAGTTATTCAGCACGCTGAATAAAACACAAGATATTTCCTAAAATATTTTAATATCATCAGCATGTATAAGCATGATCACCTAGATTGTATGAGCTACCTAAATATCATTAGCCAAACATACCAGTAAATGCAGTATTAGACATATAAAACGCAGCATTTCACGAAGAAGCAAGCTGATTAACGGATACACCGAAGTTGCTGCAACTGAAAATGTTTGAAGATGATTTGAATGATACCCACGCATTCGTAGAAAAACTGAAATAAAATATCATCGATGTGACAATGATTTCGCTGAACGCCACTTCTACATTCACTAAAGTTACTTCAATAAAGACCATAGATTTTATCTGTAAATCTCTGATATGAAACGATTTGAGACTATACAGAACCTGCACTGTCAGATTAACAACACGATTTTTACCCTTATTATCGCCAATTATCACTCTTCTAACTGATAGATTTACGAAAACCTTTCACTGATAAATGCAATCACCAAAATACACTTCTACTGTACCTACAAATGTATACGGTGTACACAGCAGTAGTGAGAAGTCAAACGTATAAAATGAAAATTGACTTTTAAAATAGCTGTGAGTAGATGAGTGTGTAAAAGTTTCTTTTGAATTCATTGCTGCAGAATAAAAAGATGCTGGAGAATAAGTCGGCTTAAATATCTCTTGTTGTAGAATGAGAGCTTGTGGATAACGGAGATAAAAGTCAACTGAAAAGCAAAATATGACTCACGTTTCTCCACTGTAATGAGAAGAAATATCGAAGATACTGGGATTCAGTTCAATGTGAACAGTAAACACATGTGTTGGATTATTCGAACCGTATAGCATTTAAAAGCTATCTGGTAATAGTGTCATCATACCTCTTTCTTCGTGTAAACTATTATTTACTTGTAACTGGATGCAGCTCACTGCGCAGCTTTCACTAAGTGCTTCCTTGAAATTTTCCAGATCGGTAATTCACTTCTCAACATAATTTATCTTTTGAATTTCGTGCAATTAGATAAACCTCCAGTCTATGTTTTCTTTTTCCACCTAGATTCACAAAACACTAGTTTTTTGACAGGAAAGTGAAGCTTCTTTTAAGTGAATATTTATACACCAAGAGTGCGTCAACTGGTGCACTGAATCTACCTTCTCTTTTTGCAGGTTTCTTCCCCCCTGCTGACTAGAAAGATACTTCGAAGAAATAGTTTCCTTACCAGTGATAAGAACGTTTGGAGACCACTTCAAAATTCGCTGAGTAATTTTAATTCTTTCTTAGTTATTCGGACAATGGTTTACACAATTTATTCATTTTACAATCACTTGTGGTGCATGAATAAATCTGAAACATTATTTTATAATTTGTATAAATTTTCCTCTGTTGAAGAATATAATTTAAAATAAGCTTCTACTCAGTTTTCATGCTCCTTTTCTTCTTACTTCCTTCCACTGCAACATAAACAAAAAACGTCAGACAGAAATCTAAGGTAACTCATGGTACTTGTTGGAACTTTACGAGTACAAAGCGTTTGAGTAACCTGAATGTTTGAATGAAAATCTCAAGCAGCAGTCGATTGCTTTGTCGGCAGTATTGAGTAGAATCATGATGAAATGCATAGCTGATGATGGATCATCAGAGGTAACAAGCGTTCTCCGCACTGACGATTAAATTCTTAGGGAAAAATAGGAAATGTTCAACATGCTGCCTTTCCTTTGATGTTCTTCAACCTTCTGTTTAATATGGACAGTTAAAATATATTTGCAAAGAACTCTGACGAAAGTTATGTTTAATAGGGTAATAGTGTGGCCAGTTATGAGCAGTTCTCCACAAAATTATTCACAGTTTGTTATCTGATATTTGCAAATAAATCAGTTTCAAAACACCAGTTCGAATTTAACTTGATCGATTCAACAGTCTGGCACATACTAAAAGAAGTAGACAGATTTTGAGCTTTTCTTTAGTACGAACAATAGTACACCAGAATATTTCATCATTACCAGCATTGTTGTCAGGATGTATGTGAGTTTAAAGGAAGTGTGGTCAAAACCAGGTGAGAACTGTCAAGGAATCAGACTTCAAAGTATTTAACTGCGAGACATACATAATGCTTCTGTAGAGATATAAAAATCAAGCTGATTTTTGAACAAAGATGCAAAGTGAAAATAAACTCAGAGATATATGAAAATAAACATATTTCACTGGTCAGCATAATGCATTATTATTAACTGAGCTTCAATACAAACTTAGATGGTTATTGAATTTGTGGCTGCAGTCAACATGTGAAACACATCTTTGCACAAAATGTCGCGGTGAAGAATATATGCGACTTCTACGCTGCTGAAACTTAGAGTATTTTCCTGGTTTTACAAGAAAATGGCATAGATTTGTGAGTTGAACATTGGTTAAGAAACTACAGGCTTTGATTGAATTAAATTAATAACTAACCCAAGCTATTTGTAGTCATGTGTAGTGATTAAATACATTGCAAAAGTTTTACATCGTTGGACCACCATCAAAAGCTTAGTGAACGCGATTTTCAAACAAACTAGCGCTCGTTTTGCCAGCTTGAAACCGAAGTCGGGAAAATTTTAATTACTTTACACTTCATGACTGTTACTTTGTCAGCCATTCACCTGGTGAGATTCTGACGAGAAACTGAGGGGCTTTGATTGATCAACTACACAAATAATCGGAAGTTTTCAACAGCTGTTATTTTGGTTAAGAGCTTAAAAGATGGCCTTAAACCAGCTAGTTTTGTGTTTCTAACCCATCCCACATACATCAATCTGCTAAGCTTAGTAATGTCATTAGCCCTCTCAGAGTATGTGTTACCAATGGCCTAACACGTAATAAATCTACCCGTCATTTCTGAGTTTCATCATTGCTATCAGTCTTCCAATGCAAAGCCAACTCATATTCTTCATACATTTAGTGCACCCTTTTAACGAGATAATGATCTAATTTATACATGTGACCAATGTCCCACGGTCTCCGTATAATTTTAGACAGCTTTAACATGATTCGAATTTCCTTGAATGTTTGAATATTTTGAAGTGATTTATAGTGAATATATATGCCGGCCAACTGAGTATCGTATAACATTCAATGGGTCAATAATATAGCGTCAAGCTTGTTTCTTCAGCTGCATCAAACACCTTACTTAATAATCTCGAATAAACTTCTGTTGAGCAAGAGTCTGTTCTTTTCAGGTTATTTAAGTGTGAGTGACTTATTACTCATACAAATGCACTCCCCTTTTTAGTGTGGCTGCTCAGAATAGCACAAAATTTTGACCGTGTAAATATTGACTGTGAACTTAAGCCTACCTCGTTCTTCTGAATAAATCGAAGTAAATGAACGCAATTGAAAAGTGAGGTATATTTCTAGGGGAGTCATTGATAATGAAGCGTTTGAGAGGTTATTTGGTTGACAGTGACTAGTGCTGATGCGAGTTTCGTCCTGTTTTAGACTGCTTCATACCTGATAGTTTCAAACGCCGGAACTGTATTAACTAGACAGTCATGAGCAGTGGATACTTCCACCACTAATCATCATGAATCTAAATATTATGACGTTAATCCTTCGATATCGTCAAAGCCTCCACACTAGGTGGCGCTATATGAAAGCTACCAAGCGATTCGGTTCGACAGAATCAATCAACGGGAAATGGCAATTGGCCTAGAGACAAAAGCGAATTCATTCTAAAGTAATAGGCCTTTACATAGTGTTACTCACTTTCAAATTTCAGACAAATACAATCTGATCGGAATATCAAAGCTGTACTTAAACATAACTGTCTAAAGTAGAATGAAAATTGTATCGACGGGTGAATGAAACGAAGATTTCTGTTCTACAAGACATATTGCTACTTCTTGCAGATACAAATATTAATTTTTCTCACTCATGTGACTTAAGATTACGGAAACAAATTGTTTTATTAGAGATCCATATATATATTTTTTTCTTGAGTTTCAGTCTACAAGTAACTAATACTCCCAAAGCGTCCATGTCAGTTGACTCCGCTCAACGTCTCTTAACTGTTACACTATGAGAAAGATAAACAAGATCATCATTTTTGTTTCGGCTTCCTCGTTTTCCCATGTTTCTTCACAATTACGTGTTGGTAATCTACTTCCTAATATTTTAGCGAAATAAATGAGAACTTTCGCTTATCAAAAATATTTTCAATAAATAACTAGGATGAAATGCGTCCAAAAGATTATTGATCAAGTGATTTGCATGAAGTAATTAATAAGCTGCTGTGGGACAAATGGAAGCTGCTTGTTTCTGATGTGAAAACTAATTAGACTCATTTCAGAAGAAACTGATAACTTTAGTTACAAAGTGTGTGTACTTTCCATTCACAGATGTAACAGGGCTGGATACTGTTCATGTCAATCAGTAGTACTTGCTAGTCAGATCAAGGTGACCCAAACAATGGACTGAAATTTTTCACTTTTTCTGCCAAGCTCTTTAGTGGTGTATCATGTTCGACTAAGATAAATCATTCAAATCAGTTTTAAACAGTCAATTAATGCAGGTTTCTTAATTTCACATTGACCTGTGAAATTAAGCAACTGCGAATTTGATAGTAATGAGTAACATTCATGGATAAACTTGAGAAAACCATTATTAACATCACGAAAATGACAGTGTTTGAAACTCACTTGATTTCACTTCAAAAAGTGAAATTTTGGAAGTCAATTCTACCAACCAATAAGTAAACATCATCTTCAATGGATGCAAAAATTTATAAAAATTTATCAGTTATTGAATTCCGAAATTTACATCCTGAATCTGTTAGAGAAAAGATGAATGAAGTTGCAATATCCTCCCTTATTAGCTTAAATACAAGTGAATTATAGAGAACAGCAAGTCAATACATCAACATGAATCACCTTTTTTCTGCATGAATTCATTTGTGGACAGTTATATTGCAGAATAAAGTATTCATGCATTTTCTCTGAATGGAAAATGAAGAATAATCACATGACCTCGAAAGATATGAGTAAAAGGACATTTTTATTTCCATGAAAACAGCGCAAAATTCATCATCCCAGTAAGAAAGCGTTCACAGAGTCTAAATGCACAGACCTGATTCAGTTATTCTGAAACCTGACAAAGGATCTTGTGTAGTTGTTATGGACAGAAGTGATTACAGAACAAAAATATTATCCGTCCTTAATGACAAAAGCAAACTCATAGCCGGTGTTCCTTCTGATGATATCAGAAAATTGGAAGGAAAAGTAGCTTCTCAATTAGTAAAACTTCGTTGCAATGATGTTATCGATAAACAGGAGTTTAATTCTTCAAAATCCATGAGATCTGACTTTCCAAACCTTTATGGATTACCTAAGATTCATAAGGTTGATAATCCATTACGTCCAATTCTGATGACATTGGATAGTTGGAAGTAATTGACAAGAAGCCTTGAACCATATTTCGTGCTAGTTGGCCATCTTCAGTCAGCAAGGTGTATCCGCAACCTTAAGGAACACATGTCCCTTCTGAGATTTGAACCCGCGTCACCCAGTGCTGCAGTCAGAGATGTTATCACTGAGCTATTCGACCTCGTGATTGACCTCCTGTGGGACGGTAGTGGGTATTTGGGTTGGACACTAGTACACAGTGTGACGTGTCTAGTCCTTTCTTCGGTGCCGACAGGATTCTATCAGTCAGGTTTGCAATATGACCACCAACATAGCTCAGTGGTAAAGTCTCTGACTGCAGCACTGGGTGACGCGGGTTCGAATCTCAGAAGGAACATGTGTTCCTTCAAGGTTGCAGATACACCTTGCTGACTGGTGAGTGCCAACTAGCACGAAACCTAGGTTCGAGGCTTCCTGCTGATTGCCTCTAACTATCTAATATCATCAAATCAATGTGCATCGTGATTGCGAGCTACCTAGAATGATGGCCCCATTGCAAACCTGACTTATAGAATTCAGTCTGCACCAATGAAAGGACTAGACACGTCACACTAGTTACTAGTGTCCTTTCAGAATGTATCATTCTCCTACACTTAAATTAGCAAAACGGTTAGCTGATGTTTTAAGTCCAGTTCACAATGAACTATGTAAATTTACTTTTGAAGACACATTTGAATTAGTTGACTGTCTTGTAGATATGAACATAAAGATAGAAAAATGTACTATTTTTTGATGTTAATTCTTTGTTTACTAATGTGCAATTGATCAAGACCGTTGATATTCTTTGTGACTATATATCTTCTAGTTGCTTTTCATTTCCTTTTCCTCTAACTTATTTGAAATATTTTATACTATCATGTGCTGAAAACGTCCATTTCACATTTGCAGGTGAACATTTTCGACGTTGATGGTGTTGCTGTGGAGGGTCAATTAGGACCTTTGTTAGCGGACATTTACATGTCTTATGTTGAGAACTTGTCCCTTGATTTAATTTCTAAATTGCCCTTCTATAGGAGATATGTAGATGATATCATTTTGATATGCGACGATCATGAAGATGCGAGTCGTCCATTAGATAGACTTAACTCTGTATAGAATCATATAAGTCTTACATGCGAGGAAGAAAGTCACAACCAGCTCGCATTTTTAGACATACTTCTGAGTTGAAGAGATGATGGTTCAATAAAACGATGAATCTACAGAAAGCCCACTTGGACAGGACAATACCTTAATTTTCACAGTTTCCATCCAGTACACTATAAGAGAGACTTAGTGAAATGTCTATTTAAGATGGTTCAGCGTATTTGCACAGCTGATGTTATAGACAAAGAAAATGAAATATTGGTGGATACTCTTGTTGAAAATGGATATCCTTTAAAATGTTTAAACAGGTGTAGAAGCCAATTAGTCTTTAAACCTACAATCTATACCACCCTAAGAAAAATATCTTCATCAAATTACCATATAATGGGGAAACAAACTGTAGGATTTTGAGACAAAAGTTGAATTCTGTCATCCTTAGGACTTATTATGCAGCCAGGCTTGTAATTCTCGAAAAAGCCAAAAATATGCTCCACTGCAAACCTCAAAAGTGTGCAAGTAATTATGTCACATCCCACATTATTTACTAATTTTCGTGTGTGTGGACACACACACAAAGGGAGGAGTAATCGTGCTTTGCATATGAAAGTGGGAGAATATATTTCGAAATGGTTAGAAAAACAAATAAATTGTGGAAAGTCAAAAGACGCAGGTGTCAGACTACCAACTACGTCTAAAGCCAAACATCTAGTCGAGATGGACCATAAGATTTATGTTAACACAGCCTTTGAGGTCATCTATAAAACTGGTCAAGGGCGCTTATTGAAATACGCTGAGACTATAGCTATTCATAAACTTAAGTCCCCCTTGTGTATTCAAAAACAGTTTATTATTACTCTTAACCTACCTTGGTAATCCTTATTTGACTGGATTACCAAACGCTGTGTTAATCATTCTTAAGTCTCTTTTAGTCACTTTGTTCAATTTAATTGCCCTTAATTTTTTCATAAACATTGACTTCACAAGTAAATGCGCAAATACATCACATTTTTCAGATTATCTCTGCCTTTTAATAACACTTTCCTAATACAAAGTGTCATATTTGAATAACTCAACAAAAATATTCAGAAAAAGATCCTATTTGGCTTTAAAAACACTCAGAACAACATCAATTGGAGCTAAAAGCACCAATGAGAAATTTCACCTTCATGATTGCTCATTCGTGCAGAATCAACTGCACTCTCACAAATGTGGTCTTCACTATCTTCAGAAGTCGTTTAAAGTTATTATCATGATTTTTTCTTGCATTCGATCGATTATTTACTTGTGCAACTTATAATGTGGCACGGCAATGAAGCCCACTCACAGTGCGCTTTCATGTCATTCATGCTGTTATTTTGGAGACAAGTCATTATATTCATGTCCTGACCAAAGTTTTTACAAACGTACATCCACTTAGTAAGCTGTTTACTTACACAGGTCTGTATCGTGAAACATATAAATGAATGCAGATTTTGTTACATTAAAGGAAGCGTACGAAGTTAGTTATTATGGCATCTTCATAATTGCTGACAATTATACATCACATCCAGTTCGCTTATGTATTATTGATGCCATTATGATGTAATCACCCAAATTAAATGATGATAGTGGAAAGCCACATATCAATAAACTGGTTATTTAAAAAAATTAGCTCACACGTGCTTGATGTTCCAAGATGCAGTCACTGTCTCGCATTCATAATAAAATCTTTTACAACTATATTAGTCCAAATCGGATAGAGCGATAACAGGTATGTATTCAAAAGGAAGAATCGGTTAGTACCTTATAATTACCAAATTTGCATACACTCCATTATCAAACAACGTATTTCAGTCTCTTCATTGATATTCTGCAGTTTACAGAGCGGTTTCTGTCACCACTTGGAGTATTTACAAAACCCTGAAATAAGCGTGAAGTGACTGTGGTCACTTTAATTTATTCTTAATCCCCGATTACCTCCAGCGAATGAACAGTATAAATAATGTCAAACGCAGTAGTTAGTGGGAAATCCAAAACTGTTTTCATAACTTTCCTTTGGAAGGATAATGACAGGATGGATTGATCACATTATCTCCTATAAAATATGGGATTATCATGATATTTAAAGACTTACCAGCCTCCATATCAAAATACCTTATACTCTCGCATACTCTTTAACTGCTCAACAGCCGGAATCCCAAGCGTTTTCATTTCTTGAAGTTATGAATAACAGTTTAACGAGATATTTGTCAAGTGGCTGACACCTTAGTCCATCGACAAGCTTCAGTAGTGCCTTTATTTCTCAGTTAAATTTGATTTGCATGAACATGTATCATTAATAATATTCTCTTGTTTTCTGGGCGAGACAGGGCTTCAACAAACCATCTCAATTTCATCCAATTCTCTGCACTTGTCTTTACCTGGTCCAGTGATTAGCTATAAGCTCGTATCTATTCTCCGCATAATGTTCTCCATGACACTCTAAAACAAACCCCCAGCTATTCCTTCCCCCTATTCGAGTTCCACTCGACGGTCTGCGTGCAGTGCTATGTTACCCAACATCCGTCTAATTTCATTCATCATATTTGTCAGATAGAAAGTTCTTGGTTAATTTACCACCTGCCAGAGTCCCATACTGATGGTACCTTCTAGACTTCAGTCTTTCAATATGCAGTTTTTGGAAATGCTGTACTTGAGGCGTGCTCCAAGCCTCTGAAACTTACACTAGATCTCACTTGACATTAGTGTTGAAAATCGATATATTGATTACAGCGGATTGCCACACTGATTGCAGAATAATGAAGGCCTGTCTTGCTCACCCGATCCTGCATCTCACTTCCTGATCTGAGTTACTTGTAGTTGTAAAGATTCTATCTAGGCATTTGAAAGAAGCTACCTGTTTCAGATTAATGTTTGTTTTGTTCAGTTAATTATCTTCATTACATCTTCCTTCTCTTTGTTCATTTTAAGGTATCTCTGCTCTGCCTCTTCTGCCAACTCGCCGGGTTTCGCCTGCAAATCTTTGAGTTTGTGTGACAAAAAGCATAGGTAGTCCGCAAAGTTCCAATCGTATCAAGTCTTCAGTAACAATAATAATAAGGCCCTATTTCAAACAATATGCGAAAATATGGTACAAAACGTTTCAGCGTATACAGTTCCAAAATACTTTTTTCTTCCCACAGGATTTACATGTAAAGTAATAATCTCAAGTATGTCGTGATTGCGTTGAAAAATTGCACAGCGTTTACTTGGAAGCAAGTTAAATCAGCGCGAAAGTACATGTATAGGTAATTTGATATAACTGCACAAGTAAAAAACCGATAAATCCCAATGAAATTAGGCATTCTATTGGAAGGCAACTCCGGTAATCAAGTGATTTAAGCAGACCGCCCTCTTGTTGGCCTAACGTATTCCTTTCTTCTTGCTCCCCCACCACTGTCTGGTGCATGTTCTGGTTGACAAACATCAGGAATATCGTCGGGTATATTGGGAAATTTTGTCTTATTCCTGCCTTCAATTGTAAGACATCCCTGAGTTTGCTGTTTTATATCACGGGCCATGTAGCGTCATGACATAGCCGTTGAATACGGTTGATTAGGGTGCGGTGCACTCTACAGTTGTGTAGCTGACTTTCAGAATCTATACGGCATTCGCGAATTCCACCGTTTCTGGAGGACTGGCGTTTCTCTGGTAGACATTTGTTGTTTCTGGTTAGAGAGCCTTTCGAATGGTTCAGCCCATCGTTTCCCATCTTACCGTCTTTTGTAGTTAGGTTCATTTCACTATCTGTCATTAGTTTCAAGGCTGTTGATCTCTCTCACCTATCATGAAAGACCTGTTAATGTGATATTATTTTGTGAGAACTCTCTTACCAGCGACCTGTTTCGCTTCTGTCACCAGTATACCATAGAACTGTGTTTTTTCTGTCACAGCACCCATCTTCATTTGTTTGTTCCATGAGATGTACATTGAACTCACTCTATTTGGTCCATCTCTGCATTGGTTCATATTCTATTTCATCATTCCTCTATTCTATTAGCTTCCAGGTGTCTGTAGAAACCCATATCTCGACTTGTCCCTTCTTTCTTCTTAAAACAGCTCTACAGGTTTCGACCAACATCACTCTCAGAGGGTTCTCGTGTTCTTCCACACGGGTTTCCCCAGTGATTCTGCATAATGTTTTCAACTGCTCTCTGATAGCTACAGTGAAATTGACCTTTGTAGATCTATCCTTCATTTTCTTGTTGCTAGGCTTAATTTGCAATTTAGCTCAAGCTTCTCTATAGCCCGTCAACTTGACCTTAAGTGCTACTCGAACTAGATAATGGTATGAATCCAAATCTGTTTCTCCCCACGATTTCGTGTCACGCAGGCTACGTTTCCATTTCTTGGGATTGAGACGAAATTTATCTGATTTTGTAATGTCCATGTTGTGAAACTCCTCTCACCTTGTGTACATTCTTGTACTTTTACTCGCTGTCTTCATCACCACGCCATTCAATGCACAGGGGTTTACGAAGATTTCTTCCTCACTCATATCCCCAGGAGCCGTTAGATCCATGATCAGTTCTCTTCCTGTATTGTTTGCTGCCATTTTAGCATTCATATCCTCCATTACGATTTTGATGCTGAATCTTCTCCATTACTGTAACGTTTCTGTAGTGACTGGATTGGTTTATCGAGGTGGAGTCACTAACCTACCTGCGTTTTCAGTCTCCGTTTTTAAGGTCTTGGAACAGACTGGTGAGTCAGCGAACTAGTTAACTAGGAACGCTAACATAAACTTGACTCAATCACAAACAACCATATATTTGTAAAATTTAGGCAGTGAGCCGTCGATTGCAATAAAATAAATATACTAAAATCATTGTTCTCATATCCTAATGCCACTCATGCTATGTCAGCGGTATCAGAACCAACAAACAGATTGAAAATTTTGATCTGAATAACGTCTCATTAATTTCAACTAACCCAGCATTGCTACAATTCAAGTAATACGGAAATATGATACATGTAGATGAGATGTAGTATTATAAGACCTTCCAGCATACCCTACCAAATGAAAAGCATTTTCATGAACGCATCATTCAATCAGGTTCATTACTGCTTATTCATAAATGTGGGTTGTAATTTCTAATTCATCTACAAAGTATATCGACCACCAAGATTCACCGACAAGAATACCAAACCAAAAGTACAGAGAAACGAAACATTACTTGTTCCAAAAAAGAAATTGTATATGATATTGGATTTCCATCCATCATTACGAGAAGAATTTGATCATACTTGAGAAGAACAAACTTCGCGCTAACGCTTTGAGTAGTGCTCTTCAGTCGTATATCAGTCTGTAGAGTTCTTAAGGGCAATATCTAGCGCCTGATCACTTATATGTGTATATATCAGTTCACCAGTCACTGTAAAGCCAGGTACATCGATCTTTCGACATGTTTTCTATCCAGAAGTGTTAAAGAACACTAGCTCTCATGGCTGCAGAGAGGTAGTAGTGGCTCTATAAAGGAGTGAGATGATCAAACGCCATGTCAACAATGGTCCCAACAAATGCCTCCTTCAAAGTAATCTACGAAGTGGAAGGCTAAAATTGCTGAAGCCTTAGGAATTCAGTTAGAATGACCGGGGTTTTGCAGACAAATGAAGATTATTCAACCTTTTATATTACCTTGGTAACAACCTTGTAAATTTCTACTGACTTGATTTTTGTTTGTTTGTTTTTTTCTAACTCCGTATGACTTTTGTTTTTCATCAGAACTCTCACGTAACTCCATATCTTCTTTCGTTTCTATGTGAATCCTGATTACAACTCACCTAATAAATTTTCATCTCATAACGTTACTGTAATACACCTATTCAACTTCTTTGATGCATTGACTAACTTTTAAAACCATGTTTATTACAACTCATCACCTTCGTTACTACTCTCCCATGAAAATATTGTATTTAAATGTCATTATACAGCTAGAGAAAATAAATTCACCGAATTACGTGTTTTCTTTTCATTAATGTCTTGCTGGCGATTATTCACGAATATCCACTTTTGACATGATCGACAACTGAAAAATCAATATATGATGAAGTTTACAACTTAATACAAACTGTTTCACTCACTTTTACACACCTCTTTGAAAGGAGTATCAACATATAATTGTTTTTATTAAATTATTACTAATATTATTTATCATTATTATCATAACAACGATAACAGTGGATTTACGTTCATTTTAACCACAATGTCAGTCTTATCTTCTTATTCCTTTACGCTCCGATTGGGACATAAGACTTTAACCTAGAACCAAGGCGTTCCGGTAGCATTGGCTTTATTTTTACGGGATGAAGTTACTTGCAAAATTTTCCGTCCTAATCAGACTTAGTACCAGCTTGCTGAGTCTTACCGAATGCATCGGCCGAGGGTTGAAACTCGGATCAGGTGATTGGTTGGCTAGGGTTCTACCTCTGAACTACCGACGCACTTGACGCCAATACTATACAATCTATGACTGATTACTCGGTTATTATTTTCACACTGAGTAAAGCCAGCAGACTGGTTGACAATGCAAATTCCACTATGGGTAAAATTTATTTTGATGAAGTCACACAGCGTTGCACAGTCATATTTACTGATGTCTTTTCGAGCTCAATTTATTGCTCATAATCATATCATGGTACTCACACAATTTTCTAACTTCGTTAGAAATTGTGAGATTTATCAAAATAAATTTTACTCATACTGGAATTAGACTGTACCACAGTGCACAAGGTCTATTATTATATCAATGAGAATGCAAATATTCTGCATGCAAATAAAAACATGTTACATATTACCACCATTTGCGAACATAAGAGTCCCATATCAGGACAAACATTCCAGTATCTCAGCTTTTTCACTGGTTATCTAACTGATGTCAACTCGCGACAAGTCAGGTCTCTGCAGACCAACGACTGTTAATATATATATATGTTTCTTATGTTTACCTTGTACCAATATGAATCCACCAATTTCACCCTTAACTAACCTTACAATCAGATGTCTGATGAGCATGTCACCAAGTCAATCAGTCATAATGCCTCTTTCTGTTTAAACAGCCATTGTTTGTTGCCTAAATCAACTGGCTGTAAATCTCGAAATCATGTACATAAATTTCACGAGACCAATAATGCAACACCGTCGCACTGACTTTCAAACATTTCAGTTTGTGCATATGTTTTCCACCCAAGTTCACTGATCGGAACGTATTCAGACTTCATAATAACGCGTAAATAATTAACATGCATTCCAAATATCCTTTTTGTGATTATTTTGTATTTCCAGTGATAATAACCACCTCCAAATGAAATTCTGATTTAGTTGACTGCATGTAGGTTTAATTACTTCTTGTGTTTCTGTCATAGAGTGAATACTCATTATTAGCTTTATCACTTCAAATATTATGTCTGTTGTCACTTCAATGGAAGCATTAGACTTGAACTATATTCATCTGTAGGTTTTAATTTTTTCGAATTGAAATTATCAAACTTCTGCTGATGTCGACAGAGAGGTCTATTCATTTTCATTGAATTAGTATTTCGCCAATGGATGGTTAAAGATTTTATCACCCATCAAGCTTAAAAGTTGGCTAACGTGATATAAGTTGGTTCAATACGGGGTTGTGCAGCTGATCAAACAAGCAATGATACACAGTCACCTTGCGTTATATGTTTTGAGCTAAAAGAATGGAAGTTCGGCTTTTGAAATGTTTCATAAAATCTCGTGAGTTAAGTATCGTCGTAAATATCCGCACAAACTTCATTCATGTACTCATTATCTCCATCAAATAAAAAAGTCCTTTGACTATACAATTCATCACTAAGTTTGTTTCCTTTTAAAATAACTAATATATTGGCGAACGCAAATAAAATAACCGTAGTGAAACTCATTCAGATTCTACATTCAATATTTTAGAAAGTGGCAAAACTTCATTCAGTTATCTGGAGATCACTTGTAATATTTACAACACTAATGAATTGTAATCCTCAAATTCAAGTAATATATCACTAAATTCATGCATCGACCAATGATTTCATAACTGCATATAATGATTTAAAAAACGTATCACATATAAACGACTAGAATAACACACAAGAAGGTGAAAGCGATTGAAATAATAGAACATCAATAAGTGGTAGAAAAAATGAAGAGAGAAGGAAGCCTAAACACAAGAAATATACTCACTCCCCACTAAAAATCACAGAAAATACAAATCACAATATATCTAGAATGACCACAGACCACCAAATAAGATAACAATAATCGTTAAAACTTCCATGTATTTCTTAACGAAAAAGGGATACATAAAAAAATTACCACATTGAATGATATTTCCAGATTGACGTGAAGACAGCATAATCATAAGGTTAAGATACACATTACGAGACATTTCATGGGTTCTTTAAGGCACGTTGGTGTACACGGATATATTTCAGTGATAATTCAAAGTAAATATCGGTTCAACGGAAATGAGGTGTCAGTCCGAAAATGCGTCATTCCTCATTTCATGGTACTAAACTTCATGTGATTGTGAAAACAACATTATTCTATCATCATCAAGAAGAATATTCTGAGAATCCACAGAATTCTATCCGAAGGCGACGACAAATTTAATATCTAATAGAAAGTATTCAAAAATAGACAGATAAACATTGAAAATAAAGCCAGCTAACATACGCCAATATACATCTGAGAGAAAAAATTAAATGAAAATATAAAGGAAAAATATGAAAAAATACCAAGATAAAAACATAAAAACATCTCTACATGAAAATATCTTGTATATTTCAAATTCAATTTCTATTCACACCAAAATATCACAGTTGAATTCGCCACCCATTAATTAGCAAGTTCAATCGTTGAATCTCACTACGCTTTCATGTCATTGATGCTATGAAAACGCAGACAGGTGGATTCATTCATCTCCTCAAAAACATTTTGAGAAAAAATCAATAGTCTGGTTAAAATGTCACTCACTATGACCTTCAAAGCAAAACAATAAAATGACCATTCATTTCGTTTTGGAAGAGGAATAGTATGAATTCAGATACCATCGCGGTATCACAATCGCAAACCATTGTACGTCACAAAATAAACCATTTACTAACCGCAATATTTAATCTCATATTCCAGATTGATGTGAAGAGAGTCAAATCATCAGGTGAAGAAACATATTAGGAGATACTTCATCAGCTCATAAAGGTAAGTTGGTGTATATGGGGAACCATCAATGATAGTGAATAAGAATAACTCTGATATAGCTAATGAACTTACCCCATCCATCATCTGCAAGCGAAAAAACAAGCTATCAATTAATAGGATTGGACAACACACAAAAGTTTCACAGGAAATCAATAAAACGGCTTTATTTCATTTCTCTAAAGATCGAATTCAAATTTGTGAATTATTTATTGTTTGACACATCTCATTCCTAATCACACCGAAATATCACAGTTGAATTCGCCTCCGATTATTTACCTAGTTGAATCGTTATCGAGTAAGAAGTTGAATGTTGTTTATATTTGTCACTCATGAAAGAGTCACTCAGAGTACTGTCGTCAAATGACACATGAAAATTTCTCAGAATGCCTGGAAAAAGCGAATTTCTGATAATCACTTGCCTCATGAAATACGCCTTTTCGTTTCCGAGAGGGTGTAAGCTATACACTCCACTCAGAGAAGATGTGACAGTTCCACGGAGAGAAATCACACACACTCGACAACCGAAATCATCACAACCCACACTTCAAACAACATGAATTGCAGCTGAAATCACCAACCAGAAATTTCTCCCTGAGTATTATCCGTTCGTGCAGAATCAACTCCACTCTCACAACTGTGGTCTCCACTATCCTCAGAAGTTGTTCGAAGTAATCATCATGATGTTTGCTTGCAATCGATCGGTTATTTGAGTGTGAAACTTATGGCGTGTCATGGAGATAAAGCGTATTCTCACTTCGCTCTCAAAGCATTCATGCTATTAGAGAGGAAAGCAAATCATTTTAATCGAAAACGACCAGGCCAATCACACACTATTGTTAACTGCTTTTATTTACAGATATATATAGCTTTAGTGTTACTCAAAATAAGCAATATAATAAACGTTGTGTGGGAATTCCGTTATTATCGCAGTTTCACATTTGCAGGCGATTGTACTTCACAAAGGAAACCATTTAATGACCACCACTTGTAATATCCCATTCCAGATTGATTTGACTACAGTAAAATCATCAGGTGAAAATACATATTAAAATAAACTTCGTGTGCTAATGAAGGGAAGATAGTGTAGATAGAGATCCTTCAATGATAATTTGAAGTAATTATCACTTCAACAAATTTTTTCTGTAACTAAAAATGCCTAAACTCTCAGTTGCATGTTACTCAATCGGCTGTTCTCTTGAAGTCAAAATATGTCATATATGTCCAAAACAAGTTCACTTTCAACAGTTTAGGCATTGGGTATATAACATTCATTAAAATAAAGGTTTTTTGCATTTCCCAATGAATGAAAAACAAAACGATTTTGTTTTTACTGACTTTTCGCTATTTAATACTAATAGCTTTATCAAACTATTATTAAACCGCAATTTACAAAATCTCAGCATATATAGATAACAGAGAGTTAAGAGGTGAGAAAATAGACTTAGACCAGTGAAATAATTAGGAGCTAAAAATTCTGTCTAGGAAATAATTATTCTACATTTAAAGGGAGTTTATATAGACAGACAAGTGGTGTTGCTATGGGTTCACCAGTCTCCCCAATAGTCGCCGACCTTTTATGAATAAATTCGAAAATAACATCTTTTCAAGCATACTCACTCCTAAAATATGGTTAAGATATATAGATGATATTTTTGTAGTACTAAAACAAGATCTACACAATTCATTCCTGGAGAAAATAAACGATGTATCTCCCAGAATCCAGTTCACTTCGGAAGGAGAATCAGATATTGGTGAACTACCATTTCTAGACTGCCTAGTTAAGAGAAGGGAAAACAGACACTTTAGTATATGAATATTCAGTAAGAAAACCCACTCAAATAAATATTTAGACTTCAAATCATCACACCCCATCCGCGAAAAGATTTCAGTTGTTTCAAGTCTTCTTAGACGAGCACACTCTCTGATAACGGATGAGAAAAAAAGAAGAAATATCATACATTACTGAAACTCTCAAGCAAAACAATTACCCAAGGGACTTCATCAACAAAATCCAGACAGACATTAAGTATGGCCGAAAACGCATTCCGAAAACATGGACATCAACAGTCGTCATTCCATATAGAGCAGAGATGTCAGATGATATCAGAAGAGTACTCAGTCAGCTCGATATTAGAGTTTTCTTCAAAACATCAGACACACTACGAAACAACCTTGTCCATATAAAAGACCAAATCCCTAAAGATTCTCTATCTAAGTGTGTCTATAAAATAAAGTGCTTGGAATGTGATGCGATATACATCACACAAACATCTCGAGAAATCTAAATCAGAAAAAATCAACACCGTAGAGCATCTCT
Source organism: Trichobilharzia szidati (assembly GCA_944472155.2). NCBI lineage: Eukaryota > Metazoa > Platyhelminthes > Trematoda > Strigeidida > Schistosomatidae > Trichobilharzia > Trichobilharzia szidati. The sequence continues at coordinate 31,415,637 of OX235273.1, forward strand.
TCGACCTACCGAGAAATCCCGTTGAACTACAAAAACTTGAAAAATCATCAGCCATAGGTCTACACGCTATAGAATCAAGCCACAACATTGACTTCGACAATATTGAAATAATCCAGAAAAACTTCAGAAATCACAAAGAACGTCTAATATCAGAAGCACTTCATATCAAGTGGAATCCAAATTGCCTGAATGGGAATGATGGACTAAAACAGAATCTGACCTGGTTACAACACCTCCCTCCCCCACCAAGTGACAAAATCAACACGAATGTGATAAGCAAGTTCACTATGTAAACACACACTGCCTTTATAATTTTAAACACTGATCAAATCCAACAATCCACACTTGATTTTGTTATCTTTACCAAATGACCAACTTGACAACGAAAAATGGCCATAGACCAACGAACGACGATCAAGTTAGTAAACTATATTTTGATATCATAACAGATGTACTTTTATATTGTTATTTGGTTTAGTGATGTTCATTGGTATTTTAGCTTTCAATATGTCCTTTTAACTTTTTTTCCTTCACGTTCCCAGTGGAACAAAGGGCTCCAAGTTAGAGACTTGAAATTTCTGTAGCAGTGTTTACTTTTACAATATGAGGAGGTTGCGAGCCTTACGCTCAACCTTTCCCCTTTACCGGTTTTTTATCACTCTTTTTGACGAGGTAAAGGAGTGCGCCGGTTAGGGATTGAACCCCGGACCGTGTGCAAGGTCGGCGAGCGTCCTAACCACATTGCTACCGACGCACTACTTTTGACTTAACCTAAGTCTATTTTCTCACCCCTTAAGTCTTTGTTATATATATGTTGAGATTTTGTGAATTCCGGTTTAATAATACTTTGATAAAGCTATTAGCATGAAAAAGAGAAACGTCAGTAAAAACAATATCGTTTTGTTTTTCATTCATTGGGAAATACAAAAACCTTCATTATAATCAAAATATGTCACTCAAAATTTTTCATCTTTAACTTAATTCGAATTTCGACAAATCAATCGGTTTACTTTAAGATCAGATTTAAATAGAATATTTAATTACACGACTAAAAGCTACAAGGTTTAGGCTCGATATCTTACAGCGACTAGCACCTAGATTAAATAAATACCAAAATTCGGGACAAGTGTTGAAATAACCACAAACAAATCCTTCCAAAAAAAAGAGAATAATAAATCTAAAAGTTAAAGTAAATGAGTCAAAAATACACCACATAAAACAATTAATTCCTTTCCAATTATGACTAATATTGACACCAAAAGAACACGGTTGAATGTGACTTCGATTAATTAGCCACTTGAATCGTAAATGACTATAAGAGAGAGAGGGTGTAAGCTATACATTTCACTCAGAAATCGTTCGACTTGCGATCAATCGATTGTTTTCGTGTGAAACGTTTAGCTTGAATTGCAGACAAAGCGTGTTCTCACCTGACTTCCATATCATTCATGCTTTCATACTAGAGACAGGTGGATCCATTTATTTTCTCAAAAATGTTTCTGACAATTTCTCGTTATTCTCATGCAATGTCAACTCACCCGATGCTGTAAAATACAACATAAAAATTGAATGACTTTTCTGTGATGTAAAGCGAGTATTATGAATTCAGGTATCATCGCGGTATCACAATCGCAAACCATTGTACGTCACAAAATAAACCATTTACTAACCGCAATATTTAATCGCGTATTCCAGATTGATGTGAAGAGAGTCAAATCATCAGGTGAAGATACATATTGGGAGAGATTTCATCAGCTCATTAAGGCAGGTTAGTGTAGATGGAGAACCTTCAATGATAATTCGACGTAGTGATCGGTTGAACAAAGTTTCGCTGTCAGTCCGAAAATGCGTCTTCTGTCATTTGCATGATACTCCAATTGCTTTTATTGTTGAAATAAAACGTATATTCTCCTATATTCATACTGATTATTTTCATCTGAATTAAGAGCATTCTCTGTGATAAAAAGCATTTCAAATTCTCATTATTATTGCAGATTCATTCCATTAAAATCTAAAATATTTCTGACTGATTTGTTTTTCTCACCCCATAAGCCACCTGGAAAGTATATAAAGATTGAAAATTAACCACAAAATGCAATTCAACATTGATTAAAAAGATTTGAATTGATTTGGCATCTCTCGACGCCAACCAAACAGACGAGTTCATTGCATGAGACATCTCACTGCTATTCACATCAAAATATCTTAGTTCAGTTTGCCACCGACTAATTAGCTAGTTGAATCGTTATCGAGTAAGAAGTTGAATGTTGTTTATGTTTGTCACCCGGCAGATTCATTCATCTTGCCGCCGTCAAATGACACATGAAAATTTCTCAGGATGTCTGGAAAGAGCGAATTCTAGATAATCACTTGCCCCATGAAATACGCCTTTTCGTTTCCGAGAGGGTGTAAGCTATACACTCCACTCAGAGAAGATGTGACAGTTCCACGGAGAGAAATCACACACACACTCGACAAACGAAATCATCACAACTCACACTTCGTGCAACATGAATTGCAGCTGATGGTACCAACCAGAAATTTCTCCCTGAGTATCGTCTGTTCGTGCAGAATGAACTTCAATCTCACAACTGTGGTCTCCACTATCCTCAGAAGTTGTTCGAAGTAATCATCATGATGTTCACTTGCAATCGATTGGTTATTTGAGTGTGAAACTCATGGCGTGGCACGGACATAAATCGTATTCTCACTGCGCTTTCATATGTTGCATGCTATGAAACCGGAAACACGTGTATTCATTTATTTTTTCAACGGTTTCCTTTGGCGACTATTTACCTGAACACTGCCCTCAAATCTCTTTGATCGTTGTATATTTGAATTTCTTTTTGTTTCTGAAATATGTCTTGTGTATCTAGTTTCTCCGCGTTTTCGTTTGCTTCATTCAGCTGACTTCTAATTAAATCTGTTTTTGCACAGAAATTCTTTCCTTTATATTTCAGCCTTTTTACGCCATTTCATTGTGTTCTCAATGAAATAAATACCGGAGAGGCAGGCAGTCTGCATTCATGCACATTTCCAATAGACTTTTAAATGGTTTCGGCCAATTTGCGACGGAAAGGGAGGACAAGGATTGTACGATACTTGTGCGACAACAATCACTGAAAAACTAATAATTCATAGGATATGTTAGCTGTGAAAATATTAGTGTAAATTCAGCAACACGAGATCAAACTAGAAAAAACACGCGAAAATGTAACAAAGAATGTCCAAAGGAATACTGAAAATAAGGAGATTATTATTCTGATTATCCGCATAACCCACAGAGCAATACACCTAGAAACCACAATATTACATGTGGTATTCCAGAATGACGTGAAGACAGTAAAATCATAGGGTGAATATACATATTAGGAAAGATTTCATGGGCTCATAACAGTAAAATGTAGTAGATGGAGATTCTGCAGTGATAATTCGAAGTAATTATCAGTTCTACAAATTTACTCACTGTCAGTCCAATAATTCGTCTTCAGTGAGTCGTAAGATACTGAAATTGCTCGTCATGTGGAATAAAAACTAACTTCATCTTAAGCTATCCTGGTTTCTTTCATGAGTATTTGTCCCTTTGGTTAAGTAGAATTTATTTGAGATACCCGTAAGGAATGCACACTACTTCAAAACATAAAAAATACTTTGTAAACAATAAGTCAGCTCACCATATGTACCGACTGCAACGTGGAAAATTCAACGTATAAAAACGTAACCGAAAATTTAAAAAATACCGAAAGAAAACTCGCAAAAAAGCATTTCATTATTCTGATTTCGTTCGTTCGTCCTAGATAATGAATATAAAAATTAATACATGTTTCGACACATTTCATTTATACTCCCACCAAAATATCACAGTTGAATTCGCCTCCGATTAATTAGCTAGTTGAATCGTTATCGAGTAAGAAGTTGAATGTTGTTTATGTTTGTCACTCGGTAGAGTCACTCAGAGTGCTGTCGTCAAATGACACATGAAAATTTCTCAGAATGCCTGGAAAGAGCGAATTCCTGATAATCACTTGCCTCATGAAATACGCCTTTTCGTTTCCGAGAGGGTGTAAGCTATACATTTCACTCAGAAATCGTTCGAATTATTCATCATGATGTTGTCTTGCGATCAATCGATTGTTTTCGTGTGAAACGTTTAGCTTGAATTGCAGACAAAGCGTGTTCTCACCTGACTTCCATATCATTCATGCTTTCATACTAGAGACAGGTGGATCCATTTATTTTCTCAAAAATGTTTCTGACAATTTCTCGTTATTCTCATCCAATGTCAACTCACCCGATGCTGCAAAATACAACATAAAAATGAATGACTCTTCTGTAATGTAAAGCGAATATTATGAATTCAGGTATCATCGCGGTATCACAATCGCAAACCATTGTACGTCACAAAATAAACCATTTACTAACCGCAATATTTAATCGCGTATTCCAGATTGATGTGAAGAGAGTCAAATCATCAGGTGAAGATACATATTTGGAGAGATTTCATCAGCTCATTAAGGCAGGTTAGTGTAGATGGAGAACCTTCAATGATAATTCGACGTAGTGATCGGTTGAACAAAGTTTCGCTGTCAGTCCGAAAATGCGTCTACTGTCATTTGCATGATACTCCAATTGCTTTTATTGTTGAAATAAAACGTATTTCTCCTATATTCATTCTGATTATTTTCATCTGAATTAAGAGCATTCTCTCTGTGGAAAAGCATTTCAAATTCTGATTATGAATGGAGATTCATTCCACTAAAATCTAAAATATTTCTAACTGATTTGTATTTCTCACCCCATAAGCCACCTGGAAAGTATATAAAGATTAAAAATTAACCACAAAATGCAATTCAACATTGATTACAAAGATTTGAATTGATTTGGCATGGTTCGACGCCAACCAAACAGACGAGTTCATTGCATGAGACATCTCACTGCTATTCGCATCAAAATATCTTAGTTCAGTTTGCCACCGACTAATTAGCTAGTTGAATCGTTATCGAGTAAGAAGTTGAATGTTGTTTATGTTTGTCACCCGGTAGAGTCACTCAGATTGCTGTCGTCAAATGACACATGAAAATTTCTCAGGATGTCTGGAAAGAGCGAATTCTAGATAATCACTTGCCCCATGAAATACGCCTTTTCGTTTCCGAGAGGGTGTAAGCTATACACTCCACTCAGAGAAGATGTGACAGTTCCACGGAGAGAAATCACACACACCTCGACAACCGAAATCATCACAACTCACACTTCAAACAACATGAATTGCAGCTGAAGGCACCAACCAGAAATTTCTCCCTGAGTATCGTCTGTTCGTGCAGAATGAACTCCAATCTCACAACTGTGGTCTCCACTATCCTCAGAAGTTGTTCGAAGTAATCATCATGATGTTTGCTTGCAATCGATCGGTTATTTGAGTGTGAAACTTATGGCGTGTCATGGACATAAATCGTATTCTCACTGCGCTTTCATATGTTGCATGCTATGAAACCGGAGACACGTGTATTCATTTATTTTTTCAACGGTTTCCTTTGGCGACTATTTACCTGAACACTGCCGTCAAATCTCTTTGATTGTTGTATATTTGAATTTCTTTTTGTTTCTGAAATATGTCTTGTGTATCTAGTTTCTCCGCGTTTTCGTTTGCTTCATTCAGCTGACTTCTAATTAAATCTGTTTTTGCACAGAAATTCTTTCCTTTATATTTCAGCCTTTTTACGCCATTTCATTGTGTTCTCAATGAAATAAATACCGGAGAGGCAGGCAGTCTGCATTCATGCACTTTTCCAATAGACTTTTAAATGGTTTCGGCCAATCTGCGACGGAAACGGAGGATAAGGATTGTACGATACTTGTGCGACAACAATCACTGAAAAACTAATAATTCATAGGATATGTTAGCTGTGAAAATATAAGTGTAAAATCAGCAACACGAGATCAAACTAGAAAAAACACGCGAAAATGTAACAAAGAATGTCCAAAGGAATACTGAAAATAAGGAGATTATTATTCTGATTATCCGCATAACCCACAGAGGAATACACCTAGAAACCACAATATTACATGTGGTATTCCAGAATGACGTGAAGACAGTAAAATCATAGGGTGAATATACATATTAGGAAAGATTTCATGGGCTCATAACGGTAAAATGTAGTAGATGGAGATTCTGCAGTGATAATTCGAAGTAATTATCAGTTCTACAAATTTACTCACTGTCAGTCCAATAATTCGTCTTCAGTGAGTCGTAAGATACTGAAATTGCTCGTCATGTGGAATAAAAACTAACTTCATCTAAAGCTATCCTGGTTTCTTTCATGAGTATTTGTCGCTTTGGTTCAAGTAGAATTGATTTGAGATACCCGTAAGGAATGGAGACCACTTCAAAACATAAAAAATATTTCGGAAACAATAAGTCAGCTCACCATATGTACCGACTGCAACGTGGAAAATTCAACGTATAAAAAGGTAACCGAAATTAAACATACCAAAAGAAAAAGTGAAAAAGCATTTCATTAATCTGATTTCGTTCATTCGTCCTCGATAACGAATATAAAAATCAGTCCATGGTTCGACATATTTCATTCCTATTCCCACCAAAATATCACGGTTGAATTCGCCTCCGATTAATTAGCTAGTTGAATCGTTATCGAGTAAGAAGTTGAATGTTGTTTATGTTTGTCACTCGGTAGAGTCACTCAGAGTGCTGTCGTCAAATGACACATGAAAATTTCTCAGAATGCCTGGAAAGAGCGAATTCCTGATAATCACTTGCCTCATGAAATACGCCTTTTCGTTTCCGAAAGGGTGTAAGCTATACATTTCACTCAGAAATCGTTCGAATTATTCATCATGATGTTGTCTTGCGATCAATCGATTGTTTTCGTGTGAAACGTTTAGCTTGAATTGCAGACAAAGCGTGTTCTCACCTGACTTCCATATCATTCATGCTTTCATACTAGAGACAAGTGGATCCATTTATTTTCTCAAAAATGTTTCTGACAATTTCTCGTTATTCTCATGCAATGTCAACTCACCCGATGCTGTAAAATACAACATAAAAATGAATGACTCTTCTGTAATGTAAAGCGAGTATTATGAATTCAGGTATCATCGCGGTATCACAATCGCAAACCATTGTACGTCACAAAATAAACCATTTACTAACCGCAATATTTAATCGCGTATTCCAGATTGATGTGAAGAGAGTCAAATCATCAGGTGAAGATACATATTGGGAGAGATTTCATCAGCTCATTAAGGCAGGTTAGTGTAGATGGAGAACCTTCAATGATAATTCGACGTAGTGATCGGTTGAACAAAGTTTCGCTGTCAGTCCGAAAATGCGTTTACTGTCATTTGCATGATACTCCAATTGCTTTTATTGTTGAAATAAGAGATATGTTCTAATAAGTTCATCCTGATAATTTTTATCAGAATTCATGATACACTATCAGGATGAATGGAGTAAAAATTCTCAGAATGAGTGTAGATTCGTTCAAATTATAAATAAGACTTACTCTGTTATAGCTAATGAACTTACCCCATCCATTATCTGCAAGCGAAAAAACAAGCTGTCAATTAATAATTTTGGAAAACACAAAAACCTTTCACAAGAAATCAAGAAAAAGGCTTTATTTCATTTCTGTAAAGATGAAATTTAACTTTGTGAATTATATATTGTTTGACACATCTCATTTCAAGTCACACCAAAATGTCACATTTGAATTCACCTCCGATTAATTAGCTAGTTGAATCGTTATCGAGTAAGAAGTTGAATGGTGTTTGTGTTTGTCACCCGGCAGATTCATTCATCTTGCTGCCGTCAAATGACACATGAAAATTTCTTAGGAAGTCTGAAAAGAGCGAATTCTAGATACTCACTTGCCCCATGAAATACGCCTTTTCCTTTCCGAGAGGGTGTGAGCTATACACTCCACTCAGAGAAGATGTGACAGTTCCACGGAGAGAAATCACACACACTCGACAACCGAAATCATCACAACTCACACTTCAAACAACATGAATTGCAGCTGAAATCACCAACCAGAAATTTCTCCCTGAGTATCGTCCGTTCGTGCAGAATGAACTCCAATCTCACAACTGTGGTCTCCACTATCCTCAGAAGTTGTTCGAAGTAATCATCATGATGTTTGCTTGCAATCGATCGGTTATTTGAGTGTGAAACTTATGGCGTGTCATGGGGATAAAGCGTATTCTCACTACTCTTTCATATTTTGCATGCTTTTATACTGGAGACTGATTGATTTAATTCGTCTTTACGCATGATTTATGGTAAATATTTACTCTTGGGTAAATTTGAACTCACCTTGTTCTTTACATACACACATGAATATGACTTTTTATAGGTATATGATTGACTGAGTATATCAATGCAGTTATAAAATTGATTGATAAATGCAGACATTAACACATCTCCAATGGAAACATTAAACCACTCTTATATTAACTGTCCTAATAAAGATTGAATTGAAGACAGTAAAATCATAGGGTGAAGATAAATATTAGGAGAGATTTCATGGGCTCATAAAGGCAAGTTGATGTTGACGCCTGTTGTCCCGGAGAAATTCTCTTCATCAGGTTTTCTGTTTATACCCAACTCAACTTAAAAATCTCGCAGGCAAATTGAAAAATTTTATAAAGTGAAGGATAACACTGTTTTGAAAAATATTAACATCATAATCAATTCTAAAATGCAGAGATTTATTCAATTTATAATCAGAAGTTTATATCCTGAAACAATTTCTCAAATATATGGAAACTTTTAAAAGAAATTACTAGTGGTAAGCAGATGAATAGCACTCCTTATTGCCTGAATGTGGGCACACTAAACAAGTCTTTCATACATTCTCCCTCAAATACCAAACTTTCTAGTGTCACAAGTGTTATTGAAACCTGCTCCACTGGTTTCAATACAAATGATGTTTTAAAATATCTCCAGTCTCGGAACCCTTCTTGGAGCCCAGGTCCAGATGGTTTGCCTAGTGTTATTCTTAAAATGTGTGCAGATAACCTGTGTTATCCTCTCATGGACATATTTAATGAATCTTTTTCCAAAAATGTCGTGCCAGCCGTTTGGAAGGACATTAAAATTGTACCTATACCTAAGTCATCTACTCGAACATGTTTTGACCTATTGCTATTACCTCTCCTTTTCTAAAAATATGGAAACGTTATTCTTACTTAATCTTCAACCTTCACTTAAAGCCTTTAACGATTCTAAAAGATTCGCCTATAAACACAGTAGAAGTACTTTAGATGCAGCTGCAGTCTTGCACCATAATATTATCTCCAGTTTAGACAAGCGGGCTAAATTTTTTCGCTGTACCTTCCTAGATTACACATCTGCTTTCAACTCAGTGCCTAAGGACATTTTGTTAAACAAGCTTGCTGACACTCAAACTGACTGTTGAGTTGTCAAATGGATGCATTCTCATTTCTCTGGAAGAAAGCAGTACACTGTATGTCAGGGAAAGTCGTCCACTTCATTGCTTACTGAGGCTGGTGCCCTCAAGGCGCTGTCCTTTCTCCTTTTCTGTTTTTTCTTCTTGCATGACTTGCCTCACTCTGATGAAGTGAACTTTGTTAACTTTGCCGACAATCTAACTATTTCGATGTCTGCATATTCCCAGCTAGACTGTACTGAGATGAACAGCTTTCTATGAGAAGATAGCAAATGGTCTTCGTCTAATGGCCTCAAACTAAATCCTTCCAAATTTCAGACTGTTAGTTTCAGTTTCCAATGTAAAAGAAAGTTAAATGAAGGTGTTGGTCCTTATGGCCGTTGCAAAATTGATGATACTAATATAGAAACCAAGTGTGAAGTTAAGTATCTTGGATTAATTCTTTCTACTGATCTATCCTGGTCTTCCCATGTCTTAGCGATTTCTAAAAGAATATTTCGTCTGACTTTTTACATTAAGAAGTTGAGGCACTCAGGTTTAACCCAACCCCTACTCTCACAGTTTGTCAACTAGTGCATCTTACCTATTCTTCTTTACTGTTCACCCTGATTCTTTCCTGGATTGCTTAGAAAGACTATATCATACTTCGTAGAATTCTCAGGACTGTCAGTAGGACATGGCCATATCGTTGACATTGTCACTGATAGGCACTGATGTCATGCAAAATATCTGCTAAAGGAATTTTGTCAGACTATGAGCATCCATCACAGCACCCGCAGCTCCTACCTTGTGTCTCCACAGGTGAAACAAGAAGTCTTTTCAGAAGACTTTATGCACGTACGTCTAAGTATAAAAATTCCACTATACCATATTTAGCACGCACTTTATGTGATGAAAGTAGTGTCAGGCATGAACTAACTAACCTTCTTAGCACCACTAAATAAACCATTTCCTTCACCCTTAAAGCATCAAACTTTATTGTTATTGTATTTCTTATATTTATAATCCTCTCAAATTAGTTTTGTTTATTTTTTCATAAGTGTGGACATAATTTATGCTGTATTACAACTGTTAATTTTGTGTTTCCCCTCACCATACTATATCAAGAGAACTTTAGATTCAACGATCTATAACATGCTAAACTTTCCAAACTGAATCGACAATACTGTTTGAAACAAACTCACTGTTATTATAATTATATTTATTATTGTCAATTCGTACTTCGAATATTTTTGACTTTATATCGTAAACGTGGGCCAATTCCTCTGGTTAATTTTGTTTTAATCTTTTAATTTTATTTATATTTTAAGTAAATCAGATGCAATATTGTGACAAATGCTGAGAATTCCATTCTCTATTATAAGTTCTGCTTTTGAAATAAAGTAGATGATTATTATTTTTATTAGATGGAGACCCTTCAGTGATAATTCGAAGTAATTATCGGTTCAACAATTTTTTCAGTCAGTCCGAAAATGCTTTTATTCGGGAGTATTTGTTACGCTATACTCTGTCTTATTGAATTGATATACATGGTTTTTAAGTGCTTTGCTTTTTCTTTCTTTTCAATTTCCAAAACACGTCTTGAATATTCGTGACATATAAGTTGTGCATGTGATTGAATTTTGAATGCAGAGGTCTGGTTTCAAATCCCGAACACCTGATGCTTCAGTTATATACAGATGCGACTTCGCATGATTGAATTTTATTGATTTACATGCATAAAAGTATTTCCGTTTCTTTGTTTACTTACTCCATAGGCTGGCTTTAGAAATAACCATTCAAATTTAACATTGTATATAAATTTATGTTAATAACAAATAAGTGTATAATGTTGTGTATAACTTCATTGCGATTTTGATCATCTATGCTTCGGCTTGTTATTAATCAATCAGCTCATTGTTTCACACATCTCAGTCCTATTCACACCAAAATATCACAGTTGAATTCGCCTCCGATTAATTAGCTAGTTGAATCGTTATCGAGTAAGAAGTTGAATGTTGTTTATGTTTGTCACCCAGTAGAGTCACTCAGAGTGCTGTCGTCAAATGACACATGAAAATTTCTCAGAATGCCTGGAAAGAGCGAATTCCTGATAATCACTTGCCTCATGAAATACGCCTTTTCGTTTCCGAGAGGGTGTAAGCTATACACTCCACTCAGAGAAGATGTGACAGTTCCACGGAGAGAAATCACACACACTCGACAACTGAAATCATCACAACTCACACTTCAAACAACATGAATTGCAGCTGAAATCACCAACCAGAAATTTCTCCCTGAGTATTATCCGTTCGTGCAGAATCAACTCCACTCTCACAATTGTGGTCTCCACTATCCTCAGAAGTTGTTCGAAGTAATCATCATGATGTTTGCTTGCAATCGATCGGTTATTTGAGTGTGAAACTTATGGCGTGTCATGGAGATAAAGCATATTCTAACTTCACTCTCATATCATACATGCAATGAAACCGGAGACACGTGTACTCATTTATTTGTTCAGTGGTTTGTGAACGTTTCCTTTGGCGACTATTTACCTGAACACTGCCGTCAAATATCTCCGACTGCAACATATTTGAATTTCTGAAATATATCTTGTGTATCTAGTTTCTCCACGTTTTCGTTTGCTTCATTCAACTGACATTCAATCAAATCTGTTTTTGCACAGAAATTCTTTCCTTTATATTTCTGCTTGTTTACGCCATTTCATTGTGTTCTCAATGAAATAAATACCAGAGAATCTGGCAGTCTGTACTCATGCACATTTTCAATAGACGTTTAAATAGTACCGGGCAACCTGCTAGGATAGAGGAGGATAACGATTGTGAGATACTTGTGTTGGAACAATCGCTGAAAAACTAATAATTCATAGGATATGTTAGCTGTGAAAATATAAGTGTAAAACCAGCAGCACGAGAGCAAACTAGAAAAAAACACGCGAAAATGTAGCGAAGAATGGCCAAATGACGCATACAGTCTGTATTCAAGCAGTTTTCCAATGGACTTTTAAATAGTTACCTCCATACTGCGAAGGAAACGCAGGAAGACGATTGTGCAATAACTTTTGGAATACACCTGCTAAATAGCCTAAATGTCCCAGGATTCATAAGCTTTATTGTGAATGCATTTTATTGATTCTTTGGTAATCTCGATGATATTCCCTGAATGTCCTTTTGCATTCAGTTTCAATCAGTTTTTTCATATTATTTTTGTAGCTTTTCTTTCGTATTTATGTTAAGCCAGATATTCAATTCATTCGATCATTTGAATTATGAAACATGCTTTTTACTTACTATTTTCTTTAAAATTTGTAATACAGTTGAATATAAATTTCTTTGTTTTCAGTGTTTTCCTATTTAGTATTTTTTTATTTTGGAATTATTTGAGTATTTTGCTTTAGTTACCTTTTTACTCATGACATCTGAAGGTGTTCTGGAATTTATGCATTTAATGTTTAATCTGTTAAATCTTCGTATATAATTTCTTTTCTTTTTCTTTTCATTTATATTTATGATTGAAATAGACTGTGCTACCATTGAGAATGTAGGTGACTTCCTCTGATTCCATGTCACGCTCTGTGAGACGAATGCAGGAAGCCCTTGTAATGAAACCTCCTGGAGAATCACAAATATGCTGGGATAGCTTTTGGAATACTTATAGATAGGAACACTTCCCTTATAACTCAACTGCAATGAAATTGCACACTCGCAATAACATGGCTGCATCCTTTACTCATTTCGTCAGTTCCTAAACAGAATGCCTCTTGAAACTCTCACATGCAATATGAATTGTACACAAATGATGAACACTACTGAGAAACTATGGAGATACTGTTGCCAAGATAGGAACAGTTTAACACCTTATAGTCTTACATTAACATTCATAGCATACAACCAAGGATGGTGTGTTTCCGGCTTTCAGTAGAGGTGATGATTTTATTTAATCTAATGGTTCTGTCGCTTATATCAATGGTAAACACAAAATGGATCGAAATTCGGTGACACGAATTCGGTGAGAATTTAAGTAATTGGACAAACTATCTAGTTTCATTTAAGTGTAAAATGCAGACCATTTCACACCAACCATTTTAAATTATCCTCTTGTTCCATTGAGTGAAACTCCAGCTTTCGTAATTTCTAATCAAATTCATTTGGACGAATCCAAGATACACGAGGAATGGATCATAATCCATCTGGTTGGTGTTTCTTGAATGGTAACGATAAGCCAATCAGATCATGTTGATAAACGTTTACTAATTCAATTAATTTACAGGTAATTTCTAGACCACACAAAAACTGAACAGACTGAGACACAACTGACGAAAATATTAAACGAAATGAAGGGTGTATCATTCATTATCACACAAATATATTAACAAATTCATCAGTCCGGTTTTAGAACTGTGTACATTTACGGCTCACCTAAAGTACACAAACAGGGTATTTTGCTCGATCCAACACTTAATATGATAAACTTTGCATATTATTCATTCGCAAAGTGGCTGTTATAGGTTTTGAACTAGTTGAGAAGAAGCTAACAGGAAAATTTAACTTAGATGACGTTCCTCGCTCCAATGACACCTCACCAAACAAAGAAGACCATACATTTCTGTATGATTCTTGCATACCAATTCGGATCCTTCTTCGAAACCGCATTTACGCTTTCCTGTCACCCAGTGGCGAAAATAACACAAAGAATTGACTAGTACCGTGTACTGAGAAAATTTGCATGAATGCTATTTTCACCCCATTTACATTCTTCAGTTAATGCAGAGGTTTCTCTCACCAGTTGAGGCACCTTCTCATTGTTCATTTGAACTTATCTCTCCTCTGCCTCCTCTGCCAACTCGCTGGCTTCTGCCTGCCAACCATTAAGTTTGTGTGACAAAAACAGAGACAAATCGCTAAGTAGATATCTTACATCATATGGCGTCATCATTTAAATGTTGACCTGATTACATATAGCAAACAAATAACTTTGCAAGAAATTGTCCATTATTCTGTTCACATTTCAACTCACTTAGAAGAACTAAAATTTAAAAATAATAGAAATAAATTATTTTGATTAAAACGTATTCGATATCTCATGTTCTCGCATTTTTATGACGGAATTCAGCTTCTTGGAATGATGCTTCGAAATCCCTTTAAAACTATAGATTTACTGATGGATTCCCTTGGTTCACATGTTGCAATGAAGAGTGTGTACTGAGGCAACTATTCTCATCACGTCCCATGTTGAAGCTTAATATTTGGTTCAAAACAGTGTTCTTATATCGAGATTGGATCTTCGTCTTGGGTCTACAGCTTTAGGAAAAAACACACCTTAAATTCTTGGCCTACTTGAAATTCACTAATCAAACTGGCCAATGCGTTCAAAATTAGACATGTGTAATGCACTACATTACGAGGTAGACTAATGATTGGCAGATACACTGAAGCCAGTACAGCTGAAGCACGCGAAATATATTACGGTAGATATCCCCGGAAAGGTCAGTATGAGACAAAGAATCATATGAAATTCACTTTGTGATTCACTGACTTCCTCCGTTCACAAAAAATCACTGATGTTTTCTAAGAACCTCTGTTACGAATGTTATAGGGTTTTTGGAGAGAATGTACGAGGAATTTTCAGTTTCAGATTAACAACAACATTTTTACTTGGATTAAAGGCGTGGAAATGGACTCCTTTACTACCACTCCTCCAAATGATATGTGTATCAAAACCTTTCCCTAATAAATGCAATCAACGAAATATGATTCTACTGTACCTTCAAAACAATGCAGTGTACATAATAGTAATCAGAAGACAAATTTATTGGCTCAGTGCTAACTTTAAAAGTAACTGTGAGTATATCACTACGTAAAAATGTCTTTAGGATTCATCACTGTACAAGTAAAAGATGCTGGAAAATAAGTCGCTTTGAATAACTCTGGTTGTAAAATGAGAACTTTCAAATTACAGCAGTAGAGCAAAACGGTGGAGGAAAATATGACTCACGTAGCTGAACTAAAGCTAAACAAGATACGAGATGTACAGGTTAACAAGATTTATCATTTCATTATATTATTATTATTACTACGAATTCAATTATTGATATACAGTAGAACAGAATATTCCACATTGCAGAAGAACGTCAATAATTAGGTGACAAAAAATAATCAAGTAGAGAAAATCTGTGAATAAAAAGGTTAGATCGAGAATGAGATAAAGTTATAAGCGAATCGCAAATGAATGTACAGGAATATTTTATCCGTATAAGGTTTGCAAACTTCCTGATAAAAGTGTCATCATATATAATTCTTCGTCTGAACTATTATTTGTCTGCAACTGCACTCAGCCCACTGTGCAACTTTTCATTGGGTGCTTTGTGGAAATTTCCAGAACAGTATCTCACTTTTCAACATAATTCAACTTTCGAACTTCGCGTGATAAAATAAACCAAGTGTGCACTGCATTCTTCCGCATACATTCATGAAACACTTAGGTTTGAATGCGAAGATGAAGCTGATCGAGGGGTGAATATGAAATACAATATTTCAAACAAAAAGCAGAAGACCATTGAAGCCTGATGTGTAGACTGCGAAAACATTAACAACGGAATGGTTCACATCATTGAAAGTATTTAAAACAAATGTGATGCACGATTAAAACTGAAAAGCGATTCAGTTAATAATATAAATTATAAACTCAGAATGTCAGATAAATAAATTTGTATTTGGTATTGATGCTAAAATTCTCCTCACTATTGTTTCCTAGAATTACAAGTGTTTACATAAAAATAACAAAGATAAATAGAAATTAACTCGTGTGGTTAGTGCGGAATTGAAAAGTATAGGGCATTCGAATAGCCTGAACATTTCAGTGAATTTATGTTGAGAAGAATTCGAAGCAACTTTTGACTACTGAGTCATTTAGTATGCGAGAAGAATGACGTAAAATCATAACAAAAAGTATGGCTAGCGTGTAGACAATTAAATTCAGAGGGAGGTATAGGAAATGTCAAATATGTTGGGTTTCTTTTGATGCTCTTTAACTTTCTTCTTAGAAAGAACGGTAAGAATATGTGCACAACGTATTCTTGCAAAAAATGATGTTGCACTGAGACGACCAGTTCAAGTAGCAGAGTAATGGCGTGGCCAGTTATGGGCAGTTTTCGCTAGAACTACACGAGGATGTTCAAATGATTTTTGCGAATAAATCACCTAATTCAAATAAAACTTGTTAACTTCGATGGGATCACATATAGCAGAAGACGTATACACTTAGTCATCATTTCTTTAATACTGATAGCAACACACTGAAACATTCAAGCAATACCACTGTGTGATAAATATTCGCATGGTAAAATTTAAGACAACACATTTAAGCAAACAATGTCGTTTTCAATTACATCTCATCAGGCTTAACTCCAATATACAAAACTTTACAGATAAATAATAAAACATACACTATTTACGGTGTTTTGTCAAGAGGACAATTAGATTGTGCATATACATTGTGCAGTTAGCCATAGTAACACTAGTAATAATATTGATTCTATCAATAATGAAGATAAAAAGTGGAGCGATCTGTCATGAAAATAATAATGAAAAATAGCATCACTGAACAAACAAATATCCCGGTAGAAGTAGTCGATAAAGGCTAAAGAAAACAAATCGGCCGATCAAGTAGTGCTAGATGGCACGGGAAGTGAATAAACTTTGTTTTAATGAAGATGTGATAAGATTAAGGGATGATAAGGTTGGGGTTGAAAATATAAGTAAGGAGAGTGGTGATATCCTCAGTTGGTTATGTCTTAATTGGCCGAGGGAGTGATAACGGCCCTACCAACTTCCCCTGAATTCATAGTTGAGGCTTAATAGTTCGGCTGCCTATCACCTCAGCCATGTGCAATAGAGAAATAAGAAGTCAATTGGAAATATTCGGTGGGATGGGATGAATCACCTTAAATGCTTTTGTTGTCTTCACTATATGACTACTGTCAACTTAATGCGACAAAATAGAGCTACAGATGGCTTTTGTCTGTCCTTTGCCAAATCACGATATAAGGTATTCAGTAACACGTTGGCTTAGTTGTCTGGTAGTATGCACAACATAACTTTCACCGCAGGTTCAGTTGGACTGATAAATACACATACATGTGGTGAAACTATCTAGCTTATCCTTCGTTTGGGTCGCAATCATTCGTCAGCTAGAGAATAACAAGCATAGGTTAGCTCCGTAAAATGCCTTTGGTAATTCCTTGGAATGTCTATTATATTTCATCCAAGTTTAAAGATCACCTCTCAATTTTAACTTTATAATTATTGTTTCCTCTTTACTTGGGTAGCCTTAGGTTTTCTCCCCAATGTTTTTATATCTGTCTGTATGAAACCACTCGGATCTTTCTTCTTCCTGATGTATTCAAGATTTTGTATTTTGTTGTTTGTAGGGATTTTGTTTGATTGGTTAGAGGATTTCATCCTGAGCTGGCATTGTTTACAGAACCACTGGACCAATACTCCTAGATTCATGAATTTATTCAAATTCCTTTTGCAACTGATCAGCCACGCATGTATTTCTTGCCGTGCTCGTCAGGTACTTACAACATTTCTTTTATATTTAATTGGCATGTAACTAAAGATGTGTGTAATGCGCTCTGAGTGTGCTTTTACTATATACGCTTCTTCCAAGTAACACATTTCTCACCTTTTTATCAAGGAAATGCAGTTTATTATCCTGTTCCTCTTTACAGGTAATAGTTAGCGAAGAGCTGGAGTTATTAAATTTCATCAACAATTCGTATTTGCTTGCATTCTCAGTAACTAAGATAAATATATCATCGACATAATGGTAATATATATCCAACTCATTGATGTTGTCTTTCAGTCTCCCATCTCGAAGTTTTGCGAGGAAGAATTCCGCTAATATTGGGCCTAATGATGAACCCTTATCAATATCGCTGTCAGAATCCATCTCCATTAAGCGGGAAAGTACTTGTAAGATCGTTGAAATTCTCAAGGAAACAGTAATGAATGTAAATCGAAATGCTTTGCATTATATAGCGAACTCTGGCTAGTTCCACTTCTCTTCAAACACGAAAGTCACCAAGATAAAAGTTCTCTTGCCGACTCTTCACGAAAACTGCACAAACTCATGAACGCCAAAAACTAAGAGAAGGAGAAGTTATTGACAATAGGTAACGCCAATGAACTATTTCGACCTATTAAAGAAATGGTTTGTAAAAGGCCAATCATCAGCAAAGCGATTTGTGATGGGTGCGGTGCTTAAATAACCTTTTAGAATAGACAGCTGGAACGTTGTGCGGGACAATCTCAGGAGCGATTCGAAAGCCTCACACTCACACTGAATTTCATAAACATGCAATACAAACCCTACGTAATATTCATAACCGCTTTCAAAATGAAATTGAAGTTACAAAAGTCTGTAATTTATAATGAAGTGTGACAGGTGGACAATATCGCATAACTCCAGAGGTGTCTGCGTATGGTAGCAATCGCATTTTGACTGGGTCCCATAAGACGCCAAGTGGTAATTCACAATCCAAAACGGTCCCTTCATAATGATATTATATATTATTCGCCTCAGCTTATGAAAAGACAGGCAATCACTCTTGTGAAATTCATACTGAGTTGGGCATAAATAACATTGTATTTACAGTTCTAGATCCAAAAATCAGTCAAAAAGTAAGTGGTGCTCAAGAGAGAAAATTTTGGGAAAACCAAGTGGCTTAATTGATCAAATTTTTAGTCCGACAGATTATGTAACAAATGAGTACTCTCCGGAGTTTATTACTTATTATATTTCTGGACCTGAAGGAGACATGCGACTGTTTCGACCAAGCGGTGTTATGGCATTGTCTGGTCGTGAAGGGAGTAAATGGCACTTATAAAGAGACTCTACTTGAATACAGACAGCCCTATTAGAGCCTAAAGGGAGTGGTCATATGAAGTGATACATTCAGTTTAATCCACCAGGTGTGCCTATTATCACTACTTTGCATTGATTTCACGACAAATTTACTAATGAAATCGACTCTAGGTGACTTTAGAGGCTCAGGGTTTACTTGTTTTCAGGTAACACCCTTGTCAAATTAGACCATGAGAATGATATTTTATTTCTGGGTGAAAATGCTGAATGAATTAGATTCTTTCAATCACTTTCAGCAGGAAACTCGATATGATTTTCATTTGATTTGCCGCTCTCTCATGTAAGAATATGCTGCAGTACTAGTCTGTACCGGTTCATTGTCCAAATCTAATGAATGAAACAGTTGAGCCTGTTGAGCCCGTCGCACATTTTGGAAGTTGCAAAAGCCCCAAATCACTGGTTCCTTACTGAATCTCTGCTTGTGTAAAAGGTTCGTGTAGCACTTGTCAACTCGTGTCATCTTTTGGTGTAAAAATAGTATCTGGCTATCGGTCAAGGAAAGTATACGCTGTCCAACAGGTTCCTCTGTCCTTCGTTATGACTGCGAGACTTAGACACCGAGACTAAAATATGTGAGGAGACTAGATATTTTGAACTAAAAGTGGCTGTATTCTGTCTCCTGTGCAATGTGGTATAATTTGGTGAGTAGTATTGAGGTCAGGTGTGTAGTGTTCGATGATGAGGTATTCCTATCGATGAGGCTGTGGAACTGCATCTACTAAGATGCCCAGAACACGTATTCCTCATGCTGAGCCATCGCCTTATTCGTTCAGCTATGTTAATTGACACAGCGTCACGCTTATTCATTTCATCCATACATTCCCGTTCATTAGAGTTTCTTTGAATTGTTAACTCTATCTTGGCGTGCGTTTCAGAATGAGGTAAATTGAACTGCTGCACTGTAGTGAAATGATTCAAAATAAAAATTCAGTAACACATAACAAATTTAACATTAAAAATGAATTTAAATATGGCACATACTCTCTTCATCTGAAGAGGAGCCTGTTTCTAAACACAGATTTATAGTAAGAATAAAGATAAAAATATGAGAAAATTAAGTTATTTAAATTATCATCTTGAAGAATAATTGGTGATTCAATTTCAAAATTACTTTGATCACGTTGAAATTCCCCTGATAAACACATCTTTAGGCTGAAAGTTACGAAGAAAATAAAACTGGCTTCTATATAGATGGGGAACGTTACACTGAAAACATATCCCTGATTCAACAAAGACTAATTAGAATTATCGGAGTTAAACATTCCCTCGATAAACACACTCAAGATACTGATATGCATTTCCAGCAACAAAATAGTATAAAAAGCTAATCAGTTCATCGCAAAATAAAGGAAGATGACAAATCCCGTTGATTAGGAAAATAACAAAGTATGCTGCCACATAAGAACCGAAGACAACGGAAATTGAAAAAGTTAAAATAAACGACGTTCAGTAAATCATATATGTACCCAAATATAAGAATAACGTTCACAATACATACGCAGTGTCCATAGAACAGCAACACATTCAGCCGAAAGTCGTCTACAGCTGTCACAATAGTTAACAAGCTCATTCTTCCACTCCCATTTTCTATAGTTATATACAGTTGACCATCTCATAAAACGACATCATATGACAGCAGCGACTAATTCGTGGTGATTACATTATGGTCTCTTTGATAGTCAGTTATTGGGTTATGTTACTCAACTTGGCAATTAGGAGCTGTTTCGATTGTATTCTGCTGTTACCCAGGTTAATCTATTATCATCACCCATCAGATCAATACTTGCTGGCTTGCTGGGTCACATAGCAGGCATTCTGCCACTTGGTTATGGGTTCCAGTCACGTTTCACCTGTGAAACTGAATCACTTCATCAGGTTATTAATCTTTTTATTCTATGGTAGTGTGAGTGATATTTCACTGAAACCTTATATATTTAATATGAATAGGCAGGATAGAGTGACATTCTACATTCATTTCTGAGCGCTTAATATCAATTGAAAATTTATACATACTTTTTGCTGGTGAATAAATCGAAAATATTAGGTCAAGTCACTGTAATTTAACATCGTATACTGGGAGAGGTTAATAATGTAAACATTGACGACGAAGCAAAACTAACCAGAAATGAATATCCTGGTCTTCAACATAGTGTCGCGTGGCCACTGAGATCAAGGCATTCATGCTATACTTTGCTGATACATGTTCAGTCGTCTCTGATAGCTGGCTTAGTTGCTATTAATAGCATGAAATACGTGCGCGAATATACTGATGTACCTATTTTTTTCGTTTTCTCAATACTTACCACAGATGTATTCTGGAATGTTTGTACGTGTAATTCCTTAATCTATATCTGTTTTCTAAGAATTCTGGATGTGTTCTTCATGTGCATTTCACGGTGTATGATCCCATGGCTACATGATCGTCATTCATTTTGACTCCTCCGTGTATCTCATAATTTTATCAAAACATTCAAAAGGTAAACAATCTTGTTGGCTGAAGGATAAACATGATGTGCAGGAACCTACTTCTTCTTATCATTACAAAGGATTAAGAGATAACCTTCATATTGCAACTATCCTTTGAATAAACTTGTTGAAGTGTATTCTTCTAATGAAATATTACTCAAGTTATTTCAATCGACTATTGAATAGTTGTACGTGAAGTTAATTCTCAGTGTATGGACATCGGGTAATAATTAGTAAGTATCGGTTAGTAAAGCTGAAGTCAAAATTGTCAGGAATACGGAAATTAAAGTGTTGGGAACTCACTTGCATTATCGACTGGAAGAAAAGAGAATTTTGAAATATTCCTTGTAATTAAGCTGTTAGTTTCTAGTTCTTAAATATAAGTCAAAATGCACAAAATGTTTTTTTATTTTACTGAGTTACAGATAAAATTATATTCATTAGAAATTCCGTAATACACTTTTCACGAATCTGATAAAAACTAGTTGAATTGGTTTATCATTTTCTCTCTTTTAGACTAAAATGAACGTAGAGGTCTTACTGGGATCATTAACATAAATCAACCTGCTTCAGGATGGACTCCACATTACTGTGTAACACTGTGTGATTTATCAAAATCAAATCTTATCCATAATGAAGTTATGCTCTACCACAGTGGCCAAGTTTTATACTTATATGGACTCCACATGTAAGTACTCACTTTCAATTCAACAAGTTCTTATATGATTCCTCTAACTACGTATTGAGTGAGACGAGATATCACTCAAATTAATCAGTGGTGTTCGCCAGCAAGAATGAAGTGTCCTTCACAACGAACGGCTGCTTCGCTCGTTTGAAGGCAGGCTCATCAGATGTGTACCCCGTCTGAATTAGCTTAGAAAGACAGAGTAATTAAAACTACCCGAGATCTGGAAAGACACAGGGACGAACTGGTGATATGCCGAACCGAATTCTGTGGTGAAATTCCACTGCGATATGTACAAGTTAGTTTGAAACTGAGAATATTCTGGTATAGCTTCTAAATACGTTAAAGTTTTTGAAAGCAGCCACGATCCAACTCATTAATCATTTGTGCCCTATCGCTAGGATTCTTTAAAATTTCACTCCTGCTCGGAAGTCAAATACGTAGTTTGTTCAGAAATGAAATGTAATTAAATGTGATGTCTGCAAAGCTAGAATCCATCTCTGCTACTTCATTAGGCTTTCGAATTACTCGACAAGAAGTGAAAAAAATAGAACCTCTTAAACATTCAAAATAATCACAATTGACACACAATAAAGCAATAATAGAAGCTACAATCACATGTCATAAGCCTCGCTTCTATGTATGCTCTTTAGTGCGGTATCAGTTGCACTTTCACGATTCTGGTCTTCACTATCCTCAGTAGCCCTCAAAAGAAACCATGATGACCGCGATGATTAATTACCACAAATCAATGCATTATTTCCGTGTGCACCTTGTATTGTGACATGCCGGTTAAACACATTCCGAGTTAGCCATCATATGATGCATACCATTATAAAAGTTGCCCCAGTGTTTTAATGATGTTGTTTACGGAAACACTGATGGAATAATTACCTACAAAAACCACAAGCTACAACTTGTCTGGCATTCCAAAAGGCAGTCAGTGTTTATCCATCAATAACACGGGTTTTGAAATTACTTCAGCTCTGCTTGAATAGGAAAACGTGAGGTAAGTATTCCAAATTAAAGAAAATCGTTGTTATTCAGTACCTTGAAATTTCCGTTCCCTAAGTGGAAAAAACTAATAATATCATGCCAATCAATTCGTGTGTTTCTCTGGGTTATCATAAGGCCGTATCTAGTTGATTAATTATTTACTTACGCAATTCTTGAGTGTGAGACAAAAAATGAATGCAGAGTCATTTGCACTAATTATAACTACGAATACTTTTCTGATAGTACCTTTTCTCTATCATCTATAAAGATGTTCAATTTATTTCACTGAGCAGAGATACAGTAAACATCTTATTATTATAAAATGTGCACATATTCCATTTTCACAGCGCGCATTTTCTAAGCTTCATCTTCGTTCTGAAATCTGTACCAAGTTTTCTCTCACCAGCTATTGTACGAATTCACATCCGAATGCTGCCTATATACCCCATCAATCGGTCGGATATGACTGCTGTTACTTTTAGGTATCTTTATCACTTGCTTACAAAAGGACAGCCTAAAGGGTTTTATTGAAAACTTAAACTGTTTTGATCTAATGATAAATGCAGGAGTTACTTGGAGATTGTAAAGTGTTTGCGAAACTTTTATCTCGAGAACATTGTGAGTATGAATTGATCAGATTAACTGCTAATAGCCATGTGTTCAAAGGTATATTGGAATATACTCAATCATCTATGCCGCCTTGATGTGATGTAAACAGAATTCCAGATATGCTCGTTTCGTAAAGAGTTATGAGTGAAAAGTGATTGACATCACAGTTGGTAAACAAACTTTAGTGCAGTACCGATTTCTAAATCTACTTTAATTTACATTTACTTCACTCAGTCAGATACTCCCATTTACTTATTTATGAATTTCAGGTGAAGGGCAGGTGATTACAATTAACGAGGTAAAATAGAGTCATGTTTTCATTATCCTAACTCTGTCATTCATGAGTTGGTGACCTCGGAATCCACGAAGTGAATGAAGGGATTATTATGAATTACCCACCATTTTGTGCATGTTTCAACTCACTTGTCAAATCTACAGTCCAAGCAATGTGGAAATTCGGTTAGTGGATTTAATTATGACTTATACGTAAAATTTGTTGTCCAGTTTTTCTTGCAGTATTGCTATTCAGACTGATGATTCGAAATCTCATTGTACTTTCAATGCAGTATGTTTCCTTTAATAGTAGCTATGTGGAATGCGTATGGTGTCTTTTTTCCCTTTATTTTGTATGGTATATTATTAATGTGAAATGCTGAATACTGAAAAGTTTGTAGGTAGAACTCCTGTATACACAATCCTAAGTGATAAATCTCGAAGACAACTCCATCATACATCTCTAGGTGTCTGTATATCGAGATTTTGCAGACTGTTTCATAAAACGTTGCAACATACTTTAAAAACTGAAGTTTGCTTTCATGAGTGCATCATTCATTCAGACACAACATCTAGCGTTCTGATGAAGGAATGATAGCCTGATGACGTTGATTTATGACGAGGTCAACATTAAAAAAATCAATACATGATAAAGTCACAGATTAAATACGATTTGCTTTACTAACTTATACATACTAGAACGATGTGAGTATGAAAATACAATTACGTATATAAAATTATGAGTATTTAATTTTATAGAAATGTTCCGTTTGTATACTTATATATGTAACATCAGTACAGCGAATAGCAAATCCCCCTACCACAAACATACGCGAATCTGATACTTCACTATTTTCCAGTCTGTAGGTAAACTAAATAAGAATCTGAAACTTGGATTAACCAACCTCCTAGTACCAATAATCATTCACCATCACATGCATTCCGGAGCTTTTCATTTCATGAAATGATTACTCATCCAGTTGCAAAAATCAGTAAAAGTTCGGAATTTATGATTTTTGATAGTTCATAAGCACTTCAAATATGTTTCCTGTGGTTAATTCTCATTTATGGTGACAACATCCCCGCTTCAATGAAATTCTGTTTCACTTGTTTTTCACGGTATCATGGATATGCATCAAAGTGTGAGATGAAACTACTACTTCCAAAATATTGTCGATCGTCATTTCAAAGGACAGACGTTAAAGTTCATCCATACGTTTTAACTCCTCCCTTTTGAAATTATCAAACTTTTGGTAATATCAACAAGGGAGCTTTTTCAATTTTACAGAATGTTTCTTTAACCAATGTGTAGTTTGGAATTTTGACACCAATATAGTTTAGACATTGAGTAGTGCCACCTAGGACCTATCATTACAACTTTACATTTTTTTATCTAAAGATCTGTTCTACCAAATCAGAAAAGAGAATTCCTGAATACTGGTTAGATTTACAGCTTATCACCTTCACAGCAATATCCCTCGAAACGTACTAAAAGTGATCCTAATAAAGTCAGTTAATTAACAGCTGTTGCTTTTTCTTGCACAGACCTCACTTTATAAATACTGATATATATATATATGAAGGGGATTGGTGTTTGAATAATAACTCTTGATGGTGTATTGCTGTTGAAAAGAAGAAACTCCAAATAGCACATCCACATGCACTTTGAGGAAAACTTCATTGGTTTCTTAAGATAAACATTCACAAGTGTAAAACATACATTTAAATTTCATAATAATTGTCAAACTAGGAAGGATAAATCAACAGCACTTCACCAAATATAAACCACGGGTTTCAACGAAAAACCTTTCCTTGCAACGATTTCATTTTCTTAGCTGTACAATAACACTTAAATACGGATTACAATATACGGTATCAAATACGTTTTGTTATGTGTGTTACAATTTGACAGAGAATAGAAATAGCACAATGTGGCAGTGTTATTGTATATCATTATGAATCACAAATATATTAAGAACAGGGATAAATGAATGTTAGCACTGTGTATGACAGCCATTAGGTCAATAGCTGGCAGGACGTTAAAGTACTTTTGTTGCGAATTTGTTCAGATAAATGTTATAGGACAGAGAGGTGAGACGTGTAAACTAACGTCAGTAAAATAAGTAGCATGAATTGACATACGGTGAGAAAAAAAGAAATAACGTGGAACAAAGATGAGTGAAGAAATTTCTTGGATCATGAGGTGAAACTAGGATCAAGGAAATGAAAAAGAGCGTACAGATTGTGTCTGTACCCAATGTTCTTTCTTGATGTTATGCAGTGTCACATCTTCCACTATATCAATAAAGTGCACTACTTATAAGTTACGAGTAGCATTAAGTTAAACGGAAGAAAATTTAATACAGATTTGTAAAGAATGAGTTCAAACTGCTCCTTTAATACCAGCCTAGTTCGTCCTAATCTACTTTCTGATAAGACGCTTAAAATGTACAACATACTTTTGCGACATCCTCACTTAACTTCGCGTAATTTGATACCTCGTTGTTCAGAGTAGATGACAGCTTCAGGAGAACATTTACACAGTCACTGACAACCAGCTCTACTACTCACAAACTTTCATTTTCTATTCACATTCCATCCACCAAACAAGTTACTTATCCACTCCAATTCCTGTTGCACATTGGAGTCTGACTTGTGGTGTCACCTGAAACAATGTACGTGATGGCGAATACTGGTCACAAATATGATTGATCGTTTGGGGGAAAACAGAAGTTGACATTTCAAGAATGAATAAAACGAAATAAGCTATATGTCTACATATTCATCAATATTTCTATATATGGACTTACATTTGATGTCTAAAATGAGATCATTTTCAATATTTTGAGTATTCTACCATTTTTTGGCAAAATGAAATAAATTATTAAAACGTGTATTCCTGTCTTCACAAATGATTAGGTTAGTCTTAGCATAACTTCACATTGGCTGACTCATTATTTTACACATCTCATTTCATTGCACTAGAAGACACTACGCGTTAAAATGTTTCTAACTGATTAGCAAATAAATGTTGAAAATTAAAAATGGAGAAAGTGTTCATCCACTTTGTAAATGTCATTTGGTGAAATTACATGAAGTGGAATTAAATGACACAGGAAAATACTTGCAACACCCGAGAATCTGAATTTATGATAGTCACTCGCTACATCGGATAGGCTTGTTCTTCTTACTCATGAAGGTGTGAGCCGTACAGTTTTTTTCACGGGAAATGTGAGAATTTACCACAACGACAAAATTGATGGATGGTGTAAGGTGGAGGGATATGGAAACCCATCGACTCCACCTCTGAATGAATTCTGCTTATCATGAAAACCTTCCGTGAGTAGAAATGATTTGAAATAAGTCACAATTAATAATAAGAAAGACAAAGAAACATAGACTTACCTGAATCAGAGTGTGAAAGGATGCATTCGATACACTTTTATAAAAACGTACTTTTACATGGTTTGTAACTGCAAACACATTCATCATCAATTCTTTCGCAGAGTGCTAAATCCATCATGTTACCGTTGATGTCTGGAATCACCCACTCTCCTTAGGATTATCTTGCTTATAATTTTCTTGGAGTCTACAGGAGTGGACTTCCACGGGAGTTCTTGCATTAACATACATTACCTTGACTTGTCACTTTCCCAAAGTAGTATTCATTCGACTCTCTGTGCGTCTCCTCATCCCCACACACCTTCTATACTAGTGTTGTTATAATTTGAGTTGGCAGGTGAATGCGTTATCAGAATGTCCAGAATGTGATTCTTGAGTGCGCTAAATTTTTCAGGTAAACCTCATCTTTCATAATGTCAACCAAAATACTAATTTATTCCAAGTATCATCCCAACGATAGCGATTGTTATATCATGTGATCAGGGCATTATTGGTGATTCACATACAACTAAAAGATTTTCAGTCACTTACAGCATCAGAATGCTGCATATCATAGCAGATAACTTGGCCTCACACTGATTGAAGGATGATTATTTTCAAACCTTCATCGCTCTTTTACACTGTGACAAAGCGAATGTGAAAAATTGGTAAACTTCAAACAGGAAATGACTCATGTTATGAAACTAAGTAGATTTCAGTCGATATCAGTGTTCAGGCTGGCAGAGTGTGTCTAAGAATTGCTCATTAGTAAATATGGTGTTAACTTGGTTCAGTGAATATGAAAAATTCATGGAAATGTGAGCAAATGGAAGTTAATTTAAAGAGGAAACCACTGAGCAAGATTAGAAAGCGCAAACCAAAATGATTAATACTCATAAATATTTCATTTCGTTTTTTAAGAATCTGAGTTGCAGGTTTTCCTCAGCAAAGCTGCAACGTGATAATACATCAAAAAGCTTTTCTTAATTTAGAACCCAGATAGAGACATGGTGTACACTATCGAGTTGAAAACCTCAGATTCTACATATTAAGCACATATTTGACTGCAGAGAAAAGGTGCAAACTACTAGTGGCAGATAATGAGGATATAATCTTGCAATTGCTTCGATATTATGCGCCTTTTCATTTCATATAAGTGAATGATTTTGGACGTGATACACGTCAATGACGCTTTTCCTGTAAAATAAATCACACAGATTTACTCAGATCAGGGAATAATTCTTGAAACACCCATCTAGTCGTCAATATTAAATTTTCATGATATGAATTTCCAGTAAGAGATAAACAAAAGATGCCATAAATCAGTCTGCTACAGTTCAAAATACAAAAGATATCAGACATTAATCAACGAACAAGGTCTTGAAAGTTACAGGCATTCCAAATCTCAAACAATATAGACTTAGGTTCATTGCTCAGGACACATAAAAATTATTGGAATCACTAAACACTCTGCATTAGTAAACTGGAACAAAATATTACTAGAGATACGTGGTATCCCGAATTTTTATTAGAGGTATTGTAAATTCTGAAATGACTTTCATGTCACAGTTTTTTTCAACAGATGATATAATATCGTCTGATGTGACAATTTCCTGGGTCTACAAATCTTAACCAATGATTGCCTGCTTGACCTACAGTTCTACTTAAAGGATATCAACGTATCGGATTGGAATATGATAAAGAGATATTCATCTGAATTCTACAGCACTTAAATGACACTATCGGAACCTAAACGAAGAATAAGAAAAATAATCCTAGGCTGAAAAATATTCGCATCACAAGCACTCCATAAACCAACCTCATAAGTCTTAGAAATGATTAGAAGCTGATTAAAAATGCAGGCATTATTAATTCAGCATAAGTCACGGCCAAACAACATCGATTATCATTTATTGCTCATAATCATATCAAGGTACTCACACAACTTTCTAACTTCTTTATTATAATTCCATTATTTTTCATCGCTTGACTTGATCGGTAGTATTATTTTCCATATTTCCGGTATGAGGGATTAGTCATTCCTATTGCACGTTTTGAGTGTAGATTCGACGAGGAAGGATTCAGTAATCAACCTCCCTCTCCACCTACCTATATTACTTCTTAGAATTTTAATCTCTCCCACCCTATTGTGTGGTTGTGTGTTAATGCATGCAGTGCAATCGCTGAGTTATCTTCTAAATTACTTATCTTCTCGGGATAAGCCATTCTTACCTAAGCTAAAATCTTATGTTCTGACAATCTGACTATCCTAACCTACTAGTTTGACCTATTTAGTTGACCTCACAGTCATTGCAGGGTATTTTGTAAATTATATTTTTCTGTCAAATGGGGTCAACTCGGTCCTTTAACCTACTGAGCTTGTCTCCAAGTGAGTTTGTAGACTTAACTGCCATTCTAATTCCTGCTTTATAAAGAAGCCTACGTAGCTTTATATGAACAGAACTTGCTCACTGTGGTACCCAAAATGTACCCATGATGGAATCCTTCGTAGGGTGTCAGAAGTCCCCTCCTTATATAGTATAACAGAAAATTCCTTTTATTCTTATTTGTGTTTTCCTGATTAGTGCATCGATGGCACAGTGGTTAGGACTCTCACCGACCATGCACATGTTCTGGGGTTAAATACCCTGCCGACGCACACCTGATATCAGTGGTCTGCCTGCCAAATTCCGGCTACTGATATCGCCTCCTGAAAATTTTATACTTGTACCAAAATACCGTGTGGAATCAACCTGTAATAAAAAATTTTTTTATTTTACTTCTAACCTTTTCGTATCTTCCTAATTAATTTTATGGAATATTTATTTAACACCGACGCTTCTTCTCTCTGTTTCATTTCATCATCTAGCTTTTTAGTTGTACTACTTGGTGCTATTACTGGGTTTGTTAGAAACTTAACTAAGCCAGCCTTTACAAACAGCGGATGAGATAAATTAAAGTCTAAATATCTATTAGAATGTGTTGGCCATTTCTAAACGCTAGTTTGCATTTTGCCTTCTTCTGTTCGTTTTATTTTGCAATCTAACACAGCTGATTCTCTTTGTTTATTTTCCGATATAAATGTCAATTTTATTCCTTCTACTAGTGAGTTTGTATCTGTCAATAAGCTAGAGATATGTTCTGTTATTAACACGGTGAAAGTGTCATCCACATATCTCCACCATACTTTCGGAGTAGGATTAAATGTATTAAGAGCAATATTTTCCCAGCTGTCCATAAAGGTATCTGCTACGATAGGGGTTATTGGTGATCCCATAGCAACAAATTCTGTTTGTCTATACATTTTGCCTTTAGATAGTAGATGTGAGACATAACTGAATTCCTAAAATAATCTCCTCAATGGACAACTTCGTCCTATGAGTAGGTTCACGATCTGCTTCTAGGGCCGTATTGATTGCTATATTAGTATAAAGTCCAGTTATATCAAAACTAACGATTATGTCATCATTCTCTAGTTGAATGTCATTTAGTTTCTTTTTCATCTCATATGAAGTAGTTAGTTTAGAGTTTGAACTATTTCTTATGGGGCAGAATATTAGAGCTAGATGTTTTGATAATTCATAAGTAGGGGTATTTCTGAAATCTGCTATTGGTCGTATGGGGTAACCTGGTTTATGTATTTTAATAATACCATACACTCTACTAGCATTATTAGTTTTAGGCATTAAATTAAACCA
Organism: Trichobilharzia szidati; assembly: GCA_944472155.2. Classification (NCBI taxonomy): domain Eukaryota; kingdom Metazoa; phylum Platyhelminthes; class Trematoda; order Strigeidida; family Schistosomatidae; genus Trichobilharzia; species Trichobilharzia szidati. The sequence goes on from OX235273.1 coordinate 31,447,097, forward strand.
TTTATACTCACCCAGTGACGGCCTCATTCTGCGTATTAAATTCGCTGTAGATTTTTCAAAGTGATTCATTATTGTATCCACATGCTTCTTAATTTCCTCATATGGACCCATCTCAATATGTTCAGTAACTTTCTTGGTATAGTCAGATTAATTAAAAACTACTGTAGACTTTCCTTCATTAGCTTCTGTGATGACATTGTATTTATGCTGTTTTAGACTAATTAGAGCTAGTATTCTTGATTTCGTTAAGCTTGATTTTGATGTCTTTTGACTTTTCAGGGTTAACGCTGTCGTCTTATCTATTGAACTTAGAGCTACTTCTATGTTAGGAATGACATCCTCTGCTTTTAATTTACTAACTGTCACGTGGGAATTTAGTCCTTTCTCAAGTACTTTTGTAACAACAGAAGACAAGGTCCATGCAACAGATCCTTTATTAAGGAAATCAACACATATTTATATATTTTCATGTACATTATTATAAGATTATTTAAGCAAACAAACACAATCTTCTGATTGGCTGTTTCTCACTGAAAGTTAATCTTTCATCTCTTTATGGCTGTTTCTCGAAAGTCAGATCATCTGTATGCTACCTTTATCCGCCTACGCAAAGTCTTTGTTCATATTTTTCTCACGACCAATATTGGGGATATAAACATTGACGTAAATTACTGTCTACCAACTTTGAGTAGCAGCCAGCTCTCATCACACTTTTATCCCACTAGAGCTTAGTTCCCTTGTTCTGTCAATAGAGGATGCAACGTTGGCATTGTTGTTTTCTTATAGTTTATTGAATTTTTAATTTGTGTGGATTTCGATTTTCTTGATGGGGATTCTCGAGTTTTTTTAGTGAGACAACTAGGTCAGACCAGTAGGTCGGGTAGTCAGATTGTCGGAACATAAGATTTTAGCTAAGGTAAGAATGGCTTATCCCGAGAAGATAAGTAATTTAGAAGATAACTCAGCGATTGCACTGCATGCATTAACACACAACCACACAATAGGGTGGGAGAGATTAAAATTCTAAGAAGTAATATAGGTAGGTGGAGAGGGAGGTTGATTACTGAATCCTTCCTCGTCGAATCTACACTCAAAACGTGCAATAGGAATGACTAATCCCTCATACCGGAAATATGGAAAATAATACTACCGATCAAGTCAAGCGATGAAAAATAATGGAATTATAATAAAGAAGTTAGAAAGTTGTGTGAGTACCTTGATATGATTATGAGCAATAAATGGTGCTCGAAACGTCATCAGTAAATATTACTGCATAACACTGTGGCACGTTCAGTCAATTATATGGCTAATAAACACTGACTGATATATATTATTTTACATTCCAGAGTGGCATATTGTGATGATAAAGTCGACAGTCTAAATGAAATTAATATTTTCTGCCTGATCGTCCATAAATGAAACATGAGCAAGTCGAATATAACGATAGTGCTGCAAGTTCTCGTACTAGGTGCTGTCAAATCCTTCACGTCAGTAGGACGTCGGCAATATTGCGATATATTGAAAAGCACTACGACTGTTCATTAAACCAATGTTTAGCAGATCAACGTGACAATACAGCTCCCCATACAAAAACAATAGTTTTTTGGCCGTTATTCGCAAAGGAAAATAAGTGGTGTGAAATAACTGTGACAATCAATAATGAGAACTGAAAACATATCAATCAGCTAAGTAACAGCCTCTGCTCAGCCTCCTCACCATGCAGAAACACGCTGAAAATGTGTGCTCTGAATGTGCATGCACAAAAATTTGACTGATTATAAAGAGAACATGATTGAATTTTCAAATCACTAGGGCATTTGTTCATTTCGGATGTTGCAAGCAGTAGAATCTGGTACAGGCTATCTGTCTTATTCTCTATATAAATGCTTCCTACCTAAGTTCAAATGGGATTCCAAACAAGCACTTAACTAATACTGGCACATCCAATGCAGATACACCAACGAGAATCAAAGCAGCCGATGAAAAATTGAATCATTAGTCTACGATATCCTGCAGCACAAAAATCGTATTATTCAACCTCAGATTCACTTGTTAATGACCAAGGAACAACAAACAAAAATTGTTACACATTCCCTCCACGAATCCATGAAAGTAATTGTCAACAGACAGACTGATTTCCTGTTGATAGATCCCACTGATGAGAATCATGTATCACAACACATTTACCGTATTCATTGCCTTGTTTCTTCATATTTCATAACTTTCATAAAAATGAAATGTCGTTGGGACTTGTGGCGTAGCCCGCACTGGAAGGAACGTATTTCGGAAAGCATTCAATTTCTAAACATTCTATCAACGTATTCTGTCAGCTTACGTCTCCATCAATCATAAAACTCGTGTGCCTCATGACATGAAGATTAAAACTAACAAAAACATGTATGTGAAAATCTCTGGCATGGTAAATCTTCAGGATTTCGGGAAAACATTTTGTAATTACAACCCGAATTAAGCTTACATTTCACAATTTTAGACATACATTCAATTAAAAGTAAACTGGAAAAGCTTCAAAACTTACTCGGGTTACTTTCAGTGTTCACCACAAGGGCGAATAAGCAGAGAATAAGACACAGTAACATTGTTAGCTCCGTAAATTCGAGGCAAAATAAAGTGAGCATTATGTACTTCTTTGACTATTTATACTAAGTCTGAAACTATCTATTGCATGATGATGTATAAAAAACAATCACTTTAAACGATTCTTAAAACTGAAAATGAAAAAAATATTTACTGCATCTATATATGCCTTTAATCATAAAAAATCAGTCATATAGCGTAAAAAGCACAAACTATGAATAAAAAACAGTTATACATTTGTACAGCTACAGATATCTTAAGTTTCAGCTTCAACAATAATATTGAAAAAACTTATGATATAGACAGAAGATTTCACTAATCTGTCATGATCACATAGACAACAAACATCATCATTCTTATATCTTAAAAAAATCATTTTTTGTTATTCTGTTTTTCGAGAGATTTACGCATTTCAATTCAAAATGTTAAATATCGATTTGAAAATAGAATTAAGACGTTATGTACTTCTGTAAGAACTACTTTGATTCCTTATAAAATTGTTCAATTTATCACTCATTGTATTGTATCAAGTAAGAATACTGTCGTTGAATATTAAACCTTGTATTCAATTTGTAAGCATTGTGTTGTTGATTATCCATTGTAGAATTCATTCACAATTAGAAATTGTTAGCTGTGTAAGTTGTTTATCGATTACTTTATCAATTTGCTTTGTGGTAGTATCTACTTTGAAGATGAATGCAATGATCAGCATCTATTATGTAAGCCAAAACAAAACTGTGATTATTCGTTTTTGGTTAACTGCTTAAGCGCATAGGATGATGTTAGGAAATCCTCTGATCAACATGCGCAATTATACATTCAATTTAACTGACTTCTCGAGAGCACTTAAACCGAGAGGGGAGATTCTTAGTTTTCAAACGTGAATTTGAGGTGATCTTGAACGGGTAGTGTAACTCCTGCCCTCTAAATGCTCTCACTGCATTCTCAAAGCATCCTGTTATTATTTCCTTAAATGTACTCAGAGTTTAAAGAAGTAAACAATCAGAGTGCCTTTAGAGACCTTCATTAGTAACGGAGAAGAAACTTGAACTTGAGAATTGTCAAGTAGAAAAAGCCACAAAATTTATTGCAATATGCACAGCTCAGGTCAGTTTTCAGATCTAGACTAGGGAACTCTTTGCAATACGACTGAAATGCTCATTCTTTTATTGCATCCGGAATGCCCTTAGGGCTGGTTCATCTAATGCTTTGAAATATACATCACTTTGTTATTAGTTACATCAATCAGAACAATACTCTGATCTATACCACCTCACTGTTTCATTGCTTTCAGTTTATTTGTATAGCACATAAGTCGGTGAACGAGTTTGAGGATTACCATAGATGCAGAAATGTATCTGTTGAGACGATGGCAATCAAGAAGTGCTTTTTGAAATGATATTTTCTGTAGACAAAATAATGGTCAAATTAATTTTGCTAAAGTGACCGATTCTAACCACACGCCTTCTCTCTTTAGAGAGGAGACCTCAAACTTTGTTGAGTGTTTTTCTATAAACGGTTTAGAATTAGGTATTTGCTTTGTGACTATCAGCTGCAAAGTCTAAGTGAATTCAGGTAGGGAAGACAGTACAAGTAGATGTATTAGTGAAGAAAACCTTGACAGAATAAAGAGAGTGTTAAGAACAATTAAAAACGATAAGCGTTCCTAGTCTTCTACAACCCCAAAATCAATCACTTCATAGTTAAAACTGCAGGTGTACTTACAGTGAACATACGAGGAATAAACTTGTTAACTCAAATATTGTGAGAATGTGGACGAAATTAATAAACCGGAATTGGTTTTGAATGGAGAAATAATCGTCTTGTGTCACGTTATCATAACCTGTTAAAAATAACCCCACCAGACCGTTGTCTTAATTGGATTATGTATTACATTCCAATTCCCCGGATAAATATTTGAGTATTGGACGCAAAATAAACATTGATGCCATGGGTAGTAAACTTCATGAAAGTGAAATCAAGCAGTGACAGTGGATCACAATGTGCATCCCTCTTCAAAGTAGATTCTGTCACAAACCGGAATGATAAAATGTTCGGTAAACAGCGCCTCTTGAAAACAATTTCTAACTGTGAATGAATTCGACAATGGAAAATCCACGACAGAACGCTAACGAATTGAATAGGAGGTTTTACATTCAACGAGAGTATTTTTACTCGATACAACACAGTTATACAATGAACAATTTTATAAAGAATAAAGGTAGATCTAACAGAAGTACAGAATGTTTAAATTCTATTCTCAAATCGATGTTTTGTATTCTCAATAGAAATGCATAAATCTCTCAAAAAGGTTACTAATATTAGATGATAATTTTTTTTGAGATATAAGAATGATGATATTTTGTCTGTATGATCACGAGAGATTAGTGAAATCTTCTGTCTATATCATATGCTTTTCAAAATCATCGTTTAGGTTGAAACTTAAGATATTTGAAACTGTACAAATCTATGAAATTTATATTCATATTAAATTGGTTTGGATTATTTGATTTTACAAATACTTAATGCTCACATTATTTTGCCTCTATTTAACAGAACTGGCGATTTTACTCTTTATTATTTTCCACTTATTCGCCCTTGTGGTCAATACAGAAAGTATTTTGAATCAGATGAATACTTTATATGGTTTCGCCTTGCACTAACACTAAGGAGCGCTTTCGAATTGCTGTCATTAACAAGATGTTAGGGTGAAGATGACGGTGAAGAGTGCTCCTTGTGTATAATGTACACAGTTATTTGCTTGAGTCTGTTGAACATTCATCGAAGGCAACCTCATTTTGAATGCATGTTTGGGATGTTTCTGAATCTGCAACTGTTAAGTTTCTTTTCTCCACCTCGAATTTTTTGTTTACCTTGGCCGCTTCTACATAAGTTAATATTTTTATCGGCTGGAATATGAATGTTGGGTTTTGAAAATTTACACAGATAAACTAATTCAGGCTGTCGTCCTAATGGTAGGTTTTCCATAACGATGAATATTAAAGTTGCTGCTGTGTGATAATTATAGTCACAACATAACTGATGATTCACTAAAGAAAACGAGCAATTCATGTAGATGTTTAGACATTGTGATTGCATCTTATGTATACAAAGATAAACTACACGACTTGAATGACACGTTAAAACAGATACTTTAAAAAAACGACTGATAAAGATGTGTTTAGAGTCCACTGAAATAGTCGGAAAGCACCACATCATGATTAAATATGAAAACCTATGGGAATGCCAGCGGTTCTTTCTGTTCACATCTGAAAAATACTTGGAAGGCTTCATTAATTTCCCATGCACAAACACCTGACACAACATCAATTATTGTACACCATTATGTTCAGAACACCTTATAAACGTTTAATGACCAGGTTATTTTACAACACACATTTACTAATAGCCTTACTAGTGCAATATTCAATACTGATATGCCGTTTCTGGAATAGGCTTTGCCAAGGAGATTGATTAGGCTGGATATTGCAAGAGATGTTTATGGTTATACTGTTCATCAAATGATCATCAAAATTTTAGAAAGAGCTATTTCAAGGATAAATCTTAGGGTCATAGTTTTCAGATGAAGCTGAGAAATAGGTTGTGGCAGTACTTGATAAGCTTTTGAAACTATTCTCTTGAAGTGAAGACGTTGGCTAAAAGTGATGCAATGAAGCACATGGTTTCCGGTATTCAGTTTCCATCAGTAATCAAAATGGAAAAACGATTATTCGAAGGATGAGTTAAAAAGTGAAATCTGACAGGAATAAATCCATGTATATAATTAGGAAAGAGAAAGCAGTCATGACGTTTATAAAATCCAGACCAATTTGGTCGCATAAATGTTAAAAGAAGTAGCGCACCAAATGAGGTGCGTCAATATTGCTACCTTGACAGCAACCTTATATTTACGGCGTTTCTTCAAAAACGAAACCAGGTTCGATACTTAGAAACTGTGTTTTTGGAATGGATAGTGAATACCACTTCCGTTTCTGAGTTTTGACTTAGGGCACCCTTTTAGCTTAATGATTCTGAAGAATCTTGATGAAGGACATTTTGCTGGGCAATAGCCACTGGTTCTTTATGGTTGCCTATCTGATGTCAGTTAGGTATTATGCCTTTCTTACCGACATTTGAATATATATTTCTCTCCATTTCCAAAGTCACTCTGTTTTTAATGGAAGTCTAAGGAAACATGAGACTCTCTTGTAATTACGATCGGCAACATATTTCAAATGATATAACTTATGATTGCGTTTCACTCTGTCATATTTCCAAGAAACAGTGAATCGTAAATGAAGTCAACTAAATCAGAATTTCATTTGAGTACGCGTATTATTGCTCTAAATACAAACTGATTACAGAAAATATTTGAAGTGCAAGTGAATTATTTATACTTAACCATACAAATATTACAGACTTACACAGATGAATGAGTAGTGTTTTCATGAAACACAATGTACTGTCACCGCCGTTATAAATAACCTCCACGAATATGTATCATTTCAGCGTACGTTTATGATAGCAGGTTGAGCCAATCTCCGTAATGCTACAAAATCCAACATTGTTGAAATGAAATATTTATTTTCATGGAATTAAATACGCATTATGTGATATACTGAATTTTATGTTTACACCCACCTCACTTCAGTAAGTCAATGATGAATTACCGGTTTAATCACACAATGATGTTTCAGATGTCCACCCAGTTATAAATCAATATCACGAGGAGATTAGTCTATCATTATAATGCCTATTTAAAAACGTGAAATTTTCTGTCTGAATGACTGATTCGTTCATGAAAACGCCCTTCAACTACCAAGGTTTGTTGCAGAAACTTGTATAAAACGTGTTTAACTTCAGTGTTCAGACATTTTAAGGGTTTGCGATGAAGGCGTATTCTAGATAACCTAATCAGTAGCTCAGCACACAACGTTTTCCTGTACTCATCAGTTTACACTTATCATGTGTCATCTAAAAATAAAATAAAGACACCCCATTCTCACTCTTGATAGCCACAACGAAAAGAAAGATACCAAAGACAATGTCAGATGAATTTCAAAGCATCACTTCCTGTGGCTACACTGTGAAGAAGACTGGACAAACCAATCCACATATAAGTCATAATGTAATGCATTTACCATACTTCCATACTGACTGCATTGTAGACTTGACAAGAAAGTTGAAATACGTACAAGACACGAGGTGATTTTTATCGAAGGATTCATTTGCTTTGTTGATTACTAGATCACGCTACCCTAAGAACAATAGCTGTAGGTTCACGAGGTCGCGAATCAATTTATCGCCCCCAAATGTAATCACCGGTCGGCCATCTGAATTTTAGAACTATGTAGAAATATCTGAGTGGGTCAGGTGTGTGTAGATCAAAAGTAGATTTAGCAGTGTATACTGTGCTGAGGTTCGTCAATCGAGTGGGATGTCAATCACCTTACAGTACTCACTAAACAGTTGACTTAATACTCTCCACGAAATGAACATAGCTGCTCAATTCAGAGTGGGCTGGAATAATTATAAAGCTTGTGTTATTGGTGCTGAAACACTGGGTGATTCTAGGAGTGGTGGGAAGACGCAAGCTAATATTTTTGGAGGTGATTAGTTCATTGATATCTCAATATCCATTGGCGTTATAGCAGTGGACTATCTCCGACATAATTTAATAATAAATCGTCCAAGTAGCTAACCAGAATTAGCGTGGGATTTTCTTAGCTGAGTGAAACACGTCACAACACTGAAGAGCACAGTCCAAAATTAGCTAAGCAAGTTACAGTGTTTAGATTTGGCTATTAAGAACTACTGAGTGATTCGGTTGCTGTCTAACGCTGAATTTCAATTAATTAGTAGTAAATAGCACAATACAATAAATTGATAAACTCTAAATCAGATTCTCCTACATGAATTGCATCCTAAAACAGACTGATTTATGATAATCAGTCGGCTAAGCCTTTCATAAAATTCGCTTTCAACCGAATGTGAAAGTAAAACATTCTAAACGAAATCAGCTGGCCTACGAAACGTTCATATAAAGGCATATTTCAGAATTTCGAATGAGAGTAGTTTTAACTGTAACTAACAGTAATATGAATGCATTTGGAATTTTCCTCACATTTAAGGCGTTGAACCTGACTCATCAATTCATAAAATTTTTTCAAAATACCTTTGTTCTCCAGGTACAATTGCAAGTGGGTTCCAAATAATCTAATTTTAGTACTTCAAGTTATTTTGCTTCATTGTTATCCACAACAGCAATTGTCTTGAAAATAAGCATACTGATTAACATAAATTGCATTAAAATAATAACGGCGTTTTGAAAAAAATCAAAAGAAACTTTTTCCGAACGTTCCGTTGTGTAGGTTACAGCCTCTTCAGCATAATTACTCGGATTTTATTAACTACCAAAAAATATATTTAATTGAAATTTAGATTTTCCTGTCCATTGATTGAACCAAAGTGCTCGGTCTCAGGTTGACATGTCGGCTTCTTGTGCAGATGCTTCGACGATGTCTGGGCACGTAATTCGACGTTAATTGGTAGTCACCATCCACCAATCTACCAAAATACATAGTTAAGAGCTACCTTGAAGTGAACTCACTTGAAGGTCACTCGTCGGTAGAGTCTTTTACCAATACAAAAATGTAAGCAGTTATCACATATTTGTAATGACAAATATCAAATTATCAAGTGCCTGTTTGCGAGTAACTGATCTTTTTCCGTATTTGGTAGACCCTGCTGGTAACGACGTCTCACAAGAACTTCAGGTAACTTCCTGAATAGAGCATGAGCCACATATATATCGGAAACATTTATTTCCCGATACGAATTTAAAACATGCAACAAACGTTAACAAAGCAGGATTTAATGAATTCATCAAATTTCGGTAGAACTCATCAGCTGAATACTCTACATACATGGATATTTATACTTTTGAAACTACATTGGGAGATATAAGACTGATAAACAAATAAACGTCATTGAATTAGTCTTCAGAAAGACAGGTGCGAACGTTTCCAGGTCATGTTCAAATACATAAGGGGAGAGGGAGTTTGAGTGATTAAAATTAAGATAAAATCATTACGCTTCCATTACATCACTTAGATAAACAATTAGTCATTAGAGAATATAACATGAATTGCAAACAGAGTAATATCAGTAGTAATAGATATAATAACAATAACAATAATAATGTTGAAGTGAGTTAAGATAATGCTACTGATAAATGATAGTTTTAAATGAATCAAGAATGATAATAATAATAGGTAGAATAATAAGTAAAACGTATTACCATGGTAGATTCGTACACAGAGACCTGGTTTATGAACTCGAATTGCGCAAGCGTCTTCAATTACAAGCGTGGTTCTGTTTCTTTTCCTTGCTGTCAGTAGTGAAGGACTTGACAGCGTCGATATCATGTCCATAGTACACAAGATGTTATTGAGCTTTTTTGTACTTTGAATTAAGCTGTTTCCAATCACTTTGACAAACGCTCCATTATGCGAATAGACCTTCGCCTTTCTGTACAACCTGTGTTTTCGATTCCACAAACACACTCAAATTGACAAACACAGTTTGAAGTGTCGAGGATTGTTGATTTGCACTTAACAAATTGCTGAAGTACTCGCTCGTTGGTGTTAAGACAAACACGTTTTGCAGCATTACAAGCTGTCTTGATAGCTTTATCGGGTCTTCGTTTGACCACCTCTTGTACTTCATCTCTTTCGAGTGACAAATTGATGTAGACAGATTTCTTCGGGACTGTTTACATAGTTTTGCAGGGGCTCGTTTCTTTAGAGTATTGGTTAATGACCTTTCATGGCATCCATTCATAGATAAAACATCCTTTAGAGCCTTTATTTCATGCTCAGTTGTACTGCCATAACAAATTTTCCGTGCTCTATTCAACAGTGTTCTCACTAAGTTATTTTTATACTGGATTGCAACAAAGCTGTTGAAATGCATGAACTGTCTTTTCCAAGAAGACTTTCTAAATATAGATCTTTTGATTGTGCCATCAGACATTTTCGCTAGAAAAACGTTTAAGAGTTTAATGGTATCGTTTTCCTCGTGTTATAATGTGATAATGAGATTCGAGTGGCATGAGTTGAATTTTACCAACATGTCTTCATCTCTTGACCTGCTTCCACAAACAATAAAAATATCATCAACATATCTTAGGTATACATCCGTTTCTTGGATATGCATATATATATATATATAAAGAATAGCCAAAATTTGAAATTCATGGTCATCGGATGGCGTCACAAAGGCTGACTCCCCATCAAGCTCGCTTTATAACCAGAAAGTCGTGGCTTCGAACCCAAGTGGATGCGTACCGCTAGAAAGTCTCAAACTGGGACGAAACAGCTATCCAGTAATTCGAGGCTTTCCAACGGTTCTCTAACTGATGTCAACTCGTGTTCAAACCTGTAATATCAAATTGTCATTGGTTCATGTTTGTTTGAATGAGTATATGTATGATGTTTCCTTTGTGGAAAATAAATCAGTTCGCATGTGAAAAACACGACAATAATTTACATGGGTCACAACATAGGACTGAGTAAGTTTTTCTTTTTCTCGTCGGTCTCCCTTCATAGAATCTGCCATATAGGTGATAAGTCTATCCTCTCTCTCATTTATTTTACTCGATGTGGTTAAAATATGCAAGACTTTCAGAGGTCAGTCTTTCTTTATGTGAATGAAGGTGCTTTTCACAGAATTTCAACAGTGTTTAAATAGATGTTGCGCACACCTTCAATAGCATGCATTTCTACAGCTGATGTTTTTTCGAGACTTTTAACTTTACTTCATTTCTGCGTGGACGTTGAGTACACATTTTTTGCTCATTTGTGCTGTTCTCCAACTATCTACTCCTTTACCATATATAGCAAGCCTCAAATTTTGAAAATATTTTCGTATAGGCAGAGTTGCTTTGTGTCATTCACGGGAATATGTCTCTGACACTAACCAAAGCTTTCTCTACAAAATTAAAGGGCTTGAAATAGGCAGAACAGCTTGAACCGTCTGTTTTACGTACCACGTCGCTCTGGCTATCGAGCACTACTGGTTGATGTGAGTGACATCCAACTACTCATATCTCAATCAGTAGTAAGAATCAGAATTGATTAAAATAACTAGTTACTTGTCAAACGACTTTAACCAAGTTTTACAAATGAACCACACAACACTCCTTTTGTCTCACAACAGCTCATTCACGAATTGATTCTGATCATGTGGATAAAAATATTAATGACGCATTCTGCTCGAAACGTTTTTTCAAAGTGTTACTAGAACACGGAATTGCCTAAACACGGATTGCCTAAATAATAAGAAATCGATTCATGGTATATAATTGCGTTAACTGACATCAAATCCCTCCATGACTCTTTCCCTCACATGAAAGTGGTTTTCAATGTACATGGGAAAACGAACAAGCTAAGACTAAAATGCTCGTCATGCTTAACATTTGTATACTTTGATTCTATTCCTGTAAAATATTGAGTTACAAATAGGAGACTCGTTTAGACTTTCCACCAATAATTTTAAGCTTATTTCTCGTGTTACTTCAAATGGCTCAGTAAAGTATATCATAAATGCCCAGAGCAACTCCTCTAACCTTGGTGATATTCAAGGCTGCCTATCACTTTAAATGTTCTGTCAGTCCTGTTTCATTATCAATGTTTCCATTAGAAATCCATCTGAAAATACAATGAAGTGAGTTCAGAAGAAAATGGTATCTAATTATTCCTATGCAGTCAGAAATCAAGATGGAATTTCGTCCTATTCTGTAAATACACAATTATTTATTGCGAAAATATTTTGACCAATGAAATATTATGCAAACTAAGAAAATGAGAAAGCGTAATTTATCCGAAACGTGTAGTGTATTTCCGCAACGCATTTCAGACAAACTGATCACACACGAACTTGTCACTAACCATTATGGGTTCAATTGTCAATAGTTCAAGGTAATACATAAGAGGTAGGAAAATCACGTAAAAACATTGGATTAGAAGAAGAAGAAAAAAAAGGGTGACAATGTTTCTAGGTAAATTCAGCCCTCGTTCTACAGAGGAATGACCAGTAGTAGTTTATTTGTTTATCGACCTTATATATCTGAGTGTATTTCCAATAGTGCATATATCCCTGTATGTGGAGTGTTCAGCTGAAGAGTTCTGCGAAAGATTTGATTAATTAACAAAATCCTGCTTTATTAACCTTTGTTGCTTGTCTTAAATGACTAGTGATTCTTTTAACACAAAATAGATTTAAGCCCTTTTGTATCTAAGGTTTCAATGAATTTACGTGTGTGACTCAAACTTGTTTCAGAGATATGTTTAAGCCATTACTGAAATTAACCAAGGATGTGCATTGCCACAGATTATGTTGGGCATCTTTTTTCAGGATTAATTAGGGTAGGTACCAAGACAATGTCAAACCTAAGACTATTGTACAGTTAAGTGAACGAATTCGCCGAAAAGAGACTCTTTGCTTAACTGTTTATTCTTATGTTTTCTATCGTAGTCGCAAACATGAAGCAGCAGTTGCAGGAAAACATTAATTATTTTTGCGACCTCAATTCACGTGGAATACTTCTACAGAGATTCTATCCCTATATCTAACCACAGCGATGGGCACTTGTACCCACCCCTCAGTAGCCACCGAACGTATTAACCAGAAAATGCAAAATCTGCTGATTAATCGTAGGTCTTCCTCATACTTATACTGTTTCATCTGTTCCAGTGGTTCAAGTTGTTTTGGGCATGCAATTAAGCGGCTTCATCTGTAGGTTCGAGAACGTTTACCACTTTGATGCGGTTATGGTGTAATGAAATGCATAAAACGTTTATTACCGTCACACTTAGTGGATACATGATATCGAACTAACGCTAACAAAGTCTTGAGAGTTATGAACCCAGTTGTGAATTCGTTGTCCTCACGCCATGCTTAACGGTAATTTAATAGACGATACTGAAAAACAGAAAAACGGAATCAGAGACATATAAATAGCCATGTTTTCACGATCACCTTGGTCTTCACCATTGTTCCTTCTATGGAAACAGTAGGTTATATATATAATGAACTGATAAATGAGTGTGTACAGATTGGTATTCCCGTATCTTCTTGAAAGGACTTATTCTAACACACACCATGAACGTACTCGCTTTTCCACAATAAGATGTTTTGGCATAACGTCCGCGGTGGGTGTAATCCTATCAAAACTCTTCCCAGCGTCATTTTAGCGGCAAATTGTTCTTGTATGAACCGTAGGTAGGTTTCCATAGGATTCTAGATTCATATGCACTGCCCCGAAAAGCTGATATTCAGTCAGGCTTTTTATTAAGAATTACGCAAATATCTCAGGCTTTTCCAACAACACTATGCAATCAGATATTTTCACTGCGAGTTGAAATTACAGATTCAGCAGCACATTTCCATTGGATTCGATTTTCTGCTATCACTTTCATTTGTGTCAACGACTCCCTACAGTTTTTAATTCCCTTTCCCCATGACCCCCTCCATGATACTCTCAGTCATGCAATGACACGACTCTCATTCGGAACCCTTAGAGTGCTAAAATGAGCAAAACACAAATCGTTGCAGGAAAGCTTGAGACAGAAAATTGTTTGTTGCTTGTGACTGATTTCATTCATCATCAGTTTGAATATCATTCAGCCATGTTATCTAAAAATGCCCCCAGCTTTACACAAGGGTCTCAATTATTCGAAGACTGGTCACTTGTCTTCTCAGGTTTGGTAAGTTGCAAGAAGTAACAGGATCTTTTTCTTCTATTTGGTCTAAATCAACAAGAGGTACCAATATCTCAATTTATGTTGGTGTCTAACATGAAGATTGAACCGCGTGTCGTGCTGCATTGCACAGACAACAGCAGTAATAAAAGTAGAGGCATCAAAGAGGTCTCCTTGTCATTCACGCACCATGAAACCATGAAAAAATATACTACTCAAATCAAGTGTTAGTACGAAGATCCTTTTTGGATAATAATTCAGAGTTGATGGAAGAGAAACGTATGCATAAATCTAGAATATTATTGTCAATAAACGTTACGTTTGCTTTGACTTTCAGAATTTTCACTAAGTTTGATAGTCTCATAGTTCAAACAGAAAATATTTACTTTGTCATGTTTCTAGTTACCATTCTCACATGTCATTTCGTTTTGTGCTTTTTCTGTCTTCCTTACACGTGTTATGTATTGTGTCACAAGGATCTCTTATTTCCTCCCTTAGCAAAACGATCCACAGCCCCTCTCATCAGCATTCTTCGAGAATACATTCCACACCATAAAACAGAGACAGGATCTTGTTAGTAGCATACGCCACATTACTTAGGAGATTTTAGTTGGCTGTAGACTCCTGAAGACAGTTTTACAATGAATATGTATGTGCTATGTACCTACTTGGTGATCACGTCACCTAAATCTAGGTAAAAAACACATTTGTGGTCTCCATTAGTCTTCAACTACCCATATGAACCAGTAGTATCTATCGCATCGCACAATCCCCACTACTTCTCACGTTTTTCTATCTGCAGTAGCTCTGTATATCTTCATTTATTTAGAACATTATTGATGAACTTGATGTGAAAATAAACCACTCCGTATAAAATGCATCAGTCTTAATTAGTATCCAACCCAGTAATTTCACAAAAACTGCAGACTTAGTGGAATAAAAGTCCTTTAAATACAAGTTATATTTGCAAAAATCTTACCGATATTTGTCTCTTGATCTTGATCACTTTTCTGAAGATATTCTGACTAGTTTCACCAAAGAAATGTGGGGAATACTTACTTCACTACTGCTGAAAAAGCCAAGTATGTAAACTCTGTAAAACTAATCAGTACCTTGAATTTGTAGCTGAATTTCTAATTCATTTAGTGATGACGCCAAAATGGATTGCAAAACAAAACTATTTACATATTGAAATTACATCCAGTTGACAATAGAATTCAGGGAGAAAATCTCTATGCTTCCATAAACTTACTACAAAGAACTTCAAGTACGTTTTACAGATCGACAAGACATTGCTTTCTTTGTCTCAATAGCATGCTACTTGTTTACTCTGCATTCTGACTTTTCCATGTACACATTCATTTTCGTGACAGTGACATTTAAATTTTATTGTTGGTTATTCTCCAAATAGTTTAAAGCATATCTATTTTCTACAAGTGTATTACTCAGTACTTTACTATCATTATGATTGTCCTTATTATTAATATTAGTGTCAGACAGCTATACACATACTCAAGACCCCTTTAAAAATCTACTTAAACCTGTGTTGAATCGAAGAGGCAAAAATGTGAGAATTTCCCTCCTATCCTAACCAAGTAAACTCTCTGTCAATTATTCTTTTTAATTAACCTGTTTCCTGTTTGACGAGTCAGTGCTTCGGTGGCAAGATGCTTGTCACTCATGGCTCACGTTGTATGAGGTTCGATCCTTCGCTGACCCACTCCTAAACGTCGCTTAGTCGCCAGGTGGATGGGTGTGAGACTAGCAGCCTTAACCTGTATATCGTGAAGAATAACACCACTGCTAAGGAAACCTCTAAGCTTAATGCCCAATGTTACACTCGGAAAGCAAACAAATGGAAAAAAATTATTCCTTGCCGACTTGGGAAAAATAGAGTAAACTACTTTCATTGTAATTCATTCTTCCAAGTTGTTACCCTGATGTAGTGGTGTACAGAATACGTTTTCTTCATAAATTGGTTATACGTCTTAATCGCGGTTACACATTACAACACTATCGTCAACATACATCAAAATATAAATAACCGCAGTGGTCGAATCATTCCTGAAGATTATTAAGGCTGTTTAAGTTGGAGCATAGAAGGAATCCACACTGCAATGTATGTTATTGATAAAGAATAAGAAAATGAAGAAAACAAGCTGTTATGAATTCCATAGATGATTTATCCATTCACTGTTAAACCACGAAAAATACAATAGCTTAAGGAATTATCGCATTACATAAATTACCTCATGATTCTGAAACAGTAGATGGCCACCTCTGCTATTACAAACACTGTGATAACTAGTGTGAACATGCCTAGCACACCCCTAGTCCAATCATCACGAATATGTAAGTGACCAGATTTGAAGACCATAACTGACACCTGTGTAGTCAGTAAATAAATAAGAAAATGACAAAAGAATAAATAAGTAGCAAATAAGAATAGATTGTTAGATATCTATCAACTCTAAATACAAATTGAGAATTAGTTTCACTAATTAGTTTTGGCCACAACATGTACTTTTAATTTTGGTCTGTCGATGATAAGTGGAATTCAGGCAGATAACGAGTCAGTCAGTCAGTCACTGTCTAATATCCACAATTCAAACACTTCATATAAACGTACACGAAGCATTGATGAAGTTCGAACAAGTCATTGTTACATGGATAGAAATAACCAACAGAATTGTGATAATGCATTAGATGATTGTATGTACTCATGTTTCTATCGAAGCCCTACTTATATGGGTAGGTCCCAACAGTTTGAACAGACGTGAAGGTGTGATGTTAGCTGATGTGTGGTAAATCCTGATTAATAAATAAAAGATGGATAGGTATCACTAATTAATCATACTTGTCTATATCTCCTCGAGGCTAAAAAATTTTGTACAACTGTTTACCCATACACACATACACACACCATTGTATACTGCATATGCACATATTTTCATATTCAGTTATCTACGACTACGAACTGATAGTCGAACGTATTCTGGTGAAAAGTATACTCACTTTAAACTGTTTAACGAATGTAGACTAAAATTTATTAAGTCTGAGGTCAAATTTTGATCACAACTCATACAATTTTGATTATTTGGAGTTCATCATGAGCTGACATCAGTTATTATACATGTTGATGCTTGTTTCATGACTCATATGCTTGGACAAAGTTTTTAAAAAACACGATTTGAACTTTTAATATATAACCCTCTGTTATGTTAATTTTGATTAATTTCCCTGAAGAAGTTCAAACCAGTTTGTCGAACAAAACGTTGGAATTACTCGTTTCAATTTCGCTGAGATATTACAAATATAATTTTAAACATAGTCAACAAAAATACAGGTATAATCCTGGTGTATAAGACAATATGAATACTTCAGAAAATAAACCAACGAATGGGGCAGACTAGACATAAGCTCAAGGTTGAAAATAACGACAATAATGATGATTGTCAAATAATAACGATGATGTGGTGTAAACTAAAAAGTACTATTGACGAATGATTGTCGAATAATAATAATAATAATGACTTCAGTGAAGTGAAATGAACAGGGTTTTTAAATACGATAACAAGTTAGAAAAGCACCGCTTAAACCCACGGTAACAAAATCATAAAAAAGGTCATAAAATCATAAGAAGTCAAAAAATGAACGTTTGTCAATGAAACAAAGGAATGGAAGAAGAAGAAAAGAAAATTTTGATTAGAGTTTAAAGTGTTGGCCTTATTGTAGGCCAAGGTAAACAGAGTGGTTGAACATACGTCTTCTGTATACAAAGAGTCGGTCCTCTGGTATTGCTTTCAACCACTTCAGCTACTGATAGAAGACGTAGTGACCACCTCAATGTGTATTTATAAATTTACTTATTCGTGTGGGGAAAATTGTATCAGCCGTACGCAAAGTCGAATCTACAAACGTATTCTCGAACATTGTCCATCTTGGTTAGCCAGAGAATAAAAGAAGAATACCGATAAATCCATTCCCTCAGTATCGTACAAAGGGACCTCGCATACGCCATCTGTACATATCTGAAGAATTAGCTATTCGAGATCTGAAACCGAACCTCTGCATTCAAAGGTGACATACATACATTCACTCACCCTACCGTGGCCAGAGTAAATTTCTTGCTATAATTTTGCTTCTTTTTTATTTTTTTGTTATGTAAGTTCAGTATTATTATTGTTATTACTACTACTATTTTATAATCATTATTATTCCCATCATCCATATTTTATTACCACTCTATTACTGTGTATTAATAACATTGCTTTTTTATACATATCTTATGTATATCACCTTTCCACTAGTTACTGTTCATTCTACACGAGCTTATTAATTAGTCATTATCTCACAATTATTACGTCATGCCAACTTCTGCCTCTTTTCTAACTTACAATTAGTCATCCCTTCTTACACCTTACATTATGTAATACATTTTTCAAGGACAAAGTTTAACAATATCTGATTGGTCTAAAGATTTCTTTGTTAAATATAATTACGATTCTACAGCTCATGATAATGAATCGTTGGAAAGAAAATTTTCTTCTCTGTTTATGCCTTTTTCTTATCCTTCAGAAGCATTGAAAAGTTTATCTGAAGATCACAGAGGATATGTGGCAGATTGTGGAGAGCAAGATGAGCATACATCGACCGATAAGAAGACTCTGGAAGGTCTTGACTTCGCGGACGACTTACGTCTAATGTTATATAAACTCGAAGACTTTCACGTGAAAGTCAGAATTGGAAGCAGCGAAGATAGGACTTCATTTGACAAAGAAAAGATAAAGTAGGCAACTTCAGTAAGCACTAATCACATCCTTCGTTTATCTAGGTAGCATGGTCCAACCTCGGGTGGTTACATGGATGACGATTTTAATACCAGAATCAGAAAGGTGACGCAGACCTTCATCCAGCTAAAATCAGTGTATAAATCTTCCGAATTCATCACAAACAAAACAAAATATTTGGTTTTTCTTCTGTGTGGGTCAAAAATTTGGTGTGTGCATCACGGGAAGCACTTCTAACCGGCTGCAGACTTCCGTCAAAAGCTTCCTTCACTCCATACTGAAGATCGAATGGCCAGAAACAATTAGCAACAAGAAACTATGAGAACAAACATGTACCTAGTGTTCAACAGCATTGCAGAAAATGGATATGGATAAGTCCCACGTGGAGAGGACTCTCAAATGAAATCGCACATCAGACCATAGGGTGAAATCCGAATGGGGGACGATGAGTGGGCCATGAGTTTGAGAATGACAGAAGGGAAGTAGTGCAGAGAGGAGATGAGAGACTGTAGGCAGTCAACAGGCCAGCTAAAGAGGACCGCAGAAAATAAGGCAAAGTGGAGGTGAACTATTGATTTCCTACGTTACATTCAAAACTGAAAGGGAGAATAGTAATGATATAATGATAAGCTGTGCATCTTATTGCTTGTTGAAAAGCAAGGAATCTTCGGTTTCGCGATAAGCTGTCGATTGCAAGAGTCAGTGGTGCTCGATTTGGAGAAATGAAAATCTCGTTCGGAGAATGGTATAAGATTAGTGGTTTTACTGATATGGAGATTTTCAAGGTGAAAATATGAATACCGACCTGATAATTCAAACAGTCGAAACGAAATGAATAGCAGAAAGAGGAGCTTTCATTAAAATGGTTTACCATACCAGTCAGTGTGTTGACACTGAAAATAATTTACTCACCAGAAAGACTTCCACAAACATTCCTATTCCAGCGATGATGAAAGCGACCTAAAATTGAAATGAACCGTCAAAGTAAGGACAGTGTGAACAGGACAAAGTTGAATAATAATCGAATGAAATGAAAGTTGAACTCATTTTTGGATGGAAAGTGACATTCTGCGATATATTAATTCGTGAAAATAACCAACAGTATGTTTCAATTATCTTTTTCTGTGATAACGAGTTTCATTAGCTATGAGGTTGGCTGTAATACCCAACTTTCCCTCTGTTATGGACTAAATGATGACTATTAAATTATGCGAGGGATAATGCCTCAACGAGGAATACAAATAAATGAGAGGCAGACACATTGGCAACAAAATAGCTAATAACCTACTGTTCACCGAAAATGAAGAATCAGGTTGCGCTGGACGGCAGTTTCGGTTTCCTCAGCAGAACAGGCCCATCAGCATTCGAACTCAGGATTTTCATTTTATGAAACAGGCTCGTATACCACTGTCACTGGTATAGGATAAAACGGAACATTAATTCTCTTTTCTGCGGGTTGGTGATATATGCAGTGCAACCACCAGCCAAGGTTATCGGTTGGCAACTACTGTCACTCTCGGCTTGGTGAACCTAACTGGAATCTAATTCTAGAAAGACGCTGGAATTCATGAGCTGTCATATCCGAACCCATTGGTCGAATGATATGCGATCCCGCTTTGCAACCACAAGTTCCTGGATTCGAATCCTGGTAGGTTCGCAATGATGCAGAGCCAATAACTGAGGTAAAACAACCATACAGTACTACCTGAGTTTCCAGTGTTGTTAAGAACAACGTCAGATTTTGATGAAGCCTGACACCAGTCCAATCCCTGCGACCTAAACCTTGAAAATATGCAGACGTATACGTAGATGGATTATATCTTCGCTAAAAGGACGTACAAGTGATATTCCGCTTAATTCTCTCCAATGATATCCGAAACAGAAACACCGAGTCAGGTGTCAATTTGACATTTGAAAAGAGAAGATCATGAAAAGCCAATTTGATCGATTGTGAATAGTCCTAGATTCCACTGAAAGTGATCAGAGAGAAATGAGTGGACAAGAGAAGAGCCTGCGTAGCATCAAACATTAGAATCGTAATGCTGAGGAGTCACAAATTAGGGGGAAACAAATGTCATGTACTCACAGATTTCCAGAGGTTATCAAACTCATGTCAGATCATGCTGATAAAATCCTCCACACCTTAGATAGACATACGAACACGCACTCCGCTACGCACGCACCAGTTGAAAACAGCTAGATTTGCCAGAAGACGTCAGATCTGATCCCATCTGCTCTGCCCGCCTCTGCTCTGCCCTGCTCTGCTCATCTCTTCTCAGATCAGCTCAGCTCCACATCAAGCAAGCGATACAAAAAAGTCTCCTATTCCCACGAATTCTCACATATACACAAGGAACCATAGACGACGCTTGAAATGCTGACAAACATGTAATCATGAATCACTTCGATCACCTTACTCCCAAAATACCTGCCTACTCGTTATATCTGGTGAGCTGCTAATTTGTATAACGGTAATGAACTCGACTGGTACGTTAATACGCCTATTTGTCCGTTGTACCTTCCGATTCACTGAGCCACGCGAATATCAAAAGACAAGAGCTAGCCAATAAATGTAAAATACTGTACATTTATTATTAGGAAAACTACACATGATATTTAAACAGTTTCAATAAAATAAAGTCCGATCACAGTAGTGACAAATTATTGGTCGCAGAATAAGACAAAATATGCGTGAGAAACGCTGCTATAATATTTGATGCGGAATCCTATCACTACTTAACCACTTAACCAACGAGCTGAAGAACTAATCAACCAACGGACGTACGAACCAACCAATCAACCAACCAACCAACCAGATGCAATGACGGACTGAGCCACAAATACAAAGATGACTTATTTGTTCATCACATGGTGAGTAGGTGAAAGGGAAAAATGAATTTCCAGGCTGGCGAGTGAGCGAATCAGTCACCTGGTGAAAAAGTCATCGATCTTCCAAACGATCGAGCGGTCGATCGTTCGAGTGAGCATGTCAATCAAACCATTTCACATTACGCGTACTCGTTGATTCCATTCCACTGATTGATTACTGATCAGCTGACTTCGAGTGTGACCACGGGTTCGCTCGACTTCGAGGTTAACTTCGAGGAGTATAAAAAGCACGGTGTATGTGAGTAGGTAGCTTCAAGTTGACAGTAAACGACAATGCAGATGTTCACTGTATGTTACAATTCTCTTGTATAATATTGTATGCCTTCCTTCCTGATGGGCATTTTCATTTCAGCTCGTCTTAGTTGTACTCGTTGCATCACTGGGATTCGAAATGGGAGGTAAGTATTCCTCCTGCGTCTCCTCCTCCTGCTCCTGCTCCTGCTCCTGCTCCTGCTCCTCTTCCTACTCCACGTCATCATCAACATCATCATGACCATGATCACTCGTTGACATAAATAAGAGAAGAGATAGACAATTGGGCAGACAGACAAATAACACATTCACTCAGTAGAAATGATGTCATTACATGCTACCTTAGTTGATGAGACAATGAATGAAGGAGTGACTGAGTTGGTGATAGAGCGAGTCAGTGGGTCAGTGAGTGAGTGAGCGGGTGAGTCAGTGAGTGGGTGGGTGAATGTATGAAGCGAGTAATAACTGAGTATTAAATTGTGGTGTTTTGTTGTTTTGTGATTTCAGTTATTGCAGGTCCAGTTCCAGAACCAGCAGCAGCAGCAAACAGTGGTTGTCCTGGCTGTCCTGGTGGATGCCCTAAATGCCGTGGAGGGTGTTGTGGATGCCGTGGATGCCGAGGTGGAAATTGTCCAGGAGGCTGCTGTAAAGGCTGCCGAAGACATTAAACATTAACGCAGCAGACATCAATCAATTCACTAAACAGAACACCTCATTATACAAACAAGATTTCCAACGTGAAGAAAATACTGCCATCATTGATCTGAAGACGGTGGACAATGTGTACTTTTAGATAGATATCTTCTGTACAACTTACTAATAATAAATACACTTGCATTATCCAAATCACACCTTTCAGACTTCTTCTTTTTCACTCGATTGTCTGTCAATCAGCGAAGCTCCGATTCTCCACTCCCCTCCCCTCTTCTCCCCTCCCGCTCACCGAAATTAGCATCGAACCATCTTGTGTAAATTCCTCTGTGTTTCAACCAGATACTTCGTTGCCTCATCGGTTGGTCATTTAGTCAGTGAGACAGTTTGTCAGGCTGTTGGCCGAGTTGTCGAGTAGGCGTGCAGTCAGCCAGTGTGAGAGAGAGAAAGCCAGCAAGTGGCTAAGTAAGGGAGGGAGGGAGGGAGTGAGTAGGCAAATGAGTGAGTGAGTCATGGAGGGAGTTGGTCAGCTAGGCAGTGAATGATGTGGCGTGTTGACCTCTGCCAGTTGAGTTGAGGCATGAATCTCTGCTGAATGGAATTTAAAGTATACGAAAATATGATTGATATATTCGGCCAAATAAACCAGCATCCATCCATCCGAAATGGTCAGTCAGCCATTCAGTAGTCAGGCAGTCAGGTGGGCAGTCAGTCAGTCAGCAAGCACGTAAGCACGTAATCAAGTCAGAAAGAAAGTAATTGAGTAAGCCAGCCAGCCAGCCAGCCAGCCAGCCAGCCAGCCAGCCAGCCAGCCAGCAAGCGAGCAAGCAAGTGATTATGCAAGTAACTACGTAATGAAATGTCCGGATTTTTAATAGAGTACTTATTTCACTGAGTAATGATTGCGTGAATATTAGGCAGGTGCTTGTTTAGTTGAAGACGTCTTCAGTGAGTGATGTTCACGTTAACACACTACTCACTATAGCTTGTTCAGATGCTGACGTTATTGACGTTCACGAATAGTACGAAGTATACTAACGCAAGATCTAATATCCACAACTTTTGTAGTATTCGTTCCGGGTAGACCAAAGACAAAGCAAAACACTACAATGGATCACTCAAATTACGAGATATATTTCGAGACCAAATCTGATTGCGAGATAATTTCTTAGCTGGCTGGGGATTGTGCAGGAACGTGACACTATGGAGTACCAAATGGCATGGATGCTTGACTGGAAGCCTTCAGATAAACAAGTCGACTTAAACCCCAAGCTTACAACAATTCTGAACTTATTCTAACCTATGCGTCGATAATGCTTTTTTATGGTAAATGAATATTTTTTCTAACCTCTATGTTATGAAATAAAGCTGGTCGTGCTAAAAAAGAGAGCTGGGTGCTTAATTAATGCGACAAAATCTTAAAAAAAGATCAACATCTGAAATAATGCCTTCAGTGCTGAAAATAAGCATTGCATGCGTTAACTGCTGCGGTTAATACTGAAAAATAGCACCCTCTCTCGACATAGTATATTGAAACCAACCAATCAGAAAAGAGTAGGTTTCACACAGAGTGTGTAGTGTGACGGCTGCATACTTTTCTGGGAATCACATATGACGTGATTGGTCTATTTGACCGGAGGTGTGACAACGAAAACATAATTCAACAGGGAGGTAGGGGAATGTGAATTTATCACATATGAAGATTGAAATGAATAATATATTTCGTTTGTGACAGTGTCCCTGAATTTGATTACAGTTCAGTTGAGACGAGGTCACCAATGAAAAAAAATTATAAGCAAGGTAGGTTGTGTCTAGTGTGTATTCTACCAGCTATGGGAAAAAATTTTTAGTGCATCGTTCCGAAATTTGATAACAGCTGAATAAAAATGAGGTGAAAAATGGAAAACCGAAACAATTTTGAGAGAATATATTGGGCCATTCCTAAAGCACTTTAAACAGTCGAGCGAATACATTTGTCACGATTTATGTGTAAGAATAAATGATAACGGTTCACTTATGATAGGCCCACGATTTAAAAGTCCAAAAGCATTAGAACAAAAAATGGGTTATAATAAAGGTTTTGTATTTCCCAATGAATGAAAAACAAAACGATATTGTTTTTACTGACGTTTCGCTATTTAATGCTAATAGCTTTATCAAAGTATTATTAAACCGGAATTTACAAAATCTCAGCATATATATATACAAACAGTTAGGGGTTGAGAAAATAGACATAGGTCAAGTTAAAGGGACATATTGAAAGTAAAAATAGCAATGAAGATAACTAAACCAGATAACAAAGGTAATAGTACGTCTGTTATGATATCAAAATAAAGTTTACTAACTTGATCATCGTTCGTCTGTCTGGGGCCATTTTTAGTTGTCAAGTTGGTCAATTGGTAAAGATAACAAAATCAAGTGTGGATTGTTGGATTTGATCGGTGTGTAAAATTATAAAAGTAGTGTGTGTTTACGTAGTGAACTTGCTGATCACATTCGTGCTGATTTTGTCACTTGGTGGGGGAGGGAGGAGTTGTAACCAGGTCAGATTCTGTTTTAGTCCATCATTCCTATTCAGTTTAGACAATTTGGATTCCACTTGATATGAAGTGCTTCTGATGATATGAGACGTTCTTTGTGATTTCTGAAGTTTTTCTGGATTATTTCAATATTGTCGAAGTCAATGTTGTGGCTTGATTCTATAGCGTGTAGACCTATGGCTGATGATTTTTCAAGTTTTTCCAGTTCAACGGGATTCCTCGGTAGGTCGAAGAGATGCTCTACGGTGTTCATTTCTTCTGATTTTGATTTCTCGAGATGTTTGTTCGATGTATATCGCATCACTACCCATAGAACTTCATCAACAAAATCAACACAGACATTAAGTATGGCCGAAAACGCATTCCGAAAACATGGACCTCAACGGTCGTCATTCCATATAGAGAGGAGATGTCAGGTGATATCAGAAGAGTACTCAATCAGCTCGACACTGGAGTTTTCTCCTAAACATCAGACACACTTCAAAGCAACCTTGTCCATATAATAGGACAGATCCCCAAAGATTCTCTAACTAATTGTGTCTATAAAATAAAATGATTGGAAAGGATGAAAGAAATGAAAAAATGATAGATCATGATGCTGTTGCTGCATATATACAAGGATGGGTTTGTTCTGTCATGTATATATATTAGGGCATTGCTGCTAGCTAGCCAGTCAATGCCTGGCACACCACACTAAGTAATTAGGTATGTCAGTAAGTAAGTAAGTGAGCGAGCTAGCGACAGACCGATTCGAAATCGTGCCGAGCAGGATTCATTCTACGAAATCTAGTCGATTCCTTGTCCACAGATTGATTGGCTCGACCAACAGCACATGAAGATGGCAGTCAATGTGATAGATGATATTTGCAATACACCCTTCGCTCACTGTCACAGCTACACCTACACAAATTTTTTTTTTGATTTACAGCTTGATTCCACGCCGTATTTTCAGTACAAGTATGGAACTTTCAGCATGGATATCCGTAGCCCAAATTTACAGGCCGACCATAGATATCGGGTGTGCGCCGGCAGGGGATCAAACCCCGGACCATGTGCATGGTCGGCGAGAATCCTAACCACTGTGCCACCGACGCACAACAACAATTATAAAATGAATAATAGCAATAGTCGTCCTTACAACTATCTTCAGTCATCACCATTCTAATCCTATTTGATATTATATACATTGAATCTAGCATTTTCATGATTGTAAGCAGTATTACTATCATCATTGCTATTACTTCTATTAATGTCAATGTTATCATCATTGCCATTATTTTTACTATAATTATTATTATGTTTATTATTATTATGATTAGAAGTAGTGGTGTAACAAGAGAAGTTAGGGACAGGCAACAGATCGTTTATTTAGGAAATAAACAGATTATCATCTATATTATTATAGATTATTCTAAGCAAACAAACACAGTTTTCTGATTGGTGGTTCTTCGCTGAACCTTAATCTTTCATCTCATTGTGGCCGTTAATTGAAGTTCAGATTATCTCTCTGCAAACTGTATCCGCCTACGCATAGTCTGAGGTGATTGCTTATTGAAACAGTCTTTCTTCTTATTTCTCTCGAAACCAATTGGGGACGCAAACACTGACGCAAAATAGTGTCTTCTAATTTTGCTAGAAACCAGCTCTCACCACAGTAGTAGTGGTGTAGTAATGTGGTGATCGTGTGATTGATATACACAATGGGTTCCAACGGAATAATATTCTGACAGTAAGAGTCATTGTATTTGTTGGTGTTAACGTCTGAGCACTATTCCCACACTTGAGTAGTGAGTGCATTAGCAACAGAATACTATATGTGTATTTGAACATTCTGTTTCATGTCGTTTAGTTTAGTAAACGAAAATCACACGGTCAGTGATTGATTGGTTAAAGAATGTAAACTGTATAGATAGATGTAAATAGCTGTTTGATCACTTGAAGAAAATACACGTTGGCTTCCGTGTCTCGCCTTGTGCTGTTCCAGTGGCAGTGGCAGTGGTAGTTGTAGTTGTAGTAGTAGTGATTTATTAATATTATGTGATTGACATGCTCAACATTGTCATCTTTGCCACATTATCGTTGAAAGAAATATGAAAACCAACACTGTGATTTCTATTTTTATAGTTACACTTATTAGTAGTAGTATTAATATTATCGTTATTACTGTTGTTGTTGTTGTTGTTGCTGCTGTTGTTGTTATTATGATTACACTTTTGCTTAGTAATCTTATTATTTTTAATTACATCTTGCTTGTTGCTTGTAATCCTCAACAGTTGGTTGACTGATTGGTCTACTCAGTCTGCAGGGACGGCATGGTGACAGTGCTAGTGGTCACTGTGAGTAGTGAGATGATGCTGATGACAGTGCAGTGTAGTGTAGTGCAGAAAGTGCAGTGCAGTGGTGTGCATCTTTTCGAGGACATTTGAATTGAGAGAAGAGCTGGCTGGCTGGCTGGCTACACACCATTTCTTTCTTCTCCCTCAATTCAAATGTCCTCGAAAAGATGCACACCACTGCACTGCACTCTTCTGCACTCTTCAGTCAACCAACTGTTCAGGATTACAAGCAACAAGCAAGATGTAATTAAAAATAATAAGATTACTAAGCAAAAGTGTAATCATAATAACAACAACAGCAGCAACAACAACAACAACAGTAATAACGATAATATTAATACTACTACTAATAAGTGTAACTATAAAAATAGAAATCACAGTGTTGGTTTTCATATTTCTTTCAACGATAATGTGGCAAAGATGACAATGTTGAGCATGTCAATCACATAATATTAATAAATCACTACTACTACAACTACAACTACCACTGCCACTGCCACTGGAACAGCACAAGGCGAGACACGGAAGCCAACGTGTATTTTCTTCAAGTGATCAAACAGCTATTTACATCTATCTATACAGTTTACATTCTTTAACCAATCAATCACTGACCGTGTGATTTTCGTTTACTAAACTAAACGACATGAAACAGAATGTTCAAATACACGTATAGTATTCTGTTGCTAATGCACTCACTATTCAAGTGTGGGAATTGTATTCAGACGTTTACGGTGTCTTATGCAATGTAGCGAGTGATGATTTCTACCTGAATTTGTTTTAGCTAACTCATTCTCAAATATGTGTGAGCTTCATTGGTGTTATTTAAAAGGAAATAATGATTTGTGAAATTTAATCGATTACGCAAGCTAATTGTTCACTATTTACAGATTGTTTTTCTCTGATGTACATTTATTTAACTTTGTATTAACAGTCAGTAACTGCTGAGTTGATTTGGAAAATACCTGCGTGCATAAACACTGCGTATTAATAATTGTTGCACAACACATAGAAGTTTTCAGAAATTTAATCATTACTGTTAAGTTAGGTACTGATTCTTGTGATAAATTATCATTTCCGCATTATTATCATTATTCACTTTAAGCGAATTGCTGACCACATGATGGGCATCGAAAAGATCAGAATAGAAATGATACTCAGCGATATAATTTGTTTCGAGCGTTAGGATGAACACTCACTTGTCACAATGACTGTTATTTAACGTAGTTTAGAAACTGTAAGCAGGCAAAAATTATGGGCCATCGGACTTTACCTAAGTGACTGATGTGCGACGTATTCATCTGTCAATATGAAGTCCTTCGTTTCCAACTCTGGTGAGGTGATGTTTGTGGACTATTGACAGTGACAAGGTGTGCTGAAACAGCAGTCGACTTGAGGTAGTTCTTTATTTACTGTCATTTTATTAGCTCTCAAACGAAAACTGCATCTCTTCGCCTATTACAAAACAAACTGTTTTTGATCAATGTCAGATATTGCTTCTGCAGACCAATGGACGACTGGAAAACGCTAGCCGTAGCGTGGCTGTGAAGAATATTCTTCTCAATTATGATGAAATTCTTCTCTCAAGAATATCGCTGCTTGAGTTTATCGTAAAATGAAGGTTCATATAAATTTAGTTTTGGAAGAAGTAATGTTTCGTTCCTCTGGGCTTTGATATTATTTTCAGTGAATCTTGACAGGTATCCATTTTGGATGAGATTTTCTTTCAAGAGATCTAGTTCTTCTTCTGTGGCGTTGAGATCACAAATGTATTAGACCCCAGTGACAAGGGAATCAATTAAATTTCTTTTTAGTACAACATGCCACCAACTGTATAAACTCCATTGATGTCCGTTCCATGTGGGTTTCCCGTAGTCCGGCTGACCTTATTATGGTTCCATCAGATATTCTTGTTACTTGCACATGAAGAAATGAAATTTTGGGTTTGTTTTCCATTTCCAGAGTGAATTTGAGGTTTCTATACTATATTCCATTAATTTATGCGTAACATGGTACTTCTTACCAGACAAATCCTGTGTGTTTTGGATTTTACGTGTAAATCAACGTGTGGTTCAATTAATCAAATGGCATTATCGCTCTGCATTAGTTAGACGACATCTATACGATAATTGTCACGTAATCTGGACTTATTGGATTTACGAAATTTACACTGTGACAAGGGAAGGTAGATGACACGTCCCCCTTGATTATTGACTTTCGGACTGGACGAATCCTACAAATCTCGCCTTCTCATTATATTCTACAAATAATGGTTTAATTGTTTTTGAAAATGAATCTTATATTCATTGCTTGCAGAAGTCAAATATTTCATTATTAATATTTCATAGTCTGTTTCGCTTCAACATAGATAAGGCATGAAATACTGTAGCACGTGCATGGGGTAATACAGGTTGCATTTCATAGGAAAGCAATTCTGAACGCTACAAACAATTATCAATAAACATTATCAGAACGAAAATCTCTTCAATTTTTGTCTGTACTTCTAACTTGGACGGAAGTACGGTGATTACTAAAATCGGTAACGACGTCTATCGCAAGCTGACGGGTGATAACGAATAATACATTATCTATTTACCTACTGGAAGTCACTGGTGGGATGAATAGCTGAGTGGTAATATCCCTGATGCCCAGCCGACGCACTCCTTTACCTCACAAAAATAGTAATAAGACTGGTAAAGAGGGCATGAGGCCAGTGACCCCATCCAGTAAAAAATAAACACCACTGCTCTCGAAACTTCAAGTTCCGCTTGGAACCTGAAGGAGTAAATAAATAATAATATCTCTGATTGCATCACTTCTTGATGCGTGTTTGGGTTTGCTAGAGGTTATCAGTTTCCCTTAGGTTGCAGATATGTCTAAATCATGAGTTTTATTATGTGGGGTACATAAATCCAGGACGTTGTACCAACTGTCTTCAACCATCCGATCCATTGTAATGTTAAGTTTACTTATTGAAATAGAATTAAGGTGTGTTAATTTATATTTTCCATAATGTAGAGATAAATAATCATGTTCAAATTAGAATGGCATGAAATAATGTTTGTACTTCTGTATAGGAATTATTATAAATAGTGTACACTGATTGCTCCCTAAAATAGCTCCACTGTGGTATGAATTCTAAATAAATGCAAAATGAAATCGTATACTTGGTGCTTGAAGGAAAGCATTTCCAACAGCCTGCTGCAGACTGTCATCAATAGCTGGCTTCACTGATTTGACATCAAGGTTCAAATGGGCAGAAATGATAGGAAACACTGTACTCTCACTACAGAAGCAACCGCCAAATAAATATGCAGATGCGAATGAAGATGGATTAGACCTTAAACTCTGAGGATATCGTTGAGAAAAATCGAACGCCGGCTGGTTGAGTGGATATCGAAAGTGAAACACCGAAGTTGGCATTCGTTCGAGACACATGTGAGGGAGATCATTTGTGGTGGAACTGAAATCGTATGTGTATTCTTGCAAGCAGAAATATAGAACTGCGGAGAAAGAGAAAAGCTAGAGGTGATTTGTTGAAAAACTATGTGCCACTGCGTACGATAGGAAATCAGAATACTAATATTGATATTAACAAGACTAATAAGAACAATGGTAACAATCCAAAAGTCCATATCTTCATTGAAATAGTCCAGTAACCACAAACGCATGGAGCAAACACATGATATTGCTCAATCCCTAACCACGATTTAATGTATCCGTTACAATTATGCACGAAGCCAGTCGTGATCTAAAACATCTTAGCAGTAATATTACTGAATAAGGCATATGTTAACGTGAGTCCTAGTTCCAAATAGGACATCAGTTCCCTCATTTTTGCGAATTTGACTTGAAGATGAGTACCAGAAAGAACGAAACATAGATCCTGGGCGTCCTAATACGTCGAATAACTCACAGTTAATATTTATGGTCGCAGAATTGAGAAAATGTGTTAGTGTTTCAGCGGTAATCGTCCAAAAAAAGTATCCTACAATTACCTGAATCATAAAACATTAGGCACACGATATCCATGACGAAAAACGAGAGCGAAGAAATGTACTAGTGAAAACGACATGAAGAAAAAAATTTACACATGTAATTTTTTCAAAAGCATTTACCTACTCATGAGTAGTTCAGAAAATCGTGGATATTTAATATAAAAGGAAACCGCAAATAAATCTAATTGTTCTAGAGGTTGAATGAATAAGAACGATGAGATTTTTAATATCGGTAATATTGAGAAGAAAAAACAAGTAGTTCACCAGAGTAGCTCCTTTCAGTGAATTGATTTTCCTTAGCTGTACAATCGCATTTACATAGAATTTTCCACTTAAGAGAATCGTAACGAAATTGAAGTCAAACTCACAGCCAGCGGCAACAACAACAACACTCAACACCAATCACAATCAACTGGCGAAATGTGACAGAGATTACTTTCTTCACTTACCTAGGGAGCATCGCTTCAACCATAGGTAGTTGCCATGGACGAAAATACCATAGCCAGAATCGGAATGTCAAAGTACACCTTCAAAACTCTGAAATCAGTGTGGAACTCTTCTGCACTCAGACAGCACAGAGAACAAGATTCAGATTTTCAAAACAAATATTAAATCAATCGGTCTGTCCATATCGGGTTGAAACTATACCAGTGTGTCGTGATGTGTGGCCATTTACTGCTGTTCTCCTTAGTTTAATATCGAAACAACAAGGAAATGGAATATACCTCTACCTAACTCCTCCCTTCCACCTCCCAACAGCATATCATCCTGGCCTGTAAAGTTCAGTTCAGTGGTTAAAACAATATATAGATTTGCTTATTTCCTGCTTGAGATGTTGCGTTTCTATTAGATAGTTGCAGCCTATTAGTAGGAAGCTTTCGACCTAGGGTTCGTGCTTATTGTCACTCGTCAGCAAGACGTATCTGTAGTATTCAAGGAAAACAAGTGCCTTCGTTGATTCCAATCCATATCTCTCAGTTCCGCGTTCAGCGACGTTATCTTTGGGCTATACTGGCCAACAGCGTTTCGTGTATATTTGAGGAATTTCAGTTTGTAACCGGAAGAATAAAGATAACAAGATTATCTGACCTCATCCCTTTTATTTCGTGGATTACTTTTAATTGGCTGCGACCAGAACTATACAAAACAACCAATTCCCAAGACGTCTCAGACATACTCCTCTTGCATTAACAGAGTAACTATAAGTAATACAGATCTGGAATAGTGTGAATTATTATTTTACTAAGAGTTGAATGCGTGTACCATGATGGCGAGCAGCCTAACAATGTGGCCACATTTTTGAAGTGACTGATGAAATTCGGTTTGCGAAAACAGGAAGGACTAGATGCATGCGATTACTTATTTAATCAAAGCATACTAAATATATCCACCACTACCACTAATGCTGGTTTTTGATATAAGTATAAAACTTGGGCACTGTGGTAGAGTATAACTCCATTATGGATAAGATTTTATTTTGATAAATCACACAGTGTTGTACAGTTATATTAACTGATGACGTTTCGAGCACAAACTATTGCTCATAATCATATCAAGTTGATTTTTGACTTGTCACTTTGTCACTAAGTAGTAAACTTTCAAGGATTGGATGACTATTCACTACCTTTCTCTCTGTTAAGTCTTTTATCTTTTATATTTTTTATTGCGTCTTTCTCTAGACTGTTTGTTATTTTCAATTAATTTAAATAAGGCGTTAGGGAAGACGAATGTCATGAGATGATATCACTTCTGTACAGTCGCTTTACAACTAGCATGATTCACAGTAATAAAATAAAATGTATAACAACTACTCAGTTATATGAAACCAAAGTATATGCTGGCAGTCAATCATATTTAAGTGGATCAAGCTGTCCACACTAAGAGACGTTTGGAGTTTATTGTTAGTTTGGACACAGTGATCTCAAGACTACCTGCCTGTCATGCTTGAATGATCTCGGTTGAGAAAGTGAATATTTATTGGTAGCAATTTTCGGGTTACACTGAAAGGTCTGGCAGGTGATGTTGTTGGACATTGTCATCAGTGTCTATCCGGTCCACCTCCACCAAATACAGTCTACTTTGTGAAGGTAATCATCATTATCTGCTTGTCTATATTTATCAGAACTTCCTCTTTATTTTTCTTATTATTACTGTATTAATCCTCAATTGTTGTTCGTTGAACTCTAGCTGCGAACAGTTCTTTCTTATGTCAGTATAACTAGGAAACCGAGTTGATGACTTTTTCGAAAGGAAATACTTCCCTTCACTTCAATTGTCTTTTTGTATTCATGTGTAATCGGCCTAAGAGTTTGTTTTACGAACTATGGTTTCAGACAGCTTGACTGTTATTATTATGATTCCATTTGATCAGAATGTAACATGGCTCTTCAAGTACACACCCCTATGCCATCCTGTACTCTGCAGTCCTGTGTTGATTAAAGTCTACAGCCTGTTGGATAATCCCTTGGTGACGCGTGCACCAAGTTTCTGATCTAACACTAATATTGTCGGTTAAGTATCTTCATCACCCCTGTCTTTTTCATGCTGAAGTTAAGTAATACATAATTCTTATGAAATATTTTACGAACAACTGTCACCTAATATTTTGGTCAGTGCCCGTTTTATCTTATTTCGGATTGTCAACTAGATGAACCCTCATCCTCTTCAGTGAGTGATGGTGTTCCCACTGTGACCAGCAGCCGTCAGTTCACTCATCACTTATTACCCAATTATGACAATTATCAGCCATCCAGATGTTTATATCAATTTCAGTCATCACAGTGTAATCATTGTCTATCTGTTTATGTATCTGTCCACGTGTAGGAGAAACAACCAACCCGAATTCTTAAACAACTCGACCATTAGTGCTGCATAACCAGCATACATGGTAATACTCGAATGTTATCTGAACATGTAACCCATAAATAAATCGTTACAAGCAATCCCTCGTTTTCTATATTGTAAAAAAATGAGTAAAGCACATATTGACCTGAAAGCATGTGTACAACTGTATTCGCAACACATAGTTAATCTGATCAGTACCCGTCTTTCAGTGATAAAGTGAGATTGAAAATTCCTTCTTATATTTCGTGAATACTTCGTAAGCCAACTGTTTCCTTAGTCAGTAGAAGTTTATGAACACGTAATTTATGTTATCGCATTGAACACTGCTAATTTCTCCATCATAATGTTGAGAGATTTGAAAGTCAGTTACCAGCCGGCATAGTTCCAGTAGGTGTGGCATAAGCAGGAATATTACAGCTGCAACGATCAGCTTACAGAATAGCCAAAGTAAACGGTTGTGAGCAAAATGAATAGTTACTGACGCTTAATTCCTGTAACGAATTTATCAATGGACTTCGGGCAATATTAAGATCAAATAATCTGGGAGTCTTGAAATTTATTGTTGGTCATATGGTTTCAGTACATGCGTCGTAACGTTACTTCATCAGGGTTGACATATTCTGAACTTGATCACTTGTGGAATAATAATGATAGTTACCATGATTATACACCTTTTATTTCACACTAATATTAATGTAACAAATAGGGTTTCGATATGTCGTGCAACTATTAAGCTACTATTAAAGGATGAATCATTATAGGTTTACTGTGACAACTGATTCCCAAGCACCATTACATCTGTGACCATTTTACAAGTAAGGTGGGTATTACTAGCAAGAACATGTAAGTAGTATGTATTGCGTGATGTCTTCGGTGGATAAAGGCGGTACTACTTCAATGGTGATGTAGAGAAATGAAAGATCCTTGTGAAACAAAGGAAAATCTGAAAGCATTACAATGGAAGTACAATATGTGGAGCATATTGAAATAGAGATTTTCACATAAAGTGTATGCATTCTCCCATATATGTTCATAAATTCGCCAATACACAATTCCGCCATCGAAAACTGTTGTATTTTACTGTTACATAACTATCCTACCCAGATGTTTACTTCAACCTTATTTCATTCAGTAATGTTGCATCAGAAGTATAATTTTTCAATAAGGCACAATTCTTAAAAATCATGGGTGATACGATAATTTTCCTCTGCTTTCCTAAATTTAATATCCAAACTACGCTCAAGTGGAGTACGATTCTAATTCAACTCCTCCCCTCCACCTTCCCTAGCATAGCATCTTAGTAGCCACTGTTCACTACAGTTGTCAAAGATAACGAAATATTTTTGATGAACTTGCATATAAACTTTTAGGTTCATATTAGTTTCTTGAGGGCTATACACCATGAGCCTTGAACCTAGAATTCGAGATCGTTGAAATAAGAATAAACCTAACAGGATTAAATCAGCTCATCATTATTATTTCATGGTTGCAACCAGAACAATACGAAAGTACCGGTTGCAGAAACGTTTCGAGAATATTTTCTTCGGTTGACAAGAAGTAATTGATAGGAACTATAAGTAACGCATTTCT
Source organism: Trichobilharzia szidati (assembly GCA_944472155.2). NCBI lineage: Eukaryota > Metazoa > Platyhelminthes > Trematoda > Strigeidida > Schistosomatidae > Trichobilharzia > Trichobilharzia szidati. The sequence goes on from OX235273.1 coordinate 31,483,341, forward strand.
AGGATGGCGTAAACTGTTAAATTATTAGGAGTTGGAAGCGTGCGCAGTGGTGACCAGCCACCTACAACTGTGAACTCACTGCAAACTTGAGTGAAAGAATTCAGCCTATACCAATACTACAGACTAGACAGATCATATTGGTTACTACCTAGTAACCAATTGACGTATATTACATTCATTCATCAACAGAATTAACGTCAATTTTCTCATTCTTGCTTTGTTGCAGAATGGAAATCTGTCGAAAATAAAGTGAATGATTGGTCAGTGGCCTTCTATAATTGTCTCATACTCTGTACCTCTTCTACTTGCAAAACATACACTATTGTTACGGTGTATATATTTGTTAAGTGTTAGTTGTCATCATATAGATGAGGTAGATGACATTTAGCACTTGATTAGTTCCTATTGGAGCAGAGGATTCTTATAAATACTCACTTTGCCGGTACCTTCCTCGAATAATAGTGTGACTGTTCCTGAAATTGAATCCTGTATTCCTTCGTAGTTGAGCTGAAGTATTCCATTATTGATACTTCATAACCTCGTTTGCTTCAAACTAAATTAGACAGGCGATAATATCATATGAATTTCCTGCGGTATCAATTGTATTTCACTAGAAAGGAAATTGAAACATCAAAATTAATGGTAATAAAAATATTATCAGGACAAAAATCTTCTACTTATTCACTCATATACCACGAACACTTGCTGAACAATCATGTTAACAAAGTTAACAGTATCTGATATAAATCTGAAGGAATTCTGCTAATAAATCAGCCAAAAACCTAGTACGCAACGAATACGTTGGAGGAAATTGATGTCGACTTCATGTATATTGATGCAACGTTGATGTGACAATACATTCCATACCCTCGAATGTAACCTAAAATAAAAAAATGATGAGTTTTGTTTCTCAAGTTGACGTGGAGATCAAGTGAAAAGGAAATAAAAGCTTGTGGGCAGCCGTGAGGACAGTTGAATATGATGATCGGAGAGTAGCAGGGAATGTAATCACACCTGCATTTCAAATTCCCATAAGTTGTCTTCAGAGAAGTGAATACTAATCACAGTATAACGAAATAAGATAACGATGAGGAAGAACAAGTTAGTGCTTTTATAATTTGGATGCTTTTGTTTAAGTGTAGAGAGATAAGTAGTGACATCAGTAGACAATGTCATTGACAACATGATTCTCACGTTGGTCAGTATTCTGAAACTAGTAGAAAGAGTCCGCAGATATGCATATGCAGGTTACCACTTTCCCTTCATGCTTCCAACATGGACGAAAATGTGAAATTTACAAAAAAGTTCTTGTCAACTTCCAATGCATTGTGATGAACAATAAAATCAATGAATCAGTCACTCTTCAGTCACTCAACTCATTGTTATCTGCAAGTCGTGCTGATGAGATGCGATTCAGCAGTAATTATAAATTTTTTCTGCAATGAAGAGATAGATAATCACGTTCAAATTAGAATAGCACAACATGATGTTTTTAATTCTCTATAGGAGTTGTGAAGAAAGTTTTCACTGACTGTTCGTGAAAGTAGTTCGACTTTGCTTTGTACTCTAAGTGCTAAGTAATTCATAGACTTGATGAGTGACAAAAGGCATTTGGAACAGTCTCCTGCAGACTTTCATCAACACCTGCCTTTCGCTGTCTCGATACTGAAATTCAGATGGGCTGAATTCTGAAGACATGACAACGAAGTGGTCACCCAACAACTACTGAGAATCAAATGGACATGGACTGAATGTACGATACTAGGAGCGTTATGCGATATTGTGCATCAGACCCTAGACTGGAAATCGAATGAAAAACGACTAGTTGTGTTTTCGTTCGAAGTTGACATGAAGGAAATGAAACCATATCGGTTAATGATACTTCAAAGTCTGAAGCCTGGCAGTGTTTCTGAACTCAGCATTTATCTTATTATCCTCCCGAATCATACAACACTGAGCATACAACTTTATGACTAGGACCGAAAGGGAATAAACTACTCCGGAAGAATTTTATCCAACCTCCAAGTGGCTGTGGATTTTATCAGAACGTAGAGATCCTTATGGATGTAAAATTGCTTATGATATAGTTCAGCGAAGCTATTTTCGGAGAATTTATTCTCTATAGCTGTGCAATGTAATTTACATCGTATTTTCAACAAAAGAGGATAGTAACAGAATTGATGAAATCTCGTAATCACAAACTGGCAGAGGCTTGAATTCACGGGCCACTGCTCCTTGAATTCGTGCCGGAATGGTCTGTAAGCTCGCCTCATAATGTGGAGGTCCTGTAATCGAGACCAGTGGTTCTGTAATTCCGAGGACCACTAAACTAGGACGAAAAATTGTGATAATATTTCATTAGTTTACACACAATGATAATTTTTCTGTTTTGGTAATATTTCTAACAAAATGCCCATGATTGGACCAGCTGTTGGAGTTGTTTTGTTTTTATTTCACACATGATGACCTTTAGTTAGGCGTTTATGTTCATTCACTCTGATTTTGAGTGATATTGACGTTTGACCCACGTATTTAGTGGGCACAGGATATTTTGTAAATTACATTATTTTTATGCATTTTTATTGCACCTTTTAGTTAATTTATTTTATTTCTCATTAGATGCGTCGGTTTGAACGTGGTACGAATCCCAATATTTCTGAGGTTTCTTCGAATTTCCTCGGATGTACCAGATTCGTATGGTAGTGTGACCATCTTTCTTTCTTGTCATTCCTTGTTTTCACCCATTTTCCTCTTCTTCATATTATATATGACAAATTCTTTTGGGTAATTGGTATCGAGTGACATTTTGAATGAGGAAATTATTCCTTTTCCTCGGTCATCTAGTGTTATTGTAAGTCTGCGTATTCTGTCCGCAAGATCTTGCACTAGTCCTCCTTTTTCTGTGAATGGATGAGCTGAGTGATAATCAAGGAGTCTCCCAGAATATGTAGTTTTTCTATCTAGCATAGTTTCCATGCTGCCATCTGTTACTCTTTGTACTTTGCAGTCTCACATAGGCAGTTCCCCAATTTCATTCTCTATTTACATGAGGGATTTTACTGAGTCATATAACTGTTGTTGTGTGAGAAGAATTTCTCAAAAACATAATTATTTATTTATTACTAACGTGTCATCTTTATATGTCCACCAACATTTTATTGATGACCTGAATGGTTTAAGTGCATTCTCTTCCCAAAATTCCATGAGTATGTCAGCTACTATTGGTAAGATGGGCGATCCATTGGCTGCTCCTTCATTTGTTGGAATATTTTTCCTTCAAATGTAAAATATGTTGTTGTTACACAGAATTCACTGACTTCTATCATCTCTTCTACTGATAATTGTGTCCCGTCTTTTAGGTCATCATCTTCGTTTAGTCTCGTTTTCAGTGCATCCATGGCCATGTGAACGGGTATTTTGGTATAGATACTGTGTTAATTCCTTTCTTAGCTATTCTCTGTTATTCTTTCATGTGTGTCCGACTTGATGCTACTTAGCATTAGTAAGTAGTATGAATATGTTTTACGTCTTATAACTGTCGTCTTCGCTCATGAGGTTTAACTCACTGAATGTGTTTACGCTCTATTTGATGTATTGTAATTATTTTCTTAAAGTTGAACAATATTTGCTGTATATGATTTAGTTATTCAAGCACCTTTTACTGGCGGAACATTACTTATCCATATCCCTTTATTGTGTGTCTGGCGTTTGCGATCTGTTTAGATAACACGTAGATCGCCTTACACACAACTCTGCTGGCTTCACTTATGGACACACACTGACTGTGCTTTTGACAGCATTCATCCTTAGACACCCCACAACTGATGCTTGTTTATTATATTTCTTTATTTTATGTTTAATTTAGTACCACGTCTTAGCAAAACCCTGTTTTTTCGGATTTTACGCGTCAATCTACGTGTGGTTTTAATAATCGTTCGATTATCGTCCCGAATTCCTTTTGGAAGAAATTCACAACTCCATTTAGCTCTCTTCTCCAGTAAAATATGCATAGAGTTGCTTGATTTAAGTTTGGACGGTAGTGAATTTGACAAGGAGAGCAGGTAAAACACAAAACAATTTCATCTGAGACGCTCAAATCAATGAAGCAGAGATGCACGTTTGAGAGTAAACATCACTGACTCGTATTCCCCATAGAGAAAAATATCATTAAGACAAATAAATTAATGGTTGGAATTATATTATGTTGAACAGGATCATATGAGAGTAAACTCCAAAAAACATTTAATTATTCACTGGATAATTTAAACATGCAATGACAATGACAGTTAGTAATGAGTTCAAAACAGAAAGTCATGACGTAGCACGAAGTTAGGTGAACAACTGTTACTCAGAAAGAGAGTACAAATTTAATGTTTCAGATAAATTAAAATATGTCAGTTTGGATTAATTATCAGTTCAGCTGGCAAAATAGTTGTAGTTCCAGAAGACTTCTCCTCAGCAATCTGAAAAACACAAAATTCCATTTGATTGAACTTCTGTCTTTTAATTTCAAAATGATTTTATTTTATAAAATTTCAAGTTTGCCTAATATGATGTTTCAGATGGAAGGAGTAAATAAAATACAAGTCAGTATGATAAATGTCTTGCATTATCACTATTAAGGTTGAGAAATGTTAAAGTATTGTGATGACCACCTGACATCTTATTATAATATTATGTATTAAAAACCTTATTTGTGAACGGTGTAGCTAAAATTAATAAATTTTTAATCAACCTACCATATTAGATTCTTCAATCATCGCGGCAGGTTATTTCTGGAAATAGACAAAAGATTGTTGTTTTTACAGTACGATTCTTTACAAGAAAGTTTGACAACTCTGGAACAGATACAAAACTACTTGGTGAAGATATTCCGAGCACTCAATGAAAACCTACTATAATTTGCTCACAAAAGTTCTTGGTTTTTTATTTGTTACTTTTTCATAATGGAATAATACTAGTGGTATACCGCCCTGACACGTAAATGTATATTTAGTTTCACTCCAGGGAAACGGTTTGGAATAGGCAGTTTGATTCGTTTGATAGCGGTAGTTTCTGGAAAGTGAAATAACCAGGGTGTTTTTCGTATGAGGATTATTTTGAAGGTTTGACAATTTGGTAACTTTGCTTTGCAAAAGTGAGTTTTGTTAAAACATTTCAGTGTAATCACTGTATTCAGAAACAGTGTGATTAACCTCCCACTACCCTGGTAACTAGATACCTGTTTTTGTTTCTGCGTTTATTTCTACGTCATAAATGTTATTTGATTTCATTGAAATATGAGCTGAATTCATCACTAATGTTCCAGTTCACTTATTTGTTTTTTATGTAGTAGTTTTATTTTGAATTGTCATATCTTCTCACTCTCACTTTCTACTATCAACATTTTCATCGAATTTTGTATGAATAAATTCTGGTTGTTAGATCGTTAAGTATTTTGTCTTCAGATCTCTTATCATTGAGCAGAAATAATCTTTGAGTAGTTCAAGATGCTTGCATTTATAGTAGCGTATATCTTCTTTAGGTGGTTAACAGTTGAAGAAAAACTATGAATTAAAAAATTGTCTCTATCGTGCAAATATATTGAATCTTGTTTTGTACCAATTCAATTAACCAGTACAGCTTCGCCCATACTCAAACATTATGGAAAATAAGTAACATTCAGTATTTCCATTTATGGCTTTTTATTCATGATAATCTATCTACGCTTATTAATTTTTGTGTATTTTATTGTTTAAGTGAATTTATTGGCTTCAACCAAGCGGTCTGGAGTTTTCTTATCTACTGCTGTACGTATAACTATGAGCTTCAGATCAGAGCACACTGGTATTATTCTTCCGATTCTGTAGAGAATTTTGCTGGTTTTACCGAATTAGTGTCATATTCATCACTTCGTATAACCTTTATGCACCATATATGTTTCAACTTCATCAACACTGGCCTTTTCAGTTTGACTGGTTACTAATTGTCTTCAAGTTAAGTATTTCTGGCTTCATACCCATCACTGTGTAGTTTAGTTCTTTTATTTTATTTTACTTGAGCTTACTTCTATCGTTGCTAGTCATGTCATTCGCTTTGTTCAATCAAATATTGGTGAGGAATCGTTTCTTCTCACAGTACGATTTACAAATTAATACGGAATTGAATCCTACCATGGCATGAGAGCGTTATATAAGTATGAATAACCATGATTTACGTGTCCCGTTGAAAAGATGAAGAAGATAAAATGTTCTTCTGAATGGAACTTACGTTTGCCATCGGGAAGGTAAATGGTACCTAACATTGGACAAATTTTGAATCAATGAGAGAAATTTTTCGCAGAATAACTTAAAATCATTCAGTGGTCTAAGTTCTAAAATGACAGACTAAGTGGGGAAATGTGTTTGTGCTCTACACTTCAAAGTGTCTGACCATAGATTTAATTATTCATTCAATTTGTACGGAAATAAAAAAGCAATGGCGGTTTAATTAAAATACACAAAACAACGGGATTAACAAAGGTGATGGAAGCACTATGATTTAATGAAATGCACCCATAATTATGCTTTGTGAAAACAATGAAATTTAACCTTTGCTTACCCTAACCTAATTGATCTACTGAAATACAGCCCTAGCTGTTCCCTGAATTAGGCCTGCATTGTTAGTGCACGACAATATTGTCATGAGACTTAGCATACTTCAGTAATCCTTTTCTTAGTATATTAATATGATTTTGTCACTTACTATCCTCTTAAATTTCGTATACCTGACTATTTTGTTTATTTTATTTGATACCACACTCGACCATTTCCATTTAAATTATGTCTACAAGTAAATGTGTGATCAAATGTTTATAAAAATATTGTACAATTTTTCATTTTTCCAATAAAGTCCTTCATTAAATAATACTACTCAAATCTACTGAAGTTTCAAATTGGTTTTAGACTTAGCACTAGTGAAAAAAATACTGTCAAGCGAACATCCCACTGTCTACAACAAATTTATGTGCATAATCCACCTCTGTTTCAATCTTCCTCTTATACCCTTCCACAGGGACAAGATGTAGGGTCACTTTATCGGAGTAATCAGTCATGGCTTGACGATGTTAAACAATTTTGACGTGCATATTCTGACGATTGACAGATCCGTTCTGTTATTCATGTTAGTCTTCATAGACTTGAGGTTTAGAATTTTTCCTGTCCTACTCCAAAATGTCAACTCTGGTAGTTTCCGTCTAACGAAAGATATACAGAGAAAACACAAAAGCGATACGATAAATTATGCATACGCTCAAAGTAGATATCGTCTATAAACTCATTCTGGTACTTGTATCGATTCGCAAAAACAGTACGACGCATAGAAATATGCTTACTTGTCTTTGGACCTTGTTTTTATAAAGTTACATGTTTTAGTCACGAAGTGAGCGTCATAAACAAATAGACATAATAACGGCAAATAACATTGTTTAGTTTCAAAGGCTGTTAACTTGTACTAAATGAACGCAAACATATAAAGGTTTACTACCTTTCTTCGTCACATCCATAATTTCGACTAATTCCGTCAAATTCCCAGGTCATCTCATTCAAGTGACAGATATGTTTGCCTTGACACATGAAGGCTACTTGAACAAAAACTGGTGAGTTAATCGGTGGTGCAAAGCGTACATCTAAGAAGAAACACTTATTTGATGGTTTGATCCTTTCAGAGGCTCTACAATTCGTTCTTCTGTAACAAAAGATACTGTTCAAATTATTTACTTTATAAACAGTATATTACTACGTATAACTGTGAACAGTATTCGAGAAACACTGTGGGTGAAACTGTCTCTGAGAAGTGAACGTCAACTTGAAATCATTCTGATGGTTACATGAACTGTGATGAACAAACTACAACATATTACGAGATGAATATGAATTGAAAAACAGAACTATTTGAGTCGTGACTAGATGATAAAAACTCCACTTAAATTTGCATCACAGACGATCAGGGCGAATTCATCTGCAAAAAGGATTATGACAGTATTTACTGAGAATGAAAACATTTTGCCTATATAAAAATGGATGTCATACATTGTGTTAACAACACAACCTGTGTTTCATCAAATGTAAGGTAACCAGAATAAAGGTTCTGTGTACACCTGGGAATTTGTCAGATTTTTGTCGAATTTCACCATAAACACCCTACTAACTGACTACTGTTGAATAATTTCCAGTGTGAAACATAATCATTCCATGGTATATTGAGAGGGGGCAGTGGGTTGACCAATTCAAAAGGCTCTTTAATAGACTGTCCCCTCCAGCTCGTCCTGAAATACCATCAACAGCCAATGGACACCGTTCCTTCAACAAAAGCTGGAATCTTGATTGCAATCGTGCTACTGAAAGCAAACTGGAAAAGCAGTGGGACAAGACAAAACCCTTCCTACATCAATGGAAAAGAGGCCACAGACCAGAGAGGATATGCTGACGCCTTCATTGTAAAGAGTTTGGGAAGAAAGAATGGTACCTACTGATTGGAAGAAAGAACACCTTGTTACAGGATTTTCATCATAAGCTGACATTAGTTAGAGAACCACTGGAAAACCTGGGAGCATGGGACAGCTGTTTCGCCCTAGTTTGGGACTCTTCATCAGTACGCACACACCGGGACTGGAACCCAGGATCGTCCGGTTACAAAGCGAGCTCGCATACCATTAAGCCACTGGGACCTGATCCAATGGCGTATGAATTCTAACTTTTGCCAAATCACGACATAGCGCGACCCCTAGCCAATGTCTTCGGCGAGTATTTGTCCTCACACCCGACCTGCTGCACCCTACTGGTCACGACTTCTCACTAGAACCCCAAGTAACTACCTACCTGATTAGGGCAAGTCGCTAGTGGGGATCTCATTGATATTCAAGTGTTGGTTTGTAGGGATTTGATTGGTTACAGGATTTTCATCATGAGCTGGGTTCGAATCCCGGTGGGTGCGTACTGATGAAGAGTCCCAAACTAGGATGAAACAGCTGTCCAGTACTCCCAGGTTTTCCAATGGTTCTCTAACTAATGTCAGCTCATGATGAAAATCCTGTAACCAATCAAATCCCTACAAACCAACACTTGAATACCTTGTTAAACTACCAAAGTAAGCCGACTCAGCTCTTGTCTTGATGATCTGAAATGATTACGACAGGAAATGCCTGTTCTGTCGATGTATGTTTGTTTTCATTCAGAAATCCATTCCGTCACTTCAACTAGTCGTCAAAGACGTGAGATATATAATGTATTCCACATCATTCTAATAATATCAACTTTGATATTTTCTGACTAGCGAAAGTTGAACAGGGAAAATATGATAACAGCCGGAAATGGCATTCTCTAGTTCCAAAGGTTTTCACACTGTACTAGATGAATGAAAGTGAATGAAGTTTTGATATGTGTATTTATTCCTGTTTTGTCATCTGCATTCATCATTCTGACTAATTTATTCATAAGGTGACTTCTGACTGGTCATATGCTCTATTATATTTCTGAAGATTTATCAATAGTCTTTGCATCGTGTAATTTATCAGCTGCAAATAACTCAAGTGAGCCTTCATATAGTTTGAAACGTGTCGATGTACCCTCAGCTATACATCAAGATGGTTCAACAGTATTGCTGGGGACTGAGAAGGACCAGTGCACACTTCACTTTTTGTTAGTTATCTTAGTGATTCAAACTGGATAGATAAACGTGAAATTAGAGATGTAAAACAAAAGGCACGAGATCAAATAAGTCATATACAGCTTATAATATTGAAAACGAAAAACATGAGCTAAAGCAGTTTATTTGAATTGAACACTCCAACCGGACTAAGTAACAACATTTACCACTAGAATTTCAACTACGCGTCAGTCAGTGGATGTGATCACATCACGGATTTTCCGGAAACAAAAATGCAATGGCCTGTACTTCGATTTAACAACCCAGTAGTTTTTACAGATGTCAATTTTAGTGACTGAAAGGTGAACTCATACTAACATGAAATCACAAGTCATGCATGTGAGTACATCATTTTACAGCAAACATCAAAATAGGGGTGACACAATTAAGTTTGAATGTTACGGTGTGCATTCTCACATGAATCTACTGCAGTTCATTTGTCCCTTTTTACTTACAACTTCACTACTTCCTAATGATACAGCTGATTACTGATATTAGCACTGACTGGCTGGACAACCTGATTAGTTACACGGTTGCTTCGTAAATTATAAAAGTGTGAATTAGTCACCTCTTTGTTTGGCGGTTGCGGAGACGTTAACTCATTAACTAACTATTGGTATCAGTGCTAGCGGTGGATGCCCGGTGCGCTCTTGGTAATATCACTGAGTCACTCGTTCTACGAATTGCTGGATGATTTAATGCTTAGAAGTCATAAACATAATAAACCATTAGAAATTGTCAGTTGAAGAAATACGTACCGAGAAAATATTTCTTCCTTATTCTTTCCTGCTGTTCTGTCTGAATGTGCGTATGTTCACTTTATATTTTGCACTATAACTGAGATGCGTGTAATTAATCCAAAGCAATTCCATCGCATTTATTAACCCCATTGTTTTGTATATTTTACTTTACCTATCTTGTTTCTCACCTTCATTTGATTTCTATTGACAAGTAGATATGTGTTGAGATAATTCCTACTGTATTTTTCTTATTATCTCTTAATAAATTCATGTTTTAAGATATGATGATCTCTAATTTTTAAGGTTATTCTACAAATATTTTCTTATTTTATGTGATGTACAGTTAATTTCAGATTTTTCTATGAAAATCCCTGAATATTAGGCATGGATTTCAGCAGGTGGATGGAACAAAATTTAGCCAGACGTCATCTGAATTTAGAAATGAAGTCTGAAGGACAGAGAATCGTGGAGTAAAACAGATGTAGGCACACGGAAAAATCCAGGGCAAGCGACCATCATAATCAAGTTGAAAGTATCCGAATAAGCTGAAGACAGACCACACTTAAGATTCAACAACCAGGAGAATCTGCAAATGTCACAATCATTGTAGGTACCTTGGAATAGTTAGAAAATTTAAGGAACATTATTGGGAGAACTGCTTCGAAGCATACTGGGACACTCCGGAAGTGAGACTGAGGGAAAACTGTAAAGCCCTTCCAGATGAGAAAGACAACACAAGACAGGGGATGATTCTCAATTGAAACGCGAAGCCGTTTGTGTTGAGTGTCATAATGCATCAGAAGAGGACACAGTGCAAAGAAAAACAATGAAAGGAGATGTTGAGTCTAATGAGTAATGTACAAAGTATGAAGGTGAAAAAGAATGCTTTTAAAGATAGAAAATTCTCCGACACCGTGGCAGTGACAGCAGAACACGCTGTTTTTGGGGGGGCTCAGGACGCCTTATCAGAGAAACACAAAACTATCCGAGGAGAGATCAGCACGCATAAAACCTCGAACGCTAAGTGGTTAAATGAAAGACAAAGTGGAAACATTGAATTAATACCAGGGCAAGGATAGACTGATATCTGCTTCTTTTCGAACACGTTGATAGGATTTCAGACCTTTGACTGAGATTTCATCGGTTAACTTGAGAAGAATCGTACTATTTTATCCATTGATAATTTTTGAGGACTTCATTAAGTTCACCTCGCCACTCGTATCAACATGATGTCTGTCAGTGACACTATTGTAGACGTTAAATTCACTTCAAACTTATGCGTTTTGGTGCATATCCGGAAAATAAAAGGTGTACTCTTCTTTCTGTTATCTCAATGTAACTGCTACCGCAGAAATATGAAGATATTTATACATAAGATTATCTTTTGACCTTTGATATAAGTAACCTTTGATTGTAACGTAGAGGATGTCAACCTCCAAAAGGAGGACAACCTGATTTTTTGCTAGGACTGGCGTGGAATAACGCTTTTCTCAACCTTCAGCAAAGTATCAAGTCGCGACCTCTTGGAAAGATTAAGATTTGCTCTGGGTGCGAAACGCCGCCTTAAACATGCTAGATCTAGGCAATCATGAGTCGACTGAAGTACAACGATACGCGCTATCATTTGACAGATTATCAAGTGGCAGGAAAGTTTCTACCTCAACTTCAACTTTTTTCAGAAAGTCTTTCTGTACTATTGACTGTGAAGTAATTTGGAGGCTGCTTAAACACTATGGACGTAATAGGGGGCCATATGTGATACATCAGGGTTTTTATAAGCATTATTACTCTTATTATTTAAATTTGAAAAGAATATTTCATGCAATTTGTCAAATGATGTATGGTGTTTTTGTCTCGTTTATCCAAGCGCCGTCATTCACCAAAGTACCGCTTTTATTGATTTATTCATCCAACTTAGAGTTATTTAACTGTCTGACGTTTCATATTATCACTATGAAAACCGATAACACTGATACTGTTGCATTGTAAAAGCAACTAAGTAGGATCAATATGATTCGACATGCCAAAGGATATCTCATAGCCATTAAGATGTATTGTTACTCGAACCTACCATCCACAAATCGGTTCACCTTGGTCAATCTTCCCTGTCAAGGCACCTACATTCAAAAACATGCTCTTACTACTTTAAGTGACTTTTGAATAGATCGCCATCTGCAACTCATCTAGATTAACCATCAGCACTTACAGAACTGGGAGTGAACACCAGTCGTCAGATAGAACGAGAAGTTTTGAATTCGCCAAATTTGCTGGAAGACAGAAATACAGATTGACCCAGCTGGAATTCCTCCGAAAGCTCTAAAAATGTCACTAGAGAACTTGGTGGACGTGCTCATATCAATATTGGAATATGTGTGAGGAAGGATAAAGGTTTGTGTGGATTGGAAGAATGTCACCTCTGTTGAACTTCCAAGGGTGGACAACTTAATGTTTCACAAGAACCGGAGTGGATATTGGTTATCGCGTATTGACCAAATTGAAGAGCCACATATTATCATTTTACAGAACACAGAATGGTGGATAACTTTCTACCTCAACTTCATCTTCTTTAAAGCACAGTCATTCTTCAGTTTCACCTGTAAAGTAGTTTGGAAGTTGCCTTAATACTATGGACGCATTACCGGCTATATGAGATGCATCTGTGATTTTATGATTTTATTGCTTTTGTTACTTAAATTTGAAAAGAATATTTTTCCGTAATCTAGTTTCATGATGATTCAGTTATCTAAAAGCCATCATTCACTATAGTACCACTGTTTACTTTAGCTCATTTGGTATGCCACTTTACAGCTGTTTCGCAGTCTAAAGGTTCATCTATTCAATGTGAAAATAGATAAAAGCAATATTATTGCATTGTAAAAGCAACCAAGTAGGATCAACATTATTCAACATGCAAAATGACATCTCATAACAAGTGAGCCGGATTGTTACTGCAACCTACCATCCATAAATAGGCTTACCTTGTTCACCTCTTCCTGTCGAAGTACCTGCATTCACCGAAATAATGTGATTACCTTTCAAGACAAACACTCACGAAAATGAACTTAGCAAAATAAACTTATATCAGGTTGTACACTTTCAACATCAATTATAGTTTTTCCCTATACATTTTACATTTTAGGCAATACATTATTGGGCAGAATGCTTGAAGTACTCAGCAGTGCCTATCGATGCAGGTATCCGTGCTCATCTGATCTGAAAGAATCGTGTGTAAGCGTGGATACTTCATGGAATCGTGCAACAAATAATCTGGATATTTTAAATAACATTTCCAATAAAACCAAAGCTTATGTGAACAAGCAAAGCTCAGTGGTGTGGCACAAGGAAACGCCTACCCTCGACAGACATCGAGAAATGAAAGGAATGACTACGAATTTGTATTATTTTTAGTAGTTTCCATCGATGAAAATTCTCGTATGCTCAACAGGAAGAAGCTCAGATTTGTAACTTTTGGTAATAATTATTTGGATTCATTTATCGAGATATTTTGTGGTGAAAAAATATTTAGAAGAAAAGGTGAATTCCGTTGACTGTCATTTTATTGTGTACAGTGCAAAATAAACTGTCTAATACACGTTGCTCAATAATTTGTGAGTTTATGGAACATACAACAGAATATTTTGAGATGGCAAGAAGTGTAATTATGTGGGATGTTAATTCATCCGGTGTCATATGTTATCCACTCTCGCGAGATTTTCGATAATGTGACAACATGAACTGATGTTTCCAGGAGGTTCATTTAAGCGGCTAGAAATCATGTAAGTCACTAATATTGGTGTTTACTACTTGATGACTGACCTATGGTTCACCAAAGAGATGAATAGTAAATGTCTTATACGATCAAACTTACTTGTTGCGGTGGGAGCTGTATCGGTGAGTGAATTTAAAATAAAATATTTTCTTTTGTTATCTGTCATACGCCATTTATTGGAGAAAGCTGTAATAGCAAAATTATTTGCATAATATGAAAGCTTTTCTCAGTACATTTCTTTGTTATTAGTGGAACGAAATATCTGTTTCTCAGTCGCTATACTTTGTTAACACTTGATTGTGATCATTTGATATGATATTCAGAAGCATTCTCAACTTATCATATATCAGTTTGAAATATGTTATGGCGTAAATGCTGCACATTTTTCACTCGTGAAAATTTACCAGTATTGTAGCGAATGGAGGAATGATTTAGATCAGTTGAGTAATCTACTTGCAATCATTCCGAGATCCATTTTGTTATTTTTATTGGTCATCCCAGACGTGAGATTCCCAATGTATTCAACAATGTTCCAATAATAACAACTTTAATATTTTCGAGCAAGTGAAAGTAGTACGAGGACAACATGATAATGATACAATCAATTATGCATACAGTCAAGTTAGATGTTGTCTCTTAAGTCATTTCGGTATTTGCTGCTCTGAACAAACAGTACGGTATCCAGAGGCTGACTTACCTGTGTCACCATTCAATGAATGAGAGCCTTAATGTTTAAGCAAAATACCATGTTTTACTTTCAATCATGAAATCCACTTGATAAGCGACAAGCAAATAGCTGATAGGGGGGCATTCTCTAGTTCCAAAGGCTTTCTTATAGTACTGCATGAATGAAAGCGAATGAAGTCTTGACATGTGCATTTATTCCTGTTGTCATCTGCATTCATCATTCTGACTAATTTATTCATAAGGTGACTTCTGACTGGTAGTATGCTCTATTATGATAGCATTGCATTGCAAAATGAAATGGTTCCTCTTAAAAGTAAACGAATTTTTCATACGACATAAAAATTATCCTGCTTCAGAAACAAGCATTAAGGAATTAATAAGCGATTCTCTCGTCAAATCCTCTGGTCGTGTTAGTCAAGTCATAGATATTCTTGCCTCGAAAAATTTAGCTGACTGATTCGAAAACTGGTGAGTTGATTGGTGGCGAAAAGTGGGCGACGATTTAAAGTGACGATTTAAAGCTATTTGAGGCTGTAAACCTTTTACTCTTTTGTGACAAAATAGAATGTTACAATAATTTACTTCATAAACGGTATTTCACTACGTTTTAATTTTAACAATATTCGACTAAAACTGTGGATGAAACTGTCTATGAGAAGTGAACATCAGCCTGATGTAATTCTAGTGGTTACTTGAACTGTGATAAACAAATTGAAATATATCGAGATGAATATGAATTGAAAAACAGAACTACTTGAGTCGTGATTAGATGATAGAAACTTGACTTAAATTTGCATCGCAGACGATTAAGGCAAGTTCACTTGCTACGAAGGATTATGACAGTATTTACTGAGAATGAAATACTTTAGGCCTACATAAAAATGGAGTGAAACATTGTGTTAACAACACAATCTCTTTCACAAAATGTAAGCTAACCAGAAAAAAGCTTTGTGTTATCATGGAAAGTAGTCAAGTTATGTCAAGTTTCCCAATAAACACCATATTAACTGACTATTGTTGAATAGTTTTCAATATCAGACATAATCGGTCGATTTTGATGTGGTTGTGTTCTCTGAGCTCGATAGTTAATTTGACATATGAATGTGTCAGAGTATATTAAGAGGAGGCGCTGGGCTGATCAATTCAAAGGATTCTTGAATCGACCAACCCCTTCAACTCGTCGAGAAATACGACAAACAGCCAGTGGACACCATCTCTCCAGCAAGAGTATAAATCCTGAATGTAATCAATCAACTAAAAGCAAGTGGTAAAGGCAACAGAACAAGATGAAATCCTGACTGAAGCACTGAAAAAGAGGACATAGACTACTGCGGATATGAGAGAAAGGTACCTACTGATTGAAAAAGAGTTTACCTCGTTAAACTACCAGAGTAAGGTGACTCAGCTACTGTCTTGATGATGTTGAATGCAGTACCAACTTTGAAGTAATTTGGTGACTGCTTCATCACTATGAACGTATTACCATCCATATGAGATAAATCCTTGATTTGATGAATTTGTATGGCATTATTATTTGAATCTGGAAGGAATATTTAATCGAACTAATTGTTATGATGTATACGGTATTTGATTCAATTGTCCAACAGCCATCATTCACAAAAGTACCACTGTGTACTTTTTTCAGTTGGTGGGCCAATTTACAGCTATTTCATAATCTGTAGGTTTATATTATAACTCTGAAAAAAGATGTTTCTGCTTCGTGAAAGCAGGATCAACATTGTTCAGTGAGCGAAGTGATATCTCACGGAAAGTAAGCTCGATCACTGCAACCAACCGTCCACAAATATGCTTACCTTGTGTACTCTCTTCTTTCGAATGACCTGCATTTATCGAAAAGACATGATTCATTTTCAAAGGAAAATATCCATGGAAATTTACCAAGTCAAAAATAAACGCAAATTAGGTTGTACAATTCCTACAATCATTACACTTTTTCAAAACAGTTTTAGATTTTAGGCATTGCAGAATACTTGAAGCATACACTTAAGCCTATTGATCCAGCTATGCGTGCTCACTTGAAATGAGTGGATCGTGTGTAGTTGTGACTACTCCACAGAATTATACAACAAATAATTTGTATAATTCAAAGATCTCGGAAAGAAACCAAAGCTTACTACGCGCTGTGCAAACATCATACTGCAGTCTTGTGACACAAAGAAACGCCCATCCCTTGATAGATTTTGAAAACTGAAAGTAGTGATTGTCATCTTGTAATATTCCGAGTAGCTTCCGTTGATGTCAAACATTTTATACTCCTTTTGAGAAGCAGCTGGAAATGTTACCTACTGATGATAATACTTTAATTATCGAGCGATTTTGAGGTGAAAGATATCCACAAGTCAGTTGATTATCATCTCAACTGTGTGTGGTTCAAGCGTGAAGTTTGTAAAACACTTTTCTGAATAATGTGTGAGTTAATATACGCTTTCGAAAGAATCAAAAGTGCCTTGTTGGATGTTGTGAAGTGTAATTATGTGGGATAACAATTCATCCGATGACATATACTGAACACTTCCACGGAATGTGGCAATACCAGTCCTCACTTACTAACTGTGCAGGCAGTGATGTTTCCATGATGCTCTAATAAGACAGTCATCAAGATTTTAGTCACTCATGTTACTGTTTACTACTTGACGACTGATGTATCGTTTACACCAAGGAATCAATAGTGGATATCTTGTGTTATCAAACTTACTTGCTGGAGTTGAAGTTGTTGTGGTGCCTTAATTTCAAATGAAATATTTCCTGAGGTTATCTGTCAAATATCGTTTATTGAAGATAACTATAATAATACAATTATTTGCATATTATGTAAGATTTACGTAGTGCATTTCCTTATTTCTGTTTCACAATCCCCGTACAATACAACCACTCAGGCATTACATATGTGGTTAAAAGTTCGAATTCGCAATCAAGTATGTGGTTCTTTACTCCTGAAGGCTCAGTTATAACTTCAGTTTCAAACGACCACCTTAATGTTAATATTGATAACAGCACAAGTGGTTGGGTATTTATAACCTCCTGAGTCATCTGACAGTTTAAACCATGAAATTGACCCACAACAAAGAGCATTACTATCTACAGTCTAATCATGATTATTATTATTCCTGTTTACTACCTGACCACTGATGAATCGTTTACACAAAAGTGTGATCAAACTCACTTGTTGTTGTGGGAGCAGGTGTGGTGGCTGAATTCCAAATAAAATATTTTCTGTCAGATGTCATTTATTGAAGAAAACTATCATAATAAAATTATTTACATATCGTGTAAAATATGCTCAGTATACATCTTTATCATTTTGGGACAGAACATCTGTTTCTCAATTGCCATACTCTTCTAACAGCTGATTCTGATCATTCAATATGATATTCACGGGGAATACCAAATTTATACAACTTTTCGAGAGGAAGCTTAAAGTCTTATATTTCTGTTTGAAAGATGGTATGGAGTGACTGTTCCACATCGCTTATAATTAACCTTGGACTAGTGAACAGATGCCGGTATTGTGGCGAATTCAGGCTGCCTGAGAAAATCTGAAATACAAACACATTGTCGTGAAATTATATTATATTCACACTTCCTATGAATAACAACACCTGAATGTTACAATGAACACTATTTCCGTTTGCTTGTTTTGAATGAAATCCGAAAATTGGGTAGTCCGCATATATTATAATTCATGTGTTCCATGTGTACAGCGAGGGTAAAAGCGGGAAAACTCCAAAATTATAATGCTAAGAATCCTAGAGTTTCTAGCTAACTTTGATTTTGCTGAAATTCTTCCAGTTGATGTCTCAGAATACATAGTACTCACCAGCCACTCAGACACACTTAACTCAGTAAGGTGATCAAACATTTAGCCATTTATATGGTCTTGTTTTCCGGGAACTTATTCAAGACTTCCAGTTCAAACGAAGAACTTGATGTTGGTATTATTAACAACCCAAGTGATCGATTACCTGTAAGCTTCTGAATGACCCGACACTTTAAAATATGCCATTCACTGGAAGTGATGCACAATACAGTGAACAATTCTTCTATGGAATTCAGGGATGCCAAAGGTATAATTTCAATGTTTTGATAGAGTCAGACAAATGGTCCTGACTCCTGTTTCTAAGTGTAATAGGCCAGAAAAATACAAACGTTTTTAGTGATTCTACAAAAGGACAGTTTGTTTTCTTACCTGGTCCCGGTATTAGTTGAAAATAAATTTATGAGGAGTTAGCTAGTTTCATTAGGTTTCAGCTACTGAAGTAATAAATTGTCTCAATTACGATAATCACTATAGAATCATTTGCTAAAATGGATGAGGAATTTACAAAGTCGAAAACGGTTAAGAAAATGTCTGGCAAATAGTTGTATTGCACATATAATCTAGCTGCATAAGTTATTCTCAAGAAATCATATTTCACACTCCATAGCGATTGTAGTATACAGCAATTCAGTGATTTTTGTTGAGAAATATCAGTCAATTCTAATGCGAAAACAAAGGGATTATCCATCATAATAGTGCAGCTATGGAGACTTAGCTATTTTTCGAAGTAATTCTTTACAGATTGCGGTCTTTGTACAACCTATACATGTTTAAGTGTATTTAAGTGGAACACGAACTTGAATTAAGGAGTTGAGGATCCGAAAGTGACACGGAGCCAATCATGTCAAGAATGAATGAAAGCTCGTAGACACATGTGAAGCTAACTGAATATGGATGCAGAGTGTCCTGTGCAACGGAGATTCGTCACTGATTACATATGTTCCGCTATGAAAGAAAGAATTCAAATAATAATGATGGCAACAGTCTCTCAAAAAAGTCATTTTGTGTTTGGGCGCAGATATTTATCATACCTTCTTCGATATTCATAAAATAAATTAAGTATTTTTATCTACTCCAAGACATAATTTCTCATACTTCACATTCAAAGTGACTTTTCATTATTTATAGGCATATAAGGTGGGGGTTGATTTAGCGGAATATGCTTCTTCATCTCTGAGACTCTTCGATACAGAGTTAAGAACTTGACTCAAACATTTTCTGCTGCACTGTGTTTAGAAATGGTTTCCGCCAGGCATGTGACACTTATCAGCGATACTTAACACTGTTTGTTTCACTTACTCTGATATTTAGTGCAATACTCTACATCTAGACTTCTTGTGTAGTGCAACCTGAGTTAATCTACTCAATCATCTTTCAGCGAAAACTTTGGTATGTCTACAAGTATCACCTCGACAGCAGACTTCTTGTGTAAGTCCCATGGTATCGTGTTACTTTGACTTTTTTATTATTACATCTACTGCATTGCTGCGAAAACGTGTTCGTAGTTGACGGGGGATTATTTTGAATATGTGTCATTGTTGTACTTCTCTGAATAAAATGAGCATGTAGGTAACACTTCAAAGTGTTAAGAAAACAATGAAATACTTTACTCACTCAGTTCCTTAAATTTCTGCCTTACTATTTTGTGATGAGAGAGTTTTAATTTATAGAAATTATGAAAGGAGAGGTTACAACCAATGATTCATTTTATTTTAAACAAAAATGTAGTAGCTTCAACTGAGCATTCAGAAAACCTGAGTGTATTTCCGTCAGAGAAGCATACATTTGTAGAAAGTTTGGAAGTAGATAAATACAGCGCCTGAGAAGTTGAGGATGTAACAAAAGTTGTTGGTGGTTGGAAAGCATTTTTTGACATAGGTGGACGGCGAATTGTTGTGACGTTCTTCCATCATTGAACTAATAGTATTCGAACTCCAAATCTGTTGACAGTAATCTACACATTCCTTCAAAGTAAAGGCACTTAATTTGCACGCTACGTGACTGTATGAATAATCTACCGGAAATCTGATCAAGAAGAAAAATATCACACAAAGTCTACAAACAAGAAGTAATGCACTTCTCAAAATGACTTCAATACAAGTGTAGTCATCTTGACTTCAGTTAAGCAAACTAATGAATTCCTCTTAAATTCACTTAAATGTACAATATTATATGAAGCGTTTCATTAAAGTAGTTGAAGAGAACATTGCTCAACCCAATAATACATACTATTTTAAACTCAGGCCAATCCCAGTCAACAGAATTAAAATTGACTTACTCTGTCCCGCTACAGTGATGTAGTGCAACATTGAAACCAGTAAACAAAGGTAATTACACGTATATTGAAATCAATGTTGAATATGTTTCATTTCCTCAATATCGGAATAACTAAATGATATCAGTTGACTGTTTACTTCCATCATCGTTCAATTTTATGAAAAATACTGATATCATGAATAATATTGACAGATAGATGAAATTAATTGTTACTGATATAGTATTCAATTAATTTGCATACCTAATTGAACTGAGAAATTCAGTATTTCAGAAAACGTTTTGAGTGGAGTGGAGATAGTTAACTCATGACAAAATGTAACGGAGAAAACAATTTCACTTGTTTAAGAGGATGGCAACAGCATTCACTGACAATGGAATGAAATACACCATGTTCAAAACACAATCTGTGCTATACCAAATGCAAGCTGAACCAGATAAAAACTTTTCTGTGAACCAAGAAGGTTGTTAAAGCTACATCAAGTTTCACCATAAATACTTTTGTCAATAAATATTCTGACTAAAATTTCTTAGTGTCATACATAAACGGTTCATGCACAATCGCGCCTGAAGACACTGAAAAATACTGATGCATTATTTCATCTTCATGAAGTTGTTCAATATGTATATTCCCTGTATGATTTAATATATACAATGGCAGAAAGAAAAATATAAACATACATCCGTAATCTATATGAAGCCGAAATATTGTAGTTGACAAAATAAAAGCAAAATGAAGGATGAAAACAACCATAGCCAAAAAAGCAGCTAGAACTACGAAAAGCACTCAGGAAAATGACATGCAACTGCGTTGTGGAATATAATGTGCGCTTAAGCATAAACGGACTACTTCATAGGACACAACAGGTTTCCTGTATAAGAATAAGCATATGAGAAATAATTTACGGTTTTCTAGCCATTTCTTCAAGTTGTTTCAGTCTGATCATAGATTTGATTTCCTCGAAAAATGAAGCTGATGGATTTGAAAACCGGTGAGTTAATTGATAGTGAATAGTGTGCATCTAGGAGGAAGCAAATATTTGATGGTCTGATGCTTTCAGGGGTCTAAAATTGGTTTTCCTGTGTGGCAAATATAATTGTCGAATTACTTACATCATAAACGACATGTTATAACGTGTAATTATAAAAGTATTCGACAAGATCTGTGGGCAAAACTGTTTCTGAGAAGTGAAAGGTAACTAGAAGTCATTTCAGTGGTTATTTGGAATGTGAAAAACAAACTCAAATATATGGACAGGGACATGAGTCTATGATCAGAACTATTTAAATCGTGATAATATGAGAGAAACTGCTGAAATTCGCATCACACTGACGATCAAGGTGAATTCACTTGCTAAGAAGGATTATGACAGTACTTATTGTGAACGAAATATTTTTCAGGTTAAAAAATTATGGAACACAACACACTGTGTTCGAAACAAAATCCCTGATTGTCCAAATGCAAGCTGAACCATAAAGGATGGTTTTGTGGGAACATGGGATGTTGTCTGATTCATGTCCAGTTTTGTCATAAATACCTGTGTAACTTACTATTGTTGATAAATTCTCCATGTGATACATAATCGATCCACATATGATTGTCTCTGTGAGTGAAAGGAGACGACAGGCCAATCAATTCGACGGGAACTTGAATCTAGCATACCCTTCAACTCGTTCAGAAATACCACCACAACATTATTCCAACAGAAGTGGAAATCTTGAGTATAATCAAGCTACTGAAAGCCAGCCGGAAAGGCGACATGCCATTCGAAACTCCTACTGTGGCACTCGAAATGGACCACAGACCAATGCAGACATCCTGACTCGAAGTTATATACCAAGGCACCTCATCTTGGAGACAATACAAGATGAACTTGATGCAGAACACCAACCAGAACAAGCTGGATTTAGGAAAGGCACATCATGTGCCGATCAAATTTCATCTCTGATAATCGTCATTAAACAAAGCATACAGTCAAACCTCTATCTCAACTACATCAACTTTGCGCTTTTCGATTACTGCGCCTCATTCCCTTGGTTACACAAAACTCCTATTTCTCTGATTTTTCTGGCCAGGAAATTGTGGAATTTATTGTCAATCGTTTCCTTCTGAACATTAAATATGAAGATGCAATCTTGTTGACTATTCATACTTGTAACTAACTGTTCGGCATCTTGTAACTATTTGACATTAAACAATATCGATAATCATATATATATGTATATATATTCATCTCAATGCAGCTCAAGGAAGTGGAGACGCAGCTTACTGGACACAAAAGCAAGAAGAGGAGCAGACTTTGGCTCAGACCACCATCTCGTACAAGGAACACTGCAAATCAAATTAAAATCTTCCAAAGAAACAGAAGCCGTAGATAGACCACAAGCAAAGTTCAGTGCTGAAAACTGGAGGATCAGGATACAAAGGATATCTTCACTGCAATCCTGAGGAAAAAGGTGGAGACACAAGTCAACACTGGAGAAGAGCTCAGCGTTGAATAGCACTGTAACAGCCTGAAAGCAGTGTGCAGTCAAACCTGCATGGACGTTCAAGGCAGAAAGAAGAGACAGGACAAACAGTGACTCACTACAGATATATAGAGAGAAGGATGGTGAAACGAAAGATTGTCAAGTGCATCGACGAGCAACAAAAACAGGATTTGAATGCGAGCTAAAATACATTCAACAAAAGAGTTAAGAAGAGTGCCAGGGAAGACAAAAGACACTATCATGAAACTATGTCAAGTGAAGCAGAACAAACTGCAGGCAAAGGAGACTTCGCAACACTCTACCAAAAAGCTAGGTTCCTATCGGAAAGAAGTTCAACATAAATAAAGTCAGTGAAGGATGACATTGGAAAGTCAATCACCAAAGAGGTGGAGCATAGGGAACACTGGGGTGAACACTTCAGAAGATTTCTAAATCGACCGCCACCTACAGCCCCCCCAATAATACCAAAAGTCGAAGCAGAATCACCAGTGGACATCAACCTTCCGACGACGGCAATCAAGATGCTAAAAGCTGTAAAAGCTGCAGGACCAGACAGAATCCCAGCAGAAGCATTGAAAATAGACCCAGAGATGTCAGCCGACTCGATGACACCATTACTGGAGAAGGTTTGATAAGAAGGCAAGTTACCTGCTGACTGTAAGAAAGGCTACCTATTCAAACTGTCAAAGAGAGGAGAACTGGGTCAATGCTAGAACTGGCGTGGAATTATACTCCTGTCCTTCCCAAGAAAAATACTAAGCTGCATCATTCTGGAGAGAATCGAATACGCCTTGGATGAAAAACTTCAACGGGAACATGCTGGATTCAGGAGAAACAAGTCATGCTTCAATCCAATCGCAAGACTACGGATCATCATTCAACAGAGCTTGGAATGGCAGTCAACTCTCTATTTCAACTGTACTGATTTTGAAAAAGTCCTCGACAGCGTCGATCGAGAGGTGATTTGGCAGCACCTCATCAAACAGTTGTAAGATAACGCTGCAAACCAAGTATTCCACAACGGAGAAATCATGAAATCCTTCGAAGTGAAGACGGGAGTAAGACAAGCAGGCTGCCTACTATCTCCAGTGATTTTCCTGATTGCAGTAGACTGGATAGTGCGACAGACAGCGGCAGGCAACGAGAAGACAGGCATAAAATGGACCCACACAAAAAACTTGGAGGATCTGGAATTCGACGATGATATATATCTGATTTCCCACAAGCTGAAAGATGTGCAAATGAACAGCAACAAGCTGGCAGGAGAAGCATGCAGAGAAGATAGGAAGGACTTCAGGTGAACATAGAGAAAACAGAGGTGATGTATACTCCTGACAAACAGCAACAGCAATAACATCTACAGACAACAATCAGCGTAAATGGGAGAAATCTGAAAGAAGCGACCTTCTTCACCTGCCTGGGAAGCATCGTTTCAACTACAGACGGAACAGACGAAGATATCAAAGCAGTGAGTATCGGGAAAGCAAGGAAAGCCTTCATTTTTCTCAAGACTCTGTGGAGGTCAGCAGTACTCAGCGTGGAAAACAAGATCAGTATTTTCAACTCTAGTGTGGAGTTAGTGCTAATATAATGACCAGAGACTTGGTGCGTTAATAAAGGACAATTCGGACTAGCTACAGAACTCCATCAACAGCTGTCTTCGCCCAATGCTACTCAAGATCAGATAGCCGGCCAAAAAATATCAGCAACAGGGATCTCTGGGAGCGAACCAACCAACCCAGAAGGAAGAAACTGTGCAACAAATGTGCAGGAAGAAATGGAGGTGGATCGGCCATACCCTGAGAGGTCACACGCCAGGGCATCGCTCTGGTGGGACCTGAATGGGAAGCGGCGAGTCGGTCCTTTGTAGGAGGGTGACATGGAAGAGGTAATGTGACGAGGAGATGAGAGCATGTGGGCAGACGTGGTGCCAGGTGAAAATGTTCGCAAAGAACCGGAGGCAATGGAGACGTGCAGCTGAAGCCCTATGTTCCTCTAGGAACTAAAGCAAACGATAATTAGCACAATAATAAATTATATGCCAATCAAATTTCAGCTCTAATAGTCGTCATTGAACAAAGCATAGAATGACAGTCAAACCTCTACCTCAACTTCATCGACTTCGAATAGGCCTTCGACAGACAATCTTGACTGAGAAGTGATTTCGAAACTGATTCAGCGTTGTGTCGTACTCCAATTCTTTATCCAACTCATTCAACAACTATCGATATGACAATGCCACGATTCAGGAAGATGCACAACAGAAAACTCAGCGATGCATTTGAAGTTGAGGCGGAAGTAGGACCACTTCCTGTTCTCGTCGATGTAATTCCTAATTCCTTTGCTTTAGATTATGCTTCGTTTTGTGCTTTGAGAAATTGGAGAATGGAATATTTTTTAACGATAATAGGAATGTGAATGATCTATATTTCGTGTACAAATTATCTCTCGTTATTTTCTTACAAACGTGAAGATTTGCAGGCAGCAAATGAAGCGACGACAGGTCTCCAGGTTAACTGAGATAAGGCGGTGATGAAGATAAACAACCAGAAACAGCAAAAACAACCAGCATCAATCACCATCAATAAGAGAAAATTTGAAAATGGGGTTAATCCCTACACATATCTAGGCAGCCTGGTTTCAACCAAAGGAATTCGGAACAGATGAAGAAATCAAAGCTTGAATTGGAAGGGCAAGACACACCTTTACCAACCTTAAACCAGTTTGTAAATCTTCTGCACTCAGCCAGCATAAATAAGGAGAATCGGAATTTAACACGAATTGAAGTCTATGACTATACGGGTGAAAAACTTGCAATGCGTTTCACGATAAGGATTCACAGCAAGTTACAGTATTTTGTCTGCAGTGACCTTCGCAGCATAGTGAAGAGCAGATAGCTGAGCGGCAAGTAACTCTGCAGTGATACAAATCAACCAAGAGCCGATCGCTCAACAAATATGCAGGCGAAAATTAAGGTGGATTGATCGTGCATACCCTGAGGAAGCCGTTAATTGACATTGCGAGTCTGGCCCTCGAGTTGAACCCTAACGGGAAACGAGTTAGGTGGTTTTCCTGGGATGACATGAATGGGATCGTGCGAGGAGGAGATGAGAGACTATTGGCAATCCACGGCCCAGCTAAAGAATACCTCAGAGAATAGCATTAGGTAAAGATATGTTGTTGAAGCCCTACGTTCTACTTGGAACGCAAGGGAACAATAATAGTTACTCTATACTGAGAATAATTCTTAACACTCTTTTCATCTTCCTGAAGGTTTTGTTATGTATGTGAACTGTGTGACATATTATGTGCCAGAGAAGATTTAAAATTTTAAATAAACTGCCGCCTTTCAAATGTATTCAAAGTATGATAACAAAATAATAAGCATATGCGCAGTTCAAAATGTGAAATATACTTAGAAGAATGAATTACTTCTGGTTATGGGATAAAATGTGTCCTTAAACATGAGCCGGATTACTTCATACTGCATAACAGTTATCCTGTATGAGATTAAGCGTAAGGGAAATAGTGTGCAGCTTCCTAGTCATGTTCTCATCTCCTCTTATTCTAGTAATATATATGCTCTACTCTCAAAATGAAGGTGATGGTTTCAAAGCCTGATAACTTGATAGGTAGTGTGCATCTAGGAATAGGCAGTTATTTGGTTGTTTGCTTCTCCCAGTGGTTATCAAATCTGATGAAAAATATTTTGCAAATTATTTACTTTGTAAACGACATATAACCGCATGTATCCATTGTTAATGTTCGACAGATTTCTCGTTGAGGAATTGCAAATATATTTAATGTCCCCAAAAATTCAAGGTCATAGGCTTAAAAGTAAACAACCGAAAAAGCCCAGTGATGGAACTGGTTATTTATTTGCCACAAATTGACAATGAGCAGCAATGTATTTCCACACTACGTCCGCAGGTACATTAGCTGAAATATCTTCATACGTTAGTATGACGCTTAACGGTTTTATTCGAAACCCCGCGCATAAAATTACATATCTGATTTCTGAGAATTCCAGCGTCTATTTGGTCAACATTTTGAGAATTTTGGACAAGTGAAATGCTTTTCTTATAAAGTCAACAGCGAATTAGAACTTATGGTGGCTATTTCTATAAGTTGTTCATTTTATCTGGAAAACAGTTTCACATGATTACATGGGCTACGAATTATCAGCCTCTTAATCACTTGAAAATATACTTCAAGCGAGAAAATTATTGGACAGATGAGAATCTCTATCAAGCTAGGTAAAATTGAAATACGTGATATAAATGGCCTAGATACATTCTATGGCTGAATGTCATTTACTGTAAAATACAACAATCCAAGGTTCCAGTGTATCTGCAAAGCAAACACTTTTACCTTCCATTGATGAAATAAATGCTGCCGATAGGTATATGGTATCACGGGATGTTCCTTCTTTGAGTAGAGAATATCTGTTATTCATGAATTCATGTTGAATCAGATAACATGGACACGTTTGTAAAAGAGACAATTAAAGGAAACGATATTCAGATGTACACCCATTGCGTGACTAAAATCTAGTGATGTGATTTATAACCATAAGATGAGAAATTGCACAGAGTCTTATTTCATAAAAGGCTTCAAGGTGAACATGTACACCTACTGACTGAACGAGATAACCTTCAGTCTTCTCTTATACTAGAGATAAGCGAATGGTACCTCTATTGTTTGTGGTATAAACTGGTAGACTGTTGAACTCCACAGACAGCTCAACTGTGACCACTCATCTGATGGTTTGCAATCGAATAATTCTCAAGTTCTACATTTAGTTCCATAAATCATATGGGGAAGAGGACATGGTGCATAACAAATATCAGCCCAACAAAAGTCAACCTGACGTGAGCAGGTAGGTGGATGCGAAATTCGTTTTGTAAAGCTTACGACATTTCCGTACAGACATATAATTAAAACGTATTTTGAGCACAGTGAGTGAGTAAACCATTTGCGAAAATGTTATACCGTGCAAATTATCACCATTGAATTCTTGGATAAAATTGTTATTTTGTAGATTTCATTCTCTTACTGCACCCTTTCGTCCTCACTTTTAATCTTTATCTCTGTGGTCTTCCATTCTTCCTCGACAAATTTTGATGACCAACTCCAGATAAATTTAGAATATTATTAACTTTTGTTTATATATTTACCAATGTACTTACGATCTAGCAGATGAAACGCAACAAAATTCATAATTACTGGTCATATGTTTATAATTATATGTATATCAGAGGAAACTATTTTTTGGGTGACATTTACAAAATGCGATTGGATGACAAGATACTAATTTATACATCTAAATATAAATTCACCAGAATATAAGGCTAACTTATTTAAAATATATGAACCTGGTTTTGTACACTTCACACAAATGTAAATTCATTGGACTTTCCCAACAATTATTTCACAATAAATAATCGGAGACCACTGTCTCGTTTTTCGTAAAGAAATGAAAGAATAACATTTGAATCGGTACTCACCTAAGTCAATAATTTCACTAAATAATTCTGTGGAAAATATACGTAACATGAGTCTATGATTTCTTTCAAATAATCCAATAAATTATTATCTATAATTAATAGATTATTTGATGGTATAAACATATTTCCACAAATATGTGCAATAAACTCAGACACAGTGACAGTATGCAATTCCATGTTGGCTCTGTGTCATATCAGTTGAAATAATTGTGGTCAGTAGTTTATGTTCGAAAAATAATAACCTATCATTTTGGGATATATCTAATACACACATTAATCCTGCATATTAGGTGAATAATTATCAGAATATTCCAATGCACACAAGCAATCACATTCTAGTTTATTTTATTGAATAAATAACAAGCAGGAGATTGAACAGGGGCTCCCTTTTATCATGTTGGAGTGGAATTTACCTTCATAATTCTTGTCGTTTAAGAAAGTGACTGAATGATGCTGATTGCATTTTGCTTTTGTGCCAAAAATGAATTGATGGTACTTGTGTTATTTGCGATGAAGATTGATCGACTGTTGAAGTCTAGAGACAACTCAGCTGCGGCCACATATCTAAATGCTTTCCGATCGATGAAGATTCAGTTTTTACTCTAAATTTATTAGGTGATACTCAGAAGAGGATGTGGTTCATAACGAAGCTCCATCTAACAAAAGCGAATTTGATTAGGGAAGTACACTGTGTACGACAGTTGACTGCATTCATGTTTAGACAGACAACCTATCCACTCCAAATGCTGTAAATTCGAATAGCCAGATGCAAAGCTTTTCTGAGTTAACGAATCGTTTAGGTAGTTCTGTGTTTGAAAATATACGTAAGACTCCCTATCTCTGGAGTTTAAAAGAGAAAATACTTGCTATAGGGATGTGCTGAGTTGTATGAATAAAGAAAACCACATCAATATCCGTTGCGTGTATAATAAGCCGATTTACATCAGCCTATCTTGTTCATTTATCATTCATCAGAATAGCAACACGTGAAGTTTTATTATATGGTATATCACTCTCAAAATGCTAAAAGTGATGATCGATTACTTGAATAATTGTAAATTTGAAATAACTACTGTGGAGAGAATTTGATAATTGCCTCCATAGATGTTGCATGGAAGCCTAAATAAGAGTACTTGATTTTCACTGTGTTCATATTTCTTAAGAGTTAAACTTCATCGTTGTCTGATAGATCAAATCTATTCTGTTGGAAGAAGTGTCAAAAGCTGAGCCACTGCTTAAACTGACTAGAAGACTAGTTCATTTCGGTGACATGTATACGACTGTGATAATTCTGTCACCCAATACAGCGTGGTTGAATCGCATAATTTGCTATATTTGTACAAGCAGCGGTTTAATGTATTTTCAGAAACACGTTCACTAACTTACGTTGGGCAGCTTGATTGAAGAAAATATTTGTATGCTACTCCGAGATTTAAGTGAGTTGTTTGAGCTTCATGTTATGAATTTCTAAATACGGCTATGTTGTTTTCATATGCATCATCCAATCATTCAAGCACATGCTTGTGCAGCCTTCGACTTTCCAAAGTAAACACAAGCGAATTTACTGTAATTTTATTGATTATGCTACACCCTATATCCATGATCTTTTGATTCGCCAATATATGCATAGAGGGATATTTACATATATATATATATATATATGTATATATATATAAATGTGACGTATGTGCATCAATAATAAACGGTCAATATAAGTAGACCTTTTGATTTCAAGTGGAATTACAGAGGACAGATCCATTATCACGGATTTTGTGATATATTTTAAGTCTTTATGCCTGAATTTACTTATGCAGTCCTATTTTCCTTCTAAGTATTGTGACTTTTTAGAAGGCAGATTGTAGGCTAACAAAATACGTCTATATTTTGTAAGCTTCTAACACATATTTGATGATAAAATATATTTGAAGCCACTTTGCTCACTAGTTAAAATACAGCTGTTATTCAGAATTTCCGAAAATACCTAATGAGTCATGAAGAAAATAAAAGACAGATTCAGCGAAGAAAATTTTCTTTATCGACGAAATCATCTTCAGAGGCTTTACAGTCGTATGTACATATGATGTTTGCTTGAGGAAATTCAGTAAAGTCAAATAAACCACATCGACATTAACATTTGCAAAATGTGTTTGTGTCACTCTCATATGAGCACATGTCAGATGACAAGATGATACATTTCGAGCGATACACCTTTGAATAATTAATAAAAGGTCTCTTTTTGTACATCAAACATGCATGTAAATCCCTAATATTATTGAAACCATTATTTCATAGTGAATAAACAAGAAATACTCTTTCTATTTAGTATAAAAATAGCAGAATTAAAGTTCAGATTCTACGTACTTTTATAAACTGAGAGAATGACATTGGACAAAATTCGTAAAAAATAGGTTTGTTATGATTGAGTGAACATATTATAATCCATAGCAAAAATATACCATTTAATAAATTGAGCACGTTTCAGTTAGTTCCGCACATTAGTTAACTACTGGAATTTATATTTAAGGTAATGCATATTAGAGTAAATCCAGATGAAAACTTATTTGGAAACCATTATGTCTCCTTTGGGTTATTTTTAGTTGAAAAGCTGCATCTGGCAGAAGCACGATTCGATCTGACATTTTATTTTTCTTGGTTGGTTTATACGCTTTTCAAATATTTCTCCATATTTCATGAAAAATATTCCTCAATTAAAAGCTGATAATTTGATGTTTATGTTCATCCAAGAGGTTTTAGTTCTCGATTTTCATCAACTTACCAGCGAACCGTTACGTTGAACCTCTCACTGCGTAACTTCCTACTAATGTGACTACCTATGTGCTGATACTCACAGCTGATAAAGTGCCAGTAATTTAGTCTCAGATGTTTGGATCCTTCTTTCAACGCGATGAATTTAACTTACTCAGCTTCAAAGAATTTTACGTAAACTGAGAAACCTACTCACCATTATGCAGAATTTACTTGTTTACCAGTCACATGTTTGGCATTTATTTATTTCATGGAAGACATAGCAGATATTCCGCTTAGGGAATTCCATTTTGAGTTCTGTTTTCATTCATTTTGACAGGTGATATTCTTAAACCCCTGTATCAAGGTATATTAACATAAGATCAAAATTTACATTCACTTTGCATCACTGAGCAGTTAGTTGTCAAAGACATTCACTTGGTTGTATGCCGTCGATAACATAAGGGACATATACTAAAATAACTTACACAGGTCCACTTAAGTGTCGAGTGATATCGGAGATGAAAACAATCAAAGTTGTGAGTATATTATATGATGCGGAATTCTTAATGGAAACAAAAATGACATTGGACATCATCACCTACTTTTCTAAGCAAAACTTGGTACTATTATATTGAGACGCATAAAAAAGGTGATTTTTTAGTGTAAGTGAATTCCATTATTTCTGATAGCGTCAGATATATAGACTTTTACCTGCTTGGAATTTATTTCTGTTTGAGTTATTATTACAACTTTATGTGTGCTTAAATTTATATTATTCCGAATCACTTTTCTGGTTTTGATCGTATAAGGTTTACAGAGTCGTTGTTATGAAGATGTTCCTGATACTGTGAACTTCGAATCTTTAAATTTACCAATAGAGACACTCACATGTGACATTTGATGACATCAGATTCGTTTCTCGTATTCAGAAAGTTGAAATTATTGACTCACTGAATTGGGAACTAGTGACTGTCCAATCTACCAGTAAACCTATCTCAGCTTATATTCCGTGATAGTCTTCTGGGATCCTCAAAGGTAGCCGTCAATGGCAAAAAATAAGCTAGAATCAGATGAATGTTGGACATTGTTCGTCTTTTGAAGGTGTATATTTTATCGAAGAAATGACAGCGGGAATATTTATTTACAATGAGTGATCTTGCATGAATTTTTTGTCATTCTTCATTCACAAAATTTAGTATTTCTCAAATATTCAAATAATCAAAGTCAAAGGACGTCGATGTAAGCAAAATCACTCCATTTTTGAACGCATAAAGCAAATACAAAGACTGTTTCTGCTTCTGTTACACTTCTGATTTTAAACCTGACTGGGATTTTTTTCCTTAACATTAATAATTTATGATCACTTTCTGAGTCTTTGATGAGTCTCTACGTATAATAAGTTTCATAATGCAAACACAAAGGCTGTTTGTGCTACTGTTACACTTCTGAATTTAAATCTAACTGTGCATTACAATTCAAAATTTTCACTTACAAAAGTTATCTGAATAAATGCAGAATTTACTAAACAATAAATTCACTGCGTCATTTGCACTATTTGTTAACTCTTCATTGATTTTTGACTGTGGTGAGAACCATGTAGAACCAGTTCTGCAGAAATCGTTCAGACAATAAATATTTCTTATTTAAAATAAGAGAAAACGGGATACTGTGTGTCGAAAATTCATAGCGAGCCGACACACAATCTGAAATTCAAAAATGTTACAAATGTAAAATATTGAATCACAGGTTATACATATCGTATGCTAAGGCGCTTGTAACCCGGTCACGAAAATGAAATGAGTGCTGTTATATGTATAGTGAACAAAAAAAGTGTGCAAAGATAAACAAACTAAGGTGAAGTGTACGAATAAAGGTAATTTTAAGGTAATTCAAACATCAATGAAATATTTCGGTAGAAAATAAAAAAGTTGAAAAGGAGAATGAAACGTCTGCACTTTAATAATATATACTAAAATCACAACTGTTAGCGTGATTAAGATCCATAAACTATGTCTGAAAAGTTCTATTATGAGTAAAATGTATATTGATAAAGTCTAACAGTGTTATACAGTAATATTTACTGATGACGTCTGGGGGGCATTATATTCATAATATTATAATTATTGTATCCTTTAATTCCTACAGGAACATAGGGCTTCAGCCGTGCGTCTCCATTGCGTTCGGTTCTCTGCTAGAGTCTTCACCTGGCTCCATGTCTGCCCACACGTTTTCATCTCCTCTTCACATGACCTCTTCCAAGTCACCCTTGGACGACCAACTCGCCGCTTCCCTTTCGGGTTCCACTCGAGCAGTGGCTTGTCTAGTGATGTCACTTGATGGTTTCCTCAGAGTATGGCCAATCCATCTCCATTTCTTCCTGCCTTTTTGTTTCACAATCGGTTCCTGGTTGATTCGCTCCCAAAGATCTCTGTTGCTGATCTTTTCTGGCTGGCCATCTGATCTTGAGTATTGAGCGAAGACAACTGTTAATGAAGGTCTGTAGTTTGTTTGAGATGCTCTTTATGACGCGCAGTGCAAGTCTCTGATGCGTATAGTAGCACTGTATTGGAGTTGAAAATCCGGATCTTACTTTTGATGCTGAGTGTTGTTGACCTCCACACAGACTTGAGAGTAGTGAAAGCTTGTCTTGCTTTTCCGATTCTTGCTTTGATATCCTCGTCAGTTCCGTCTGTAGTTGAAACGATGCTTCCCAGGTAGGTAAAAGAGGTTGTTTCTTTCAGGTTCCTCCCAATTATTCTGATCGTTGTCTGTTGTTGTTGTTCTTGTCCAGGAAACTTCATCACCTCTGTTTTCCCTGTGTTCACCTGAAGTCCTATCTTTGATGCTTCTTCTGCCAACTTGTTGCTTTTCGTTTGCATGTCTTCCAGTTTGTGGGAAATCAGACATATATCATCGGCGAAGTCCAGATCCTCCAAGTTTTTTGTGTGTGTCCATTTTATGCCTGTTTCCTCATTGCCCACTGTTTGTCGCATTATCCAGTCTACTGCAATCAAGAAAATCATTGGCGATAGTTGGCAGCCTTGTCTTACTCCTGTCCACACGTGGAAGGGTTCCATAAGTTTGCCGTTGTGGATTACTTGGCATGCAGCATTGTCGTACAGATGTTGGATGAAATGTATAATTGTCGGTGGCACCTCATAGTAGCGAAGTAGAAATACTGAGATGAAAACATCATCAACAAGACAATAACTTCTCTGAACTTCACTCCCGTATTCACAAAAGTCCCTCCATTAGAGATCATGAACATTATCTGTAAATCACTAATACGAAATGATATGAGACTATACAGAAAGTGAACTTCAGATTAACAACAAATTTATTACTCAGGTTGAAGGTGTGCAGATGGGCCCTCTTGTTGTCCATCTTCTAACAAATAGGATTGTGAAAACAGTTCACTGACAATAACGATCAACAAAATACGGTCCTCCTGTAGCTACACAGATATGTGGTATACAGATCAGTAATGAGAATTCAAATTTATAGGGTGGAGTTTGACTTTCAAATTAGTTGTGAGTAGATGATTGTGTAAAAGTGTCTTCAGGATTCATAACTGTAGAAGAAAGAGATGCAGAAAATAAGTCGGCTTGAATATCGCCTGTTGTAAAATGAGAACTTTCAAATTGCTGAAATAGAGACAAACGGTAGAGCACGTTTCTGTACTGAAGCGAGAAGAAATACCAGAGGTACAGGTAAACAAAATTCATCAACTCATTGAATTATTGATAACAGAATTTTTACAATTACTGTTATTATTATTTTGATCTCCACCATGGGATAAGGAGATCAGCCTATTCCACATTACAGAAGGTCGAACTTTCTTTGGTGGAAAATAAAACATTGAAGTAGAGAAAATCTAAGAATTGAAACGTTTTCTTGTGACTGGCATTCACTCCAAAGCGAACAGTAAACACATGTATTGGATTATTCTAACCGTCTACGCTTACAAGACCTCTGATAATAGTGTCATCATACCTCATTCTTTGTCTAAATTACTATCCGGTTGGAAGTGGATTCAGCTCACCGTCCAACTTTCATCAAGTGCTGTGTGGCAATCTTCAGATTAGTATTTCACTTTTGAAGATAATTCATCTTTTGAGTTTCGTATGATGAAATAAACCCTTGTTTTTGCTTTTTTTCACAATCTAGATGCAAAATGCACAAGTTTGAATGAAAAGGTTCGGAAAATTGAAGGTGAATATGTGTAGACTGAAAACGCATCATTTTCCAGCTCTCTTTGTTTAAATTTCTTACCCGCTATTTATTAAAATGAAGCTCGAAGAAAGACGTAGTTTAACCACTGGTGATCAGAACCTTTAGAGACCTTTCCAAAATGTGTTGAATGATTCTGTCTCAGCTTTTCAGAGGATGGTTCACGCGATTGACTCAGTGTACAATTGCTTGTGTTGTTCGAATAAGTCTGAGACAGTGTTTCGTAAATCATATACATTTTACTCTGTTTGACAATAAGATTTTCAATAAAGTTTTTGCTACTGCTTCCCTTACTTGCATCTACTACAATTTAAAGATAAAAATGTCAGATAGAAATCTAGACTAACTCATGTCATTTGTGCAGAATTCGCGAGTATACAGTATTCAAATAACCTGAATGTTTAAATAAATTTATGTGTGGGAGATCTTAAGCAGCAGTCAATTATGTAGCCAGAGGTATCGCTTAGAATCCTGATAAAATATATTGTTAGCAACGGATCCTCAGAGGCAACAAATGTTCGTCGTGCAGGTGATTAATTTCAGTGGACCAAATGGGAAATGTTCAAACCTTCTTTGTAGCAAGTAGATATACAAATGATTATAATGAATTCTGACGAAAAATTATGTTACACCATCGGATCAAAGGAATATCAGTGTGCCAGTTATGCACAATCCTCCATAGAATGATTGATGGTTTGTTGG
This sequence comes from Trichobilharzia szidati, assembly GCA_944472155.2. Taxonomy (NCBI): domain Eukaryota; kingdom Metazoa; phylum Platyhelminthes; class Trematoda; order Strigeidida; family Schistosomatidae; genus Trichobilharzia; species Trichobilharzia szidati. The sequence goes on from OX235273.1 coordinate 31,519,989, forward strand.
CTATTTGAGAAGAAATCAGTTTGAAAAAGACCTGGTTCAAATGTAACCTGATCAGTTGCACAATCTGAAACATACTAAAACAGGTTAACACTTTAAGATGTTTTCTCTGGTACGAACAATAGTGCATCAGAATACTTCATTATTACCAAATTTATTGTCATGGTGTATTCGAATTTAAAGTGAGTGTGATCAAAACCAAGTGAGAATTGTCAAGGAAACAATAATGAATGTGTGATCAGTTTCAGACTTCAATGTATTTAATCGTGGTACATACATAATGCGTCTGTAAAGATATGAAAATCATGCTGACTTTTAAACAGAGGTTCAGAGTGAAAATAAATTCAGAGATACATGAAAATACGCATATTTTACTGATCACCATAACGCATGATCTTTGACTGAGCTTTGAAACAAACTTCAGTGGTGACGGAATTTGTGGCTGTAGTCAACAAGTTAAACACATCTTTGCACAAAACGTCATGGATAAAATTATATGGCACTTCTATGTAGATGACGCTAGTAGCATTTTCCTGACTTAACAAGAAAATGGTAGAGATCTGTGTGTAAAAAATTAGTTAGGTAACCACAGGTTTTGATTCACTTATATTATTAAATTTTCACTAGCTATTTGTAATCGTGTGTAGTGACTAAATGCATAACGAAGTTTATACGTTGGTTGACCGCTATCAGAAGCTAAGTGAAAACCATATTTAAATAAACTAGCGCTCATTTCATCAGTCTGAAACGGAAGTCGGAAAATGTTTTCATTAATTTACACTATGTGACTTTCACTTTTTCAGCCATTTACCCGATAAGATTCTAACGAAAGAACTAAGACGCTTTGACTGACCAGCTACACCGTTAATCGGATGTCGTCAATAACTCTCATTTTGGTTAACAGCTTAACAGTGGACCTTTAGTCAGTTGGTTTCGGGTCGCTATCCCGTTTCACATACGCCAATCTGCTAAGCTGAGTAATATCATCAGCCCTCGTACAGTAAGTGTAATTGTTGGCCTGGTATGTGACTGATCTGTCCCACCTTACTGAGTTTTATCATTTCTGTCAGGCTTCCTGTGCAAAGTCAACAGTTATTCTTCACACATTCAATCCACTTTGTTTGACGAGATAATGATCTAATTTTCAAATGTGAGCGATTTATCATGGTCTTCGTATGTTTGATTCGCTTTCACGTTGTTGGAGTTTCTTTAAATGTCTAAATATTTTGACGTGATTTATGGTGAACAAATTTGCTGGCGACCTGAGTATCGTATACCATTCATCAGATCAATAATATAGCGTCATGCTTGTTTCTTCATCTGCGTCAAACAATTTACTCAATAATCTCGAGTGAACTTCTATAGGACAAAAAACCATTTTTCAGGGAAAACAACAAACAACTATGGACTTAAATCTAATGATTTGTTGAACATTTACTGCAATAAGAATATTCAGTTACATTTTTTTATTTTGCTTTGATCATCACCTTGAGATTCATTAGTTCTTTTCATTTCTTCGGCTGCACCGAAAACTTTATTTTATAATTTCGAGTAAACCTCTGAAGAACAAAAGGCTGTCCTCTACAGGCTACTTAATTGTGAGTGACATATCACTGTTAGAAATTCACCCTGAATTTTAAATGTGAATGCTCAGAATAACGCGCAATTATCCTTGAAATTCTGACCGTTTAAATATCAACTGTGAGTTTATGCATACCTTTTTCAGCTGAATAAATCAAAGAAAATGAATACACTTGAAAATTAGAGTACATTTCTAAGGGAGTCATTGATAACGAAGCCTTGATGGGGGTGGGTAATTTTCGCTGATAATGACTATTGGTTGAATTGCAAGGGCGAATTTCGTCATAATTGTGACGGCTCATACCCGGTAGTTTCAATCCAAAAGGATTATCATGAGCAGTAGCTACTTACACTTCTAATCACTATGAATCTAAATAAAAATAATAATCTAAATAAATAATATATGAAGCTTGGTCCACGGTTGCCTGCAATCTCTCCTCCTCTGACGATCTCTTCCATGTCATCCTCGCACTGATTACCAACTCATCGCTTCTCACTTGGATTAAAACTCGAGGGCCTGCAGTGCGATGTCCCCATAATGTATGCCTAATCCATCTTTATTTTCTACTACACATTTGTTCCAATGCATAGTTTCTTGTTACTAACTCTTTCTGGTTATTTGAAATTCAGCATGGAGCCAGCGAAGGTGGCAGCTGTGTGATGAGAGTCTGCAACCTGTTGAAAAACCTTTCCGTGACACGCCAAGTTTCTGACCCGTGTAGAAGAACCGACTTCATATTGGTGTGGAAAATGCGAATCTTGCTCCTTATGCTGGGTGCGGAAGATTTCCAAAGTGGTTTCAGGTTGATGAAGGCATATCTTGCCTTTCCGATTCCGACTGGCATTTACATCGTCCGTTCCGCCACTGAAGTTGAGACGATGATTCCCAGATAAGTGTAGGAAGCAACCCGTGTTAAATCTCCTCCGTTGATGGTGATTGGTGCTGGTTGTTGTTGCTATTGCTGTTAGGTGGTTGGTTATCATCATCACTTACATCTTATCTGTGTTCACCTGCCGTCCTGTTTTCACTGCCCGCTTCTTCAGCCAGTTTCTTAGTTTTCGCTTGTGAGTCTTCGAGTTTGTGTGACATTAGACATATATCATCCGCAAGCGAAATCTAGATCTCCTAGAGTCTTCTTATCGGTGGTCCAGTGCATTTCTGAATCCTCGCTCCAAAAGTTTGACGCATAATCCAGTCCACCACAATTAAAAATATCATTGGTGATAATAGGCATGTAGCTTTGTTTTGCTCCTGTATGCACTTGGAATGCCTTGCTGAGATTTCCGTTGTGGATCACCTGACACGTTTCATTGTCATATAGCTGTTGAATGAGTTTGATAAAGAGTTAGGCACTGAACGCCGTAGTGTTGATGTAGCTTCCAAATTACTTCTCGGTGAACGCTGTCGAAGGCCTTCTCGAAGTTGATGAAGTTAAGGTGGATGTTTTACTGCCATTCTATGCTTTGTTCTGTGATGATGATAATGCGTAGAGTTGCAATTCGATCAGCATATGATTTGCCTTTTCTGAATCCAACTTGTTCTGGTCTGGCAGAGTTCTGCCTCCAGTGCAACCTTTATTCTCTCCAGGATGATGCAACTTAGTATTTTACTTGGCTTTGGTGGACAGTAGCATTTTCCGGCACCAGTGCTTGCACAGTGAGGCTTATTCACCTTTCTTTGGTAGCTTGACGAGGTAGCATTTCTTCCAATCGATAGGTACCTTTCCTTCTGTCCAATGTGCGCACCTGCCGCAGTTTCCAGGTCGGTTTCCAGTGCTTCAGGGTGAATTCCATCTGGTCTTGCTGAATTCCTGACTGAACTTTGGTAGCTTGATCGCATTCAAGATATCAGCTTTCGTTGGAGGATTAGTGTTCACTGGCAGGCAGTTCTGTGTATGCTGTTGGTGGTGGGTGTAATCCAGAGCGTGTTGAAGGTGATGGCAATTCAACAGTCCTATAAAGTTATCGGTCCATGGTTTAATTTGTTTATCCTACTTGATAATCATGTTTCAACGAACATCTTTTATTGGTTTCATCATTTGGATTGATTTCTTTCCGGATACGGATTGTCCCAGTTATGTGATATTTCCTTGAACATCACCTTCAGAGAGTTAGTTCCAGTGCTCTTCCGCGCAGGTTCCCTCAGTGGTGCCAGGTAGTGTCTCCAACTTTGCTCCGATTTCTGTAGTGCAGGCATCCCCTGTAGTTTTGTCTTTCAAGTTCTCAGTGTTGAACTTGAATTACAGTGGCCTGTGTCCAGTTGTTTTCATGGATTTCAACTTCACGCTAAAGTTTTCTAAGCCTAGATGATGGTCTGAGCCCACATCGACTTTGTATCCAGCAGACTGGCTGCTTATCCACTTCTTTGAGCAGCACTAAGATGACATCTATCTGGTTTGCCGTATGTCCATTGGGCGAAATCCATGTTTCCTTGTGTATATCCTTGTGTTCGTAAACACTCACTCCGATCACCAAATCAATGAAAGTGTAGAGGTCTTTGAAGATTTCTGCGTTCTCATTCATTTCGCCTCTCGAGCTACGATGAGTTCTTTTCCTGTATTATGTGCTCCCAGTTCGGCGAGTATCCATACTTTCCATGAGGATTTTGATGTCACCAATAAGGATGTCATTACTCTTTGTAGTTGTCTGTAGAAAGTTTCCCTCTTGTCTTGTTCCGCGATGTTTGTAGCACTTTGAATAGGATTGGATAATTGTGACCTTCCCCTTCATTTTGAGTTGAATCTTGCTGTCATGATCCTGGATGAATTTGGCTGTCACTGCATTAGGGCATTGGCTGTCATTCGTGACGTCACAATAGCTACTCACTCTCACAGTGTGCTCGTGGTTGTCTTCTGGGTGACCAGACCGAAGTAGATTACTGACTCTCCAGTTAATAATTTTGACAGTCCACATTGATTCCAACTGTTCTCGCAGATTCTCAGTACTTCTATGCCATATCTTTGCATTTCGTTGGCTTTCCAAAAACTTTCACCAGCCCTCTGTGTCATTTCGCCTCTCTGATTTCAGCGAAAAAAGGTTTTTTCTTTATGTTTTTGTATTTTTATTATATTTCATGTGTGTTGAAGTTTGTCCAGAAATTTAATAGCTTTTGTGGTGAAGGGCTACTAATTCACGCCCAACCCTTCCTCTTTACCTTGGCTCAGGACCGGCTAGAAAACTAGCAAGCTTGTTAACTAGGCAACGTTAAGATGTCTAAGCATAATGTTACAGTCAGATCAGGATACCAAAGCTGTAGTTACACATATTTAAAAGGTTGCTGCTGGTTTACATCACTGACCACTGAAAAAGCGATTAACAATACGAAAATGACAGTGTTGGAAACTCACCTGGCTTAACTTCAGAAGGCGAGAATTTTAAAATAAGCATTCTCTTCCATGGATTCAAAACATTATAAAAATTATCATTTATTGAATTCTGAAATGTACGTTTTGAATCTGGTATAGGTAAGCTGATTGAATTCTCAACACTCTCCCTTATAAATTTAAGTACAGGTGAATTATACAAAACAGCAGTTCCATTCATCAAAATAATTCAGCTTCTTTCTTTCTTGATAAATTCATATGAGGACAGTTATATTGCAGAATCGACTATTTAACAAACTGCTCCAAATGGAATATAAAAATAATCACATGACCTCAAAAAATTATGAGTAGGACAACATTTTCATCTCTACCAAATATGCCATGAAAACTCATCATCATCAAACTAAGAAAAGCGCTGACAGATTCTAAATTCACAATCAACACAAAATTGAAGATTCGATTAACTCAACAAAAATTGAAGAAAAGCCTATTTCGAGTTCAAAATCGTCATCATTTACACTGTAGAAAACAAAAAATTGTTGAAGCCAGAGGCACGAGTCTGAAATCTCGCATTGACGACTGTCCGTTCGTGCAGAATCAACTGCACTTTCACAACTCCGGTCTCCACTATCTTCAACAGTCGTTTTAAGCATTATTAGTTTAGATTATTATGATTGCTTGTAACGAATGGATTACTTCTGTGTGCAACTTATGGTGTGGCATGTCGCCAAAACGTATTCTCATTTCACTCGCATGTCATTGATGCTATTATGCTGAAGACGAGTGGATTCATTCATGTGATCACCAGAGTATTGAAAAATGCACATGCTGTTGGTGAGCTGTTCACTTACGGTATTCTAAAAAGTGATACATAGAAATGAATGTGGATTTCGTTGTATTAAACGTAGGATAATAAGTGACCCATTGTGGAATCGCCTTAATTGCAGACAATTATACATCACATCCAGTTAGCTTTTGAATCACTGACGCCACAATGCTCTAAACGCCCAACTCTTGTAACGACAGTGCACTATAAACATCAATAAACTAATCGTCCACAAAACTATAAGCTCACACGTGCTTGTTATTCCAAGACGCATTGATTGTTTCATCTTCAATAAAACAACTTTTGCAATCACTTCATACTAATATCAAAGGATAAAGTAGTGGTATGTAAAAAATATATAAAAAGAATCGATTACTACTTTTTCATCACCGAATTTGCGTACATTCTTCGTTCACGCCATTTACTTCAAATCTTCATTTACAGCCTGCAGTTTATACAGCGGTTACTCTCACCCGTTGCAAAACGTATGAAAATCCGAAATGAGACTATACATCCCTTACCATGTTGTGATGTGACTGTAGTCAGTTTAATCTATTCAAATCACCTGATTACCTTCAGCGAATGGTTGAAATAATAAAGGAATTCCAGATTGCTTGGGTGTGATGTCGAACATAGTAGTTAGTGAGAAATACAATAGTGTTTGCAGAAGCTTCCGTTGGCAGGACAGTAAGAGGATGAATTGATCACAATATCTGCTATAATACATAGAATTATTTTTGATGTGGTTGTGTTCTCTAGGCCGGATAGTTAATTTGCGAAGCTTCCATTGCCCTACTAGGCAACATCTACAGCGCATACTTCAATTTGAAGTGAGATTTTAGATTTCTCCACGAGTTTATTAGCCGTCTCTCCTGGTGACCTTGAACGTGATTGGTTGTTTTTGTGTGTTTTCACACCTTCTAGGCTACTTGTATTGGAACTGATTGTTTCTTTGACTTGAACTTTGACCCTTTGTGTGTGAGGTTTCTTTCTTATCGGTTGATAAATTTTGTCTATCTCGATGTGTCTATTGATTGACGATTGACTGGAATAACAGGCTTCTAAAAATTCTCTAGCATTCTTGTTGTTTCCTCTGTCTAGTATTTGAACGTTGTCCCAGTCAAATTCATGTCCGTGGTTGTCTGTATGTAGTGATATGAGTGATGGAGTGGATGTCATGTCTTTTGACGGCTAGCTTATGTTCGTGGATACGAAGACGAAGAGGACGTCCTCTTTGGCCAATGTAGTGTTTTTCGCAGTTGTTGCAATTTATTTTGTAGATGATGTTGGTTTTATCTTCTTTCGTTGTTGAGTCTTTTGGTTGACATAGAACTGGGTGAAATGATCCTCCGATCACGGAAGTCCTGTTTATCTGATGTAATTTTTGAGATCTCTCTTACCGACAGCCTCTTCTGCTTCTGGGGCCAGTATATCATAGAATTGTCATTGGTGAATCACAATACCCTTCTTTATTTTTTATTCAGTGAGATGAACATTGAACTCTCTTTCGTCTATCTCTGCATTGGTTCATCTTCTATTTCAGCATCCTTCCTATATTATTAGCCTCCAGGTGTCTGTAGAAAGACATATCTTGTCTTGCCTCTTCTTTCTCTTAAAACAGCTGTACACGTTTCCATCAGCATCATTTACAGAGGGTTTCCGTGTTCTTCAGCATGGGTCATCTCAGTGATTCTATATAATGTCTCCAACTTCTCTCTGATGGCTACACTGAAGATGTTCCTTGTAGGTCTGTTCTTCATTTTCTGGATGTTGGGTTACAATTTTGGTTTAGCTCCCTCTCTTTTGAAGCCTTTCTGCCTGATTCCTTGTGCTGCTTGCAATAGATTATGGTTCAAGCTCATATCTACTCCTATTCTCGATTTTGTGTCTTGCAGGTTACGTCACTACTTTCTTGAGACAGAGATACAATCTGCCTGATTTTCGGTGTCCATCTTTTGAAACACATCTCATTTTGTTTATATTCTTGCGTTTGTTCTCCCTGCCTCCTGTCAACAAATCACTGAAGGAACGGGCGTTTGATAAAAGTTCTTCATCTTCCATTTAGCCAAGAGTCATTTGACCCATGATGGATTCTCTCCCTTTATTGTCTGTTCTGGTCTTTGCATTCGTATCAACCATTAGGGTTTTTGATGTTGCCATTTAGAATCTTTGTAGTCATCAATAAAATTCTCCCTTTTCTCTCATCCCAAGTTATTTGTAGGCTTGTTGCACTGTAAAATTTCCTTCCTTTTGTGTTGAATCTTGCTGTCATTATCCTGAAGGACATTGGTTTTTCCAAAATCAGCCCTTCGGGTCTTGTTTGTGACCTCATGATAACCACTTCCACTGTGTTCTTGTGGTTTTCGCTTGGGTAACCGGAATAGATTACTGACCCTCCAGTTAACGTTTTGGAGATTTCACAAACATTCCTAATACTCCTACAATTTATCTCCTCATTTTCTGAATGGTCTTTTCAGTCTCATGTATAGGACAAACAATCTGTGTAGCAATGTTTATAAGTGATTTAATCGAAAAGGCCGCATTGGTCGACTTTCCTACCGAAGACTTTCGTCATATTGCGTCATTTTAGCGAAGAAGAAGTTCATTTTCCTGTACTATGAAGTTTCACTACCAACTGATTAAATTTTCTCGAATGGTATGGCTAGATAACTAGGCGCGATCGAATAAACTTGATTCGATCAGAAATGACCACATGCTTATGACATTCAGGTGGTAAGTCAGTGACTGCAATATAGCAAATGAATTGAAATCGTTCTTCTCATATCCTGACTCTGTTGTTACTACTTTAACGTTGTCATAGCCAGTAAAACAGATGTAGAATTTTGATATGAATAATATCTCATTTATTTCAACTAACTCATCAACACTAAAATTCAAACAATACGGAAATATGTTATTTATACTTGCAATGTTTTTTTATAAGATTTTCCAACATACTTTACAAACTGAATACACCATTCATTTAGGTTCAGAACTGTTCATTTATGAATTCAAGTTCTCATTTAGGATCACTCTAATAGGATATTGACTTATGACATGAATTGAAAACTCTATATGTGATTAAGTTTCCTGCCTAATACAATTTTTTTCACTCACACACACAAACTGGAATGAGGTGAAGATCAAGACGCAATTGTGTATTGGAGGTTATTAGTATTATTATTAGTAATTATTATTAGCATCATTGTTGTAACGGAGGTAAAACTGGATTCACGCTCGTTTCAACTGTTACATCAATAATAAACAAGTTATGACTGATTTTCCGGCCTTTATTTTCGCACGGAAAAAATCTCAGTAGACTAATTGAGAATACGAATCTCTTCATGCTGAAGAAAACTTGCCGCGTATCACCGACATTTAAACATACTTTTAAGACTCAAATTGGGACAAAATATCTGTTCAGTACTCCTAGATTCTGGTTATCTAACTGATGTCATATATATATATATACTACGAATGGTTAACATGTACCAATAAAAATCCACTAATCTGATTCCCAACCTACTTTACAATCAAATCTGTATTGAACGTGTTATAAGGTCAATCAATCATAAAACATCTCTTCCTGTTCAAGCAACCACTCTCTGGTTCCGACATCAACTAGCTGAAAATCTCGAATTTGTGTACATACATTTCAAAAGACCAATAATCCAACACCATCACATGGATTCTCAAACATTTTATTTAGTGTTTCCCATCCAGGGTCACTGATCGGGACGGATTAAGACTTCATAATTACGCTTTAACAGTTCACAGTTCCAAATATCCTTTCTGTGAATTATTTGTATTTTTAGTGATAATAACAACTTTCCAATGAAATTCTGATTTAGTTCACTGCATGTGTGTTTAATTCTTTCTTGTATTTATATCACAGAGTGAACAGTCATTATTAGATTTATCACTTCAAATATTATGTCTATTGTCACTTCAATGGAAGCATGACACTTGGTCGACATTCAAATGTAGGTTTTAATTTTTTCGAAATGAAATTATCAAACTTTTGCTGATGTCGACAGAGTGGTCTATTTATTTCCATTGAATTAATATTCCATCAATGTATAGTTAAAGATTTCGTCATCCACCAAGCTTAAAAGTTGGCCAACGTGACACAAGTTTGTTCCATACTGGGTTGCGCTATTGATCAGACTAACAATGAGGCACAGTCACATCTTCGCTTTATCTTAAACAAACAGAATAAAATGAACTTCAACTTTGGAAATGTTTAATTTCATCTCTTATGTTATATGTCACTACAAATATTCGCGCATAAAGCTTCATCGTGTATTCACCATTCTCATCAAGTAAAAAAACCTGCAGACAGTATCGCGGATGCATGAGTTTGTTTGATAAAAAAACCTAAATTGTTGTAATGAGTAAATAGCTACTAAAAATATAAACAAAATTCAATGAAACATATTCGGCGGCATTATTCACTATTTTAGTAGGGTGACACGATATCGGTGAGGTTTGTGGAGACCACGTGCGATTTTCAAAACACTATTACATTGTAAACTGTAACTTCAATTAATTTATGAAAAAGCCTATTAGCCTATTCCGATTAAATAACAGCATGCATAAACGCTTGGTTTCATGACTGAATTTACTGATTTGAAAATGTCATTAAATTTAAGGCCAAAATGTCATGCATGAACGTGCAATTGATTTATTAAAAATAAAAAAACATCAGAAAGTAATGGAAGAACTGAGACGTAGGAAATTAAACGCAGATAACGTCAATCATTAGATAAAGAATGTAGGCAATAAGCAGGAAGCATACTTACACCGACCTTCAAATGACCGGAAAGAAAAATATCAATATATATGGAATACAAAAAGGGCATAAAATTCAGATACATGATGCACTAAAACAAGCAGATATATCATTATGCCAAAATAGTGCATATAGAAAAAGCAGTATTGGATGAGGTAAACAAGATAAAGGTGATGAAAGTAATCAAGAAACATATCAGGGGAGATGTCATAGGCTCATATTGACAAACTCGTATAGATCCAGATAATTCAGTCGTGATTCAGAGTAATAAATAGCTCAGCATAGTTTTAGATTATACCAGCAATGCATAAGTTTTGGACAGCAAGAAACTAGATACTATGATTTAAGTAAGGTGTTGCATATCATAAGTAACACAATTTTGCGTAATTCGGACAGCGAATGCAAGAAAAACCGAGATTCTAAAAAAACCTTTTAATGAACAAAACACAATGGTAAAAAAATGCATAAATTGTTCAAAATGACCCACTCCAGGATCCGCCTGTAAATGACGAAATGAGACAAAGAAATAGAAAAATCAGTGCCAGAAAAAAACGACATATAAACAAAAAGTAACAAACTAAAAATTTCGAAAAAAAATTTTCCAAAACAAGTGGACAATAACATCGTTCATATACAAAAATAAGAACAGCGAGTAACGCTTCCAATTAATCAACTAAGTGAATTATTATTGAGTAGGGAATCGAGTGTGTTTATATATGTCACTTTGCTGAGTTATACAAAGTGATATCAAGTGACACACGAGAATCACTTAAAATGTCTCAAATGTGAGAATTCCTGGTCATCACTTGCCACATGAGATGTGCCTTCTCCTTTCCGAGAGTGCGTTAGCCCCACAGTTCCCTCACAGACGATGTGACAGCTCCACGGATAGAGAGAGCTCTTACACATTTGACAACCAATATCATCACATCTGACACTCCGAACAACACCAGGTGAAGCCAGAGGCACGAGTCAGAAATCTCGCGTTGACGATTGTCCGTTCGTGCAGAGTAAACTGCACTTTCACAACTCTGGTCTCCACTATCCTCAACAGTCGTTTTGAGTGCTCACCATGATGGTGGCTTGCAACGAATGGACTACTTCTGTGTGCGCCTTATGGTGTGGCATGGCGCCGAAACGTATTCTCACTTCACTCGCATGTCATTGATGCTATTCTACTAGAGACATGTGGATACATTCTTGTGTTCTGCAAACTTTAAAAAGAATTAAATCTATTTCGTTTAGCATTCCACTTACTTCGAGCTTCAAAGTAACAGAAGTAATGAATGCTTACAAATGATTATTTAAAAAGGTATTTGAATTCAGGTACTTAAGGGAGAGATCCTCTCAAAAATTATCTAAATCTTGTACATTTGATGTGGTATGGCAGATTGATGTGATGACAGTATAATCATAAGTTGATGGTACATATTAGGAGAGATTTCATAGACTCATACAAGCAAACTCGTGTAGATGGTGATCCTTCAGTTAAACTTTAAAGTAATTATCGGTTCAATCAACATTTTCTGTCAGTTCGGAAATGCATTCAGTGTGAATTCTTCGGTCGATCATATTCTGTTCTTGTAGAGTTTGTTTGCTTTTCCGAGATTTTTGTTAGCTGATTTCTCTTATCTAGCCGAGCTTCAACCTGATTATACTCTACATATTTTCCCTTCTGGTTCTGTTCTCCTCAGTAGTTCGCGCCTCGTTGGTTTTGAACGCAGCATGTTGAGATTTCATTGCGTTGTTCAAATACTATTCATCCTTTGTGGCACTATCCACGTTCACATGAATTCCATTTAATGGAAATTCACGATATTGCACTACTACTGTACGATATCTTCGGCGTGTACTGCTCCTCACGTGGAACCTGCTCCACCACACTGTTCACTACTTCCCGCTTCAACCAAGGTAATCACATATCTGTTTGAAGCCAGGCGCTAGTGAGCACCAGAATAATAGTGGCAATTTGTTTTGCAAGAATGTGTTTTCTTGCAGAATACCACCATGAGCTGACGTCGTTCAGAGGACGACTAGATTCTAGTGGGAAGTGGTGACCAGTGGGGTACATGAGGTCGGCTGTGTTGACGAATACTCGCCTAGGATAATAGCTGGACGCTGCACTATCTCATGAATAGACGTAAATTGGAATTCGTGGGTCATTGGATAGGGTCACACGGGTTTAATTGTGTACGAGCTCGCCTTGTGAACAGAATCTGCTCGGTTTGATCCACAGTGGTGCCTTTTCTAAAGAGACTCAAACCAGCACGAAACACCTGCAGAGTGCTACAATGCTGTACAATGATTCTCTGACCGATGTCAGCAGATAAAGAAACTCTCTGACCAATCAAATCACGGCAAACCAGCACTTGCAAAATATGTGAAGTTAAAAATCCACGAGAATAACTTTCCGTGTTGACATAAAACGAGGAAATGCTGAAAAACCTGGAAGTATGAACGATTATCTGATGTAAATCAAATTTAAAATTATTAACCTGAGTAAATCTTTAATCCTACCATTTTTAACAGCTGTTCCACAAGACAAAATCCAGAAACAAGAATAAACTCTCATAATTGGAGTTTCAGCCACAGCACATGTAATAAATATGTATGAAATAATTTGTCGATGAAAACGCGAACCCTATCTTAATGTCTTCATTGTTTTACGCATATAACAATTATTCACACCAAAACACGCTGGTTATCTTCGACTCCGATTAATCAACTAAGTGAATCGTCATTGAGTAGGGAATCGAGTGTGTTTATATATGTCACTTGGCTGAGTTATACAAAGTGACATCAAGTGACACACGAGAATCACTTTAAATGTCCTGAAATTATATGGTTATTATTATCAAAAGAATTTGGCTGAATAATTCATTCCTCAATCACCTATGTGTATTGATGGATAACATTGTGTTCTCTAACGTTTGAAAATATAATTTATTCTGAAATTTTCCTTACCCTCAGTGGTGTCTGTAAAAGATGCATATATATTTGAGAATCATTCAGGAAAATTTAAATGAGAAAAAATAGGACGATGCCAAAATAAACATAGAAATATACTCCGACTCGGATTCTGGCTCCTCCTTCGAAATGACCTCACTGATTTGCCCATAAGATAACTGCTCACACCAAAACACGCCAGTTATCTTCGCCTCCGATTAATCAACTAAGTGAATCGTTATTGAGTAGGAAATCGAGTGTGTTTATATATGTCACTTTGCTGAGTTATACAAAGTGATATCAAGTGACACACGCGAACCACTTAAATTGTCTCAAATGTGAGAATTCCTGGTCATCCCTTGCCACATGAGATGTGCCTTCTCCTTTCCGAGAGTGCGTTGGCCCCACAGTTCCCTCACAGAAGCTGTGACGGCTCCACGGATAGAGAGAACTCTTACACATCTGACAACCATTATCATCACATCTGACACTCCGAACAACACCAGTTGAAGCCAGAGACACGAGTCAGAAATTTCATGTTGATGGTTGTCCGTTCATGCAGAATCAACTTCACTTTCACAACTCTGGTCTCCACTATCCTCAACAGTCGTTTTGAGTACTCATCATGATGGTGGCTTGCAACGAATGGATTACTTCTGTGTGCAACTTATGGTGTGGCATGGCGCCGAAAGGTATTCTCACTTTACTCGCATGTCATTTATGCTTTTATACTGGAGACACGCTGATACATTCCTGTTTTCAGAGTATCTATGGGATAATGACATGTATCTTCGTATTCTTTCAAGTAATACTCACCTTCAACGGCCTCATATAATGTTATTTTTTATATGTTCTATTTTTATATCGTTCGATTTTCGTAAGTATCACCTTTGTATTACAGATATTTCACAGCGAAATCGACTTTATATTGTGTGGTATGGCAGATTGATGTCAGGACATTTTAATCATACATTGGAGATATTTATTTTGAGAAATCTCATTGGCTCATATTCAAACTCGTGTAGATGGAGATCTTTTAGTTTCACATGAAATTAAGTATCGTTTGAGCTGTTAGTTAATGTCTGTTCTGGAAAGCATTTACTCAGAATTGTTTCCTGATTCATTCGCGGACGATTTGAAAAGTGGGTTTGGGTTGTTGAGTTATCCGTCATGTTTATGTATCGTAGGAATATAGAAATATATTCGTAGTGAATGTATTTTGATCCAAGAAATGAGCTAAAAGTATGTCACTGAAAATATATCAGCAATAATATACTAATTCTGGAAACATACCCTCATATCCAACTTTCACGCGAATTTATACAAAATATATTGTATTAGATTTAAAATAATGCAGAAATAATTAATCCTACTATACAAAATCACAGTAAAGGGTTCGTGAAATGTTAAAAGAAAACAATCAAAATGAACCGTTCACGTAATCACAACATATAAGGAAGAATTCTCTAAGTCTCGATTAGCAATATACTTATATTTAGATTCTCAACAAACAAGATAACCCATAATTAACTCACTAAAAAAATAGCCATTTGAAATTAGTTACCAAAAACACAAGTTCGTCTGAAAAAATATCTAAATCCAGTTTACCTGATGTGGTATGGCAGATTGATGTGATGACAGTATAATCATAAGGTCAAGGTACATATTAGGAGAGATTTCATAGACTCATACAAGCAAACTCGTGTAGATGGTGATCCTTCAGTTAAACTTTAAAGTAATTATCGGTTCAATCAACATTTTCTGTCAGTTCGGAAATGCATTCAGTGTGAATTCTTCGGTCGATCATATTCTGTTCTAGTAGAGTTTGTTTGCTTTTCCGAGATTTTTGTAAGCTGATTTCTCTTATCTAGCCGAGCTTCAACCTGATTATACTCTACATATTTTCCCTTCTGGTTCTGTTCTCCTCAGTAGTTCGCGCCTCGTTGGTTTTGAACGCAGCATGTTGAGATTTCATTGCGTTGTTCAAATACTTTTCATCCTTTGTGGCACTATCCACGTTCACATGAATTCCATTTAATGGAAATTCACGATATTGAACTGCTACTGTACGATATCTTCAGCGTGTACTGCTCCTCACGTGGAACCTGCTCCACCACACTGTTCGCCACCTTCCGCTTCAACCAAGGTAATCACATATCTGTTTGAAGCCAGGCGCTAGTGAGCACCAGAATAATAGTGGCAATTTGTTTTGCAAGAATGTGTTTTCTTGCAGAATACCACCATGAGCTGACGTCGTTCAGAGGACGACTAGATTCTAGTGGGAAGTGGTGACCAGTGGGGTACATGAGGTCGGCTGTGTTGACGAATACTCGCCTAGGATAATAGCTGGACGCTGCACTATCTCATGAATAGACGTAAATTGGAATTCGTGGGTCATTGGATAGGGTCACACGGGTTTAATTGTGTACGAGCTCGCCTTGTGAACAGAATCTGCTCGGTTTGATCCACAGTGGTGCCTTTTCTAAAGAGACTCAAACCAGCACGAAACACCTGCAGAGTGCTACAATGCTGTACAATGATTCTCTGACCGATGTCAGCAGATAAAGAAACTCTCTGACCAATCAAATCACGGCAAACCAGCACTTGCAAAATATGTGAAGTTAAAAATCCACCGGAATAACTTTCTGAGTAAATTAAACCAAGAAAATTCAAAAACCTGGAAGACTGAAAGATAATCTGATGTAAATCAAATTTAAAATATTATCTTGAATAAATTTCTAATCCTACCGCTTTCAGCAGCTATTCCGTAGGACAAGAAAGCACAAAACAGATTAAAACAAACATAAATGTAAAGTCATCGAAAATAAATGCAATAAATATGTAGGAAATAATATGTCGATGATTACGCGACGTCTATCTTAATGACTTCATTGTTTGACACATATGACAAATATTGACACGAAAACACGCCGGTTACATTCGCTTCCGATTCATCAACTAAGTGAATCGTCATTGAGTAGGGAATCGAGTGCGTTTATATATGTCACTTGGCTGAGTTATACAAACTGACATGAAGTGACACATGGGAATCACTTAATATGCCACAAATTTGAGCATTCCCTCTCATTACATTGCTTTCTAGTTTCGGAGAGTTCGTTAACTTAACAATTGTCATACGGAAATTGTGACAGAATTGTTTCTTCTATGTGCAGCTTGTGGTGTTGTATTTCGTCGAAATTTATTCTCACTTCACACGCTTGTTATTTATGCTATCATACTGCAGACACTTAGGTGCATTCCTGTGATCAAAGGATTAATAAGAGAATATCGTCTATCTTTATTGAGTTTATGCTCACCTTTAGCTTCAGAGGTAATAATTGAAATCGATATAACTTATTCTATTTTAAAATATCGAATAACCTTTTTATTGACTGTGTTTGTACATGGAAAATATAACAAGTTAAGCTACATTTTAAGATGTGTTATGGAAGACTGCTGTGAAAGAATTATAATCATGAAGTAAACTAAGTAGAAAACAAATGAACATAGATAAGCTTGTATGTGGAAGTCATAATTTGCTTGTTCACTTTATTCCTAAATTACGGAAATGGAAATGAAGATTACAGAATAAATTCGTAACCGTTAGCGAAAATATTATTTAAAAATTATATCTCACCCCATGTGGCAGCTGTATTAAGTAAATAACAAAGTGAAAATCAAATCATAAAATTTTAAATAAAAATCTAAAGATATTTTCGTCGATAAACGCCTCGGTTTAGATTCAGACACCTCCTTCAAAATGACCTCATTGACTTACACATCTGACTATTATTCACACCGCTTTGCTTGCCGGCTGCTTTTGCAGCTTTTTATATGAGTACGTTTTTCAGATTTCTTTTACTTATATACACTGAATTTACCTTTTATGTTGATGAAATGTATCCGGCGTTTCTAGTCATTTTACTTTTTTTATTTCATACAACATGCTTCTGAATATATCTATTTTTGCATCGAAATGTTTTCCATTTTTCAACAGTCTGTACACGCCATTTCCCAATGTTTCAATGAAATTATTACCGAAGGACAAACAGTCTATTATCACGCTCTTTCACAAATAGACTTCTAATTCCTTGTGCCTAATCTTTGAAGGAAACGGAGATAGACTATTGTGAGGTAATTGTGAGAAAAAACCTGCATGTCAAACTGCGAATCAAATACGCAGAATAACATAAAAAAATCGGCAAACGAACATTGAGAATAAAGAAGTTCTTGTTCTGATTATTCCTCTAACCCACACAAAGAAGAACGACAAAAAGTCACTATAAATGCTGTTTTATCACAGATTGATTTGAAGACAGTAGGAACATACGGTGAAGATATACATCGAGTAAGATTTCATGAGCACATACAGGCAAACTCGTGTAGATGGAGATTTTTCAATTCCACGTTAAAGTAATTATCGGTTCAATGAAGACTTATGCATGTTAACGAAGGACTTATATCTGAATAATTTCATAATTTCAACAGATTGAAAATATAAACACTCATTTAAACCTGAAATTATATCGTGATAGTTATAATCAGAATTTGCCTCTTTCATTAACTCTTAAATGTTTTTTGTTTATTGATTGCTTATATAATGCTCTCTCTCGTTTGAAACTATATATTATTCACAAATTTTTCTCACACCACTTTCTACCTGAAAAAGATAGATATAAATAAGTGAGAATCATTTCAGAAATTAAATGTGAAAAAATAAGACAACGCCAAAATAAACGTAGAAATATTCACCGGCTGAGATTCAGACACCTCCTTCGAAATGATCTCATTGATTGACACATCTGACTATTATTCACACCAAAACACCCCGGTTTATTTCGACTCAGATCAATCAACTAAGTGAATCGTCATTGAGTAGGGAATCGAGTGTGTTTACATATGTCACTTGGCTGAGTTATACAAAGTGATATCAAGTGACACACGAGAATCACTTAAAATGCCTCAAATGTGCGCATTCCTGGTCATCACTTGTCACATTAGATGTGCCCTTGCTTTGAAGAAAGTGCGTTAGCCGCACAGAATGTAGAATTCATTATGTGTTTGTTCACTTTATTCTTAAATTACAGAGATGGAAATAGAGATTGAAACATAAATTCGTAACTGTTAGCAAATATATAATTTCAAAAATTTTATCTCACCCCATGTGGAAGCTGCATTAGGTAAATAACAAAGTGGAAAACACCCATATGTACATTAGACAGAAGAGAACACGAAGTTCATGAAAGATATCTTTTCGGCGATGTCATTTTCAAAAGCTGTACAATCGCATTTGAATACATAATTTTATATTGAGACAATTTTTGCCTGATTCTATATAATTTCGACGGTGAATTAAAGGTGATAATTATATCCAACTAGATATGGTTTCTACGAGAGGTTTAGAAACAAAATTACACAGGATTAGAACGGATATCAAGTGTGTAAAATGAGCATGGAAACAAAATTGAAATAATAATTTTCAACTTGAGATGGGAATTAGGATGTGCAAATATAGACTACAAGAGCCTTAGAAAAACAAAAATTGCACAGGATTAAGATATAATTGTAAAATAGTTTATTTTTTTAATTATTGAACGAATTATAAATGTGAACAGGAAAAGCATGAAAACAAACTTAAAATAACTGTTTTTATAACTGAAAAAATGGATTGAATCGAATGAAGACTGAGGGATTAAGAATCACACATACAGCAAACGAAAAAAGATCAAAAAGAAAAGAGAGAACCAAAGAAGAAAAAAACAGAAGCTAAGGTAACATACCGAACTAGGTACATGGTAGTTGTAGAGGTTGGACTTATTTCTTTTTAACACACAGCCCGGCTTCTGGATGCATATTGCGAGGGCATCTGCAGTACGGAGAAGTCGGAAACGTACTGCTTTCGGTAGGTTTCTGTTGACTTTGTAAATTACTTTCAAAGAATCAGTTGAGATGTTTTGGGAGGTGTTGATCAGATGTTCAATAATGGCACTTCTGATTGTTTGGTGCTTCCTCTTTGCAGCCACGCTGGGTAATGTTCTATAACACGTTTTGAAACGACGCGCATACAATGACATATGTACCTAGCTCAGCACGAGCAGGTGAACTGTTATATGCACATTGAAATGGTCATAAGCGAGATTTTGTCCTTAGTGTTGTTTCGAAGTATTGGACGGCTACAGAATGCCTCTCTTAGTGTGGCTGCAGTGAAGGTCTTCTTTAAATAGCTGGATATCCTCCTCATCATTATGTCGGCTGCCAAATCTCCCCTGAAATTCAGAATCAGATACAGCGTTTCCTTTGGCGTTAAATCGCATTTTTCTCATTTTATTTCAGGTTTCGCATATCCTAATTCCCATCTCAAGTTGAAAATTATTATTTCAATTTTGTTTCCATGCTCATTTTACACACTTGATATCCGTTCTAATCCTGTGTAATTTTGTTTCTAAACCTCTCATAGAAACCAAATCTAGTTGGATATAATTATCGCCTTTAATTCACCGTCGAAATTATATAGAATCAGGCAAAAATTGTCTCAATATAAAATTATGTATTCAAATGCGATTGTACAGCTTTTGAAAATGACATCGCCGAAAAGATATCTTTCATGAACTTCGTGTTCTATTTCGTCAAAATAACAAAGTGAAAATCAAATCATAAAATTTTAAATAAAAATCTAAAGATATTTTCGTCGATAAACGCCTCGGTTTAGATTCAGACACCTCCTTCAAAATGACCTCATTGACTTACACATCTGACTATTATTCACACCAAAACACCCTGGTTATCTTCGACTACGATTGGTCAACTAAGTGAATCGTTATTGAATTAAGAATCGAGTGTGTTTGCATATGTCATTTGGCTGAGTTATACAAAATGATATCAAGTGACACACGAGAATCACTAAATATGCCTGAAATGTGTGCATTCCCGTTCATCACTTGCCACATGAGATGTGCCTTCTCCTTCACAGAAGATGTGACAGCTTCACAGTTACTTCACAGAAGATGTGACAGCTCCACGAATAGAGAGAGCTCTTACACATCTGACAACCATTATCATCACATTTGACACTCCGAACAACATCAGTTGAAGCCAGAGACACGAGTCAGAAATTTCATGTTGATGGTTGTCCGTTCATGCAGAATCAACTTCACTTTCACAACTCTGGTCTCCACTATCCTCAACAGTCGTTTTGAGTACTCATCATGATGGTGACTTGCAACGAATGGATTACTTCTGTGTGCAACTTGTGGTGTGGCATGGCGCCGAAAGGTATTCCAACTTCACTCGCATGTCAATAATTCTATTATATTTGACCCAAGTGGATTCATTACTGCGTTCTTCAGACTTTTGAGAATAATATATGTTCTGTTTAGTGTTTCACTTACTTCCTTCTGTAAAAAGACATATATTAGGTAAAATTATTTGTTTAGCATTATTATAAAAGTTTTGTATATATATTTGATACCAACGTATATGCCATTTAATAAATTATCATGGCAATATTTTCTCTGCTATTGCAAATTGATGTAGAGACAGTATAATCTTAAGGTCAAGTCACATTTTGAAGAGTGATTTCATAGACTCACACAAGCGAACTCGTGTAGATGGTGATCCTTCAATTAAGCTTTAAAGTAATTATCGGTTCAATTAACATTTTCTGTCAGTTCGGAAATGCATTCAGTGTGAATTCTTCGGTCGATCATATTCTGTTTTAGTAGAGTTTGTTTGCTTTTCCGAGATTTTTGTAAGCTGATTTCTCTTATCTAGCCGAGCTTCAACCTGATTATACTCTACATATTTTCCCTTCTGGTTCTGTTCTCCTCAGTAGTTCGCGCCTCGTTGGTTTTGAACGCGGCATGTTGAGATTTCATTGCGTTGTTCAAATACTTTTCATCCTTTGTGGCACTATCCACGTTCACATGAATTTCATTTAACGGAAATTCACGATATTGAACTGCTACTGTACGATATCTTCGGCGTGTACTGCTCCTCACGTGGAACCTGCTCCACCACACTGTTCACTACTTCCTGCTTCAACCAAGGTAATCACATATCTGTTTGAAGCCAGGCGCTAGTGAGCACCAGCATAATAGTGGCAATTTGTTTTGCAAGAATGTGTTTTCTTGCAGAATACCACCATGAGCTGACGTCGTTCAGAGGACGACTAGATTCTAGTGGGAAGTGGTGACCAGTGGGGTACATGAGGTCGGCTGTGTTGACGAATACTCGCCTAGGATAATAGCTGGACGCTGCACTATCTCATGAATAGACGTAAATTGGAATTCGTGGGTCATTGGATAGGGTCACAGGGGTTTAATTGTGTACGAGCTCGCCTTGTGAACAGAATCTGCTCGGTTTGATCCACAGTGGCGCCTTTTCTAAACAGACTCAAACCAGCACGGAACACTCGAAGAGTGCTACAATGCAGTACAATGATTCTCTGACCGATGTCAGCAGATAAATTAACGCTTTGACTAAACAATTCATGGTAAACTAGCTTTTGCTATATTTGTGATTTGAAAATCTATCAAATTCCATTTTCGAAGAAACCTTAAATATTAGAATTCCGGGAAACTTGGAAATGTGAAAATTATTCTAATGTATATCACATTATGATATCGTATACAGGAAATAATCTGAACGCCTAACCTCTCTATGGTCGGCGCATTAATGTTTATTTGAACAAAATGGATTATATAAGACATAATTTGAATTTCAACGGATAGGAATTTACTATATATATTTAAGAATAAATTTAACGATGATTAAACGAAATCCGTTCTAATGCTTCATTATTCTATACAACTGACTGTTATTCACAGCAAACCTCCCCAGTTTATTTCGACTCCAATTATTCAACTCAATGATTCGTTATTGAGTAAGGAATCGAGTGTGTTTGCATATGTCATTTGGCTGAGTTATACAAAGTGATATCAAGTGACACACGAGAATCACTAAAAATGCCTGAAATGTGTGCATTCCTGTTCATCACTTGCCACATGAGATATGACTTCTCCTTTCCGAGAGTGCGTTAGCCTCACAGTTCCCTCACAGTTGATGTGACAGCTCAACATATCTGACAACCATTATCATCACATTTGACACTCCGAACAACATCAGTTGAAGCCAGAGACACGAGTCAGAAATTTCATGTTGATGGTTGTCCGTTCATGCAGAATCAACTTCACTTTCACAACTCTGGTCTCCACTATCCTCAACAGTCGTTTTGAGTACTCATCATGATGGTGACTTGCAACGAATGGATTACTTCTGTGTGCAACTTGTGGTGTGGCATGGCGCCGAAAGGTATTCCAACTTCACTCGCATGTCGTTTATGCTATTTTTCTGAAGAGAAACGGATTCCTTTATTTTTTCTGCAATCATTTGTGGGACTAACATCTACCTTTGTGGTCTTTTTACTTAGAATAATCTTCGACTCCATACATTGGCGCGAAATTTTTTTTGATTTATTGAATGTTTTTTTCCATAACTATATTTTACTCCCTCGTTCTTTTTAATATTCATACATTGCTTCTACAATTATTCTGTGATTCTCTATTTATATTCAGACATTATGGTTATTCTTTGAATATGCACATAAGGAGAAAATTCATGAGCTCATACAGCCACACTCGTGTAAATGGATATCGTTTTTGCCTAATTTGAGTTATTTTTTCCCCCACTTGGTATTTTTTATCTGTTCGTGGATGCATTTGCTCTTTTCTGCATTATTATTTATTAACTGTTTTGATGAAATTTTTTAAAGGTTTTTGTCAATCCCAATCGAGTTCTTCTCTCATCATTTGAAAATTTGTTCTAGAGGTGATTTTATTTTTGAAAATTTCATAAATATTTCTGCGAAGGTGAATAAACAATAATGTTTTTTCAATAATGATAACTTACTCCATAGACTAGCTTTAGGGAAAAATAAAAGTGTTGCTTTTCTTTTTGTTTATCATGAAACAAGGAAGTCTATGAAGTATTGAAATATTCATACTGACTTATTTGATATCGTCTTCCAACCAGCTCTTTCTCAATAACTTCATTGTTTAACACATCTGATTACTATTTACACCAAAACACCCTGGTTATCTTCGACTACGATTGATCAACTAAGTGAATCGTTATTGAATTAAGAATCGAGTGTGTTTGCATATGTCATTTGGCTGAGTTATACAAAATGATATCAAGTGACACACGAGAATCACTAAATATGCCTGAAATGTGTGCATTCCCGTTCATCACTTGCCACATGAGATGTGCCTTCTCCTTCACAGAAGATGTGACAGCTCACAGTTTTCACAGAAGATGTGACAGCTCCACGAATAGAGAGAGCTCTTACACATCTGACAACCATTATCATCACATCTGACACTCCGAACAACATCAGTTGAAGCCAGAGACACGAGTCAGAAATTTCATGTTGATGGTTGTCCGTTCATGCAGAATCAACTTCACTTTCACAACTCTGGCCTCCAGTATCCTCATTAT
Organism: Trichobilharzia szidati; assembly: GCA_944472155.2. Taxonomy (NCBI): domain Eukaryota; kingdom Metazoa; phylum Platyhelminthes; class Trematoda; order Strigeidida; family Schistosomatidae; genus Trichobilharzia; species Trichobilharzia szidati. The sequence continues at coordinate 31,543,948 of OX235273.1, forward strand.
TCTTTTCAATTTGTCATTATAATGGCTACCTTCGATGATTTAGTTTATTTTATTTGGAATCGTTCCCTATTTCGTTAGCCTTATTTGTTTCAGTTTTTAATTTACCTGAATATGTTGGGTTTTCTTATTTATTTCATTTTTTCCTGTGTTTTACATTCGGTTTCTCTGTGTTTGAACGCAGGCGAAATATATACTTGCATTGAAGATTTGATAGTCTTTTAAAGGTAGATTAACTCATATAGGGTTAATAGATGAGGGAGTGTAGATATAATAGAGAAGATTTGTAGCTCAGGTGGATGATTTTGGTGTGGTTGTGTTCTCTGAGCTGGATGGTTTGGTTGCGAAGCTTTCATTGCTCTACTGAGCAACATCTTCAGCGCATAATTCACACCGAAGTATGCGCTGAAGATGTTGCTCAGTAGAGCAATGAAAGCTTCGCAACCAAACCATCCAGCTCAGAGAACACAACCACACCAAAATGAGGGAGTGTTTTTGAAAACTTTTGTTATATAACGATTTGAGTATTAACTGCTCATCCTTTCGGGAACATCTTTTGTGTTTTAAATTCATATATATATATATATATATTGCTTCACGTTCCCAGTGGGACATAGGGCTTCAAGCTAGAGGCTTGAAGTTTCTGTAGCAATGTTTATTTTTGCAGGATGGGGTTGCTAGCCTCATGTCCAACCCTTCAGTTTTACCAGCATCATTTCTGGCTTAACGAGATAAGGGAGTGCGTCGGCCGGGGATCGAACCGCGGGCCATGTGCATGGTCGGCGGTCGTCCTAACCGCTGTGTCACCGACGCACTTTTTTAAATTCATACGGTTATTTAATTATGAGACGTGCTGTTTGCTTACGTTTCCCTTCAAAATGTGTAATAAATATCAATATGCTTTATAAGGAGTAATTTTTAGTTCATGATGGAAGTGTTTGTGTATGTTTCTGAAGTTTCCTCTGTACCCAACATCTGAAGGTCTTTTGGATTTTACTCATCAAAGCAGCTGTCTGCTGCATCTTTGTAGACATTTCTTGCTGTTATTTTTAATGTTTATCTTTTTCATGAGTAGCGTTTACCATGCATTCTATATGGATCTGCACAAGTTTTTTAGATTTCATGTTATGCTTTGTGAGACGAATGCAGAAAGCTCTTTTTGAAAACTCACTTGGAGAATCGTAAATATCCTCGGGTGATTTCTGGAATATTCATATTTGCAAACACCTCCTTTCTAACACAACTGTTATAGAATTACACAATTCAAATCATAATGACGCACTCTGTTCTCCTTTTCATAGGTTTTGGACAGAATGTCCGTCAAAATTCACACACGAAATAAGAATTGTCCACGAATGACGAACAATACCAAGGAACTTTGGATCTACTGTTATCAGGATAAGAAGTGGTTAACACATATGACTACACATAAGTGTTCATGTCCTTAAACGAAAGACAGTGCGTTTCCACCATGCAGTAAAAGTGGTGCTTTTAACTACTTCAAAGAATCTGTCGCTAAATTCTTTGTCATTCGTACCACAAACCAGAATTTGGTGACAAGAATTTGGTGAAAATCTGAGTAATTGGACAAACTATCTAGTTCCATTTTAGCATAATGACGCAAGCCGCTTTATATCAAGCACTTTTAATTATCCACTTGATCAAATGAACGAAAATCCAGTTTTCGTAATTTCTAATCAGATTCATTTGGATAAATCAAAGATAAACGAAAATGGACTATAATACACTCGGGCAGATGTTCTTGAATAGTGCCACTAAGCAAATCAGACCATGATGATTAACCTTTGGTAATTCAATAAATTAGGAAGTTATTTCTAGACGAGACATCTCAGGTAGATCTAACTGAAAGGGTTCAGGTACAGTTGACAAAAATTTTAAACGAAGTGAACGGCGAATCATTCATTAGCACACAAATATATTAACAATTTCATCTATTCGGTTTCAAAACTCCATACATTTACGGCTCACCTAAAGTACACAGAAAAGTCATTTTACTCCATTCAGTACCACAGATGACAAACTCTTCATATTACTCAGTCACAAAGTGGCTGTAATAGGTTTTAAACTATTTAAGGACAGGAGGTCAAGAAGATGTGATTTTGTCAATGCAATCATGAGTGGTGTTTCGATAGTTAGAGAAATTGACAGACTGGAAGTAGTTCTTTTCTCCAATGAGATGGCAGTAGACGGGTAACATCAGACATTTCCATGTGATTTAAACCAATTCAGTAATGCGGATGTTTGTATACCACTTCGGATACCGAAGTAGTTCTTACTGAGATTTGAGACTGGTCTTGGAAAATGGTTTTATATCAAGCCCAGAAAATGTTAATTAAATGCGACAAGGAATGACCTCAATGCCTCTCCACTGGAGGCATTTCAAATTGATATTTGAGTCTAGGGAACGTGTTCCAGACCTTCTATAGTCTCCACTCAAACACCAACTTCAATCATCAAGCAGGACCACTTGCATGATGTTAGACTGTTGAGGAAAGGTGATGAATGAATGCTGTTCAGGACAGATTCTCGTTTCCGTGCAAAATAATCATGAATGTATGGCCTATTAAAAGGTTAAGTGAATAGAAAAATTTATCTCTTTATTCCCCAAAACCACATTTTCTCTTTCCTATCATGCAGTGACAAAACAACACAGAGAATCGACTACTACCTTATAATTACCGAATTCGCATACATTCCATTTTCACACTTCGTACTTCAATCTCTTAATTTACGTGCTGCAGTGACATGTGAAAGAAGGTACGAAGTTCAATATTTCCCGTTGATGGTGACTGGTGTTTGCTTTGATTAGTCAAGTATCTTCATCACCACTACCTCCTCTATCTTCATTTGAAGCTATCTCTCTTCTGCTTGTTCTTCCTACTCACTGGGTTTACCCTGAGAACCTTTAAATTTGTGTAACATTAAAGATAAATATTCTGCAAAGTCTGAATCTTATCAAATCTTCTTGTCAGCCTCATGTATCCCAGTCTTTTCGCCTTATTCCCACTGTCTTGCGCATGATCCTCTCGACTCGAATCAGGAATATCATTGTAATATTGGGAAATCTTGTCTTATTGCTGTATTTACTTCTGAAGCACCACTGAGGTCGATCTTTTCAATCAGGAGTCATTCGGTATAGTGATTTGGCTGTCAGCCTCTCAAGAAACTCTAATGACTCAATATGTTTCGTTGTCAGCACGGTTCATAAACCCACCCCAAACTTCATATAATAAGATGTCCCGTACACTCGTGAAATTCAGGTGGGGATCCAGTGATTACACTTTTTAAAGTGATTCGAAATTATCTGACCTACAAAATTCTTTTGACCAGTTAGGAATATCTGATTTGATAAAGCGAATGAATAACTTTGGAAGGAGGTACGTGTGATTTCATTCATATTTTAACTCACCCATAACAACTTAAAGTTTAAAAAGCATAAATAATTTACTTTCATCAAAGGTTCCTTTTGATATCGCATAATGTCATTTATATATGTCTGAAATCAACTCTTTGAAATGGTGCTCCAAAATCTCTTTCAATTTGTTATTTCACTGATGAATTATTTTGGCTTACATTGTGCAATCAAGAGGGTCTACCGAGTGAACTATCCTCAACAAGCCTCATCTTGAAGGTTTAAAGACTATCAGTCCAAAACAGTATTCTAATATCGAGACTGGATTGTCATCTTGTGTCTTATTAAAAAAAAGAGCCAGCTACTTCGATAAAATCAACAAAAACCTCTTTTCTAGTTTTTAAACGTCTACAGCTGTAGGAACAAACATTTCCTGGAAGGATGGGCCACTCTAAATTCACTAGTCAAATCAGCCAGTGCGTCCAAATTTTGACATATGTAATGCACCACATTAAGAAGAAGGCTGATCGTTCGCAGATACACTGAAGCCACTACAGCTGAAAGAGGCTAAATATATCATGGTAGATAAAGCCTAAAAGAGCAACGATGAGAAAATCATGTATATAGGATTCACTCTGAGAATCACTGAAATCTTACCTTGAAGAAAGACCATTGACGTTATCTGTGAACCTCTCTTACAGAATTGCAGCAGGCTCTAAAGAGTCTCTCCGATGTATGTACAGTCTCACATTAACAAAATCTTTTTTATTCAGGTTGAAGTTGTGGAAATGAACCCACTTGTTTTCAACCTTCTAACAGATAAGTTTATGAAAACAGATCACTTACAATAACTATCAACAAAATACCGCCCTACTTTAGCTACACAGATATGCGGTGTACAAATCAGTAATGAGAATTTCAATTTATGGGGTTAAGTTTGACTTTTAATGTAGCTGTGAGTAGATGATTGTGTAAAAGTGTCTTCAGGATTCATTACTGTAGAAGAAAGAGATGCCAAAAAATAAGTCGGCCTGAATATCGCCTGTTGTACAATGAGAACATTTTAAATTGCTGAAATAGAGACAAACGGTAAACTAAAGTGTGACTCACGTTTCTTTACTGAAGCGAGAAGAAATACCAGAGGTACAGGTAAACAAAATTCATCAACTCATTGAATTAACATTAACAGAATTATTACCATTGCTGTTATTATTATTTCGAACTCCACAATGGGATAAGGAGATCAGCCTATTCCACATTAGAGAAGATGGCACTTTCTTTGATGGGAAATAAAACATTGAAGTAGAGAAAATCTAAGTATTGAAACGTTTCCACGTGAATGGGATTCAGTCCAAATCGAACAGTAAACACATGTGTTGGATTATTCTGCCGTATAGCGCTTACAACCTTTCTGATAATAGTGTCATCATACCTCATTCTTTGTCTAAATTACTATTCGGTTGGAAGTGCATTTGGCTCATCGTCCAACTATCATCAAGTGCTGTGTGACAATCTGCCGACTGGTATTTCACTTTTGAAGATAATTCATCTTTTGAGTTGAGTGTGACAAAATAAACCCTCGTGTTTGCTTCTTTTCTCCATCTAGATTGCAAATTGCACTGGTTTGGACGAAAAGGTTAAGATAATTTAAGGTAAATATATGTATAGACTGAAGACTCATCATTTTCCAGCTCTCTTTGTTTATCTTTCTTCCCCCCTATTTATTAAAATGTAGCTCGAAGAAAGACGTAGTTTAAACACTGGTGATAAGAACTTTTAGAGGCCATTCGAAAATGTGTTGAATGATTGTGTCTCAGCATTTCAGAGAATGGTTCACGCGATTGATTCAGTGTACAATTACATGTGGTGTTCGAATAAGTCTGAGACAGTATCGACAATAAGATTTTCACTAAATTTTTACTCAATTTTTTGTTATTGTCCTACTTACTTGTTTTTCCTATACATTAAGGTTATACACAGAAGATTACCAAAGAGAAATACAAATGAACTCGTTTTTGGTTGTGAGGAATTGACGAGTGTAGGACATTGGTATGGCCTGAATATTTTATTTAACTTATGTCGTCTAGAACTCGGAGCATCTGTTGACCACTCTTTCAGGAATGACATAGAATCATGACAGTAAGTATGGCTGTAGTACAGAAAATTGTATTCAAAGTAAGGTATAAGAAACGTCATATTCGGTGAATTTTCTTTAACATTCTTCAGCCTTCTCCTTAGAAAGGCAGGTGAGAATATATTTTAAACGAATCCTGATGAGTATTGGTGTTGCAATGACTCAACTAATTTAAGCAACAGAGTTTTGGCCTAATCAATCATTTTCAATTGCTTCTCATCAGGCCAAATTAACCTCAATATACATAACTACAAATAAATATTAAAATATACACTATTGACGGTGTTTTGTCAACAGGTTAATAAGATTGGTCGCATGGATTGTGCAATTAGTCGTTATAATGCTAATAGTAATAATGATACTATTAGCAACAAAAATGAAAAAGTGGAGCGATCTGTGATAACCAGAATAATGAAAAAGAGCATGACTTAACAAACAAATCTTGAGGCAGAAGTGTTCGATAAAGGCTCAGAGAAACAAATCAACCAGTTAAATAATTCGAGTTCGTATAGGAAGTAAACAAACTGTATATTAATGAAGATGTGATAGGATTAAGGGATGATAAGATGGCAGTTGAAAATACAAGTAAGGCTGATTGTGACTTCAACATTCGGTTAGGTTTAATGAGACATGAGTGATAATGGCTGTAGGAACTTCCTTTTGGTTCATAAATCAGGCTTGATAGCACTAATGACTATTACCTCAGTTATGCGCAGTAGACAAATACGTAGTCCATTGGAAAGATTCGGTGTGAAGTGATGAATCACTTTGAATGCTTTGGTTTTCTCCATCAAATGACAACTATCAGCTAAATGTGACTAAAATACATCTATGAATGGTTTTTGTCTATCTTTTACTAAACCACGATCAGCGATTTTCATTTCTTATTCCTTTAAGTTCCTAGTGAAACATAGGGCTTCAAGCCTCAAATTTGAAGTTTTTTAAAAGATGCGGTTGCTAGACTCATGCCCAACCTTTCTTCTTTACCAGTCTTATTACTGACTTACCGAGTTAAAGGAGTGCGTCGGCCGGGGATTGGACCCCGGACCACATCCGTGCTCGGAGAGCACTCTACCGCTGTGCCACCGACGCACATAATCTTTGATGTAGAAGTAATGTCAGGTTATCGATCGACGAACGCATGCGTTACACAGTAGTTAACTCTGTCCTTCTTAATGGCTCTGACAATTGGCCACTGAGACGAAATTATATGAAGAGACTACATAGTTTGCACCATAAGTAGCTGCATTATGTCTCCTGTGTTAAACGGTATAAAGTGGTGAGTAGTATTGAAGTGAGGTGAGCAGTGTTAGATAGGGAGTCATGTCTATCAATAAAGTTGCGAAACTGAGTTTATTTAATGGCCTAGAACACGCATTCATCATGATAAGCCGTCGTTTTATTCGTCCAACTGTGTTAATTGATACAGCACTACACTTATTCATTTCATCCATACATTCCCGTCCATAATATTTCTGGATGTGTAACTCTAACTTGGTGCGTTGTTTAGAGTGTGACAAATTTAACTGCCATACTATAAGTAAAGTTTCAAATTAATACATACCTAAATCTGAAGTATCGTTAGCTGATAAACACAGAGTGGAAATAAGAATATCGATAAAGTATGAGAAAGTTGCCCATACGAAACAACAAGAATTATGACTACCAATTCATTGGTTGACTGAACAGTCACTATAATGCAAATATTTTTCTACATCTCTGTTTTGTTTTAATAAACACATTGAGATTTATATGTTGCTTACATTTCTTCGTCTGCACCGAACACTGCAGAGTAACTTTTACTAATCTTCTGTAGGAACAAAGACTGTTCCGTTTATGCTTTTCAGATGTAAGTGAAAATTCACTAATAGAACTACACTCTTATCTATTTAATGTGAATGGGCAGAATAAGGCGATATTCTGCATTATGCTCAGATTACTAAATACTAATAAAATATTTATACATATTCTTTGCTGTAAAATAAATCAAAAACATTAATTCACCCCACTGTAGCTTAAGAATATATATTGGGTTGCATTCATATTGTTGACATTTACGATGAAGCAAAACTGAATGGAAATTTATGTGTTAGGGTTCATTTTATTGCTGCGCAGCCGCACACATGTTCAAGGGTCTCTGCCAGCTGGCTTAGTTACTTTAAATATTCTGAGCGAATTTATTTAGAATATGTCTATCTGTTCTTTCCGTTTTGTTGCGATTTCCAATAGATATATTCTGAAATCTTTTACTGATTATTTCTGAAACTGTGTTTGTTTTGTCAGTATTCCAGATCCGTCCTTTCTCTAAGTTTTGGCGTGTTGGCACCCATGACTGCATGATTACTATTCATTTTGACTACTCTTCTTATCTCAAAATGTTGTCTTAACATTTAATAGGTAGTTAATCTTATTGGCTAGATGACACACATGATGTACAGGAGCCGAATAACTATCATCACAAAGAATTGAGAAAGCACCTTCATATTGCAATAATCCTTCGAATAAACTTGTTGAATTGTATGCTCCTTCTAAAATATTACTGAAGTTATTTTAATGAAAGATTGAATAAAACAGAATCAAATATATTCCTAGTGTACAGATTTCAGGTAATAATTGGTAAGCCTTCTGAAGGCAAAATTATTAGGAATTACAAAACTAATATGTTGGGAACTCACTTAAATTATTGACTGGAAACAAAAGAATTTTGAAATATTCTTAGATATTAAGCGGTCGGTTTCGAGTTCTTAAATTCACACGAAAACTCAGTCAGTGTTTATTTTTCTCGGCTACACTTGACTTTATGTTCATATAAAATAACTTTATGAAGTTGATAGGGACTGCTTGATGTGGCTAATAATTTTTCCCGCTTAGAATACATGAGCGTAGAAGTCCTACTTGAATCACAAACATAAATCAACTCATTTCAAGATAGACTCATAACCTTAACAATTTCTTATGTGATACCATTAACTATAGATTGACTGAGACTCACTCAAATTAATCAGTAGTGTATGCTAGCCAGATTGGAGTGTACAACACAACGGTTGGCGGCTTCACTCGTTTGGGCCATCCTCATCAGTAATGTACCCCGTCTTATTCAGCTCAGAAAGTCGGAAGAGTTCAAAACATTCACACTTTAGATAGCAACATGGCCGAACTGGTGATACTTCCAAACAAATTTTGTGGTAAATTTCCACCGCGATTTGTGTGACTTTCGAATCGCTAGTTGGTTTAGAAATTAATCCGTTGTAGCTTATAAACAAGTGACATTTTTTGAAAACAGCCACGATCCAAATTATAAATCATTTGTGCTTGATCGGTATGTTTCTTCCAGCTTTCACTCCTTCTCAAAGTCAAATGTATTCAGGGAAGAAAAGCAATTAAAACAAGTGTCCAAAAAGCCACAATCCATCTCCGATGCCTCATTAAACTTTTTAATTACTCAACAAAAATTGAGTTAGAACCTCTTTAACATTCAGATTTATCACAATTAACGCACCACAAAGTAATAGCAGGAGCTGAAGACATTAGTCAGAATCATCGATTCTATGTATGCTCGCTTGTGCAGTATCAGCTGCACTCTCAAAATTCTGGTATCCGCTATCCTCAGAAGTCCTCTAAAGAAACGATGATGATTAATTACAGCAATGGAATGCATTATCTCTGTGTGCACCTTGTGAATTACCATGACGATTAAACCTATTCCAAGTCGGTCTTCATATTATTTTTGCTATTACAGGAGTCACACCACTTTTGTAAAGCTGGTGAATACTGAAACACCAATGAAATTATGACTCAAAAAACATACGCTTAAACCCGTCTGACATTCCAAAAGGCTGTCAGTGTTTTATCATCAGTAACAGAGGCTTTGTAATCTTTTTAACGTAGTTTCAGTGGGGAATTAAATGAGAGATAAATGCTTTTCATTAACTTGAAATTTTCGCTCTCTCATTGAAGAAATTGTTGATATCATGTCATCTAATTCGTGTGATTTCCCCAGTCATTAGAAATGCTTATCTAGTTGGTTAGCTGTTTACTTACGTAATTCTTGAACATGAGACAAAAATGAGTAATAATTTTGTTCGAATAAAATTCGTTGATGAAGTGAGCCATTTACACGAATTATAACTAGAAGTATTTTCTTGATTGTTCCTTTTTGTCTGTCATCTATCTAGATATTCAGTTTTTAAAATGCACTGAGATTCAGTTACCAGCTAATGATTCCGAAATATACGCATTTTCCATTTTCACAACACGCATTTTTTAAACTTCCTCTTCGTTCTCAAATCTGTACCAAGTATTCTCTCACTAACTGTTTTACGAATTGATTTGGAAATGCTGCATGTACACCCCGTTAATCGGTTTGAAGAGATCGCTGTTACTTTAGGGTAACCTTATAACTTGCTTACAACTGGATAATCTAAGTTTAAATTGTGTTGATCTAATGATAGATGCATGAATTACTTGGAGATTGTAAAGTATCTACGAAGCTTTAGTACAATATCGATTTCTAAATCTACTTTACTTTACACTTAATTCACTCAGTCAGAAACTCCCATTTACTTATTTATGAATTCCAGGTGGTGAGCAGGTGATTACATGTAACGAGGTAAATAAAAATCGCGTTTTTCTGATCTTAACTCTATCATTTGTGAGTTGGCTACCTCGGAATCAGCAAAGTGAATGAAGAATTTAATATGAATTACCCGCCATTTTACATATATTTCAACTGACCTGCCAATTCTACAATTCCGACAATGTTGAAATTCGGTAAATGCATTAAATTGTGACTTATACATAAAATGTGTTGTTCAGTCTTTCTTGCAGTATAACTAATCAGACTGATGCTTCAAAATATCACTGTAATTTCACTTCAGTATGTTTCCTTTAATAGTGGCTGTATGTAATCTCATGGTGTCTTCTTCCCTTTATTTTGTATGGCATATTATTAATGTGAATTGCTGAATATTGAGAAGTTTGAAGGAAGAACTCCCACATGCACAATTCTGAGCGATAAATGTCAAAGACGTCTTCATTATTCATCGCTAGCTGTCTGAACATCGAGATTTTACATGTTGTTTTATAAAACGTCGCAACATTTCTTACAAATTAAAGTCCACTCTCGTGATTGCATCAGTCATTCAGACACAACAACTAGCGTTCTAATGAAAGGGTGATCGCCTGATGACACCAATTTATGACGAGATAAACATTTGAAAAACCAATATATGATAAAGTCGGAAATTCAGTACTATACTAACTGTCACATCCTGGAACGAGGTGAATATAGACACACAATTATTCATATACAATTATTAGTATTTAAATTTATAGAAATGTTTCGTTTGAATATTTATATATCTGACAGCAGTACAGAGAACAGCAAACCCTCCTACCGCAAATATATGCGAACATGGTGTACAACTACTTTCTAGTCTCTAGGTAAACCAAATAGAAATCTTAGACTTGGATAAACAAAACTCCCGGTATGATTATTCAGTCACTAGCGCATGGATTCCGGAACATTTCATTTCGTTTATATGCATCACTCATCCAGCTTCACAAATTAGTGAGAATTAGGCTTTTATAATAACGTATGGATAGTTCATAAGCTCTTCAAATATGTTTCCTGTTGTCAATTGGTATTTATGGTAACAATGTCCACTTTACAGTTGAAATCAGATTCATTTAAACGAATATGCGTTTCACAATATCACGTATTTTTATCAAAGAGTGAGGCAAAATTGTTAACTTCATTATTTCGAATACATGGTCTATCTCAATTTCAAGAGAGACTTTGTAGACATTTACTTATCTCAACAAGGAAACCACTCTTTTTAGCACAATAATTTTTCTGCTTAAGTATAATAACAAATAACAATAAAGTTTAAACGTTGTGTGATGCCGTAAAGGACCACTCAATACTATTTTGTCTATTTTGTCTAACGATCTATTTCACTTATTTTAAAAATGTGATCGCCTGAGGATCAGTTCGATTTACGGATTATCACCTTCACAGCAGTATTTCATACCACCTACTGAAATAGATGCTAATAAAGTCATTCAATAAATAGCCCTTATTCTTTCTAGTGCATGCCTCAGTTATATGCAGCATCCTCATAAATACATATATATATATATATATATAAAGAAAGAGCCTGTGAGTGTTTGCCTAATAAAATTTGACTCCGTATTGCTGTCGATAAAAAGAGACTCCAAATGGTACATCCACATACACATTACAACAGACTTGACTGTCTTATTAAAATAAACATTCACAAGTAGAGACAATCCAGTAGAACTTCACACTCATTCTCAAAGTACGAAAGATAAATGAACAAACCTTTTCCAAATATAAAACAGAGGATTCAACGAAGAAAATGTTGCCTGCTACGATTTCATTTTCCTAGCTGTACAATAATATGTATATGTGAATTACAATCGACAATATCAACCAAATTTTGTGATGCCTGCTACAATTTGATAGTGAGTGGGAATATCTAAATACAATAATATTAGTGTATATCATTGGGAATCACAAACATATTAGGAACAGGGATAAATAAGTGTTAGCACTATGTACAGCAGCCATTTGATTAATAGTTGACAGGAAATTTAATTACTTTTGGAAGTGTGAATATGTGAATTTCTCCGGTTCAATAATATACAACAGAGAGTCATGATGTGTGAACTGACGTCAATAAAATAAGTATCATGAATTGAAATATGTTAAAAGAAAAAGAGATATTACGAAATAAAGGTGAGTGATGACATTTCCTGCATCACGAGGTGAAACTAGGATTTAGGAAATGAAAAAAGAGTTATTGATATAAGTATAAAACTTGGGCACTGTGGTAGAGTATAACTCCATAATGGATAAGATTTTATTTTGATAAATCACACAGTGTTGTACAGCTATATTAACTGATGACGTTTGTTGACAATTGAGCAATAGTTTTGCTCGAAACGTCATCAGTAAATATTACTGTACAACACTGTGTGATTTATCAAAATAAAATCTTATCCATTATGGAAGTAAAAAGAGTGTAAAGATTGTGTTTGCAATCGATATTCTTTCTTATTGTTAGGCAGTGTCACGTCTTCCACGGTAAAAAATAAAGTGCACTACTTTAAAGTGATGAGTAGTATGAAGTATTATGAGAGAAAATGTGGTAAAGAATAGTAAAGAAAGAGTTCATACTACTTCTCCGATACCAGCCTGGTTTTCCCTAATCAACCTTCTGGAAAAGCATCTAAAAGGCACAGTTTCCTCTTGTGACATCCTCAAGCAGCCTCGCGTAGTTTGCTAGTTCGCCATTCCTTGTAGAATACAGCTTTAGGGAAACACTTTCACTGTACTCTGCTGTCCACAGTCACTTTCAACCAGCTCTACAAATACCCACAAATTTTCATTTTTTCATTTCATTCTTTCCACCATGCCACCCTCAGACGATAGACTTATCGACTCCCATTCTTGTTGCACATGGGAGTCCGATGTGTGGTGTCACCTGAAGATCTCCTCAGAGCTTATTGACCATACCGCTGAAGCAATATTCCTGAATGCTATTAATGACCACAAATGTGATTGTCTTATTTCAGAAAATCGTTTGAGGCGAAACAAAAGTGAACATTTCAAAAATGAATAAAACGGAATTATATATATTCATCAGTATTTCTATATATTGACTTACTATCGTTGTCAGCTATGAGATGATCATTTTCAATATTTTAAGTATTCTACTATTTCAAGGCGAAACAAACAAACTAGTAAGACTCCATTATGAGAAAACTGTGTTTTGATGAAGTCTCATAGTGTTATACAGTAGTGTTTCCTAATGACGTTTATGCTACAATTTATTGCTCATAATCATATCAAGGCAAGACGTTTATTTATATCTTCACAAATGATTAAGTTAGCTTTAGCCTAATTTACACTGGGTGACTGATTTTATATATTTTAGACATCTCGTTTCATTGCACCAGAAGACACAATGCATTAAAATGTTTCCAACTGAATAGTAAATAAATGTTGAAAATTGAAATGGAGGACGTATTCACACACTATGTACATGTCACGTGGTAAACGTACAAAAAGTGGGATAAAATAGCGCATGAAAACACTCCCAATACCCTGAAATCTGGAGCCATAGTCGTCACTCAGTACACGGGATGGACTCTTTCTACTTTCCAATGTAAGCTGTACGATTTTGTTAGAGGAAATGTGAGGATTTAACACAATGAAAGAAGTGATTGATGAACATTGTTGGTATACAGTTATAGTAATGTCTGTAAAATTTGTTGAGGGAAATTTAGGTGCAATATTAACTAAGCTAATCTCATCCCCCACATCTTCTGCTCTAGTGTCCTTATAATTTAAATTGACAGAAAAAGGCGTGATCAGAGTATCCAAAATGGGATTCTCAAATGCTCTAAATTTTTCAGATAACCCATATCTTTTCGTAAGGACAATCAAGTAATTAATTCATTCCAAGTGTCACTTTAATGCTAGCCATTCCGATATCTTGTGATTGTGGCATCATTGTTAATTCACTCATTGCCGAAGGGTTTTCAATCATCACATCATAACAGATAACTTGATGACTGGCTGAGTGAAATGTAATTATTTGTAAACACTCATGGCTCTATCAGCATTTTGCTATACACCGTGATAAAGTGAATGAGAAAAATGCAATAAACTTCAGATAGAAGATGACTGATGGTTTGAAACTAAGTGGATTTTAGTCGACAATAGTGTTCAGACAGGTAGAATGTGTCTATGAATTGGTGAATAATAAATATGCAATTGACATGGTAAAATGGACACTTAAAGTTACTGAACATATTTTGCGGCTTCAAAATGGATACAATTGAAGTTAATTTGTGGAAGAAACCACTGGTTGAGATTAAAAAGCGCAAACCTAAGTGACTATTACTTGTAGATATTTTATTTCCTTTCCCAAGAATCTAACATGCAGGTTTTGTTAAACAAAGTTACAGTATATTTATATATCAAAACATTTTCCTGATTCAAAATGATCTTAGAGACATGGTGTTCACTGTCCAGCTAAGAACCAGATTCTTCCAATATTAATCACAAACTTCATTGTTGAGTAAAGGTGGATATATTTTAACATCTGCTTAGGCATAGCACATAATATGGCTCACCTCTAAGTGAATAAAGTTCGATATCATACTAGTCAAAGACACTTTTCATCTCAAAAATTCAAATGGATTAAACCCGGCCAGATTCCACTTATTAATTCATAAATCTAGTCATCAGTTTGGAAATTTCCCTATGTTGATGTTAAGGAAGAGATTTGAAAATTATGACATAAGTCACCCTGGCATAGTCCTAAATACAACAGACAATAATAACGAAAGAAGCTGTTGGCTGCTTAATTTGTTCCGAAACTGAATTATCATAGACTTAGGCGCAATACTCAGGAAAGGTAAAATTTTTTGCAATGAATGAATAATATGCTGTATTAAGCCACAACAACATAATACTAGAGATACGTGGTATTGATGATTTTTATTAGAAGCATTGAAAATCCCTATACGACATCCATATTACAGTTTCTTTCAACAGATGATATAATATCATCTGGTGTGACAGTTTCTCAGGCCTACAAATACTAAGAAACTATCGCCTAGTTGGCCTTGAGTGTTACCAAAGGGATATTAACCAGTTGGAGTGGAATGTTATAAAGGGATATTGCTGTGAATTCTACAGCGTCTAACTGACACTGCGAGAGCCCAAATGACGATCAGTTGAGTACATCGCGGGCTGGAAAGACTTCACATCGAAAACAGTTAGTAAACCAACCTCATAAGTTTTATAAGTGATAAGAAGCTGTTTCGAAATGCTCGCCTTATTTGACACAGTCATAGTCATTTTCGAAAAGCATTGATAATCATTAAATTGTGTTCTTTCGAATGACGCACAGAAGATGAAGCTTAGGATTATTTCCCTGATTCGACATGCTCACGCTTTCTGTATAGACAATCAGGCAGGAAATATTCATGTCATTCAGACTGTCAATTTTATCATAAAAATACGCTAATCTGTGTTGCAATATAATATTTACCAGTCAGTGTTTATTAGTCGCATGAGTGATTGAAAGTGGTTGAATTATCGCTGACTGAGAGTAGAGGTATCAGAAGACCTACATACGTAACGGCGTCCACATTCAGCGAGCCATCGTACGAAACATTTGAAGGTTGTGCATCTAAGGTGCAGAAACAATCATTTGACCATTATTAACTAAAGCGTAGATGATTTCAATCAGTAATAGTTTACATCGCATTTGTTATGAATCCTTCTGCTACAGGTATCTAATCACAACCATTTGTGGATGAAAATTGAATTCAATTTCATTGTGACAATTTACTCAATGAGTTTTTAAAATGATGTCGAAACAGAGACTGATTTTCTGTTTCTGTATTGGATAATTGTGGGTGATACCTTTTAGTACACATAAACTATAATTAATCGGCCATTTTGTCAAGTTTCTTTTGTGGAGTAAATGAAAAATAATGACGGAGGCGCAGGTTCTCGTACTTGTTCTTATCAAGAAAGCATCGGCAATAATTGGATGTATGAAAAGTCATTCAGGCTAATAATGCAACGGATTTTAACATGTTAATACAGCTTCTTATTCGAAAACCGAGTTTTTTGGCCGTTATTAACAAATGGAGGAAAGTGGTGTGAAATGGAATCGACAATCAATGATGAGAACTGAAAGCATATCAATCAGCCAAATAGCAGACTGTGTTTAGCCTACTCGCCATGCAGAAACATGCTGCAAACCTGTGCTCCGAATGCGTTTATACAAGAATTTGACTGATTGTTAAGAGAACATAATTGAAAATGCTCATCACCACGAGATTTGATCATTTCGATTTTGCAAGTAGTGGAATCTGGAACAGGCGTTCCGTCACATTCACTATAAACATGCACCCTACTCAAATGTGAACCCATATAGGAACTTAACTAGTACTGATATAATCAATGCCGATACGCAAATGCGAATCAAAAAGGCCAATTAAAAAATTGCATCATAAGTCTATGAGATCCTATGGTACAAACATCTTAGTATTCAACCTCAAATTCACTTTAAGATAACCAAGGAACACCACACTAAAATTGTTACACATTCACTCTGTGAATCCATGAAAGTTATAGCAAACAGACAGACTGATTTCCTGTGGATATACTCGATTGATGCAAATCATATGTCACAACATATTCATCAAATTTATTGCCTTGTTACTTCATATTTCATACCTTTCATAAAAATGAAATATTGTTAGGACTTGTGGCATAGTTACCACTGGAAGGAAGATATTTCAGAAGGCACTGAATCTATAAAAATTATATCAACGTATTCTGTCAGCTTACGTCCCCATCAATCATAAAACTTTAGTGCCTCATGACATGAATATTAAAACTAAAACAAACATGTATGTGAAAATCTCTGGCATAGTATTTCTTCAGGATTTAAAGATAACATTTTGTAATTACAACCAAATTTAAGCTTATGTTTTACAATTTCAAATAGATATTCAATTGAAAGTTAACTCGAAAAGCATCAAAACTTACTTGGGTTACTTGCGGTGTTGACCACAAAGGCGAATAAACAGAGAATAAGCCACAGTAACATTACTAGTACTGCAAGATCGAGGCAAAATAATGTGAGCATTATGTAGTTATTTGACTATTTATACTAAGTCTGAAACGATCCATTGCGTGTTGATATATAAAAAATAATCAGTTTAAACGAATCATACAACTGAATGTTGAAAAAATATTTACTGTATCTAGGAATGCCTTTAATCATAAAAAAATCAGTTATATCGCGTAAAAAGCACAAACGATGAAGAAAAAACTTTTAGACATATTAGAACAGTTTCAGACATTTGAAGTTTCAACTTAAACAATGATATTGAAAAAGTATATGATATAGACAGGAGATTTCACTAATCTGTCTTGATCACGTAGAAAAAAACATCATCATTCTTATGTCTCAAAAAAATCATCATTTATTATTAGTAACCTTTTCGAGAGATTTACGCATTTCTATCGAGAATATAAAACATCGATTTGAGAATAGAATTTAGACATTAAGTACTTCTGTAAGAACTACTTTTATTCTTTATAAAATCGTTCAATGTATCACTCACTGTATTGTATCAAGTAAGAATACTCTCGTAGAGTGTAGAACCTCCTTTTGGATTCGTTAGCAGTTTGTCGTGGATTTTCCATTATAGAATTCATTCACAGTTAGGAATTGTTTTCGAGAGGAGCTGTTTACTGATCATATTATCATTCTGGTTTGTGACAGAATCTACTTTGAAGATGAATGCAACATTCGGCATCCATAATGTAAGCTAAAACAAAGTTGTGAATATTCCTCTTTTGTCCGCTGATCAAGCACATAGAATGATGTTAGGAAATCCATTGATGAACATGCTTAATTATACACAGGTTTTAACTGACTTCTCGAGAGCACTCAAACCGAGAGGGGAAGGTCTTATTTTCCAAACGTAAATTTGGAGTGGCCCTGGAGAGGTAGTGTAACTTCCCCCCTCTTATTGCTATTTTCACTGCATTCTCAAAGCATCCTGTTATTATTTCATAAATGTACACAGAGTGCCTTTAAAGATCTTCATTAGTAACAAAGAATAAACTAGAAATTTAGAATTGTGAAGTAGAATAAAGCCACAAAATTCAATGCAATATGCATGTCTCAGATCTGTTGAGAAATGGAGATCAGTGGATTCTTTGCTATATGACTGAATTGTTCATTCTTTTATTGCATCCGGAAAGCACTAAAGGCTGGTTCAACTAATGCTTTGAAATATACATCGCTTTGTTATTCATCGCATGAATCAACAGTTACCGGTTCCAACCTCACGCCTTCACTCTTAAGAGTGAAGACCACAAAACTGGTTGAGCGCTTTTCTCTAAGTGGTTAAGAATTAAGAATTTTCTTCGTGACTATCAGCTGCAAAGTCAAAGTGAATTCAGGTAGAAAAGACAGTACAAGTGCATATATAAGTCAAGATAACCTTGACAGAATCAAGAGAGCAGCAATAATAATTAAAAACGATAAGCCTTCCTAGTTTTCTACAATCCCGAAATCAATCACTTCATAGTTAAAACCGCAGGTATACTTACGGCCAGTATACCAGGAATAAACCTGACAACTCGAATATTGTGAGAATTTTGGGCGAAATCAATGAACTGAAATTGTTTTCGAATGGAGAAATAATCGTCTTGGTCACGTTATCATAACCAGTAAAGAATAACCCCACCAGACAGTTGTCTTAATTGGATTCTCTGATTATGTATCTTGGGTAAGCCATAAAGTCTAGCCGTATGAGTTCCGATGGGTTTAATAGCGTCGAAGATGGAACTATCAATTAGATTTTCATATTTTAAAGACTTCAAAGTTTTAACGAACTGCCGTTCTCTTGCTTCATTCGAATCTTTACTGTTACCTAACTTTTGAAACTTGGAACGGTCTTCCAGTAGGGTGTTTACCTTATCAATGTAGTCGCATTTGTTTAAAATTACTGTACCTGATCCCTTGTCTGGTTTCGTGATAATAATGCTGTCATCGGACCTTAATGCTTTTGAGATATTCTCTATACTTTTTAGTTAATAAACTTTTCTTGTCGATCTTGGCATTATTGTATTGGTAACAACAATCAACCAAGGTACTTTTAAATCTGTCTAACTCGTATTGGGAGGACGGTGTTAGGTCTAGTGTCTGAATGAAGAGGTTTTCAAACTGTACTTCTGTCTGTAATTGGTCAATATTAACTCATTTATCGCAAAATTTAGGGCCCAATGAAAACAATTCCATAGCAGTCTTATCTAAAGTCACACTGGAAGCAAATCATTAAATCAGAACAAAATATTTAGAGCGAACAATTGTTTTCAATGAATTCCCCTTCAGGCTCTACATTTATAAATCCATTAATTTAAGCATACAATAGCCAGTAAAGGCACATTAGAATCATATCAGAAAGTGTATTGTGGAACAAGTATAAGATGGGATGGAACAATAGTCAGATAGTTTTTTAATATGCATGGTCAATGAGAACATGGGACAAAATCAGATGAAGTAACTTAATTTAATGATGTGTGTACAAATATGAAATCTTCGCTGCAACTGTGTTTTTATTCCCTATGATCAAATGTGTATATTCCGTGATTTGAAATCTTTAAATAGTGCAATTCTGTCTCATCTAGTGGATAGGGAACACAGCATCAAATTAGATCAGTCATTTACAGTTGTGTATCGAGTAACGAACAATCTCCCCAAAGTCACACGATTACGCCTCCTAGCCATAGCTGAGGCTTTAGAGACCCTGGCCCACTATAAGGTCACCAGGATCATAATTTTTCGTAATATTATTATCATTATTACCATTTCTCCACCCAGTTTATTTCACCTCATTGTTACCCTCAATTTTTGTCAGCCTTGATGATTTTATACTAAGCCTACCAATTCTGTAACATCTTATTACAACTTACAATTTAACCTCTCTATTTTACCATTAGACATTACCGGTCAGCCCTCACATTCAGTGTCCCCTTTGTTAATGTGTGTTTGTATGTATTTTGTGGTTATCGCATTTTTCTCACCCCACTCATTTTTCTCACAACACTACATTACCAAATTGTTCATTCATCACATTTTTTCTGGCCATACACCCTATACACATTTGATTGACTATGTTAACTACTGTACTATCATCTCAACTTACACATGCACCTAAATAGAGCTTGTGATATTATTTTCATTAGCCTTTATTGGCTATATGTACTCTATTATTCGTGGATTTATAACTGTGAAGCCTGAAGAAGAAGTTATCGAAAACAATTGTTCGCTCAAAATCTTGTTTTGATTTCAATATATAGTATTTTTACTTGATACAACACAGTGAGGGATACATCAAACAATTTTATAAAGAAAAAGTGTTGTTTTTACAGAAGTACATAATATCTAAATTCTATTCTCGAATCAATGTTTAACATTCTCAATAGAAATGCGTAAATCTCTCAAAAAAGTAACTTCTAAAAATTGATGATTTTTTCGAGACATAATAATGATGATGTTTTTTTTCATGTGATCATGACAGATTAGTTAAATCTTCTGTCTATATCATATACTTTTTCAATATCATCGTTGAAGCTGAAACTTAAGATATCTGTAACTGTACAAATGTCTGAAATTTATATTCACATCAAATCGTTTTGAAATATGTGATTTTACAAATATCCAATGCCCACATTATCGTGTGTCTATTTTACAGGATCGGCGATTTTACTCTGTATTATTTTCCACTTACTTGCCCTTGTGGTCAAGGCAGAAAATATTTTGACTCAGATGAACACTGTATATGATGTCGCCTTCCACGTACACTGGGGAGCGCTTTGGAATATTTGCCATCAAAAAGAATTACTGGTGAAGATGACGGTTAACAATGCTCCTTCTTTAAAATTCATACAATTTAATGCATGAATCTGTTGAACATTCATCGAAAGGCGACCCCATCGTGAATCCGTGCTTGAGAAGTTTCTGAATCTGCAACTATTCAGTTCCTTTGCTTCACCTCGAATATTATTTTTGCTTTCGCTGCTACTACATAAGCCACAATTTTTATTGGCTGGGATATGAATTTAAAACAAGCAATAAAGGTTAATAAAGCAGGATTTAATGAATTCATCAAATTTCGGTAGAACTCGTCAGCTGGATACTCTACATACACGGATATATACTTTTGAAATTACATTGGGAGATATAGGACTGAATACTTTACATGAACGGATATATACTTTTGAAATTACATTGGGAGATATAGGACTGATAAGTAAATAAACTACATTGAATTAGTCATGCAGGAAGACAGGTGCGAATGTTTTTCCAGGTCATGTTCAATTAGATAAGGGGAGAGAGAATATGGGAGATCAAAATTAAGATAAATTGCACTACGCTTCAATTACATCACTTAGATAAACAATTAAACATGAGAGAATTTAACAAGAATTGCAACCAGAGGGATGTCAATAGTAATAGTTATAATAACAATAATAATAATAGTGTTGAAGTGAGTTAAGATAAAGTTACTGATAAGGGATATTTTTAAATGAATCAAGAATAATAATAATGAGAATAATAACAGTAATAATAAAATAATAATAATAAGAGGTAGAATTATAAGTAAAACGTATTACCATGGTAGATTCAGAGTCACGACCATCTCCTTTTGTACACAGAGACCTGGTTTGCAAACTCGAATTGCACAAGCCTCTGCAATTGCAAGCATCTTCTTGTTTCTTTGTCTGCTGACAATGGTGAATGACTTGACCGCGTCGATATCATGCCCGTAATCTACAAGATGCTTTGTTATTGAGGATTTTGGCACTTTGAACTCAGCTGTTTTCAACCATTTCGGCAAATGCTCCATCATGCGAGTAGACAATCTCCTTTCCGTGCGACCTATGGAAGCAAATACATAGGTCGCACGGAAAGGAGATTGTCTACTCGCATGATGGAGCATTTGTAGATTACGGGCATGATATCGACGCGGTCAAGTCATTCACCATTGTCAGCAGACAAAGAAACAAGAAGATGCTTGCAATTGCAGAGGCTTGTGCAACTCGAGTTTGCAAACCAGGTCTCTGTGTACAAAAGGAGATGGTCGTGACTCTGAATCTACCATGGTAATACGTTTTACTTATAATTCTACCTCTTATTATTATTATTTTATTATTACTGTTATTATTCTCATTATTATTATTCTTGATTCATTTAAAAATATCCCTTATCAGTAACTTTATCTTAACTCACTTCAACACTATTATTATTATTGTTATTATAACTATTACTATTGACATCCCTCTGGTTGCAATTCTTGTTAAATTCTCTCATGTTTAATTGTTTATCTAAGTGATGTAATTGAAGCGTAGTGCAATTTATCTTAATTTTGATCTCCCATATTCTCTCTCCCCTTATCTAATTGAACATGACCTGGAAAAACATTCGCACCTGTCTTCCTGCATGACTAATTCAATGTAGTTTATTTACTTATCAGTCCTATATCTCCCAATGTAATTTCAAAAGTATATATCCGTGTATGTAGAGTATCCAGCTGACGAGTTCTACCGAAATTTGATGAATTCATTAAATCCTGCTTTATTAACCTTTATTGCTTGTTATAAATGGGATATGAATGTTGGGTTTTGGAAAATTCACACAGATGAACTAATTCAGGCTGTCGTCTTAATGATAGTTTTTCCTTAACAATGTAAATTGTAGTTAAAGATGCAACTGTATGATAATTAGAGTCACAACATAACTGAAGATTCAATAGAGAAAACGAGCAATTCATGTAGATTTTTAGACATTGTGATTGCATCCGGTGTACACAAAGATAAACTGCACGACTTGACTGACGTGTTTAAACAGACACCTTCATAAATGCTCGCTAAAGATGTGTTAAAAAGTCCTATGAAATAGTTAGAAAAACCACATCATGATTAAATATGGAAAACTAATGAAATGCCAGTTGTTCATTCTGTGCACATCTGAAAAATATTTGGAAGGCGTCATGAATTCTGCATTCACAAACAGCAGACATAACATCAATCACTGTGCATCATGATTTTCAGAACATCTCATGACCGTATCATTTTGCAACACACATCCACTAATAGCCTAAAGAATACAATATTCTATTTTGATATGCTGTTTCTGGAATAGGCTTCGCCAAGGAGATTGAGGAGGCTGGATATAGTCAGAGTTGTTAATGGTCAAATTTTTCATCAAATGAGAATCAAAATTTTAGAAAGAGCTATTTCAAAGAAATCTTGGAGTCATGGTTTTCAGATGAAGCTGTGAATTATGTCGTGAAAATACTTGATAAGCTTTCGAAACTATTCTATTGAAGTGAAGACGAATTTCAGCATCATTGTATTAAGCTGTTTTCAAATAAACGACGGTGGCTAAAGGTGGCGCAGTGAAGCACGAATACTCTTCACCATTCAGCTTCGATCAGAAATCAAAATCGAAAGATGAGTTAAAATGTGAATGAATTCATGTGAATAACTATGAATGAGAAAGCATCCTCAGCGTTTGTAATATGCAGACTAATTCCGTCACATAAAGCTAAAAGAAACAGTGCACCAAATCAGGTGCAACAGTATTGCTACCTTAACAGCAACCTTATATTTACGCCATTTCTTCAAAAACGAAACCAGGTTTGATACCTAGAAACTGTGTTTTTGGAATGGATAGTGAATATCACTATTGTTTCTAGTTTTTGATTTGGGGAACCCTTTCAGCTGATTGATTCTGAAGAATCTTAATGAAAGACCTTTTGCTGGGCAATAGCCACTGGTTCCGTATGGTCGCCTATCTGATTTCAGTTAGGTATTATGCCTTTCTTACCGACATTTGAATATATATTTCTCTGCATTTCCAAAGTCACTCTGTTTTTAATGGAAGTCTAAGGAAACATGAGACTCTCTTGTAATTACGATAGGCAACATATTTCAAATGATATAACTATTGATTGCGTTTCAGTCTGTCATATTTACAAGAAACAGTGAATCGTAAATGAAGTCAACTAAATCAGAATTTCATTTGACTACGCGTATTCTTGCTCTAAATGCAAACTGATTACAAAAAATATTTGAATTGCAAGTGAATTATTTATACTTAACCATACAAATATTACAGACTTACACAGATGAATGAGTAGTGTTTTCATGAAACACAATGTACTGTCACCGACGTTATAAATAACCCCCACGAATATGCATCATTTCAGCGTACTTTTATGATAGCAGGTTGAGCCAATCTCGGTAATGCTACAAAATCCAAAATTGTTGAAATGAAATTTTTATTTTCATGGAATTAAATACGCATTATGTGATATACAGAATTTTATGTTAACACCCACCTCATTTCAGTAAGTCAATAATAAATTACCGGTTTAATCACACAATGACGTTTCAGATGTCCACCCAGTTATAAATCAATATCACGAGGAGATTAGTCTATCATTATAATGGCTAATTACAAACGTGAAATTTTCTGTCTGAATGACTGATTCGTTCATGAAAACGCCCTTCAACTACCAAGGTTTGTTGCAATAACTTGTATAAAACGTGTTAAACTTCAGTGTTCAGACATTTACGGGGCTGTGATGAAGGCGTATTTTAGATAACTGAATCAGTAGCTCAGCACACAAAGTTTGCCTGTACTCATCAGTTTGCGCTTATCATGTGTCATCTTAAAATAAAATAAAGACACCCCATTCTCACTCTTGATAGCCACAACGAAAAGAAAGATACCAAAGACAATGTCAGATGAATTTCAAAGCATCACTTCCTGTAGCTACACTGTAAAGAAGACTGGACAAACCAATCCACATATAAGTCACAATGTAATGCATTTACCATACTTCCATACTGACTGCATTGTAAACATGACAAGAAAGTTGAAATACGTACAAGACGCGAGGTGATTTTTATCGAAGGATTCATTTGCTTTGTTGATTACTAGATCACGCTACCCTAAGAACAATAGCTTTAGGTTCACGAGGTCGCGAAGTCAATTTATCGCCTCCAAATGTAATCACCGGTCGGCCATCTGAATTTTAGAACTATGTAGAAATATCTGAGTGGGTCAGGTTTGTGTAGATCAAAAGTAGATTTAGCAGTGTATACTGTGCTGAGGTTCGTCAATCGAGTGAGATGTCAATCACCTTACAGTACTCACTAAACAGTTGGCTTATTACTCTCCAAAAAATGAACATAGCTGATATTCCGTTTTTCTCATAGCAAACTGTCATAAGAAGTGAGAGGTATTTTGATGTTGAAAGGAATCGGTCTTTCAATTTTATGCTCATTCTATTTCTTTATCAGATAATTTCATCGGATTATCCTTCTATTGTTCTTCTTATGAGCAGTCCCATAAACACTGTAGAATTCCCGACTGATTCCTGAATTCATCATTAGATCAAAACAGTACAGGATGTTCAGATTATTTCTTAAACACTCCAGTGGTAAGCAGGCGGAAAGAAAAGCCATGGGTGACTGCAGTCACATCACATCGATTAAAGGACTATGTAAGTCGAAATCGGATGTTAATACGAAAATTGGCTGGTGAAAAATAAATCATTTAAACTGGTTAACGTAGAGAAAGTGTTTGAAATGTGGCGTGAAAATGGGATGTACGGCAATTTGAAGACTGTAACGTGTTACTGAAATCTCTGCGTACTGTAACAGCACAAGCTTCTAAAGAGTTGATGGGCGAGATTAAACCATCTGAAACACATTCCTGATAATATATTTAAAGCAAATGATTCACTTCATATTCAAATTCGCCTTTCTTTGTGTCACATTCAGCAACACGGAAATAAACACATAACCGTTCCGAAACTTATTTCTGTGACTCTGATGATCACGTGAATTAAATGAGATAATATTAGTATCAGGTAGCACGTATAGAAAGGAAATTTCTTAATGATGTAAAATATTTAATTCTTTAAAGGCTTGATAAAAATCTCTTGCTGCTCAATTCAGAGTGGGCTGGAATAATTATAAAGCTTGTGTTATTGGTGGTGAAACACTGGGTGATTCTAGGAGTGGTGGGAAGACGCAAGCTAATATTTTTGGAGGTGATTAGTTCATTGATATCTCAATATCCATTGGCGTTATAGCAGTGGACTATCTCCGACATAATTTAATAATAAATCATCCAAGTAGCTAACCAGAATTAGCGTGAGATTTTCTGAGCTGAGTGAAACACGTCACAACACTGAAGAGCACAGTCCAAAATTAGCTAAGCAACTTACAGTGTTTAGATTTGGCTAATAAGAACTACTGGCTGATTTGGTTGCTGTCTAATTCTGAATCTCAGTTAATTAGTAGTAAATAGCACAATACAATAAATTCATAAAATCAAAGTCAGATTCTCCTACATGAATTGCATCCTGAAACAGACTGATTTATGATACTCAGTCGGCTAAGCCGTTCATAAAATTCGCGTTCAACCGAATGTGAAAGTAAAACATTCTAAACGAAATCAGCTGGCCTACGAAACGTTCATATAAAGGCATATTTCAGAATTTCGAATGAGAGTAGTTTTAACTGTAACTCACAGTAATATGAATGCATTTGGAATTTTCCTCACATTTAAAGCGTCGAAATTAACTCATCAATTCATAGAATTATTTTCAAAATAATTTTGTTCTCCAGGTACAATTACAAGTGAGTTTTAAATAATCTAATTTTAGTACTTCTAGTTATTTTGCTTCATTGTTATCCACGACAGTGATTGTCTTGAAAATAAGCATACTGATCAATATAAAACGTATTAAAATAATCCCAGCGTGTTGAAAAAATCAAAAGAAACTTTTTCCGAACGTTTCGTTGTGTAGGTTACAGCCTCTTCAGCATAATTACTGGGATTTTATTAACTACCAAAATATATATTTAATTGAAATGTAGATTTTCCTGTCCATTGATTGAACCAAAGTGCTCGGTCTCAGGTTGACATGTCGGCTTCTTGTGCAGATGCTTCGACGATGTCTGGGCACGTAATTCGACGTTAATTGGTAGTCACCATCCACCAATCTACCAAAATACATAGTTAAGAGCTACCTTGAAGTGAACTCACTTGAAGGTCACTCGTCGGTAGAGTCTTGTACCAATACAAAAATGTAAGCAGTTATCACATATTTGTAATGACAAATATCAAATTATCAAGTGCCTGTTTGCGAGTGACTGATCTTTTCCCGTATTTGGTAGACCCTGCTGGTAACGACGTCTCACAAGAACTTCAGGTAACTTCCTGAATAGAGCATGCGCCACATATATATCGGAAACATTTATTTCCCGATACGAATTTAAAAACATACAACATAGGTTAACAAAGGCAGGATTTAATGAATTCATCAAATTTCGGTAGAACTCATCAGCTGAATACTCTACATACATGGATATTTATACTTTTGAAACTACATTGGGAGATATAAGACTGATAAACAAATAAACGTCATTGAATTAGTCTTCAGAAAGACAGGTGCAAACGTTTCCAGGTCATGTTCAAATACATAAGGAGAGAGGGAGTTTGAGTGATTAAAATTAAGATAAAATCATTACGCTTCAATTACATCACTTAGATAAACAATTAGTCATTAGAGAATATAACATGAATTGCAAACAGAGTAATATCAGTAGTAATGGATATAATAACAATAACAATAATAATGTTGAAGTGAGTTAAGATAATGCTACTGATAAATGATAGTTTTAAATGAATCAAGAATGATAATAATAATAATAATAGGTAGAATAATAAGTAAAACGTATTACCATGGTAGATTCGTACACAGAGACCTGGTTTATGAACTCGAATTGCGCAAGCGTCTGCAATTACAAGCGTGGTTCTGTTTCTTTTCCTTGCTGTCAGTAGTGAAGGACTTGACAGCGTCGATATCATGTCCATAGTACACAAGATGTTATTGAGCTTTTTTGTATTTTGAATTAAGCTGTTTCCAATCACTTTGACAAACGCTCCATTATGCGAATAGACCTTCGCCTTTCTGTACAACCTGTGTTTTCGATTCCACAAACACACTCAAATTGACAAACACAGTTTGAAGTGTCGAGGATTGTTGATTTGCACTTAACAAATTGCTGAATTACTCGCTCGTTGGTGTTAAGACAAACACGTTTTGCAGCATTACAAGCTGTCTTGATAGCTTTATCGGGTCTTCGTTTCACCACCTCTTGTACTTCATCTCATTTGCAGTGACTAATTGATGTAGACATATTTCTTCTGGACTTTTTACATAGTTTTGCAGGGGTTCGTTTCTTTAGAGTATTGGTTAATGACCTTTCATGGCATCCATTCATAGATAAAACATCCTTTAGAGCCTTTATTTCATGCTCAGTTGTACTGCCATAACAAATTTTCCGTGCTCTATTCAACAGTGTTCTCACTAAGTTATTTTTATACGGGATTGCAACAAAGCTGTTGAAATGCATGAACTGTCTTTTCCAAGAAGACTTTCTAAATATAGATCTTTTGATTTTGCCATCAGACATTTTCGCTAGAAAAACTTTTAAGAGTTTAGTGGTATCGTTTTCCTCAGGACATTGTAATATAATCAATAGAAGTAAATTATCTTATTCGTCCAGTGTTTTTAGCCAGTATTGATTAAAAATAGATCATAATGCTGTGATAAATGAAATCTCAGAAGGAAAAGCATTAAAAATTAAAGGTGATCAGAAAAGACGGTTATATCATACATAGAGAATTCTAAAATACCGCCCCATGGACGGATGCTCACATAATGGAATACGAGAAACTCAATTTCGTCTTATTCAGGAATCGAATCCCGGTGGGTGTGGGTGTACCGATGAAGAATTGTAAACAAGGACGAAACAGCCAGTCCCAGCAATTCGAAGGTTTCCAACGGTTCTCTAACGGATATCAACTGGTGTTCAAACCTGTAATATCAAATTGTCATTGGTTCATGTTTGTTTGAATGTGTATATGTATGATGTTTCCTTTGTGGAAAATAAATCAGTTCGCATGTGAAAAACACGACAATAATTTACATGGGTCACAACGAAGAACTGAGTAGGTTTTTCTTTTCCTCGTCGGTCTCCCTTCATAGAAACTACCATATTGGTGATTAGTCTATCCTCTCTCTCATTTATTTTACTCGATGTGGTTAAAATATGCAAGACTTTCAGAGGTCAGTCTTTCTTTATGTGAATGAAGGTGCTTTTCACAGAATTTCAACAGTGTTTAAATAGATGTCGCGCACACCTTCAATAGCATGCATTTCTACAGCTGATCTTTTTTCGAGGCTTTTAACTTTACTTCATTTCTGCGTGGACGTCGAGTACACATTTTTTGCTCATTTGTGCTGCCCTTCAACTATCTACTCCTTTACCAAAAATAGCAAGCCTCACATTTTGAAAATAGATATAATAGAGAAGATTTGTAGCTCAGGTGGATGATTTTGGTGTGGTTGTGTTCTCTGAGCTGGATGGTTTGGTTGCGAAGCTTTCATTGCTCTACTGAGCAACATCTTCAGCGCATACTTCGATGTGAAGTGAGCTTTTAGAATTCTCTATGAGTTTATTAGTCATCTCTTCTAGTAACCTTGAACGTGATTGGTTGTTTTCGTGTGACATTTCATCCCCTAGTTTGCTTGTCTCGGTGCTGGCTGCTTCTTTGGTCTGAATGTCGTTAGTCATTCCTTCTGCTAACCTTGAACGTGATTGGTTGTTTTTGTGTGACTTCTCACTTTCTAGTTCACTTGTTTTGGTGTTGACTGTTTCCTTGACCTGAAGTTTGACTTTGTTTTTGTGTGAATTTCTTCGTATGGATTGGTATATTTTGTCAATCTCTATGTGTCTATTGATTGCTGATTCATTTGAATACCAGGCCTCTAGGAATTCTCTGGCATTTTTGCAGTTCCCTTTGTCTAAGATTTGAACATTGTCCCAGTCGAATTGGTGCCCGTGGTTGTCTGCATGTAGTGATATGAGGGAGTGTATGTCGTGTCTTTTGACAGCTAGTTTGTGTTCGTGAATGCGAAGACGAAGAGGGCGTCCACTTTGACCAATGTAATGTTTGTCGCAGTCGTTGCAATTTATCTTGTAGATGACGTTAGACTTGTCTTCTTTTGCCGTTGAGTCCTTTGGCTTACATAGAACTGAGTGTAGTGACTTTGTTGGTTTATGAGCGACATCGATTCCAAAAGGTTTGAATAGTCTTGCAGTGATTTCGGAGATATCTTTTATATACGGTAGGACGACTTTCTTTGTGTTTTCGCTGGTGGCCTTTGATTTGGTTGGTTGAGCTGGGGGTAGATGTCTTTTGATGAAGTTTCGTGGGTATCCATTTCTTTGGAAGACGTCCATAAGATGATTTTCTTCAATTTTCCTCAAGGCGGGAGTGCTGCAATGAGTCCTGGCTCTCTTGAACAATGTACGTATGCAGCTAATTTTGTGTGATGTTGGGTTGTTACTGTTGTAATTGAGTATTTGATCCGTGTGCGTTGGTTTTCTGTATACTTGGGTTTCTAATTTTCCTGTAGTTGTTCGTTTGATTAAGACGTCTAAGAATGGGATTTTGTTTTCATATTCTTCCTCTCTTGTGAATTTGATGTCGTTGAAGGTGTTGTTTATTATGTTGTGGGTATTGTCTAAGTTTTCTCTTTTGATTATCACGAATGTATCATCTATGTAGCGTATCCAAATTTTCGGTTTGATCTTTGGCAGAATTATGTTTTCCAGTCTTTGCATGACGGCTTCCGCAATCAATTGGATTTCATTCGCCATTGATCTTCTTTTGTGATCTGCAAAAGCGGAAGAACTCCTCAAAGATCAAACAATATACCAACAACTAACAACAAACCTCATCGAAACTCTAAACAACCGCATCCAAAGAACCCTAAGCAAACTCACCAAAACGGGTCAGATCACAAAAGAAGATCAATGGCGAATGAAATCCAATGGACCCGTCATACCTCGATTCTACGGTAGACCAAAAATACACAAGCCAAATATACCTCTACGACCAATCGTATCACTCCCAGGAACCCCAACATACAATTTATCCAAAGAACTATACAGAAGACTGAAACACTTGACGAAATCATGTGATCACTCCATCCAATCTGCGACCCAATTTTTAGAGAAAATCAAAGGCATTGAAATAGACAGCCAAGAAATAATGGTATCCTTCGACGTCACGGCATTATATACTTCGATTGGACTAAAACTAGCAAAAGAAACCATGGAACAACTACTCAACAACGACGAACACATACAACAATCAAAAATGCAGCATTCAAGTTGGATGGAATGCATAAACTTGTGTCTCACAACCTATTTCCAATTCAACGGCCAAATGTATGAACAAATTCAAGGGACACCTATGGGATCACCCATATCAGGATTGATTGCGGAAGCCGTCATGCAAAGACTGGAAAACATAATTCTGCCAAAGATCAAACCGAAAATTTGGATACGCTACATAGATGATACATTCGTGATAATCAAAAGAGAAAACTTAGACAATACCCACAACATAATAAACAACACCTTCAACGACATCAAATTCACAAGAGAGGAAGAATATGAAAACAAAATCCCATTCTTAGACGTCTTAATCAAACGAACAACTACAGGAAAATTAGAAACCCAAGTATACAGAAAACCAACGCACACGGATCAAATACTCAATTACAACAGTAACAACCCAACATCACACAAAATTAGCTGCATACGTACATTGTTCAAGAGAGCCAGGACTCATTGCAGCACTCCCGCCTTGAGGAAAATTGAAGAAAATCATCTTATGGACGTCTTCCAAAGAAATGGATACCCACGAAACTTCATCAAAAGACATCTACCCCCAGCTCAACCAACCAAATCAAAGGCCACCAGCGAAAACACAAAGAAAGTCGTCCTACCGTATATAAAAGATATCTCCGAAATCACTGCAAGACTATTCAAACCTTTTGGAATCGATGTCGCTCATAAACCAACAAAGTCACTACACTCAGTTCTATGTAAGCCAAAGGACTCAACGGCAAAAGAAGACAAGTCTAACGTCATCTACAAGATAAATTGCAACGACTGCGACAAACATTACATTGGTCAAAGTGGACGCCCTCTTCGTCTTCGCATTCACGAACACAAACTAGCTGTCAAAAGACACGACATACACTCCCTCATATCACTACATGCAGACAACCACGGGCACCAATTCGACTGGGACAATGTTCAAATCTTAGACAAAGGGAACTGCAAAAATGCCAGAGAATTCCTAGAGGCCTGGTATTCAAATGAATCAGCAATCAATAGACACATAGAGATTGACAAAATATACCAATCCATACGAAGAAATTCACACAAAAACAAAGTCAAACTTCAGGTCAAGGAAACAGTCAACACCAAAACAAGTGAACTAGAAAGTGAGAAGTCACACAAAAACAACCAATCACGTTCAAGGTTAGCAGAAGGAATGACTAACGACATTCAGACCAAAGAAGCAGCCAGCACCGAGACAAGCAAACTAGGGGATGAAATGTCACACGAAAACAACCAATCACGTTCAAGGTTACTAGAAGAGATGACTAATAAACTCATAGAGAATTCTAAAAGCTCACTTCACATCGAAGTATGCGCTGAAGATGTTGCTCAGTAGAGCAATGAAAGCTTCGCAACCAAACCATCCAGCTCAGAGAACACAACCACACCAAAATCATTTTGAAAATATTTTCGTATAGGCAGAGTTGCTTTACGTCATTCACAGGGATATGTCTCTGACACTAACCAAAGCTTTCTTTACAAAATTAAAGGACTTTTAATAGGCGGAACAGCTTGAAACGTCTGTTTTACGTACCACGTCGTTCTGGCTATTGAGCACTACTAGTTGATGTGTGTGCCATCCAACTACTCATACCTCAATCTGTAGTAAAAATCAGAATTGATTAAAATAACTAGTTACTTGTCAAACGACTTTAACCAAGTTTTACAAATGAACCATACAACACTCCTTTTGTCTCACAACAGCTCATTCGCGAATTGATTCTGATCATGTGGATAAAAATATTAATGACGCGTTCTGCTCGAAACGTCTTTTCAAAGTGTTACTAGAACACGGAATTGCCTAAACACGGAGTGCCTAAATAATAAGAAATCGATTCATGGCATATAATTGCGTTAACTGACATCAAATCCCTCCATGACTCTTCCCCTCACACGAAAGTGGTTTTCAATGTACATGGGAAAACGAACAAGGTAAGACTAAAATGCTCGTCATGCTTAACATTTGTATACTTTGATTCTATTCCTTTAAAATATTGAGTTACAAAATGGAGACTCGTTTAGACTTTCCACCAATAATTTTAAGCTTATTTCTCGTGTTACTTCAAATGGCTCAGTAAAGTATTTCATAAATGCCCAGAGCAACTCCTCTAACCTTGGTGATATTCAAGGCTGTCCATCACTTTAAATGTTCTGTCAGTCATGTTTCATTATCAATGTTTCCATTAGAAATCCATCTGAAAATACAATGAAGTGAGTTCAGAAGAAAATGGTATCTAATTATTCCTATGCAGTCAGAAATCAAGATGGAATTTCGTCCTATTCTGTAAATACACAATTATTTATTGCGAAAATATTTTGACCAATGAAATATTATGCAAACTAAGAAAATGAGAAAGCGTAATTTATCCGAAACGTGTAGTGTATTTCCGCAACGCATTTCAGACAAACTGATCACACACGAACTTGTCATTAACCATTATGGGTTCAGTTGTCAATAGTTCAAGGTAATACATAAGAGGTAGGAAAATCACTTAAAAACATTGGATTAGAAGAAGAAGAAAAAAAAGGGTGACAATGTTTCTAGGTAAATTCAGCCCTCGTTCTACAGAGGAATGACCGGTAGTAGTTTATTTGTTTATCGATCTTATATATCTGAGTGTATTTCAAATAGTTCATTTGTCCCTGTATGTGAAGTGTTCAGCTGAAGAATTCTGCGAAAGATTTGATTAATTAACAAAATCCTGCTTTATTAACCTTTGTTGCTTGTCTTAAATGGCTAGTGATTCTTTTAACACAAAATAGACTTAAGCCCTTTTGTATCTAAGGCTTCAATGAATTTACGTGTGTGACTCAAACTTGTTTCAGAGATATGTTTAAGCCATTACTGAAATTAACCAAGGATGTGCATTGCCACAGATTATGTTAAGCATCTTTTTTTCAGGATTAATTAAGATATGTACCAAGATAATGTCAAACCTAAGACTATTGTACAGTTAAGTGAACGAATTCGCCGAAAAGAGACTCTTTGCTTAACTGTTTATTCTTATGTTTTCCATCGTAGTCGCAAACATGAAGCAGCAGTGGCACGAAAACATTAATTATTTTTGTGACCTCAATTCACGTGAAATACTTCTACAGTGATTCCGCGCTGGGTGTAATCCTATCAAAACTCTTCCCAGCGTCATTTTAGCTGCAGACTGTTCTTGTATGAACCGCAGGTAGGTTTTCATAGGATTCCAGATTCATACGAACTGTCCCGAAAAGCTCGTATTTAGTCAGGCTTTTAATTAAGAATTACGCAAATATCTCAGGGTTTTCCAACAACACTATGCAATCAGGTATTTTCACTGAGAGTTGAAATTACAGATACAGCAGCACATTTTCATTGGATTCGATTCTCTGCAATCACTTTCATTCGTGTCAACGATTCCCTACAGTTTTTAATTCCCTTTCCCCATGGCCTCCTCCATGATACTCTCAGTCATGCGATGACACGACTCTCATTCGGATCCATTAGAGTGCTAAAATGAACAAAACACAAATCGTTGCTGGAAAGCTTGAGATAGAAGATTGTTTGTTGCTTGTGACTGCTTTCATTCATCATCAATTAGAATATCATTCCGTCACATTATCTAAAAATGTCCTCCAGCTTTACACAAGGGTCTCAATTATTCGAAGACTGGTCAATTGTCTTCTCAGGTTTAGTAAGTTGCAAGAAGCAACAGGATTTTTTTCCGATATTTTTGCTAAATCAACAAGAGGTACAAATATCTCAATTTATGTTGGTGTCTAACATGAATATTGAACCGCAGGTCGTGCTGCATTGCACAGAAAACAGCAGTAATCTAAGTAGAGGCATCATATAGGTCTTCTTGTCATTCACGCATCATGAAACCAATTAATTCAGTGCGACAATATATACTACTGCAGTCAAGTGTTAGTACGAAGATAACATTTTGGATAATAATTCCGAGTTGATGGAAGAGAAACGTGTGAATAAATCTAGAATATTAATGTCAGTAAACGTTACGTTTCCTTTGACTTTCAGAATTTTCACTAAGTTTGATAGTCTCATAGTTTCTAGTTACCATCCTCACATGTCATTTCGTTTTGTGCTGCTTCTGTCTTCCTTACACGTGTTATATGTTCTGTCACACGGATCTCTTATTTCCTCTCTTCGCAAAACGATCCACAGCCCCTCTCATCAGCATTCTTGGAGAATATATTCCAGACCTTAAAAAATACAGGATCTTGTTAGCAGCATACGCCGCATTATTTAGGAGATTTCAGCTGACTGTAGGCTACTGAAGACAGTTTTCCTATGAATATGAATGTGCTATGTACCTAGCTGGTGTTCACGTCACCTAAATCTGGGTAACAAGCACATTTGTGGTCTCCATTAGTCTTCAACTACCCATATGAACCAGTAGTATCTATCGCATCGCACAATCTCCACTACTTCTCACGTTTTTATCTGCATTAGCTCTGTATATCTTCATTTATTTAGAACATTATTGATGAACTTGATGTGAAAATAAAGCACGCTTTATAAAATGTATCACTCTTAATTAGTATCCAACCCAGTAATTTCACAAAAACTGCAGACTTGGTGGAATAAAAGTCCTTTAAATACAAGTTATATTTTCAAACATCTTACCGATATTTGTCTCTTCATCTTGATCACTTTTCTGAAGATGCTGTGACTAGTTACTCCAAAGAAATGTGGAGAATACTTATTTCACTACTGCTGAAAAAGCCAATTATGTAAACTCTGTAAAACTAATCAGTACCTTGAATTTGTAGCTGAATTTCTAATTACTTCAGTGATGAAGTCAAAATGGATTGCAAAACAAAACTATTTACATATTGAAATTACATCCAATTGACAATTGAATTCAGGGAGAAAATCTCTATGCTTCTATAAACTTACTACAAAGAACTTCAAGTACGTTTTACTGATCAACAAGACATTGCTTTATTTATCTCAATAGTATGCTACTTGTTTACTCTGCATTCTGACTTTTCCATGTACACATTCATTCTCGTGACAGTGGCATTTAAATTTTATTGTTGGTTATTCTCCAAATAGTTTAGAGCATATCTATTTTCTACAAGTGTATTACTCAGTACTTTACTATCATTATTATTGTCCTTATTGTTAATATTAGTGTCAGACGGGTATACACATACTTGAGACCCCTTGAAAAATCTACTTAAACCTGTGTTGAATCGAAAGAGGCAAAAATGTGGGAATTTTCGTCCTATCCTGACCAAGTAAACTATCTGTCAATTATTCTTTTTGTGATAACACGAATAATGAAAAACAGCATGATTAAACAAACAACTGTTCAGGTGGAAGTAGTCGATAAAGGCTAGTAAAAAGAAATGAACCGATTAAGTAATGTTAGATTGTAAGGGAAGGAAATGAAACACGTTTATAATGAAGATAAGATTAAGGGATGATAAGAAAGGGGTTGAAAATATAAACAAAGGGTGGTGTAGAAGTGATTAGTTGGTTATGTCTTAATAGGCCAAGGGAGGGATAATGGCTGTACGAACTTTTTTTGAATACATAATTTAGGTTTAATAGTTCGAATGCCTATCGCCTTAGCTGTGTGTAGTATTTAGAAAATTCATAAATAGGTGAATTTCTAAAATCAACTATAGGTCTACTAAGGTATCCTGACTTACGAACTTTAACAACACCATACATCCTACTGTGGTTATTAGTTTCGGGCATTAAATGAAACTATTTAGACTTATCTAGGAATGGCTCTATTTGGCGCATAAGGTCCTCTGTGGATTTCTCAATCTTTTTCATAACGGTGTCTATTGATATCTTAAGTTCCTCATATGGTCCTGTTTGTATGTGAGCATTTGCCTTATCAAATTAGTCTGATTTGCCTAATATTACAGAAATACAAAATCGGATGTGAATGAAAGTACAAGGCATCTGGGGTTCTCATTAATTCTTAATTGGTAAGATAACGGATACTTATCTGGGAATTCACCTATGCCAAATAGAAAATCCTCCATATATTAATAATCTACCTATAAGCATTTTATTGTTTCGTCAGTAGTATAATGAGTGCATATGTGCATTATCTGGCATGGAATTAGGCCAACAATAAGCTGACCAACAATTCGAATCTAACTACCAATGAAACCTGATATTCATTTTATCCCTACAGAGTACATTACTACTATTAACATGGTAAACATAGAGAAATCAAAACCCACAGAACAGATGACGAGCTCTAGAATCTTTGCACATACGTGATCTTGGTTAAGATTTGACAGCATGTAGAAAACAGTCAATGTAATCAATACAAATGCTTTCCCCATTGATCAATCATGAATCCAGGAGGAAACCAATCAATATGAGTATATATATGAATGAATTGTAAATTATCAAATTGAACTGAGCTCACCACCCGAGATTCTATTTACGTAGCTCGAAACTTCACAGAATGTAACACTATTCAATGAATTTCAAGAGTTGGTTGACTTTGAAATGAGCATTGCGTATATATGGATAACGCTTCAAACACACAATCTACTTTTTGTAATGGTAAAAGGGTTAGTTTTAGTACACTTATCAACTGCCAGAATGTATCTCGTACATTCCATGTATAATTTGCCCATTTTTTTGTCGTCTGCATACTTCATTCACGATACTCTGAAACCTTATTTGCGATTATTATTATTATTGTTCCCTTGGGTTCCTAGTGGAACATAGGGCTTCAACTGCACGCCTCCACTTGCTTCTGTCTTCTGCTATACTTTTCACTTGCATCCATGTTAATCCATACTGTTTCAGTTCCTCATCACACGATCTCCTCCATGTCACCCTTGCACGTCCCACTCGCCGCTTCCCTTTCGGGTTCCACTCGAGCGATGGCCTGACGCGCGATGTCACCCAACGGCCTCCTCAGCGAGTGTCCAATCCATCTCCACTTTCTCCTGCATATTTGTTGGGTGATTGGTTCCTGTTTTGTTTGTTCCCATAGTCTCTTGTTGGTGATTCTTTCCGGCCATCTAATCTTCAGTATAGAACGAAGACAGTTGTTGATAAAGGTCTGCAGTCTGTTTAAAATATTCTTGGTGACCCGCCAAGTTTCTGATCCGTATAGAAGAACTGACTCACTTGACGTTTGTATTGAAAATCCGAATTTTGTTGTTGATGGTGAGTGATGAAGATTTCCAGATTGGTTTCAGGTTGATGAATGTGTTTCTCGCCTTCCCGATTCTCCGTTTGACATCCTTGTCCGTTCCTCCTGTAGTTGAGACAATGCTCCCTAGATAAGTGAACGAAGTAACCTCTTTCAAATCCCTCCCGTTGATGGTGATTGGCACTGGATGTTGCTGCTGCTGTTGTTGTTGTTGGTTGGTTATTTTCATAACCTCCGTCTTGTCTATGTTCACCTGGAGTCCTGTCTTTGCCGCTTCTTCGACCAGTTTGTCGGTTTTCGCTTGTAAGTCTTCGATTTTGTGTGACATCAAACATAAGTCATCCGCGAAATCCAGGTCTTCTAGGTTCTTCACGTCGGTCCAGGATATCCCTGTCTCCTCATTTCCCACTGTCTGATGCATAATCCAGTCCACCACAATTAGGAATATCATTGGTGATAATAAGCACCTGTAGTGTACATTGTACCTTTGAACTTTTGTTTGAATGAATGCAACCTGACATGTTGAACTTCACTTCCACTTCCGCTTTGTACTCCGGTTCCTCCTGTACGGTTACTGTCTCGCTCTCTCGCTGTACTTTCACCTAGTGCACTCTACGAGCCGACAGCCGTCTCACATCCAGATAAGTGTGTATTTTTTATTCCTTATCAAATTGCATATCTCGTTGTGTAAATATAATTCTGGTCCGGTTAAACTTGGCATTTTGAGTCTTCTAACTTCAATTCCGTTTCTTTAGTACTTGCACGTAGGCAGAGTACTAATTAAGGTTATAATCGGTGAAAGAGTTTGTAAGAGCGGTTATTATTAGGTCGAAGTAATCCTAAGTCTAACTCTTACAAGTGGTGAGCCCGAGTTTTCACCGTTTGCCTACTTAGTAGCCTAAAGTGTAAATAGTCCTTTTTCATATTGGTAATTTGTTTTTCACACAGAGTTATAAATTTTATTTGTCTTGTTTTTACTCATATTTTTTGTTATCATATTTGTTGTTATCATTCTATTTATATATCGTCTTGTTCGCGGGATGGCTGTAACTGTAACTCAGACGAACGACTCCTCTACCGAAGGGTCGTCAAAATTAGATGTGGTGGCCTACATAGCTAAGCTTTATGAAGAGATAGATAAGTTAAAACAGGAGAGGACACCTACAGGTCGTTCACATAGCCGCACCAGCTCGACTCGTGGCAGATTTTCTTCACGAGCTGGCAGCAGACGTTGTAGGCCTCAAAATTCCCAGCCTGGAGTGTGCTGGTATCACCGGCGTTATGGTGATAAGGCCCAAAAGTGCACTCGCCCGTGCACCTTTGATGGCCAGCAATCGGGAAACCTGTAAGCCAGCACGTATTGGCGACTAACGTCGCTGGCGAGCCACTTCCATGTCGCCTCTTCTATGTTACCGACCGTACCACTGGGACACGCTTCCTAGTTGACACTGGGGCGGAAGTTAGCGTGATCCCACCAACATCTGAAGAGCGCAAGCGGCCACTTTCCTTACAGCTTCGCGCCGCAAACGGTTCGCCAATCACAACGTATGGCAAAAAGTTCCTGGACCTTAACATAGGCCTACGTAGGTCATTTCGATGGGTTTTCCTTGTAGCAGATGTAACTACTGGTATTATTGGCATGGATCTCATGCAACACTATCAGCTACTGGTTGATACTGGCAAACACAAACTGATCGATTCAGCTACAAGCCTTTCGATCTCCGGTGTTGTGACACACACACCTGCATTAAGCCCAGTATACTCAACCCCTGCCTCTAACGGCCCTTACGCTGAAGTTCTTCAGTCCTTTGCCAATCTGTTCAAACCGGTTTCTAAACTTCCTTGTGTGACGTCTACTGTCACTCATCATATCGTGACCACTGGTCCACCGGTCTTCGCTAAACCACGGCGATTGTCCCCAGAAAAACTACAAGCCGTGAAGGCTGAATTCGAACATATGTTAGATATGGGGATAATCCGTCCTTCCAGCAG
This sequence comes from Trichobilharzia szidati, assembly GCA_944472155.2. Lineage (NCBI taxonomy): Eukaryota > Metazoa > Platyhelminthes > Trematoda > Strigeidida > Schistosomatidae > Trichobilharzia > Trichobilharzia szidati. Next base: position 31,584,501 of record OX235273.1, read on the forward strand.
CCCGTGGTCTTCCCCTTTACACGTGGTACCAAAGCCTAACGGGATAGATTGGAGGCCTTGTGGTGACTACCGCAGGCTTAACGCACAGACCGTACCTGATCGTTACCCCGTACCACACATTCATGACCTTACGTCGTCTCTCAAGGGTGCCACGGTATTCAGTAAACTTGACTTAACCAGGGCCTATCACCAGACTCCAGTTCACCCAGATGATATTCCTAAGACGGCAGTGATCACCCCGTTTGGTCTTTTCGAATTTCTTCGAATGCCGTTTGGACTCCGCAACGCCGCACAAACATTCCAGCGGTTCATTCACGATGTTTTGCGAGGATTAGATTGCGCACATGCTTACCTCGACGATATTCTCGTGGCTAGCCCAGACGAAGCTAGCCACCGTACGCATCTCCAGATGGTTTTCGAGCGGCTAACAGCCCATGGTTTGACGCTAAACATGTCCAAATGTCAGATTGGCGTCCATTCATTGACCTTCCTGGGACATGTCATTAATGAGCAGGGAATTCGCCCGCTACCTGAGAAGGTACAGGCAATACGCGACTTCCCGGAACCTGTGTCAATGAAATCTTTACGCACATTTCTCGGCATGGTGAGCTATTATCGACGGTTCGTTCCCCAATGTGCACGTATTTTACTGCCACTCACAGACCTACTAAAGGGTAGGAACAAAACGTTCAACATGACATCGGAGGCTCGAGAAGCCTTCCAGAATATAAAGTCGGCAATTGCAGACGCCACCATGCTAGTCCACCTTGACGTCCATCTTCCACTTAGCATCTCAGTCGACGCATCTAACACAGCCATTGGAGCTGTTCTACAGCAACTGGTACATACTTCATGGATACCAGTCGCCTTTTTCTCCCGGAAGTTGTCCGCCGCTGAAGCGAGGTATAGCACCTTTGGCAGAGAACTCCTCGCCATATACGCGGCTATCAAACATTTTCGCCACTTTGTTGAAGGTCGGAAATTCACAGTATTTACCGATCACAAGCCACTGACGTATGCCCTCCACACTACTACGGATAGGTATTCCCCACGCGAACTGCGTCACTTGGATTATATCTCTCAATTCACCTCGGATATTAGACATATTTCGGGGGTTGACAATGCTGTGGCAGACGCCTTGTCTCGGATATGTACCATATCGGCGCCTCCAACCATTGACTTGAAACTAATGGCGCAACGTCAGCTTACAGAGTTAGACATTGATAAGCTGTCGTCAAATACCTCCTTACATATCAAGCGTATCCCACTCGTTAATAGCGAGGGTACCATCCTCTGTGATCTGTCCACCGGTACCCCGAGACCCATCGTTCCCCCTTCATTGCGCCGTACAGTTTTTGATAGCCTACACAACCTTTCCCATCCAGGTATCCGGGCAACGGACAAACTAGTGTCAGCTAGATTTGTCTGGCCTGGTATCAATCGAGACGTGCGTGTCTGGGCACGTGCCTGTGTGCCGTGTCAACGAGCTAAGGTACACAAACACAACATCACCCCAGTGGGTTCCTTCTCCACACCCGATGCTCGCTTTAGCCACGTTCATCTAGACATAGTGGGTCCTCTACCACCATCAAATGGCCACTGTTATTTGTTGACATGTGTCGACCGTTTCACTCGTTGGCCAGAAGCTATTCCCATCCCCGATACGACCGCGGAAACCATTTGCCGAGTGTTCATGGAACGCTGGGTAGCTCAATTCGGATGCCCATCTACGGTGACTACAGACCGTGGACAGCAGTTTGAATCAACCCACTTCAAGAAGCTCTTAGAGCTACTGGGGTGCAAACGCATCCGAACAACCGCGTACCATCCAGCAGCAAATGGACTTGTGGAGCGTTTTCACCGTCAACTGAAAGCTTCATTAATGGCTACAGAGAATACTAAGTGGACTGAGTCTCTTCCCCTAGTGCTACTTAGTATCCGTTCCACACTCAAAGCAGACTTACAGTGCACTTCCGCAGAGTTGGTGTTTGGTACCACCCTCCGTCTACCGGGTGAAATTATCTCACCTGAAAGTGGCGAACCAGGTGCTACGGATGTACAGGGTTATGCTCAGAACCTCAAGCGCCTTATGCAATGCCTGCAACCAACTCCCACTCGCACACAAAACAGGAGAGTGCAAGTAGACGCTAGACTCGATGGCTGTACCCATGTTTTTGTGCGTTGTGACACCGTCCGTAGACCCCTACAACCTCCTTACGATGGACCATTCAAGGTCGTCAGTAGAAAAGAAAAATTTTTTGTTATTGATCGCTTTGGCCGGCAAGACACCGTAAGTGTAGACCGACTTAAAGCGGCCTACATTGAAGACTCGGTACCCCTGACGCCTACGCAACCGGCAACTACGCCCGCACTCACACCCCAGCCAAGTCCGATGGTCAACAATCCTGCTAAACCTAGCAGTTCCTCGGCTGAGACAAGTAAGGCAACAGTTACACGCGCCGGTCGGCGTGTGCACTGGCCTAAGCGATACTGCGAATTCGTTAACTAAACACTTTTACGTATAAGAGTAGTTCATACTCTCATTTTTTTTTCTTTCTTTGTCGCAGTTTACATTCATTTTCCATGGTATTTACCCTTTTGATTTAGTTTGTGGGCAGTAGCCGCTTTTACAGTTACTAGCCTTGTTAGATTTCTTTCTCTTTACAGAGTGTTCTAGCATTTTATTTTCGGCCTTACACTCGAACAGCTAACTACATCAATCAACTCTATCGTCGTATGGTTACTACCAACACTCGTGGAATTACAAACCAAACGACCAAAAATATGGACCCGATAAAAAAAAAATAATAAAATGTAAAAACAAAAACTTTCACTGTATAGTTAAACGGACCGTGAAATATTTTTGGTATGTAAATACGTCACTTCTATGCTGTACAGTTTAATCCGCTCAATCTATTTTCACAGATCTTACTATTTTCACTCGAGTTATGTCATGACGAAACTTATTTATTTTGTGACCCATACTTGTAATTACTTTGCATCACTTTAATTATGCAGCTCGCTACATTTTTTTTAACAAATGGTGATTATACTTATTCATAGCTATTGGTTGTACACACTCTTCTCTGTACCTTGCATAAGTTTTCACAGTGTTAGCAATTTCCCTTGTTTTATTTCAATTTGGCGTACCATTTCCATGTTACACTAGTTCCTTCGCATTTATTCCGCTTAAGTTTTTTGTTAACACCCTATGCTGATTTTTAAATCTTAACCTCTTCTTCTATTCTTTTCTGTTGCTTTTACTTTATTCCTCCTCATACGCTGGTATATTGATTGCCTTTGGTGTTACTACTAGTTTTAGTTGATGAGGAAGGATGGAGCATTAGTCTAAGAGGAAACTTAGACATAATGAGTCACCTTCCAGTTATAACAACGTGGGTAACGGAGGTAAACCATCACACCTCCACATAACCCAGCTCGTATTAGTGAGTCGTCAAAAAAAAAAAACTAAATAAATAAATAAAATAAAAACAAAAAAATAAAAAAGATACGTATAAATAAACGATGTTCAAAAAAAAAAATTAAAAAAAAAAATCGCACCAAGGCACCAGCGTTATTCCTTCTTATATTCCATCTTACTCCAGCGATCATGTACATAGTGCTCATAAATTGCCTTAATTTTTTTTTCCTTCATTCTTTCCTTTCTCAATATATATATTTTTTTTTTAAAAAAAAGAAGAAAAACAGCTATTTTATTACTATCTTCACATTTTCTTGTTCATTCACCGTGATTGTACGCCACCTTGTTACTTTTATATATCGAAGCTTGCTGTTATCCCACCAACCTTCTAAGGGGGGGATAACCTGTAGTGTACATTGTACCTTTGAACTTTTGTTTGAATGAATGCAACCTGACATGTTGAACTTCACTTCTACTTCCGCTTTGTACTCCGGTTCCTCCTGTACGGTTACTGTCTCGCTCTCTCGCTGTACTTTCACCTAGTACACTCTACGAGACGACAGCCGTCTCACATCCAGATAAGTGTGTATTTTTTATTCCTTATCAAATTGCATATCTCGTTGTGTAAATATAATTCTGGTCCGGTTAAACTTGGCATTTTGAGTCTTCTAACTTCAATTCCGTTTCTTTAGTACTTGCACGTAGGCAGAGTACTAATTAAGGTTATAATCGGTGAAAGAGTTTGTAAGAGCGGTTATTATTAGGTCGAAGTAATCCTAAGTCTAACTCTTACACACCCTTGTCTGACTCCTGTGTTTACTCCAAACGCTTCGCTGAGTTTTCCGTTGTGGATCACTTGACATGTGCCGTTGTCGTACAGCTGTTGAATAAGGTTGATGAATATTTGGGGTACGCCGTAGTACTTGAGTAGTTTCCAAATTACTTCGCGGTCGACGCTGTCGAAGGCCTTCTCAAAGTCTATAAAGTTGATGTAGAGATTTGATTGCCATTCCATGCTTTGTTCTGTGATGATGATGCGTAGAGTTGCAATTTGGTCAGAACATGATTTGCCTTTCCTGAATCCAGCTTGTTCTGGTCGGAGTTCTGTATCCAGTGCGTCCTTTATTCTCTCCAGGATGATGCGACTCAGGATTTTACTTGGCGTCGACAGGAGCATGATTCCTTGCCAATTCTTGCAGAGTCCCAGGTCGCCCTTCTTTGGTAGTTTCACTAAGTAACCTTTCCTCCAGTCAGTAGGCACCTTTCCCTCTTTCCAGATCTTTTGCAATAATGGAGTCAGCATATCTCCTATCGTTTCTGGGTCCGCTTCCAGTGCTTAATTGTGACACTCTGCGTGAAATTGGAACTCACTTTGTGAATATTAGAATTGACCATGATAGTGAACAATATTGTTATTGACTACATGCATATCAATTGCAATTCTATTACAATCAGACACCTTACAATTACGTAGGTGATTAGTGAAACGACAATGATGGATTGAATGTGGGAATCATACTGCGAAATGTAGCATTAATAAAAGATCACTCATTGATTGCTGTGCATGATACTTTATCTGTTGACTACTTTCACATTCCTGACTAGTATTAAGTAGTGTGATTATTCAATGAATAAAGTGGAAGCAATTACTGCAGTTCATTGTTCAGTGTAAATATTCACCATCAGCATCACGAGGGCTTCTCTGATCTTTTTCAATTAGTCACACTGCAACTGTGAAGGTGAAAACAGATGAAGGTTTACTCGGAATACAGTAATCATCCTGTGGTCATATTGTACATGATTTGTCTTTAGGCATAGTATAATTTCTACTTTTATGGTGGCTTAATGCTTTGCGAATGAGATGGATGGATGAAGTGAAAATGACTGCTGAGATAATGTTTCGTTGTTGTACCAGTGTCCCTGAATATCTGTACCCAAAGTAGAGCAACGCATTTCGGAAATTGGTTTGCGGCATGCATACCCTAAGAACATGTCGTTCTATGAATATGCTACCACCATCAAATAAGAGGATATCCATCGGCCAATTCCTTCGCCACCAACACCACATCAACACCTGGGTGTAAGCAAATTTAATTTACTAGGATTTTCATAAGATAAAATACTTATTGGTACTACATAACAAGGACTCACTCCACTCAGTCATTACGAGTCGGGTGAGATAATTAAGTCAGATGGTCCTGCTGATTAAATACACACCAACTACTTAACAATACTATCATGATTTATCAGCTCATAATAAGAATGAAAAAAACATACATGTCTTTGTTATTTGCCCTCGTAAATAAACATCAGTTAATTTTAATACCATTATTAACCGTTAGTCATCATGTATGTATTCAAACTGAAACTGAGGTTATCTTATATATTAATGAATTGATTCTCTGTGGTGGAATGCTCGTATTCATGAAAGAATGTTTCATTCGACACGATAAAAGTAAAAATTGTGATGATGGCTTCCGGTTGGACACTGCATTGAACAAATAATATTTCACACAGACCATACCTTAGAACACAACACAGATTAATGGATTCGTACAGTCTAATGTAACTTCGCCTAGTTAACTAGCCTGCCAGTTTTCTAGAATGTCCGAAGCTCAGGTAAAGGAGGAATTCTGGGAGTGAGGCTAGCAGCCCCACACAACTAAATCTATAAAACCACCGGAGAAACTTCAACGCACAGAAAACACATTAAAAATACAAAAACTTCAAATAACAACAATCTTCTTCTTCGCTCAAATCGGAGAGGCGAAATGATGCGGGATGGTGAAAGCCTTCGGGGAGCCAGTCAGCCAATATGCCTTCTCTCCATGAAAGCCAGAATGAGAATGGGGACGTAGAATGTCCGTACAATGTAAGATACTGGAAAGGGTTCCCAGGAGACCAAAGAAATGCGAAGATATTGTATAGAAGTACTGGGTATCTCCGAGAGCAGATGGAATGAATGGGGATTGTCAAAATTGTCAACTGGACAGTCAGTAATCTACTCCGGTCAGGTCACCCAGACGACAATCACTAGCACATTGAGACAAGAAGTGGCAATAATGATGTCAGCAGTTGCAGCCAGAGCCTCAGTACAATAGGAACCAATCTCCTCTTTCAGAATCATGACAGCAAGATTCAGTTAAAGAGGCAGGAAGGAAGGTTACAATTATCCGCTGCTACGCATAATGCTACAAACAACGCAGAACAAGAGAAGAAGGAAGATTTTTACGACATGGTGGAATGATAGAGTGTTCAGGAAATATGAGATGGGAGTTTCAATCTCAGTGCATCAGTAAAATGAACGTTTTGATACTATCAACTACGTAATGCAAGTACTTTTCTGTCAAAATACACATTACTTATTTTCTTACAATATCAAAAACCAGACAAAGCTCCTCACAATTCATTTATCTGTCACAGAATCAGGGAAACATTACAAAAGCTTTACGGAATAAAGTATATTCAAGACAAACTTGAATATTTATCTGACATTCAAATTTTATCATATTACGCTAATCATACATCAAAAATTCATCTAGTTGTTTAGGATATCTGATTAGTTGTCTTTCTAACTAATGGATAGATAGATGATTAGACTTTGGTTACATTCTGCTGATTGAAACTAATATATAAATCCGATTGATGAGTGAAATGATTAGCGGTGGGCACACATAGATCATGTGGCAGAATTGCAGAGCAGATTGATTCGTTCAATATGCAGATTAACCATCAATCATTGCCAGTTTTATAAATAGAAATAAAATTTCTTTGTTCTTGAACAGAATAATATTCCCGTATTTACAATGATGATGACTTGGATTATAGTGTTAGTGATTTTATACTTGAAGAAGTTTATTCATCCTGATAAATGCAAAAGTATGTCATGTAACTAGTACAATGGAAAATTAAAAAAAAATAAAAGACGAAGGTAAATGTCAAAATTAATCAGTCAACGTGTAGGTGAAATTGTTGCTGAAGATAAGTGTGTTGGGTAACTGTCTTCACACTGATATTGGTTGTAATTACCACGATCATTGTGATATTTGGTGATTTCTTGTAACAAACTCGAAATAGTTTAAATGTAAACATTTTTATCACTACATTTCCTTATAGGCTGGATACGACACAAGGAATCGTGTGCAGAAGTCCTCTCATTTAAGGTGCAATTCATGTGAAGTTTAATCAGGCTGGCCAGCTGAAAGGCATAACCATTTCACCTGACTCTTCAACAACTTCTCATGCCAGTTATGAACATGTTTCTTTAAACGCTTTCCGAACTTTATTAAATTTGTGGCTGTTTTCATAATGAAAGAAGAAATGATAACTGAAAGATAAATACTTCAAAATGGTCCTCTTTATTTCTAATTTTGACTGGATCCAGCACCCTGTCTATTACATTTATCTTCGTTTTTCTATTCGTCAATGCAACACAAGATAAACCATTCCTTGGATTCATCTTACTATGCTTATATGTAAGTCATATTTTTACCTGCATACAGTGAGTGGTATTATTCATGCTTCATTTTTGTATTTATTTACTTATATGCACAATTACAACAAATCGAAGTGACATTCTGTCATCAAACGACATGATGAATAATAGTGATGATGACAGTGACAGTAATACGGAATGTAGTAAACGAATACTGAACCGCTCAGTGATTATAATGACTTCCAACAAAATGAGGTTGTGGTGATGAACGGTCTAGAATTATGTTGTCTACAGAGTTAAGTTTGATTTGATTCGATTGTTAATGTCAATGTAATCTCAGAAGTACAGTGTCAGCAATCTATTGTCCTTTATAAGAAAACTCTGGGAATCAAATGATGTCCTATGTATGCTATACACCGTAATAATATTGCAGTGGTTATTTGTAAAGTCAAAGTCATTGCTACTGATGAAATGAGTAGCTATAGTTGCCATTATGAAGCCATTTTGACTGAAAACAAACTGGTTTAGAATCCTACAGTTTCCACATTGATTCGTTATTGTGTATGCACAAGATCATACGCTAAGTTTCACTTTGCTAGCTAGTGGTTTCACTTATATAACGATCAATTCAATTTCATGTTAAGGCTTAGTTGTAATTGTGAATACAAATTAATGTGGGTCTGTGGTAGCATTTACATTATGAGAATATCTGAATATTCCTTATTCAGAATAATAGAATACTATATTATTATCTTATTAAAGAAACTTACATTTTCTCGAAAATTCTGTGAACTTTGATTTTAAAATCACATTAATATCATCAGTTCTAAGTTTGGTTTTTATGTAAATAGAAAACTGGTAATTAGCGGACTGTGTGATTTGAATTATATCCAAGTAAGATTTGTATTTTAACTCGTGGTGTATGTTGATTGTTACACGGAACTATGAGCTTTTTGTGTATTCGTCACGTCTAAGAAGACTAAGAAGACGGTGTAGTTGTTCTTTATTTAACTTTTATTATTTTGTGTAGAATGGTTAACGTAATATATAACTTCACATGAACAATCTCAAGGGCACAATGTGAATCAACTGGATCACAGAACTGCTGAATGAATTCGTTCTTATGGGAAAGGATACAGCGATCAGTCTGCGTGTATAGATGAATTCAGAAAAACAGAAAAAAAAAGAAAATTCGGTTGTTTTAATTATTATTATTCCCTATAGTTCCCGGGAGAACATGAAGCTTCAATAGCAGATCGTCATCTCTTCTGTAAAACCTGGTCTGAAATTCTTCTGCTAAATTATTCAAAATAAAAATAAAAGGTCCTCTATGAAAAAGGACATATATTGCCTTCAAAATCCTTCTCCAGTTATGTCCAATATAACCATTCTAAGCTTTTGTCAAGTTTGTCATGATTTTCTATTCCAAAAGAGGACGACATCCAAAATTATGATCCAGCTAATATTTATTCATTATTGTTATCCACAAACACATTAAGAAATGAATATGCTGGAAGATCTGTTTTTCCCTGAAGTGTGCAAAGTGGGATGGTAGTAGAAAGCCAGCATAAGCACTCCATATGGCTCTTTCTTTTGTATCAAATCTAGAACGAATACTAAAGATAAAAAGTTTTGCTTTGAAAGCATTTCCGCACATTCATAAGGAATTACTTAATATCACAATGAATGTAGTAATTACAACCGATTTCAGTTGGAATACAGTTACCTAATACATTTAGCTTCAACAACAATTTCACTACACGTTGGTAGTATTTTGAATCGCTGATTAATTTTGGATTTTTCCTTCGTCCATGATCCTTTGTTAATTGTCAATTGTTCTCATAATGTGACATATTTTCGCATTTGCGACGATTAAGAAGATTTTTCAAGTGATTGTAATCTAAAATCATCAATACCATAATCACACTCATCATCATTGCAATTATGGGAATATTATTCTGTTCAAAAACAAAGCGATTTTGGGTTTTATCAATGAACAAGCAAAACTATGTACGATCATTAAACTGAAAATGTTCGATGTTGACATGGAAACCGTAATCGCCGTAGTTCTTGAATTAGTCGATGCCGTAATTACTATTCTGGAACTCTAAGACCTGACCTATGTGTCCCAATTACCAACCAATTCATCAGACATCCAGATTTTTATCAATTTACCAATCATCATTATGTAATCATTATCTATCAGTATACGTATTGATCCATGAATTGGACAAACAACCAACTCGACGTTTTTAACAGCTCAAACATTACTGCTAAACAATTAGCATATACGATAATATTTGATTGTCAACTAAATATTCAGGTTTGACTTAAGTATACGTTTTTCAATGAAATCATTCAATTGTATCACTGAATATTTAACAGACAAATAAAATGTTGAAGGGAACTCCCAGTTTTAGACATTGTAAATGATGACTAATGTACGTATTCACATAAAAGTCTGTGTATATCAGTACTCTCAATATACAGTTATTCTGATCAGCGCATTCATCACAATGAGATTCAAAACTCCTTCTCATTTTTCGTGAATACTTCATATTTCATCTGTTTCTTTCATCTGTAGAAGTTTATGAAGACACAAGTCACGATATCTCAGTGAATGTCATTAGTTCTGAATGATGAATGGGCAGCAGCATGAATGGCAGTAATCAGTTGACACCCTTCCATTAAGTACATAGAGACGTACGACATTACTATTGCATTGATGAGCTTTTAGCGCAGCTGTTACACTGTAATATACTAAACGGGGATGATCAAAAGGAATAATCACCATAGAGAACTTATCACTAGACGTCAGATAATATTTTGTTTATATAGTCTGGATATATTTACTTTTGTTGTAGTTCAGCTGAGTAACCTACATGCATCACAACATTCGTTCACCGTAGTTGACATTCTCGAGAATTGACAATTATCGGAATAATAAGTCATCACTATTATGCATTTTTCAACTTCAACTTATGTTTATGCAACAAATGTGGTGAAAATATGTCACGTAATCATTGAACTACTTTGAAAGAATAAATCAGTATAAGTTTATTCTGACAAGTTATTCTGCAGGACCATTCTATCAGTGACACTCTTATAAGTGAGGTGGGTACTGTTGACGAGAATATTTGAGTAGTATGTTGTGCGTGATGTCCTCTGTGAGGATATTGAATAGTTAAGAGGCAATTTTAATGGCGATATGCAGAAATCAAAGATCCTCGTGAAACAAGAGAGAACCTGAACACATGACGATAGAGGCAGAATTAGTGGAACATGTGGAAATAGAGATTTCCATATAAAGCATTTGTGTTTTGGAATACCTAGATATCAATTAAGCAAAGCACAATTCTGCCATCGAAAACTGTCGTATGATACTGTTACGCGACCACTCTACCCACATGTTAACTTCATCTTTATTTCGTTCTGAGGTAATTCATACGCGTTAGTCAGCGTTTACATGTTGGATCAGAAATATGATTTTTCAATAATAGACAATTCTTATAAATCATGCGATAATCTTTTGCTATTCCGCTAGATTTAACAAACAAACGACGAACAAATGGAGCGTGATTTTATTCCAGCCCCTGCACTTCACCTCCGTGGGCATATGACCGTGGTAGTAACAGTTCAATTCAGTCTTTAAAGAAAGTTAAATAGTTTGAGGATTTCAGATATAACATATTATGTTCCTTCAGAGCTTTCAAAAGTTAGCTCTGGATCTAGGGTTCAAGCTAGTTGAAATCATCATGCAGTTTGATCCAGTTAATAAAATTGAAGAAAACAAGGAGAATGAATATAACTAGATTAGATGAACTCATTTTTGCGTTTTTCTTGAATTATTTCCAACCGGCTACAACCAGATCCATACAAAAATACCGATTGCCAAAATGTTTCAGACATACTTTACTTACGTTACAAAAGTAGTAACTGATAGGAACTGCAAGTAACACAGCTCTGGAACAGTGTAAATCGCACAGCTATTAAGAGTCGAAAGTGCTCACCACGATGGCTGGCCACCTTACACTGACTGAATGAATTAAGACTGTACCAACACCAAGGATTCGAAGCATGTTATCAGGTGTAACCTGTTATCCTATCGAAGTATATTGCATTTATCTATAAACAGCGTTTAAGTCAACCTTTACATTTTGACTTTGTTGCAGAGTAGTAATCTGTCGAAAATGGATGATTAGTCAGTGACTTTCTCGTAGTCTGAACTTCTTTTCCTCACAAAATATAGTCTGTTGTTAAGGGAAATAGATCTGTTTAATATAAGTTGTTACCATTTAGGTGAGTGAGACGACACTTTTCACTTGATTGGTTGCTATGCAATCAGAGGAATCCTATGAAATCTTACTTAGGAATAATATTCTGCAAATAGCAATGTGACTGCTTTTGTAAATGAATCATTCACTCCTTCCTTGCAGAACTGAAATATCTCATTGTTATTTCTTCATAATCTGTTTCCTCTCCAACCAAATTAAGGCAGGCAATAATGTGACACGTACATGAGGCACTATCAGTTGCATTTTATTGGGAAGGAACTTAGAAAACTACAAATGATATGTAATAAAATAATAATCAAAGTAAATCTGAAGTAATTCTGCCAGTAAACCAGCCACCACCATTGTACCTAACCAATATACAGGAGGAAACGGATGTGGACTAGACGTGATACGGATAAGATGCCCGCCTCTCAGCTCAACTACTCATGAGTAAAAGCAGGGAATTTCAAAAATTACAGAAATATATTTTCTCATAATACTCGCCTGCTGAAGTTATTGAGGAATATAAATCTTCACAAGTGCTTTTCCTCCCTTTCGAACCTCGTCAAAGATTTGTATATCTTTTATTTCAGGATTCAGGAGGAAGTTTAATAGTGAAACCCATCGTCATACATTTCCTCAACTGTGTGACCATGGCTGCCAACACTAAGTTATTCGAGTTGTTGCTAGAAAGATGTATGTACATATATAGAATTACAGGATCTATGTTTCATGGTTCTTGGCACTCATCATCAAGGTATACATGCAACGAATGAGGAGCAAATAACCCTTTTAGGACTAGAACCCACATCACCAAATGCAGATTTCTGAAACCTTATCATACATATATCAAACTGACAGAAGTTGAAATTCATGGGACATTGGGTCTGGTCCCCACAACCGATCTAACCGAATAATAAAACATCGAAACAGCTTCGACATAAGTATAAATCTGTTTCATTTATTCACATTCATAAGTAAAATTGTAATATAATTTAAACAAAAATCAAAAGCATAGTCACTTACTCATTCAGATTTGTGATTGAACAGAATCAACGTCTATGGTTCAGTTTCTGGAAGTTAAGATATGTGAAATAAACTTCAGTTGTTGTGGTATAAACAAAATGAAGGTGAACAAATAATTTCATACAAATATCACACAAGACCCTTAATATTTTACAAGATATGTTCAGAATCCTCAGAAGTGATTCAACAACACTAATTTTGGATGTGAGTAGTGTGAATCGCAGGCAGGTGATAGAATCTCAAGTGGCGACCTAAAATTTTGGACTCGTTTTCCCTGAGCTAAGACTCCACTTGTTGAAACTGATTTATTTTCAAGTCTTGGATGATGTTCTAACACGTTTTGATAAGACCCGCATAGAACGACCTATGTACCTAGCTCCGCAAGAGCAGGTGGAGTGGTCATATGCGGTAATTGTAATTTATTCTTTCAAGCTGAGCAATCGCTTTCCACAGTTCAAGAACGCTGCTGATTAATGTGTGTTAACTGACTCAAGTAATGCTGTTTCAGGTGGGCTATGTGCAAGAATTAATTTCCTCCCAAATGAAAATCAACTCTCAAAGAAAGTAGTCATTGACAGTATTGAGTCATTAATCTGAACATTTTGGAGAGTGGATCTATAAGTGTAGGCCTAATGTAAATAGCTCATTAATAAGAAACTCTGAAATTTATGGATTTATTATTCCTTTTACATGAAGAATGAAACTGATTTGAAAAGTACATTATGAATCTTAAGAATTACAAATTCTTCAGGTTATCTACTGAAATGCGACATTTCTCAGAAAATGCCAAGCCTGTAGATTCTAGTGAATGTCGGTCAGTAATGAAAACTTTTGGGAAAGAAACGTACAATTTGAATAACCAGCATATCTTGATGTTTGTACAGACGAAGAAATAAGGCTGTCGAAATCCTGACAATATAACCTGTCACTGTTCATATTTCAGCATAAGTATGACGTTATATGAATAAACTGGATAACACATGCAATTTAGAAAATTCATATGTCGTCACTGATACGAATTTATAACAACACTGGACTGTACTCCTCCACTGAATAAATATTATTTTACTCAGTGATTTAAACTTTTCATATGATATTTGCCTAAGAAGTATTCAGACAGAATTTCAAGCAGCATGTGTACTGGATTTCACAGCACATTTTAATCTACGCACTTATTGGATATAAATGGATTAAGTTTTAAAGAAAACCTGATGTACTTTTCTAATGAACGCTATTATAATAATGAGAAACTATTCATTTGTGGTACATAAACCGATCCATTTACCACTTAACTAGTAAAGAATTTATCAAAAAGACCAGATCAGCTTCAGTCATAATAGTCGTCACAAGACGTTTGAAAAGAACGACACTGTCTGTGTCTATAGTTTTCATGCCGATCCAGTAGAAACTAATATCTTAATGAATACCTCCCCTTCTCTTCTGGTGACATCACCGTTCTCGACCTAAAATTCAGTTTAGCGAAATATGTTATAATTCAGGCTAGTTTCCTCAAAACAGCAAACGAATTACTTTCAGTGCCAATACTGTCACTACTCAGGAACACTATTTCTATTTTAACTTCAGTGTTCGTTTACATTCAGTGCATTTATTCAAACATTCGTCAGTTTGTTGGTATTACACTTGCGCATTTATTCATCGATGTAAGTTGTGAGGCATCCCGAAAGTGCAGATAAACTGTCGTGCTAATAATTTCTAAACGTACGTGCTTGTAGAGGTCTAACATTTAGTTTGGGGAGTGTGTGAGAAATCCATCCAACTTGATGCCTAAATTTTGAAACCACCTAATAGATCATCGAATGTGTTTTGCGTATCTATGACCAATCAAAGGTGAAATGACACTGCAGTCATCAAATCTCACACAATGTTAGTAAATCTCGGAAATTATACATAATGAAAACAAAACACGTAGTTCAACGAAGAGTGTCTTTTCGGCGGATTCATTTTCTTATCTGTACAGTCGCATATATATTTGTAATTTTGTAGGTATGTGTACATTTAGTTTGTCAATCAAAAATACAGTTGGTTGTGGTTATTTTAACTAAACAAGTGAAGATTGTTAATTGAGGTTACGTTATGCAAAATCGGTCAAGGTAATTGGGTGTTAATGAAATTAGGGTAGTAACAAATATGATGAGTTTTCAAAAACAGTTGTTAAAAAGAAGTTATGTAATAATATGAATAGTTTGATGACTGAGTTTTACTCCGGATACGCATAGGAACAAAGTAGAGAATACGAATTTTGCGTAAGAGTTCTAAATGAATACAAGAATAATAAGCAGGTAAAGAAACAGGCAAACAAACAGAATACTATCATCAAAATCAACAAATGCGTTACCATGACAGCAGAAGTGGTTGAGTAATTCTCCTTTGTATGCATAGCTCCAGTTTTTATATGTGAATGGCAGAGGTTCAGCTATTAGTTTGAAGGAGGCATTTGTTGAGATGAAATGATCAGTGTTAACCAGGTGTTCAATTATCGCACTCATTATTCCACCACTATTGCCTTTTCGCAACCATGCTAGATAGCGTTCTTGAATCCTCTTGGACAGGGTGCGCGTCGAAAGACCGATGAAGCTGGCTCCACAGCAGAAGGTGAACTGATATACGCACAGAGAAGCGCTTAGATGCAGTATCGTGTACTTATTTTAAACAACTATTTGTGAAAACTCATCATATTTGTTACTATCATAATTTCATCAACATCCAATAACATTGGTTGATATTGCATAACGCAAATCCAACTAAAAATCTTCAATTGTTTAGATGAAATAACTACAACCCATTGGACATTGATTGACAAACTGAATATAAAAATACATAAAATAACAAAAAAATGCAACTGCGGACATAAGCAAAAGAATTGGCCGAAAAGAGATAATTCGATGAACTAAATGTTATAGTTTCAAACTAAGATCTGTCATGACAAACTCACCTAGGCTGAATGGCTGGCTGGCTGGCAGGATAGCTGGATACACACCATTTCGTTCTTCTCCCCAAATTCAAATGTCCTCGAAAAGATGCACACCACTGCACTGCACTGCACTGTTCTGCACTACACTACACTGCACTGTCATCACCATCATCTCACTACTCACAGTGACCACTAGCACTGTCACCATGCCGTCACTGCAGACTGAGTAGACCAATCAGTCAACCAACTGTTGAGGATTACAAGCAACAAGCAAGATGTAATTAATCATAAGATTACTAAGCAAAAGTGTAATCATAATAATATTAATAATAATAACAACAACAGTAATAACGATAATATTAATACTACTACTAATAAGTGTAACTATAAAAATAGAAATCACAGTGTTGGTTTTCATATTTCTTTCAACGGTAATGTGGTAAAGATGACAAGGTTGAGCATGTCAATCACATAATATTAATAAATCACTACCATTACAACTACAACTACGACCACCACTGCCACTGCCACTGCCACTGGAACAGCACAAGGCGAGACACGGAAGCCAACGTGTATTTTCTTCAAGTGATCAAACAACTATTCATATCTATACAGTTTACATTCTTTAACCAATCAATCACCGACCGTGTGATTTTCGTTTACTAAACTAAACGACACGAAACAGAATGTTCAAATACACATATAGTATTCTGTTGCTAATGCACTCACTACTCAAGTGTGGGAATAGTGTTCAGACGTTAACACCAACAAATACAATGACTCTTACTGTCAGAATATAATTCCGTTGGAACCCATTGTCTGTATCACACCATCACCACACTACTACACCACTACTACTACTTCAAATAATCATAAAGTAATAGTAATAATAATAATAATAATAATGACAATGATAATGACGATAATAGTGACAGTAATGGAAGTAATAGTGGTGATAATAATACTGATTACTATCATGAAAATGCTAGATTCAATGTATATAATATCAAATAGGATTAGAATGGTGATGACTGAAGATAGTTGTAAGGACGACTATTGCTATTATTCATTTTATAATTGTTGTAATTTTTGTAGGTGTAGCTGTGACGGTGAGCGAAGTGTGTATTGCAAATATCATCCATCCATCACATTGACTGTCATCTTCATGTGCTGTTGGTCGAGCCAATCAATCTGTGGACGACGAATCGACTAGATTTCGTAGAATGAATCCTGCTCGGCACGATTTCGAATCGGTCTGTCGCTAGCTCGCTCACTTACTTACTTATTACTTCTACTACTTACTTACTTACTACTTACTTACTTACTTACTTACTTACTTACTTACTTACTTACTTACTTACTTACTTACTTACTTACTTACTTACTTACTGACATACCTAATTACTTAGTGTGGTGTGCCAGGCATTGACTGGCTAGCTAGCAGCAATGCCCTGATATATATACATGACAGAACAAACCCATCCTTGTATATATGCAGCAACAGCATCATCATCTATGATCTTTTCATTTCATTCATCCAGGATGGATTTCAGACAATCCATCAGTCACTCAATCAGTCAGTCAATCAAATCAACTCTTCTTCTACTCACTCATCCTCTTCATATATTTTCTGGTCTTATCTAGTCAAATATTTCTCCATATCGATAAGAGTCTTCATTGAACATCTTCATTGCTCAGCTTACAAGTCGATGCATAAAAACGATGAATTCGAGAGGGAATTAGAGAGTGAGATTGAGAGTTGGAGACAGAGAGACTGAATCGGAGGGATGTGTGTGGTGAGTGTGTGAATAGTTTGTTGATGCATGTGAGATGTAGAGAGGGAGGGAGGAAGGAGTATAGGAGTCAATGTTCGTTTGTGTGTGTGTGTGAGTGTGATTGGTTCACAGCTCTGGAATGCTTTCAATTCACACCAGAATTTATAAGACTGTCTGTTCTCAGATTTCGCTGGAAATATTCCCACAGCGGGCTAGCCAGCTAGCTAGCTGGCTGGCTATTGCATTTAAGAATTGCAAAATGCAAAGTGCTTTCCAAATCATCCATGTCAGTCAGTCAGCAGCCAGGCAGGCAGTCGATCAACCAATGAATTGAAAGTATTCCGAATGGGAATTAGGACGCACGTATCGACCCACTAACTAAATGAATAACCAACGAGCTGACGAACTAATCAACCAACCAATGTACGGACAGATGGATGGAGGAACGGAGGAGATGCGATGATGGGCTGAGTCGAAAATACGAAGATGATTTGTCTATTCATCAGAGAGAGAGAGAGGCAGAGAGAATGGGTGGAAGGGAAATACGAACTGCCTGGCAACTGGGCAAGCGAGCAAGAGAGAGGGCGCGCGAGCGGTCGATCGTTCGAGTGAGCAAGTCAATCAAACCATTTCACATTATGCGTACTCATTGATTCTGCCTATTGATTAATGATCAGCTGACTTCGAGTGTGACCACGTGTTCGCTCGACAGGTTAACTTCGAGGAGTATAAAAAGCACGGTGTATGTGAGTAGTCAGCTTCAAGTTGACAGTAAACGACAATGCAGATGATTCACTGTATGTTGAAATACTCTGGTTGTATAACATTGTATGCCTTCCTTCCTGATGGGCATTTCCATTTCAGCTCGTCTTAGTTGTACTCGTTGCATCGTTGGAATTCGAAATGGGAGGTAAGTCTTGTTCCCGCGCCTCCTCATCCTCCTACCACTTCCCACTCCTGATCATCAGCATCATCATCACCGTGATCGTGATCATGGTGAGGATCACTAGTTCACATACGAGAAGCTATATACAATGCAGATAGACACTTGGGCAGACAGACAGACAGACAGAAAATAACACATTCACTGAGTAGAAATGACATAATTAATTAGTTGATTGATTGATGAAACAATGAATGAATGAATGAATGAGTTAATGAGTGAATGGATATTTAATTGTAGTGTTTTTTTGTTTTGTGGTTTCAGTTATTGCAGGTCCAGTTCCAGAACCAGCAGCAAACAGTGGTTGTCCTGGCTGTTCTGGTGGATGTCCTAAATGCCGTGGAGGGTGTTGTGGATGCCGTGGATGCCGAGGTGGAAATTGTCCAGGAGGCTGCTGCAAAGGCTGCCGAAGACATTAAACATTAAATCAGGAGACAATAATTAATTAAATAGAACACCCCATTACTCATGCAAGCTTTCCAACGTGAAGAAAACGCTGTCATCATTGATTTGAAGACGGCGACCAATGTGTACTTGTAGATCTCGTCTATACAACTTTCTAATAATAAATACACTTGTTTTATCCAAATCACACCTTTCAGACTTGTTCTTCTGAGTTAGTTGTCTGTGAATCAGCGAAGCCATAATTCTCACCTGCATTCCCCTCCCTTCCCACTCACGGAAATCAGCATTCAGCCATGTTGTGTAAATTCCTGTGTGTTGTTTCAACCAGATACTTCGTTGCTTCGTTGGCTGGTTATTTAGTCAGTTAGTCAGTCGATCAGTCGAGCAGTCAGTCAGTCAGTCAGTCATTCAGTCAGTCAGTAAATGATGTGGCGTGTTAATTTCTGCCAGTTGAATTGAGGCATGAATCTCTGTCGAGTGAATTTTAAAGCATACGGAAATCTGATTCAGATATTCGGGCAAATAAACCAGCATCCATCCACGATAGTAAGACAGTCAGTCAGTCAGTCAGTCAGCAATCAAGTAAGCAGGTAAATAATTAAGTAATTAATTAACTAAATAGTTAATTAATCAATCAACTAGGTAGGTAAGTAAGTAAGTAAGCAAATAAGTAAGTGAGAAAGGAAGAAAGAAATTAAGTAAGCAAGCGAGCAAGCAAGTATGCATGCATGCAAGCAAGCAAGTGATTATGCAAATAATCATGTAATGAAATGTGTAGACTTTTAGTTGAGCACTTATTTCGCTGATGAGTAATCATTACGTGAATTGTGTAGGTGCTTGTTCACTTGAAGAATATGTCTTCAGCGAGTGATGTTCACGTAAACACCCTACCCATCATTCTTGTTTGTTTTGCTCTCCTCTCTCATTTTCTTCGTCTCATTGAGGAGGAAATGTCTAATTGTACTTTTGTCAATTATTTAGTGAATTAATGCATTATTACTAAGTCCGTTGCAAACTGATGATGATGATGATGATAATGACGATTGCATCATTCAATGAATGAATGAATGAATGTGTATGGAGACTGATCGTATTTCGGTGTTCCACACGACTAATTCAATCTCTACTACATACAATCTTTCTTCTTATTCGTCTTCATGCGTGTGTCTGTGTGTGTGTCTTGTCATCCTGCGTGTAAAACAAAATGTGGCTAGAACTCACTTACTTACTTACTTAGTTACTTACTTACTCACTTACTTACCTACTTCACAAGGTTCTACTACAGATCTGCTGACTACAAAATAGGAGAGAATATCTTGTTTATTTAAATACCCCACACTTTTGCATATTTATATGTAGATAGCTAGATATAATACAACAAATGTACATGTATGCACACGTAGATTGACTAGCATACAAGAAGAAGTCACTCACTGACACTGGCACTGAATTCTCTGCACGCTTACACTTTCAGTGATTGACATTGAAACAAGCCACATCTTCCTCTCTCACTCTATCTCCGTGTCCTCTATCTCTCTCGCTCTCTCTCTCTCTTTCTCACTATCTGTCTCTCGTTTTGCATCACTGGCTCGCTGTCGCTCAGACACACACTGACTGACTGACACTAGTCAATCAATCTCCTTGCTGCTGCTGCTTCACGTCAACAGATATTTTAAACAGGCATAAGATAGACACATGGACACGAGCACGCACACACGCACGCACCACTTGAAGACAGCTAGCTAGCTATGAAAAAAGACGTCAGATCTAATCTACTATGCTCTCCTCTGCTCAGCTCAGCTCAGCTTACACCACGCAAGCGATACAAAAAACGTCTCTCCTTCTCACAAATGCTCATATGCATACAACGAAGCACAGACGACGAGTGAAATCGCCACAAACACTTAACCATGAATCGCTTCGATCACCTCACCTCAAAACTATCTAGCAACATACCTCCCTCCCTCCGCCGCCCCTCTATCCCTCTCTCACACACACAGACATTCTAATCTCTGTCATGTCAATCTCACCAAGGATGGATGGCTGGCTGGCTGGCAGGATAGCTGGATACACACCATTTCGTTCTTCTCCCCAAATTCAAATGTCCTCGAAAAGATGCACACCACTGCAATGCACTGCACTGTTCTGCACTACACTACACTGCACTGTCATCACCATCATCTCACTACTCACAGTGACCACTAGCACTGTCACCATGCCGTCACTGCAGACTGAGTAGACCAATCAGTCAACCAACTGTTGAGGATTACAAGCAACAAGCAAGATGTAATTAATCATAAGATTACTAAGCAAAAGTGTAATCATAATAATATTAATAATAATAACAACAACAGTAATAACGATAATATTAATACTACTACTAATAAGTGTAACTATAAAAATAGAAATCACAGTGTTGGTTTTCATATTTCTTTCAACGATAATGTGGTAATGATGACAAGGTTGAGCATGTCAATCACATAATATTAATAAATCACTACCATTACAACTACAACTACGACTACCACTGCCACTGCCACTGCCACTGGAACAGCACAAGGCGAGACACGGAAGCCAACGTGTATTTTCTTCAAGTGATCAAACAACTATTCATATCTATACAGTTTACATTCTTTAACCAATCAATCACCGACCGTGTGATTTTCGTTTACTAAACTAAACGACACGAAACAGAATGTTCAAATACACATATAGTATTCTGTTGCTAATGCACTCACTACTCAAGTGTGGGAATAGTGTTCAGACGTTAACACCAACAAACACAATGACTCTTACTGTCAGAATATAATTCCGTTGAAACCCATTGTCTGTATCACACCATCACCACACTACAACACCACTACTACTACTTCAAATAATCATGGTAACAGTAATAGTAATAATAATAATAATAATAATGACAATGATAATGACGATAATAGTGACAGTAATGGAAGTAATAGTGGTGATAATAATACTGATTACTATCATGAAAATGCTAGATTCAATGTATATAACATCAAATAGGATTAGAATGGTGATGACTGAAGACAGTTGTAAGGACGACTATTGCTATTATTCATTTTATAATTGTTGTAATTTTTGTAGGTGTAGCTGTGACGGTGAGCGAAGTGTGTATTGCAAATATCATCCATCCATCACATTGACTGTCATCTTCATGTGCTGTTGGTCGAGCTAATCAATCTGTGGACGATGAATCGACTAGATTTCGTAGAATGAATCCTGCTCGGCACGATTTCGAATCGGTCTGTCGCTAGCTCGCTCACTTACTTACTTACTGACATACCAAACTACTTGGTGTGGTGTGCCAGGCATTGACTAGCTAGCTACTAGCAGCAATGCTCTGATATATATACATGACAGAACAAAACCATCCTTGCATATATGCAGCAACAGCATCATCATCTATGATCTTTTCATTTCATTCATCCAGGATGGATTTCAGACAATCCATCAGTCACTCAATCAATCAACCAACAAATCAATCAATCAATCAAGTCAACTCTTCTTCTACTCACTCATCCTCTTCATATATTTTCTGGTCTTATCTAGTCAAATATTTCTCCATATCGATAAGAGTCTTCATTGAACATCTTCATTGCTCAGCTTACAAGTCGATGCATAAAAGCGATGAATTCGAGAGGGAATTAGAGAGTGAGATTGAGTGTTGAAGACAGAGAGAGTGAATCGGAGGGATGTGTGTGGTGAGTGTGTGAATAGTTTGTTGATGCATGTGAGATGTAGAGAGCGAGGGAGGAAGGAGTATAGGAGTCAATGTTCGTTTGTGTGTGTGTGTGAGTGTGATTGGTTCACAGCTCTGGAATGCTTTCAATTCACACCAGAATTTATAAGACTGTCTGTTCTCAGATTTCGCTGGAAATATTCCCACAGCGGGCTAGCCAGCTAGCTAGCTGGCTGGCTATTGCATTTAAGAATTGCAAAATGCAAAGTGCTTTCCAAATCATCCATGTCAATCAGTCAGCAGCCAGGCAGGCAGTCGATCAACCAATGAATTGAAAGTATTCCGAATGGGAATTAGGACGCACGTATCGACCCACTAACTAAATGAATAACCAACGTGCTGACGAACTAATCAACCAACCGATGTATGGACAGATGGATGGAGGAACGGAGAAGATGCGATGATGGGCTGAGTCGAAAATACGAAGATGATTTGTCTATTCATCAGAGAGAGAGAGAGGCAGAGAGAATGGGTGGAAGGGAAATACGAACTGCCTGGCAACTGGGCAAGCGAGCAAGAGAGGGGGCGCGTGAGCGGTCGATCGTTCGAGTGAGCAAGTCAATCAAACCATTTCACATTATGCGTACTCATTGATTCTGCCTTTTGACTAATGATCAGCTGACTTTGAGTGTGACCGCGTGTTCGCTCGACAGGTTAACTTCGAGGAGTATAAAAAGCACGGTGTATGTGAGTAGTCAGCTTCAAGTTGACAGTAAACGGCAATGCAGATGATTCACTGTATGTTGAAATACTCTGGTTGTATAACATTGTATGCCTTCCTTCCTGATGGGCATTTCCATTTCAGCTCGTCTTAGTTGTACTCGTTGCATCGTTGGAATTCGAAATGGGAGGTAAGTCTTGTTCCCGCGCCTCCTCATCCTCCTACCACTTCCCACTCCTGATCATCAGCATCATCATCACCGTGATCGTGATCATGGTGAGGATCACTAGTTCACATACGAGAAGCTATATACAATCCAGATAGACACTTGGGCAGACAGACAGACAGACAGACAAATAACACATTCACTGAGTAGAAATGACATAATTAATTAGTTGATTGATTGATGAAACAATGAATGAATGAATGAATGAGTTAATGAGTGAATGGATATTTGATTGTAGTGTTTTTTGTTTTGTTTTGTGGTTTCAGTTATTGCAGGTCCAGTTCCAGAGCCAGCAGCAAACAGTGGTTGTCCTGGCTGTTCTGGTGGATGTCCTAAATGCCGTGGAGGGTGTTGTGGATGCCGTGGATGCCGAGGTGGAAATTGTCCAGGAGGCTGCTGCAAAGGCTGCCGAAGACATTAAACATTAAATCAGGAGACAATAATTAATTAAATAGAACACCCCACTACTCATGCAAGCTTTCCAACGTGAAGAAAACGCTGTCATCATTGATTTGAAGACGGCGACCAATGTGTACTTGTAGATCTCGTCTATACAACTTTCGAATAATAAATACACTTGTTTTATCCAAATCACACCTCTCAGACTTGTTCTTCTGAGTTAGTTGTCTGTGAATCAGCGAAGCCATAATTCTCACCTGCATTCCCCTCTCTTCCCACTCACGGAAATCAGCATTCAGCCATGTTGTGTAAATTCCTGTGTGTTGTTTCAACCAGATACTTCGTTGCTTCGTTGGCTGGTTATTTAGTCAGTTAGTCAGTCGATCAGTCGAGCAGTCGGTCAGTCAGTCAGTCATTCAGTCATTCAGTAAATGATGTGGCGTGCTAATTTCTGCCAGTTGAATTGAGGCATGAATCTCTGTCGAGCGAATTTTAAAGCATACGGAAATCTGATTCAGATATTCGGGCAAATAAACCAGCATCCATCCACGATAGTAAGACAGTCAGTCAGTCAGTCAGTCAGCAATCAAGTAAGCAGGTAAATAATTAAGTAATTAATTAACTAAATAGTTAATTAATCAATCAACTAGGTAAGTAAGTAAGTAAGTAAGCAAATAAGTAAGTGAGAAAGGAAGAAAGAAATTAAGTAAGCAAGCGAGCAAGCAAGTATGCATGCATGCAAGCAAGCAAGTGATTATGCAAATAATCATGTAATGAAATGTGTAGACTTTTAGTTGAGCACTTATTTCGCTGATGAGTAGTCATTACGTGAATTGTGTAGGTGTTTGTTCACTTGAAGAATATGTCTTCAGCGAGTGATGTTCACGTAAACACCCTAACCATCATTCTTGTTTGTTTTGCTCTCCTCTCTCATTTTCTTCGTCTCATTGAGGAGGAAATGTCTAATTGTACTTTTGTCAATTATTTAGTGAATTAATGCATTATTACTAAGTCCGTTGCAAACTGATGATGATGATGATGCAGATAATGACGATTGCATCATTCAATGAATGAATGAATGAATGTGTATGGAGACTGATCGTATTTCGGTCTTCCACACGACTAATTCAATCTCTACTACATACAATCTCTCTTCTTATTCGTCTTCATGCGTGTGTCTGTGTGTGTGTCTTGTCATCCTGCGTGTAAAACAAAATGTGGCTAGAACTCACTTACTTACTTACTTAGTTACTTACTTACTCACTTACTTCCTACTTCACAAGGTTCTACTACAGATCTGCTGACTACAAAATAGGAGAGAATATCTTGTTTATTTAAATACCCCACACTTTTGCATATTTATATGTAGATAGCTAGATATAATACAACAAATGTACATGTATGCACACGTAGATTGACTAGCATACAAGAAGAAGTCACTCACTGACACTGGCACTGAATTCTCTGCACGCTTACACTTTCGGTGATTGACATTGAAACAAGCCACATCTTCCTCTCTCACTCTATCTCCGTGTCCTCTATCTCTCTCGCTCTCTCTCTCTCTTTCTCACTATCTGTCTCTCGTTTTGCATCACTGGCTCGCTGTCGCTCAGATACACACTGACTGACTGACACTAGTCAATCAATCTCCTTGCTGCTGCTGCTTCACGTCAACAGATATTTTAAACAGGCATAAGATAGACACATGGACACGAGCACGCACACACGCACGCACCACTTGAAGACAGCTAGCTAGCTATGAAAAAAGACGTCAGATCTAATCTACTATGCTCTCCTCTGCTCAGTTCAGCTCAGCTGTACACCACACAAGCGATACAAAAAACGTCTCTCCTTCTCACAAATGCTCATATCCATACAACGAAGCACAGACGACGAGTGAGATCGCCACAAACACTTAACCATGAATCGCTTTGATCGCCTCACCTCAAAACTATGTAGCAACATACCTCCATCCCTCCGCCGCCCGTCTATCACTCTCTCACACACACAGACATTCTAATCTCTGTCATGTCAATCTCACCAAGGATGGATGGCTGGCTGGCTGGCAGGATAGCTGGATACACACAATTCCGTTCTTCTCCCCAAATTCAAATGTCCTCGAAAAGATGCACACCACTGCAACGCACTGCACTGTTCTGCACTACACTACACTGCACTGTCATCACCATCATCTCACTACTCACAGTGACCACTAGCACTGTCACCATGCCGTCACTGCAGACTGAGTGGACCAATCAGTCAACCAACTGTTGAGGAGTACAAGCAACAAGCAAGATGTAACTAATCATAAGATTACTAAGCAAAAGTGTAATCATAATAATATTAATAATAATAACAACAACAGTAATAACGATAATATTAATACTACTACTAATAAGTGTAACTATAAAAATAGAAATCACAGTGTTGGTTTTCATATTTCTTTCAACGATAATGTGGCAAAGATGACAAGGCTGAGCATGTCAATCACATAATATTAATAAATCACTACCATTACAACTACAACTACGAACACCACTGCCACTGCCACTGTCACTGGAACAGCACAAGGCGAGACACGGAAGCCAACGTGTATTTTCTTCAAGTGATCAAACAACTATTCATATCTATACAGTTTACATTCTTTAACCAATCAATCACCGACCGTGTGATTTTCGTTTACTAAACTAAAAGACACAAAACAGAATGTTCAAATACACATTTAGTATTCTGTTGCTAATGCACTCACTACTCAAGTGTGGGAATAGTGTTCAGACGTTAACACCAACAAACACAATGGCTCTTACTGTCAGAATATAATTCCGTTAAAACGCATTGTCTGTATCACAACATCACCACACTAAAACACCACTACTGCTACTTCAAATAATCATGGTAACAGTAATAGTAATAATAATAATAATAATAATGACAATGATAATGACGATAATAGTGACAGTAATGGGAGTTATAGTGGTGATAATAATACTGATTACTATCATGAAAATGCTAGATTCTATGTATATAACATCAAATAGGATTAGAATGGTGATGACTGAAGACAGTTGTAAGGACGACTATTGCTATTATTCATTTTATAATTGTTGTAATTTTTGTAGGTGTAGCTGTGACGGTGAGCGAGGTGTGTATTGCAAATATCATCCATCCATCACATTGACTGTCATCTTCATGTGCTGTTGGTCGAGCTAATCAATCTGTGGACGATGAATCGACTAGATTTCGTAGAATGAATCCTGCTTGGCACGATTTCGAATCGGTCTGTCGCTAGCTCGCTCACTTACTTACTTACTGACATACCAAACTACTTGGTGTGGTGTGCCAGGCATTGACTAGCTAGCTACCTAGCAGCAATGCTCTGATATATATACATGACAGAACAAAACCATCCTTGCATATATGCAGCAACAGCATCATCATCTATGATCTTTTCATTTCATTCATTCAGGATGGATTTCAGACAATCCATCAGTCACTCAATCAATCATTCCACCCACCAACAAATCAATCAATCAATCAAGTCAACTCTTCTTCTACTCACTCATCCTCTTCATATATTTTCTGGTCTTATCTAGTCAAATATTTCTCCATATCGATAAGAGTCTTCATTGAACATCGTCATTGCTCAGCTTACAAGTCGATGCATAAAAGCGATGAATTCGAGAGGGAATTAGAGAGTGAGATTGAGTGTTGAAGACAGAGAGAGTGAATCGGAGGGATGTGTGTGGTGAGTGTGTGAATAGTTTGTTGATGCATGTGAGATGTAGAGAGCGAGGGAGGAAGGAGTATAGGAGTCAATGTTCGTTTGTGTGTGTGTGTGAGTGTGATTGGTTCACAGCTCTGGAATGCTTTCAATTCACACCAGAATTTATAAGACTGTCTGTTCTCAGATTTCGCTGGAAATATTCCCACAGCGGGCTAGCCAGCTAGCTAGCTGGCTGGCTATTGCATTTAAGAATTGCAAAATGCAAAGTGCTTTCCAAATCATCCATGTCAATCAGTCAGCAGCCAGGCAGGCAGTCGATCAACCAATGAATTGAAAGTATTCCGAATGGGAATTAGGACGCACGTATCGACCCACTAACCAAATGAATAACCAACGTGCTGACGAACTAATCAACCAACCGATGTATGGACAGATGGATGGAGGAACGGAGAAGATGCGATGATGGGCTGAGTCGAAAATACGAAGATGATTTGTCTATTCATCAGAGAGAGAGAGAGGCAGAGAGAATGGGTGGAAGGGAAATACGAACTGCCTGGCAACTGGGCAAGCGAGCAAGAGAGGGGGCGCGTGAGCGGTCGATCGTTCGAGTGAGCAAGTCAATCAAACAATTTCACATTATGCGTACTCATTGATTCTGCCTTTTGACTAATGATCAGCTGACTTTGAGTGTGACCGCGTGTTCGCTCGACAGGTTAACTTCGAGGAGTATAAAAAGCACGGTGTATGTGAGTAGTCAGCTTCAAGTTGACAGTAAACGGCAATGCAGATGATATTCACTGTATGTTGAAATACTCTGGTTGTATAACATTGTATGCCTTCTTTCCTGATGGGCATTTCCATTTCAGCTCGTCTTAGTTGTACTCGTTGCATCGTTGGAATTCGAAATGGGAGGTAAGTCTTGTTCCCGCGCCTCCTCATCCTCCTACCACTTCCCACTCCTGATCATCAGCATCATCATCACCGTGATCGTGATCATGGTGAGGATCACTAGTTCACATACGAGAAGCTATATACAATCCAGATAGACACTTGGGCAGACAGACAGACAGACAGACAAATAACACATTCACTGAGTAGAAATGACATAATTAATTAGTTGATTGATTGATGAAACAATGAATGAATGAATGAATGAGTTAATGAGTGAATGGATATTTGATTGTAGTGTTTTTTGTTTTGTTTTGTGGTTTCAGTTATTGCAGGTCCAGTTCCAGAGCCAGCAGCAAACAGTGGTTGTCCTGGCTGTTCTGGTGGATGTCCTAAATGCCGTGGAGGGTGTTGTGGATGCCGTGGATGCCGAGGTGGAAATTGTCCAGGAGGCTGCTGCAAAGGCTGCCGAAGACATTAAACATTAAATCAGGAGACAATAATTAATTAAATAGAACACCCCACTACTCATGCAAGCTTTCCAACGTGAAGAAAACGCTGTCATCATTGATTTGAAGACGGCGACCAATGTGTACTTGTAGATCTCGTCTATACAACTTTCGAATAATAAATACACTTGTTTTATCCAAATCACACCTCTCAGACTTGTTCTTCTGAGTTAGTTGTCTGTGAATCAGCGAAGCCATAATTCTCACCTGCATTCCCCTCTCTTCCCACTCACGGAAATCAGCATTCAGCCATGTTGTGTAAATTCCTGTGTGTTGTTTCAACCAGATACTTCGTTGCTTCGTTGGCTGGTTATTTAGTCAGTTAGTCAGTCGATCAGTCGAGCAGTCGGTCAGTCAGTCAGTCATTCAGTCATTCAGTAAATGATGTGGCGTGCTAATTTCTGCCAGTTGAATTGAGGCATGAATCTCTGTCGAGCGAATTTTAAAGCATACGGAAATCTGATTCAGATATTCGGGCAAATAAACCAGCATCCATCCACGATAGTAAGACAGTCAGTCAGTCAGTCAGTCAGCAATCAAGTAAGCAGGTAAATAGTTAATTAATTAATTACTTAATTAAATTATTGATCATGTAAGTTCGTAGGTAAGTAAGTAAGTGTGTAATGAAGCGAGCAAGCGAGTATACATGCATCCATGCATGCATGCAAGCAAGTGATTATGCAAATAATCATGTAATGAAATGTGTAGACTTTTAGTTGAGCACTTATTTCGCTGATGAGTAGTCATTACGTGAATTGTGTAGGTGTTTGTTCACTTGAAGAATATGTCTTCAGCGAGTGATGTTCACGTAAACACCCTAACCATCATTCTTGTTTGTTTTGCTCTCCTCTCTCATTTTCTTCGTCTCATTGAGGAGGAAATGTCTAATTGTACTTTTGTCAATTATTTAGTGAATTAATGCATTATTACTAAGTCCGTTGCAAACTGATGATGATGATGATGCAGATAATGACGATTGCATCATTCAATGAATGAATGAATGAATGTGTATGGAGACTGATCGTATTTTGTTCTTGCACACGACTAATTCGATCTCTACTACATACAATCTGTCTTCTTATTCTCCTTCATGTGTGTGTGTGTCTTGTCATCCTGCGTGTAAAACAAAATGTGGCTAGAACTCACCTATAAATTCACTTGCTTACTTACTTACTTACCCACTCACATTCTCACTTACTTACTTCACAAATATTCTCCTACAGATCTACGAACTACAAAATAGGAGAGAATATCTTGTTTATTTAAATACCCCACACTTTCGCTTATGTATATGTAGATAGCTAGATATAATAGAAGAAATGTACATGAATGCACACCTAGATCGACTAGCATACAAGATGAAGTCACTCACTGACACTGACACTGAATTCTCTGCACGCTCACACTTTCACTGATTGACATTGAAAGAGGCCACATATTCCTCCCTCACTCTGACTCCGTGTCCCTCTATCTCTCTCGCTGTCTCTCTCTGCCCCTCTCTCTCACTATCTGTCTCTCGTTTTGCATCACTGGCTCGCTGTCACACTCGCTCTCACTCAGACACACACTGACTGACTGACACTAGTCAATCAATCTCCTTGCTGCTTCTGCTTCACGTCAACAAATATTTTAAATACCATAAAACAGACACATGAGCACGCCCGCCCACCCGCACACACGCATGCACACACCACATGAAGACAGCTAGCTAGCTATGGAAAAAGACGTCAGATCTAATCCACTATGCTCTCCTCTGCTCTGCTCTGCTCGGCTCAGCTCTACACCACGCAAGCGATACAAAAAACGTCTCTCCTTCTCACAAATGCTCATATGCATACAACGAAGCACAGACGACGAGTGAAATCGCCACAAACACTTAACCATGAATCGCTTCGATCACCTCACATCAAAACTATCTAGCAACATACCCCCCTCCCTCCCTCCTTCCACCACCCCTCTATCCCTCTCTCTCTCACACAGACATACTTATCTCTGTCATGTCAACCTCGCCTATTCCGGCTGGCTGGTTACACAGCATTTTTTCCTTCTCCCAATCTAAATATTCTCGAAAAGATGCACACCACACCACTGCACTGCACTGCACTGTCATCAGCATCATCTCACTACTCCTAGTGACCACTAGCACTGTCACCATGCCGTCACTGCAGACTGAGTAGACCAATCAGTCAACCAACTGTTGAGGATTACAAGCAACAAGCAAGATGTAATTAATAATAATAAGATTACTAAGCAAGAGTGTAATAATAACAATAATAATAGTAATAATAATGACAGTAATAACGATAATTTTAATACTACTAATAAGTGTAACTAT
Organism: Trichobilharzia szidati; assembly: GCA_944472155.2. Classification (NCBI taxonomy): domain Eukaryota; kingdom Metazoa; phylum Platyhelminthes; class Trematoda; order Strigeidida; family Schistosomatidae; genus Trichobilharzia; species Trichobilharzia szidati. The sequence goes on from OX235273.1 coordinate 31,616,217, forward strand.
AAAAATAGGGATCACAGTGTTAATTTTCATATTTCTTTCAACGTAATGCGGTAATGATGACAAGGTTGAGCATGTCAATCACATAATATTAATAAATCACTACAACTACAACTACAACTAGCACTGCCACTGTCACTGGAACAGCAGAAGGCGAGACACGGAAGTCAAGGTATATTTTCTTCAAGTGATCAAACAGCTATTTATATCTATCTATACAGTTTATATTCATTAAACAATCAATCACCGAGCGTGTGATTTTCGTTTACTAAACTAAACGACAAGAAACAGAATGTTCAAATAAACATATAGTTTTTGTTGCTAATGCACTCACTATTCAAGTGTCGGAATTCTATTGTCACGTTAACCCTATAAATTGAATTTAGGTTGTTTTATTACATGATTTATTCAGTGATGATTTCTGTCTTAATTTTTTGATCCTACTCATTTTTCTATATTTGTGCACTTCGATTTTTCAATGAAATATAGGTTTTAGTCTGTAAATTTCACTCGATTACACTATCTGTTGTTTGACTATTTAGAGATGTTTGTGTCTCATGTACATTTATTTAATTTTGTGGTAACAGGCTGTTACTACTGAGATTGATCGGTAAATATTCCTGTGGGTAAACACTGCTGATAAATAATTGTGGCACACGAGATAGAAGTTATCAGATGTATTCTCTTTACTTATATGTGAGACACTGATTCATATTATGAATCATCATTTTCGAATTATGATCATTATTCACTGTTGGAGAATTACTGACCACAGGAAGGGCATCGAAGTGTTCTGAATAGAAATGGCACTCAGCAACATCAAGTGGTTTGAATGTCAGGATGAACACTCACTTGTAACGTTGACTGGTAGTGAAGGTAGATCACGAACTGTAAGCAGGTTAAAATTATGGGCCATTGGACTTTACCTAAGTGACTGATGTGTGACCTATTCATCTGTCAATATGAAGTCCTCCATTTCCAACTCTGGTGAGGTGATGTGTGTGGACTATTGACAGTGACAAGGTGTGCTGAAACAGCAGTCGACTTGAGGTAGTTCTTTAACTACTGTCATTTTATTAGCTCTCAAACGATAACTGCATCTCTTTGCCTATTACAAAACAAACTGTTTTTGATCAGTGCCAGATATTGCTTCTTCAGACTAATGGACGACTGTAAAACACTACCCTTAGCGTTTCTATGGAGAATATTCTTCTCAAAGATGATGAAATTCTTCTCTCAAGAATACTGCTGGTTAAGTTTCCCTTAAAATGAAGGTTCATATAAATTTCTTTTTGGAAGAAGTAATGTTTCGTTCCTCTGGGCTTCAATATTCTTTTCAGTGAATCTTGACAGGTATCCACTATGGATGAAATTTTCTTTCAAGAGATCTAGTTCTTCTTCTGTGGCGTTGTGATTACAAATGTATTAGACCCCAGTGACAGGAGATTCAATTAAATTTCTTTTTTGTACAACAGGCCACCAACTGTACAAACTCCATTGATGTCCGTTCCCGTAGGCTGACCTTATTATACTTCCGTCAGATTTTCTTGTTACTTGAACATGAAGAAATGAAATTTTGGGTTTGTTTTCCGTTTCCAGGGTGAATTTCATTACCGGAAGGCAAGTGTTACACATTTGTTGTAACTGATTAAAGTCATAACTATTGTTGCGAATGCTGAAAATGTAGTCTACTTGCCTTGTATACAGTTTTAAACTGTCAAACAAATATTCATGCAAGAAAATGGGGTATGAATATCATGTTGCGTTTGTTCACAAACAGCATTAACGTCAGTTTTCACCTTGTCTCGTTGTTAGATTATGGTAGTTTGTCAAAAATTTAGACAAGTGAATGATTATTCTGTAGCTTTACATAGGTAAATACCTATCGTGCCACTTATTTTTCTTTCTCTAGCTTTTTAAGTTATGCTACTCGTCACTAGTGAGTAGTCTGCTGTTGTATAGTGATATTTTCATAACCATGAGTGTTGTTTTCTCTTGAAGTTACACACACTGAATATACTAATGCTCAATTTAAGATATGTTAATTGGCTTCTTACGGTTAAACGGTATCTGTTGTACGCGCTTTATTTATATATCCTTCTCTATTGAACAGTGTTTGTTCAAATTCACTTCATTTTTGTCTGGCGGTCACAGGCTGTTAATTCTTAGCCTGGATCACCTTTGACGAAGCTTTACTGTGTTTTCTATTGACGCTTACTGACTGTGTATTGAACAAACAGTCAGGCACAGATATCTCAAAATTTGGGGTTTCTATGCTATATTCCATCAATTTATGCATAACACGGCACTTATTAACAGACAAATCCTGTGTGTTTTGGATTTTACGCGTTAATCAACGTGTGGTTCAATTCATCAATTGGCATTATCGCTCTAGATTAGTTAGACGACATCTACACGATAATTGTACTGTACTTGTTGCACTTACGAAATTTACACTGTGGCAAGGGAAGGTAGGTGACACTTCTTCCTTGATTAGTAACTATCGGAACAGACGAATCCTACAAATTTCGCCTTCTTATTATATTCTACAAATAATGGTTTGATTGTTTTTGAAAATGAATCTTATATTCATTGCTTGCAGAAGTCAAATGTTTCATTATTAATATTTCATAATCTATTTCGCTTCAACATAGATAAGGCATGAAATACTGTAGCACGTGCATGGGGTAATACAGGTTGCATTTCATAGGAAAGCAATTTTGAACGCTACGAACAAATATCAATAAAGATTATCAGAACGAAAATCTCTTCAATTTTTGTCTATACTTCTAACTTGGACGGAAGTACGATGATTACTAAAATCGGTGACGACGTCCGTCTCCAGCTGATAGGTGATAAGGAATAATGCATTATCTATTTACCTACTGGAAGTCACTGGTGGGATGAATAGCTGAGTGGTAATATCCCTGATGCCCGGCCGACGCACTCCTTCAACTCGCTAAACCAGTAATAAGACTGGTGAAGAGGGAAGGCTGGGCGTGGGGCCAGAAACCTCATCCTATAAAAAACAGACACCACTGCTCTCGAAACTTCAAGTCCCTAGCTTTAAGCCCTATGTTCCACTGGAACGTGAAGGAATGCAAAAATTATAATATCTCTGATTGCATCACTTCTTGACGCGTGTTTGGGTTTGCTAGAGGTTGTCATTTTCCCTTAGGTTGCAGATATGTCTGGATCATGAATTTTATTATGTGAGGTACATAAATCCAGGACGTTGTACCAATTGTCCTCAACCACCCGACCCATCGCAATGTTTAAGTTTACCTATGGAAGGGGAATTAAGGTGTGTTTTATTTCTATACTGTAGAGGTAAATAATCATGTTCAACTTAGAATGGCATAAAATAATGTTTGTACTTCTATATAGAAATTATTATAAATAGTGTACACTGACTGTTCCCGAACAAAGCTTCACTGTGGTATGAACTCTAAATAAATGCAAAATGAAATCATATACTTGGTGCGTGAAGGAAAGCATTTCCAACAGCCTGATGCAGACTATCATCAATAGCTGGCTTTACTGGGTTGACATCAAGGTCAACATGGGCAGAAATGATAAGAAACACGGAACTCTCACTACAGAAGCGACCGCCAAATAAATATGCAGAAGTGAATGAAGATGGATTGGAACTTAAACTCTGAGGTTATCGTTGAGAAAAATCGCTCGCCGGTCTGTTGAGTCGATATTGAATGTGAAAAGCTTACGTTAGCGTTTGTTATAGAGATATGTGGGGCAGATCATTTTGAGAGGAACTTAAATCGTGTGTGTATCCTTGCAGGCAGAAATAGAGGACTGGGAACAAAGATAAATGTTAGGGGTGTTTTGTTGAAAAACTATGAGCCGCTCAGTACGATGGGAAATCAAAATACTAATATTGATATTAACAATACTAATAATAGTAATGATAATAATTCAAAAGTCTATATGTTCACTGAAATAGTCTAGGAACCGCAGACGCCATGGAGCAGACACATGATATTGCCCAATCCCTAATCACTATTTAATATATCCGTTACAGTTTTGCACGAAGCTAATCGTGATCTAAAACATCTTGACAGTAATAATACTGAACAAGGCATGTGTTAACGTGAGTCCTAGTCACAAATGTGACATCAGTTCCCTCATTTTAGCGAATTCGCTTTAGAGATGAGTACCAGAAAGCACGAAACATAGATCCTAATGCGTCCTAATAGGTCGAATAACACACAGTTAATATTTATGGTCGCAGAATTAAGAAAATGTTTTAGTGTTCCAGTGATAATTGCTCAACAAAAGGTATCCTACAATCACCGGAATCGTAAGACATTAGGCACACGAAAACGATGACGAAGAATGAGAGCGAACAAATGTACTCGTGAAAACGACATATGGAGGAAAAAATTTACACATGTAATTTCCTAAGGAAGATTTACCTACTTATGAGTAGTTCAAAACATCGAAGACATTTTATCTTTAAGGAAACCGCAAATAAATCTAATTGTTCTCAAGGTTGAATAAATAAGAACGATGAGATTCTTAACATCGATAATATTGAGAAGAAAAAACAAGTAGTTCACCAGAGTTGTTCTTTTCATTGAATTGAATTTACTTAGCTGTACAATCGCATTTACATAGAATTTTCCACGAAAGAGAATCGTAACGAAATTGAAGTCACACTCACAGCCAGCGGCAACAACAACACCCAGCACCAATCACAATCAACTGGCGAAATGTGACAGAGATTACTTTCTTCACTTACCTAGGGAGCATCGCTTCAACCATAGGTAGTTGCCATGGACGAAAATACCATAGCCAGAATCGGAAAGTCAAAGTACACCTTCAAAACTCTGAAATCCGTGTAGAACTCTTCTGCACTCAGACAGCTCAGAGAACAAGATTCAGATTTTCAAAGCAAATATTGAATCAATCGGTCTGTCCATATTGGTTTGAAACTATACCAGTGTGTCGTGATGTGTGGCCATTTACTGCTATTCTCCTTAATTTAATATCGAAACAACAAGGAAATGGAATATACCTCTTTCTAACTCCTCCCTTCCACCTCCCAAGAGCATATCATCCTGGCATGTAAAGTCCAGTTCAGTCGTTAAAACAATATAAAGATTTGCTTATTTCCTGCATGAGATGTTGCGTTTCTATTAGATAGTTGCAGCCTATTAGTAGGAAGCTTTCGACCTAGGGTTCGTGCTTATTGTCACTCGTCAGTAAGACGTATCTATAATATTCAAGGAAAACAAGTGCCTTCGTTGATTCCAATCCATATCTCTCAGTTCCGCGTTCAGCGACGTTATCTTTGGGCTATACTGGCCAACAGCGTTTCGTGTATATTTGAGGAATTTCAGTTTGTAACAGGAAGAATAAAGATAACAGGATAATCTGACCTCATCCCTTTTATTTCGTGGATTTTTTTTTAATTGGCTGCGACCAGAACTATACAAAACAACCAATTCCCAAGACGTCTCAGACATACTCCTCTTGCATTAACAGAGTAACTATAAGTAATACAGATCTGGAATAGTGTGAATTATTATTTTACTAAGAGTTGAATGCGTGTACCATGATGGCGAGCAGCCTAACAATGTGGCCACATTTTTGAAGTGACTGATGAAATTCGGTTTGCGAAAACAGGAAGGACTGGATGCATGCGATTACTTATTTAATCAAAGCATACTAAATATATCCACCACTACCACTAATGCTGGTTTTTGATATAAGTATAAAACCTGGGCACTGTGGTAGAGTATAACTCCATTATGGATAAGATTTTATTTTGATAAATCACACAGTGTTGTACAGTTATATTAACTGATGACGTTTCGAGCACAAACTATTGCTCATAATCATATCAAGTTGATTTTTGACTTGTCACTTTGTCACTAAGTAGTAAACTTTCAAGGATTGGATGACTATTCACTACCTTTCTCTCTGTTAAGTCTTTTATTTTTTATATTTTTTATTGCGTCTTTCTCTAGACTGTTTGTTATTTTCAATTAATTTAAATAAGGCGTTAGGGAAGACGAATGTCATGAGATGATATCACTTCTGTACAGTCGCTTTACAACTAGCATGATTCACAGTAATAAAATAAAATGTATAACAACTACTCAGTTATATGAAACCAAAGTTTATGCTGGCAGTCAATCATATTTAAGTGGATCAAGCTGTCCACACTAAGCGACGTTTGGAGTTTATTGTTAGTTTGGACACAGTGATCTCAAGACTACCTGCCTGTCATGCTTGAATGATCTCGGTTGAGAAAGTGAATATTTATTGGTAGCAATTTTCGGGTAGGAATCAGAAATCATTCATCGTTATCCTTTCGAGTTACACTCAAGGGTCTGGCAGGTGATGTTGTTAGACGTTTTCATCAGTGTGTGTCCGGTCCACCTCCACCATATACAGTCTATTTTATGAAGGTAATCATCATTGTCTGCTTGTCTATATTTATCAGAACTTCCTCTTTATTTTTCTTATTATTACTGTATTAATCCTCAATTGTTGTTCGTTGAACTCTAGCTGCGAACAGTTCTTTCTTATGTCAGTATAACTAGGTAACCGAGTTGATGACTTTTTCGAAAGGAAATACTTCCCTTCACTTCAATTGTCTTTTTGTATTCATGTGTAATCGGCCTAAGAGTTTGTTTTACGAACTATGGTTTCAGACAGCTTAACTGTTATTATTATGATTCCATTTGATCAGAATGTAACATGGCTCTTCAAGTACACACCCTTACGCTATCCTGTACCCTGCAGTCTTGTGTTGATTAAAGTCTACAGCCTGTTGGATAATCCCTTGGTGACGCGTGCATCAACTTTATGATCTAACAGGAATATTGTCGGTTAAGTATCTTCATCACCCCTGTCTTTTTCATGTTGAAGTTAAATATACATAATTCTTGTGAAATATTTTACGAACAACTGTCACCTAATATTTTGGTCAGTGCCCGTTTTATCTTATTTCGGATTGTCAGCTAGATGACCCCCTATCCTCTTCAGTGAGTGATGGTGTTCCCACTGTGACTGGCAGCCGTCAGTTCACACTTCACTTATTACCCAATTATGACAAGTATCAGCCATCCAGATGTTTATATCAATTTCAGTCATCACAGTGTAATCATTGTCTATCTGTTTATGTATCTATCCACGTGTAAAACAAACAAGCAACCCGAATTCTTAAACAACTCGACCATTAGTGCTGCATAATCAGCATACATGGTAATACTCTAATGTTAACTGAATATTCAACTTAGTTTTTTCGTCTTCCCTGAATATGTGACCCATAAATCAATCGTTACAAGCAATCCCTCGTTTTCAATGCTGCAAAAAATGAGTAAAGCACATATTGACCTGAAAGCATGTGTACAACTGTATTCGCAATACATAGTTAATCTGATCAGTACCCGTCTTTCAGTGATAAAGTGAGATTGAAAATTCCTTCTTATATTTCGTGAATACTTCGTAAGCCAACTGTTTCCTTAGTCAGTAGAAGTTTATGAACACGTAATTTATGTTATCGCATTGAACACTGCTAATTTCTCCATCATAATGTTGAGAGATTTGAAAGTCAGTTACCAGCCGGCATAGTTCCAGTAGGTGTGGCATAAGCAGGAACATTACAGCTGCAACGATAAGCTTAAAGAATAGTCAAAGTAAACGGTTGTGAGCAAAATGAATAGTCACTGACGCTTAATCCCTATAACGAATTTATCAATGGACAATATTACGCTGATATAATCTGGGAGTCTTGACTTTTATTGTCGGTCATATGGTTTCAAAACATGCGTCGTAACGTTACTTCTTCAGGGTTGACATATTCTGAACTTGATCACTTGTGGAATAATAATGATAGTTACCATGATTATGCACCTTTGAATTCACACTAATATTAATGTGACATATAAGGTTTCGATATGCTGTGGAACTATTAGGCTACTATTAAAGGATGAATCGTTATCGGTTTACTGTGACCACTACATCTGTGACCATTTTATAAGTAAGGTGGGTATTACTAGCAAGAACATGTAAGTAGTATGTATTGCGTGTTGTCTTCGGTGGATAAAGGCGGTAATACTTCAATGGTCATGTAGAGAAATGAAATATCCTTGTGAAACAAAGGAAAATCTGAAAGTATTACAATGGAAGTACAAGATGTACAGCATAGTGAAATAGAGATTTTCACATAAAGTGTATGCATTCTCCCATAAATGTTCATAAATTCGCCAATACACAATTCCGCCATCGAAAACTGTTGTATTTTACTGTTACATAACTATCCTATCGAGATGTTTATTATTATTGTTATTGTTCCTTTGGGTTCCTAGTGGAACATAGGGCTTCAACTGCACGTCTCCACTTGCTTCTGTCTTCTGCTGTTCTTTTCACTTGCGTCCATGTTATTCCATACTGTTTCATCTCCTCCTCACACGATCTCCTCCATGTCACCCTTGGACGTCCCACTCGCCGCTTCCCTTTCGGGTTCCACTCAAGGGCTTGACGCGCGATGTCACTCAACGGCCTCCTCAGCGAGTGTCCAATCCATCTCCACTTCCTCCTGCATATTTGTTGGGCGATTGGTTCCTGTTTCGTTTGTTCCCATAGCTTCTTGTTTGTGATTCTTTCCGGCCATCTAATCTTCAGTATGGAGCGAAGACAGTTGTTGATAAAGGTCTGCAACCTGTTGAAAATATTCTTGGTGGCCCGCCAAGTTTCTGATCCGTAAAGCAAAATTGACTTCACGTTTGTATTGAAAATCCGAATTTTGTTGTTGATGTTGAGTGACGAAGATTTCCAGATTGGTTTCAGGTTGATGAATGTGTTTCTCGCCTTCCCGATTCTCGATTCGACATCCTCGTCCGTTCCTCCTGTGGTTGAGACAATGCTCCCCAGATAAGTGAAAGAAGTAACCTCTTTCAAATCCCTCCCGTTGATGGTGATTGGCACTGGATGTTGCTGCTGTTGTTGGTTGGTTATTTTCATAACCTCCGTCTTGTCTATGTTCACCTGGAGTCCTGTCTTTGCTGCTTCTTCGACCAGTTTGTCGGTTTTTGCTTGTAAGTCTTCGATTTTGTGTGACATCAAACATAAATCATCCACACGCGAAATCCAGGTCTTCTAGGTTCTTCACGTCGGTCCAGGATATCCCTGTCTTCTCGTTTCCCACTGTCTGACGCATAATCCAGTCCACCACAATTAGGAATATCATTGGTGATAATAAGCACCCTTGTCTGACTCCTGTGTTTACTCCAAACGCTTCGCTGAGTTTTCCGTTGTGGATCACTTGACATGTGCCGTTGTCGTACAGTTGTTGAATAAGGTTGATGAATATTTGCGGTACGCCGTAGTACTCGAGTAGTTTCCAAATTACTTCGCGGTCAACGCTGTCGAAGGCCTTCTCAAAGTCTATGAAGTTGAGGTAGAGGTTTGATTGCCATTCCATGCTTTGTTCAATGATAATACGTAGAGTTGCAATTTGGTCAGAACATGATTTGCCTTTCCTGAATCCAGCTTGTTCTGGTCGGAGTTCTGTATCCAGCGCGTCCTTGATTCTCTCCAGGATGATGCGACTCAGGATTTTACTTGGCGTCGACATGAGCATGATTCCTCGCCAGTTCTTGCAGAGTCCCAGGTCGCCCTTCTTTGGTAGTTTCACCAGGTAACCTTTCCTCCAGTCAGTAGGCACCTTTCCCTCTTTCCAGATCTTTTGCAATAATGGAGTCAGCATATCTGCCGTCGTTTCTGGGTCCGCTTTCAATGCTTCCGGGGGTATTCCATCTGGTCCCGCTGCTTTTCCAGCTTTCAGAAGCTTGATTGCATTCATGAGATGTTTACTTCATCCTTATTTCATTCAGGAGGTACATACAACGAGTTAGTCACAGTAATGTTGCATCAGATATATTATTTTTCAATAAGGCACAATCCTTAAATATCATGGGTGATACGATAATTTTCCTCTGCTTTCTTAAATTTAATATCCAAACTCTGCTCATATGGAGAACGATTCTGTTTCAACTCCTCCCCTCCACCTTCCCTAGCATAGCATCTTAGTAGCCACTGTTCTCTACAGTTGTCAAAGATAACGAAATATTTTTGATGAACTTGCATATAAACTTTTAGGTTCGTATTAGTTTCTTGAGCGCTATAAACCGTAAGCCTTGAACCTAGAATTCGAGCTCGTTGAAAGAAGAATAAGCCTAACAGGATTAAATGAGCTGATCATTATTATTTCATGGTTGCAACCAGAACAATACGAAAGTGCCGGTTGAAAAAACGTTTCGAGATTCATAGGAACTATAAGTAACGCATTCCTAGGATGGCGTAAACTGTTAAATTATTAGGAGTTGGAAGCGTGCGCAGTGGTGACCAGCCACCTACAACTGTGAACTCACTGCAAACGTGACTGAAAGAATACAGCCTACCGCACCACCAAGGACTAGACAGATCATATTAGTTACTGCCTAGTAACCAATTGACGTATATTACATTCATTCTTCAACAGAATTAACGTCAATTTTCTCATTCATGCTTTGTTGCATAATAGTAATCTGTCGAAAATAAAGTGAATGATTGTTCATTGACCTTCTATAATTGTCTCATACTCAGTATCTCTTGTACTTGCAAAACATACACTGTGGTTACGACGAATATATCTGTTTAGTGTAAATTGTCATCATGTAGTAAGGTAGATGACACTTACCACTTGACTAGTTCCTATTGGAGCAGAGGAATCTCGTGCATCCTAATCTTTCCAGTACATTCTACATAAAATAGTGTGGCTGTTTTTGGAAATGAATCCTATATTCCTTTGTAGCTGAACTGAAATATTCCAATATTGATACTTCATAACCTCGTTTGCTTCAACCAAAATAAGACAGGCGATAATACCATATACATTTCGTGTGTTATCAATTGTATTTCACTAGAGGGTAAATTAGAACATCAAATTAATGATAATTAAAATATGATCAGAACAAAAAACGTCTACTTATTCACTCATATACCACGAACACCTGCTAAACAATCATGTTAACAAGGTTAATAATATCTGAAATGAATCTGAAAGAATTCTGCTGATAAACCAGCCAACAACCTAGTACGCAACAAATACGTTGAAGGAAATTGATGTAGACTTCATGTATATTGATGAAAAATTGAGGCAACAACACACACCAGGACCTCGAATGTAATCCAAAAGAAAGAAACGATGAGTTGAGTATCTGAAGGTGACATGGAGATCAACTGAAAAGGAAATAAAAGCGTATGGGCAGTCTTGGGGACAACGAAATATTGTGCTGGAAAGGTCGCATGGAAGATTATCACACCTGCATTCCAATTCCCTATTAGTTGTCTTCAGAGAAGTAAACACTCATCGCAGTAGAACGAAATGAGATAATCGTAAGGAAGAACAAGTTAGTGCTTTTATAATTTTCTCATTTTGGCGAAATATTTGGATTTTTTGTTTTAGTGTAAAGAAATAAGTGGTGATATTAGTAGACAAGGTCATTGACAACATGATTCCCACGTTGTTCAGGATTCTGAAACTAGTAGAAAATACTTGCAAATATGTTTATGGAGGTTACCACTTCCTGTTCATGCTTCTAACATGGACGAAAATGAAAAAAACAACAAAACATTTATTGGTAACTTCCGATAGATTGTGATGAACAATAAAATCAAGGCATCAGTATGCTCCTGCAGCAAATGACTGGCCAAACGAATACTTTACCGCGTACATTCATTTACCAGGGTAGATCAGTTTCTCTGAAGTTGCAGATATTCTCTGATGAAGAAAAGTAATATGTGTTGCAAAGAGACAGGATATTTAGTCGAATGCATTCAGTCACCCAGCTCATTGTTATCTTTAAGTCATCCTGACGAGATGCAATTCATCTCTATTAATTAATTAATTAATTATTTCTACACTGAATAGATGGATAATCACGTTCAAACTAAAAAAGCATAAAATGATGTTTTTAATTCTGTTTAGGAATTATGAAGGAAGTCTTACACTGACTGTTGATGAAAGTAGTTCCACTTTGCCATTGTACTCCGAAACAATGCAAAGGCATTTGGAACAGTCTGCCACAGACTATCATCAACACCTGCCTTTTGCTGGCTCGACACTGAAATTCAGAAGGGCCGAACGGAACACAGAATACTGAATACATGACAACGAAGAAGTGGTCACCCAACAAATACTGAGACTCAAATGGACATGGACTGAATGTACGATGCTGGGAACGTTATGCGATATTGCGCATCAGGCCTTCAAGTAAAACTCGAATGAGAAACGACCAGTTGTGTGTTCGTCCGAAGCTGACATGAAGGGGATCGTGTGGGAGGAAATGAAGCCATATCGGTTACTGATACTTCAAAGTATGAAGCTTGGCAGTGTTTCTGAACGCAGCATTTATCTCATTATCTTCCCGAATCATACAACACTGAGCAAACAACTTTATGATGGAGATCGGAAGGGAATAAACTACTCGGAAAGAATTTCATCCTACGTCCAAGTAGCGGTAGATTTTATCAGAACTTGGAGATCCTTATGCCGGTAACGTTTTGTGTGATATAAGGAAGGACATCCCTGTAATTTTTGCAATGGGTTTACTCAATGGTGGTCGATCTAGAAAGCAGACACCTGATCATTAACGGAAAACCAAATATCTTTCTGCTCAAAGTATAACAATAATGATACTAATGTAAAGAACAAAAGTATAGATCAGCGAAGCTATTTTCAGGGAATTTATTTTCTCTAGTTGTGCAATGGGATTTATATTGTATTTTTAACAAAAGAGGATATTAACACAATTGATGAAATCTCATAATCACAGACTGGCAGAGGCTCGAATTCATGGGCCATTGCGCCTCGAATCCGTGCCTGAATGGTCTACCAGCTCGCCTCGTAATTTGAAGGTCGTGTGTTCGAGACCAGTGGTTCTGTAGTGCAGAGGACCACCAAAATAGGACGAAAAATTATGATAACATTTCAGTGGTTTACACACAATGATAATTTTTCTGTTTGGGTAATATTTCTAACAAAATACTGCCCCTAATCGCACCAGCTGTTGGAATTGTTATGTTTTTAATTCACACATTTATGATTTGTACTCATATATATATATATATACTTCACTTTTTGTTCATTCATTTTTGTAAATCTACAATTATATTCCATGTTGTTGACAGTTGTGCTGCTGAGTCACCCTTGTTACATGTATCCGGTGTGACCTTAATGAATATAGATTCTGTTATAAGTCCCTCTTTCCATCCGTTCCAATCAATATTGTGATTTCTATCCTATACATGTGCGGGTAGAGACGAAAGTTTTCTAAATTACTGTAAGCTTTTGTTCCTGTTGGATGACCTTTAGTTAGGCGTTTATGTTCATTCACTCTGATTTTGAGTCATCATTCTTGTCATTCCTTATTTTTATCCTCATGCCTCTTCTTTATATAATCTCTAATAAGTTCTTCTGGGTAATTGTTATCGAGTAACATTTTGAATGAGACAATTATTTCCTTTCTTCGGTCATCTAGTGTTATTCTAAGTCTGCGTACTCTGTCCGCAAGATCTTGTATTAATCCTAGATTTACCGTGAGTGGATGAGCTGAGTGATAATCAGGGAGTCTCCTAGAATGTGTAGTTTTTCTATATAGCGTCGTTTTTATGCTACCATCTGTTATTCTTTGTATTTTGCAGTCTAACACAGGCAGTTCCCCAATTTCATACTCTATTTCCATAGTGAATTTATTGAGTCGACATGGCTGTTTATGTGCAAGGAGAATTTATCAACATCGTTTTTTTCATTATTAATAACGTGTCGTCTACATATCTTTACCAACATTTTATTGATGACCTGAATGGTTTGAGTGGATTCTCCTCCCGAAATTCCATGAATATGTCAGCTATTATTGGTGAAATGGGCGATCCCATGTCTACTCCTTCATTTGTTGACATATTTTCCTTCAAATGTAAAATATGTTTTTGTTATACAGAATTCACTGACTTCTATCACCTGTTCTCCTGATAATTGTGCCATGTCTTTTAGGTCATCATCTTCGTTTAGTCTCGTTTCCAGTGCATCCATGGTCATCTGAATGGGTATTTTGGTAGAGAGACTGTGCTAATTCCTTTCTCAGATGTTTTTCCTATTCTTTCTTGTGTGTTCAACTTGATGCTACTTAGCATTAGTAAGTAGTGTGAATATGTTATACATCTTAAAACAGACGTTCTTTGCAAATGAGGTTTAACTCACTGAATATATTTATGCTCTATTTGATGTATTGTAATTATTTTCTTATATTCGAACATTATTTGATGTATACCCTTTATTCGAGTACCCATTACTTTTGAACATTGTCTTTCCGTATACCTTTATTCTGTGTCTGACATTCGCGAGCTGTTTGAATAACACCAGGATCGCCTTCGACACAGCTCTGTTGTTTTCACTTATTGATGCACATTGACTGTGTTTTGACGGCATTCCACCACAGACACCTCACAGTTGAGGTTTGTGTATTATATTTCATATTTTATGTTTAATATAGTATCATATTTTAGACGAATCCTGTGTTTTCGGATTTTACGCGTCACTCTACCTGTGGTTTTAATAATCGTTCGATTATCGCCCCTAATTTCTTTTGGAAGAATTTCACAACTCCATGTAGCTCTCTTCTCCAGCAAAATATGCATAGTGTTGCTTGATTAAAGGTCAGATAACAATGAGTTTGACAAAGAGAGCAGGTAAAACAAAAAACCATTTCAGCCGAGACGCTCAAATCAAAGAATCAGAGAATAAGACTCGTATTTCACATGGTGAATAGTATCATTAAGACAAATAAATTAATGGTTGAAATTATATTATGTTGAACAGGATCGTATGAGAGTAAACTCCAAAAAACATTTAATTATTCACTGGATAATTTAAACATGCAATGACAATGACAGTTAGTAATGTGTTCAAAACAGAAAGTTAGGTGAACAACTGTTACTCAGAAAGAGAGTACAAATTTAATGTCTCAATTAAATGAAAATATGTCAGTTTGGATTAATTATCAGTTCAGCTGGAAAATAATTAGCAAAGGTGGTTGAAGTTCCAGACCGCTTCCCTTCAGAAATCTAAAAAACACAACAGAACATTTTATAATCTTCAGTGAAGGATTTAGTGCACGCAGTTGTTGCAACAGAAAAACATAAATGAATACCGCACTTTTGCATGCTGAAAAAACCCACTCCTAGTTTGATTGTTCGGCTGTTATCAGTGTAGTACAACCACTTAATTGGTTCTTCCATGAAGTGTTGCTTTCCCGTTATTTCGCCAAATCACCACTTACTAATTTTAGCTTACCCTTTATTTCGAATTCATATATGGTTAGCAAACAGCTCAACTGCTCAATTCATTCCTTTGGAATGTATGCATGAAGCACAACAGACGATGAATTGATTCATGGGTGTACATACACGAACGGTTTGATCCACCCTAGTATCCATTGTCAATTCATAATTCAATGTGACATATTCATATCAGATATGAAATCTAGTATACTTAGCACTGGGATGAATCTCAGAACTCGTGTTTCATCGCAATTAAAAGTATTACTGAAAACAAAAGTAACGACAAAATTTCCTTTGATTCTACTTTTGTCTAATAATTTCAAATAGATTTTTTTGATGAATTTCAGGTTTGTCATGTTTCGGATGGAAGGAGTAAATGAACTACTGGTCAATCTGATACATGTCTTGCATTATCACTATTAAGGCTCAGTTATTCCTGGTCAAGTGTTGAGCACATGAATTTATTCACATTCTCAGAGAATTGCCCAAAATGTTGTGATAACTACTTGGCATCCAATTATAACACTACATATTAAAAACCCTATTTGTGAACAATGCAGGTAAACTAATTGGATTTATAATCCACCCACCATATCAGACCTTCTAATAATTGCGACAAGTTATATCTGAAAATGAGGAAAAGATCACTGTTTAGAGTAAAATCATTTAAATCAAAATTTGACGGCTGTCTAACATGTACAACACTACTTGGTAAAGATCTTCCGAGCACCCAATAAAAACCTAAACAATTCACATTTATAAGTTCTGGTTTCTCATTTTTACTTTACATAGTAGTGGGATACTAGTGAAATACCGAAGTGACCCTCAGTTATTTTTTATGCAAACATATATACGTATACATACACATAAATTCACTTCAGGAAATTAGTTCGATAAGAGCATTTTGATTCGTTTGATAGAAATATAACCAGTTCTTTTTCGTATAAGGAATATTTCGAGGGTTTCACTGTGCAGTAATTGCGCTTTGCAAAAGTCAGTTTTATCAGACCATTTCAGCCTTTTCCGAAAAAAAGGTGAATAATCTCCCACTACTCTGGTGGCTAGATACCTCTTGCTGTTTCTCTATTTTCTGTTTTGACACAACTGTTTCTTGACTTTCATTGAAGTCTGAACTGAACGCATTACGAATCTCCCAATTTACTCAATTCTTTTTACGTAATCAGTTTGTTTTAAATTGCCATATCATTCCACTCTTACTCTCTCCTCTCGACCTTCTCATCATATTGTGCATAAATCATTTCTGGTTGTTTAGTCGTTAACTATTTCGTAAGCATTCCTCTTATTCTGCTGTTATACCTATTAAGTTGAAATAACTTCTGAATTATAGTAGACATTTCCATTTATTATAACTTATATCCCCTTAAGGTTGTTAGCAGTAGAATAAAAAAGCTAAATATATCCCGCAAATAAATTTATTCTTGATTCGTTCAAATTCAGTTAAGCAGTAAAACATTGCTCATACTCATACATTATGGAAAAGACGTGGGATTCAGAATTTCCTCGCATGGCTTATTATTAATGACAAATTAACTAGGCTTATTAATTTCAGTGTTCTTAATTGTCTATGCGAGTTTGTTAGCTTCACCTACATTATCTGGCGTTACCATATCTACTGCGTTGCATAAAGTATAAGCTTCAGATCAGATCACACTGGAATTATTCTTCAGATTTTGGAGACTATTTCGCTGGTTTCACAGAATTATCGTTATGTTTTCCACTTCTTATAAACTTTATGCACAACGTGTATTTCAACTTCATCAGCACCAGACTTTTTAGACTGACTAGTTGCTAATTTTCCTCCAGTTATAACATACTGATTACATATTATTGAATCTGAAGTCGAGTTCATCCATTTTAATCCACTGAGCTTACTTCTAATCATTCATACTTCTGATCATTCATTTTGCTCCGTCAAATGTTTGATGAGAAATCGTCTTTTCTCATAGTATGATTTACAAATTAGTTTGGAATTACTACCATGGTGTGAAGCTTTTGCGTACATAGTAATAATTGCGATGTACGTGTCAAGATGAACAAATGAAGAAGGAAACACATATTTCTAGATGGAACTTACGTTTCCCGTTGGGAAGTTCAATTTTACCTACAATTCAAAACGAATTTTGAATCATAAAGAAAGAGGAATTTTCTTATAAAATAACAGGATTTATCAATGGTCTTAGTTCTCAAACGACGTACTGAGTGAAAAATCATAATGTTACTACTGATAACAGCCCAATGATCGGTTGTTTGTAACCTTCTGAATGTTTCGACAATTTAAAATAGAGCATTCACTGGAAGCGATGCAAAATACAGTCTACAGCCATACTATGAGAAGTGAAAATCCCAGAAGTATAACTTCGAAGTTTTGATATAGTCAGACAAAAGGTTCTGACTTCGACTTCTAAATGTGTGAGGCCAGAAAACAGAGGTATTTTTCAGTGACCTGATAAATTGACACTTGATAGGGAAAAGCCACGACCAACCTTCGGGTTTCTCTTTTCGCATCTGGTGCTGGTATTAGGTGAAGTTAATTTTTGAGAAGTTAGCTATTTTGATTAGGTGTCAGCTACCCATGTAATGTATTGTTTTAATGACGAATCTGCATCCATTGTGATACACAGAAATGAATGAGAAAATTACAGAGTAGGAAACTTGCAAGAACATGTCCGGCAAATGGTTGTGTTGCAAAAGCTATTTAGCTGCATACGTTTTTTAATTCTATATGGAGAAGGTCACACCTCACACTCCTTAGAGATTTTAGAGGATATTTTAATGGTGATTTTCATTGAGAATATCAGTCACATCTATTGCGAATTCAATGGAATTATGAGCGCTTCCTAAGTCCATTGAAATAGTGAAGATGAAAACACTTTGTTATTCTTCGAAGTAATTTTTGACAGACGGTGGTCTTTACACTACTTATACGCTGTTTGAGTGTGTTTCGACTGCAACACAAATGGGAATGGACGAGTTGAATATCCGAGAGTAACATAGAGGAAATCATATAAAGGAGGAGTGAATACTCGCGGGTAGTTAAAGAACCAACTGAATATGGATGCGTGGTATCGACTGCAACGGAGATATGACACTAAAGTCATTTGTTCCACTATAGCAAAGGCAATAAAACAATAATGAAAATATTAGTCCCTGCACGAGGCCATTTCATGTTTAGGCGTAGGTATATATCACACCTTTTTCGATGCTCATAAAATAAATTAAGCATTTTTATCTATTCCTAATTCGGTAAATTTGCTCATATTTCATATTCGAAATATAACATTTTTGATTGTGTATAGGAATACAAAACAGAGTTTGATCTAAGAAAATGTGCTTCATCATCGCTGAGACTCATCAATTCGGTGTTTGAAACATGACTAAAAGCTTTTCCCGCGACAATGCGTTCAGGGACAGTTTCCGTCAAGTATATGGTACCTATCATCTAATCACCGTTTAAATGCATCTAGTATTTAGTGGAATACTCCATTTCTAAATGCTCTGAATAGTATAACGCAAACTTTCATCATGAATTACCTTGCAGCGCTAACTTTGGTATGGCTAGAAGGATCAATCTGTCGTCAAACCTCTTGTGTAAATCTCATTTCGTCAGTGGCGATATCTATGACCATATCCGGCCAACAGGTTCAATAATACCAAGACCTTATGATTTCGATTTTTTATTATCACTTCTATTTTATTGCAACATAAAATTATTCGTAGTTGACGATAGAATACATTGGAATATATTGTAATGTTGGGCTTCTCTGGATAACATAAATGTGAAGTTAAAACGTTAAAGTGTGAAGAAAACGGTGTAACACTCCACTCACTCGTCCTAATCATCGGCCTCACTATTTTGTGATGAGAGAGTTTTCATTTATGGGAAACATGAAAAGTTGGGTTACAATCGATGAATCATTTTAGTTTTGATAGAAACGTAATAACCTCAAGAGGGCTTTTAAAAAACCTTAGTATATTTCCACCAGAGAACCAGACATTTGCAAAAAGTTTGGAGGGAGATAAACAGGCGCCAGAGAACTTGAGGAGGTTACAAAATTTATTGTTGGTTGAATAGCATTTTTTGATTTAACTGAATGGCGGATTCTAATGGCGTGCTCCCCATCAATAACCAAATTGCACTTAAAAGCCAAAAACTGTTGACAGTAGTCTACACATTCCCTCAAAATAAAGGCATTCAGTATGCACACTACGTGACTGTATGAATGACCTACTAGAAATCTAATTATGTAGAAAAGGTCACGCAAAGTGTACAAAGAGGAAGTTTTATCCATTCTGCAAACTGGCTTTAGTACACTTATAGTAATTTTAAACTTCAGTTAAAAAAACTAGTGAAATCTTCGAAAATTCATTTAACCATACAATATTATTTAAGGTGTTTCAATAAGGTACTTGGAGAGAACATCGCTGAACACATTTATTTATACTATTTTAAACCCAGGCAAACTGCAGTCGATAGAGTTAACTTTGGCTTACTTTTTTCCACTGCAATGATATAGTGCACCAATGAAACCGGTAGACTAAGATATCCACACTTGTGGGGAAAGCAATGTTGAATATATTTTGTTTTCTCATAGCAAACGATGGAAATTCATTATTTGCTTCCATCATCGCTCCGTCCTATGAAAATACTGATATCATGAATAATATTCAAAGATATATGAGATTCGTCATTACTGATTTACTCTTCAAGCATATTTCATACCTAACTCATCTGCGAAATTAAAAATTTCCGAAAATGTCGGGAGTTGAACGTAAATCATCAATTCATAACAAAATGTAAGAACAAGCTTTCAGAAAATTTAGATACAATGGAAGATTAGTGAAAAGGACGAAAGAAGGTCGGACAGAACACATTAAAATAAAAATTGTTTCTATGTATATATATGTATGTGACGACAAGTAAGTTCGTTTATATCCCTCCCTTACTCATTTTAGCAGCTCTGATTTATCAGTGATAATCCTAGCAGACAAACTTGTCAACGTACAAAGAAGTGCACACTTTATACAAGGAAAAATTAGACTTGATGATTTCGATTACATTGTAATTAGAATCATTTTTGCTTAGAAGTGAAAATCATCACGACATCAATCCAGTTTCTAATTAAACTGTCGTTATATTTGGTACACTAAATGTAATAAACTGCAAATCAAATGCATCGAAAATTAGAAATATTTAATTCGTAATCACACCATAGAAACTCCACTTAAATATGCACCATGTAGACGGCGAAAACAATTTCACTTGCTAAGAAGGGTTGCGACGGTACTCAGTACTCGGTAGTGTAATACGTTAGGTTAACGTAAAATTACATCATGGTTAAAATTTGTTTTGATAAAGTCTCACAGTGTTACATAGTAATGTTTACTGATGACGTTTCGAGCACAATTTATTGCTCATAATCATATCAAGGTACTCACACGACTTCCTAACTTCATTTATATAGTTCTATTATTTTTCACTTGATTTTCGCTTGATTTGATTGGTAGTAGTATTTTCCATATTTCGGGTATGAGTGATGAGTCATTCCTATTGCATGTGTTGGGTGTAGACTCGATGAACAAGGATTCAGTAATCAACCTCTCTCTCCACCTACCTAGATTATTTTTAGAATTTTAACCTTTTCCCACCCTATTGTGTGGTTGTGTGTTAATGCATGCATTGCAATCGCTGAGCTTTTTTCTAAATTACTTATCTTCTCGGGGTCAATCATTCTTTCCTTAGCTAAATTCTTATGTTCCGACAATCTGACTACCCCTGACCTACTTGTTTGACCTATATAGTTGACCCAACTCACAGTCACTGTAGGGTATTTTGTAAATTATATTATTTTGTCTAATTGGGTCAACTGGGTCCTTCAACCTACACAGCTTGTCCAACCTGAGTGAGTTTGTAGGTTTAAATGCCGCCCTAATTCCTGCTTTATTTAGAATCCTACGTAGGGTCTCAGATGTCCCCTCTTTATATGGTATAACTGTAGATGACTTATATTCTCTCTTATTTATGTTATTATTACTAGTTTCACAATTATTTTTATTTTGGCCTTTTTCTACCTTCCTAATGAATTTTATAGGATAGTTATTTAACACCAACGCTTCTTCTATCTGTTTTATTTCGTCATTTAGGTCTTTTTTGTGTTGCCTAGTGCTACTGCTCGTTTTGTTAAACACTTAACTAAGCCTGCTTTAACAGTTAACGGATGAGATGAATCAAAGTCTAAATATCTATTAGAATGAGCTGGTTTTTTGTACACACTAGTGTGCAGTTTATCTTCTTCTATTTGTTTTATTTTACAATCTAACATAGCTAATTCTCCTTGTTCATTTTGCGATTCAAATGTGAATTTTATTCCTTCCACTAGTGAGTTTATGTGTGTCAAGAAGCTAGAGATATGTTCTGTTTTTAACACTGTGAAAGTGTCATCCACATATCTCCACCATATTTTTGGAGTAGGATTAAAAGTATTAAGAGCCATATTTTCCCAGCTGTCCATAAATATATCTGCTACGATAAGGGATATTGGTGATCCCATTGCTACACCTTCTGTTTGTCTATATATTTTGCCTTGGAATCTAAAGATAGTAGATTTGAGGCATAACTGAATTCCTAAAATAATTTCTTCAATGGGTAGCTTCGTCCTATAAGTGAGTTCAGGATCTGCAGTTAATTCATTTTCAACTGCTTCTAAGGCCATATTGATTGGTATGTTAGTATAAAGACTGGTTATATCAAAACTAATCATTGTTTCATCATTCTCTAGTTGAATGTCATTTGGTTTATTTTTCATCTCATATGAATTAGCTAGTCTAGAGTTTGAGCGATTTCTAATGGGGCTTAAAATTCGAGCTAATTGTTTTCATAATTCATAAGTAGGGATATTCCTGAAATCTACTACTGGGCGTATGGGGTAACCTGGTTTATGCATTTTAATGGTACCACACGGCGAAAACCATTTCACTTGCTAAGAAGGGTTGCTACAGTACTCATCGGTAGTGTAATACGTCAGGTTAAAGTAAAATTGGAATGAAACACACTGTGTTCAAAACACAGTGTCAGCTTTACTAAATGCAATCTGAACCGGAAAACAACTTTCGTCCGAAGCAGGAAATTTGTCACAGCAGGTTTCAACACAAATATTTCTGCAAATGAATATTGTTACTAACATTTATATGCGTCATGCATCGTTGGTTCACACATAATTGTGACTAGATATATCGAGACTATTTCTTAATAATAATATAATAATAATTTGCTTTATTCCAAAAACAGTACTAATGATACAGCAAGGAATTTTCAGCATTCACTACAATATTGCATCTAATTTACTCAAAAACGACAATAACAAAAATTAAATAAACGAAATAATCATTACATAATAATGATAATCAAACTCATTTAATCTTTGTGAAGATATTCGCTACGTATAGGAACCTTATTGTTTTTCATGTTCAACAATAGACTTTAAATCAAATGCATACCTAAGAGTCCTATATGAATCCGAAATATTGAGGTTGATAAAATTAAGGCAAAAGTGTATTTAAGGAGAACGAAGGAAAACAAAAAATAACGAACATTGGCACAGTGAGAACTGTGAAATATACTCAGAAAAACGACGTGCGACTGCATTGTGGGATAAAATGCGTCATCAAACATAAACGGATTACTTTGTATGGCATAACAGTTATCTTGAATGAGAGTAAGCGTAAGTGAAGTAATGTGCAGTTTCCTAGACATATTCTTAGGTTGTTTCAGTCTGGTCATAGATATGTTTGCCTAGTAAAATTAAGGTGATAGATTTGAAACCTGTGCGTCTTCATTGCGTTCGTTTCTCTGCTACAGTCTTTACCTCCTCCAAGTCACCCTAGCACTGACGACCAACTCGCAGCTTCCCTTTCGGGTTCCACTCAAAGGCTTGTCTAGTGATGTCACTTGATGGTTTCCTGAGAGTATGACCAATCCATCTTCATTTCTTCCTGCCTATTTGTTTCACAATCAGTTCTTGGTCAGTTCGCTCCCGGAGATCCCTGTTGCTGATCTTTTCTGGCCATCTGATCTTGAGTATTGAGCGAAGACAACTGTTAATGAAGGTCTGTAGTTTGTTTGATGTGCTCTTTATGACGCGCCAAGTCTCTGATCCGTATAGTAGCACTGATTTCATATTGGAGTTGAAAATCCGGATCTTATTTTTCCTGTTGAGTGCTGTTGACCTCCACACAGACTTGAGAGTATTGAAAGCTTGTCTTGCTTTTCCGATCCTTGCTTTGATATCCTCGTCAGTTCCACCTGTAGTTGAAACGACGCTTCCCAGGTAGGTAAAGGAGGTTGTTTCTTTCAGGTTCCTCCCATTTATGCTGATTGTTGTCTGTTGTTGTTGTTGGTGTTGGCCAGGAATCTTCATCACCTCTGTTTTATCTATGTTCACCTGAAGTCCCATCTGTGATGCTTCTTCTATCGACAACTTGTTGCTTTTCGCTTGCATATCTTCCAGTTTGTGGGAAATCAGACATATATCATCGGCGAAGTCCAGATCCTCCAAGTTTTGTGTGTGTCCATTTATGCCTGTTTCGTCATTGCCCGCTGTTTGTCGCATTATCCAATCTACCGCAATCAGGAAAATCATTGGCGATAATAGGCAGCCTTGTCTTACTCCCGTCTTCACTTCGAAGGATTCCGTAAGTTTCCCGTTGTGGATTACTTGGCATGCAGCATTGTCGTACAACTGTTGGATGAGATGTATAATTGTCGGTTGCACCCGTAGTAGCGAAGTAGTTGCCAAATCACCTCTCGATCGACTCTGTCAAATTCGATGAAGTTGAGATAGAGAGGTGACTGCCATTCCAAGCTTTGTTCAATGATGATCCGTAGTGTGGCGATTTGATCATTACATGACTTGTTTCTCCTGAATCCAGCCTGTTCCGGTCGAAGTTTTTCATCCAGGGCTTGTTTGATTCGCTCCAGGATGATGCGGCTTAGTATTTTGCTTGGGATGGACAGGAGCATAATTCCGCGCCAGTTCTTGCATTGACTTAAGTCTCCTTTCTTTGGTAGTTTGAATAAGTATCCTTTCTTCCAATCCTCGGGTACCTTGCCTTCTTTCCACACCTTCTCCAGTAGTGGCGTCATCAAGTCCGCTGTTGTCTCTGGATCCATTTTCAATGCTTCTGCTGGGATTCCATCTGGTCCTGCTGCTTTTCCAGCTTTTAGCATCTTGATTGCCTTCAGGACTTCTGATTTCGTCAGTGGTTGGTGTTCACTGGTAGCTCTGTCTCCGTTGTTGGTATTGTTGGGCGCGTTGTAGGTGGTGGTCGATTTAGGAGTCTTTTGAAGTGTTCAGCCCAGTGTTTCCTTTGCTCCACTTCTTTGGTGATGGACTTTCCATTGTCATCCTTCACTGGCTTAATTTGTGTCAAACGTTTGCCCGATAGGTACCTAGTTGTTTGGTAGAGTGTTGCGAGGTCTCCTTTGCCTGCAGCTTGCTCTGCTTCACTTGCCATGGCTTCATAATATTTTCTTTTGTCTTCACTGTCACTTTTCTTTACTCTTTTGTTCAGTGTATTGTAGCTTGCATTCAACTCCTGTTTTTGTTGCTCGTCGGTGCACTGGATAATCTTTGGTTTCACCATCTGTCTCTCTTCTATCAGTCTCTAAGTGTCCGTAGTGAGCCACTGTTTGTCCTGTCTCTTCTTCCTGCCTAGAACTTCCGTGCAGGTTTGACTCCACACTGTTTTCAAGTTGTTCCAGTGCTTTTCGACGCTGACCTCTTCGCTAGTGTTGATTTGTGTCTCGGCTTTGTCCTTTATGCCTGCAGTGAAGATGTCCTTTGTGTCCTGGTCCTTCAGTCATTGAGTATTGAACTTGGCTTGTGGTCTATCTGCAGCTCCTGCTTCTCTGAAAGCTTTTAATTTGATTTGGATTGTCCCTTGTACGAGGTAGTGGTCTGAGCCAACGTCTGCTCCTCTTCTTACTTTTGTGTCCAGTAGGCTGCGCCTCCACTTCCTTGAGCAGCATTGAGATGAAGTCAATTTGGTTTTTGGTTCGCCCATCTGGTGAAGCCCATGTAGCCTTGTGGACATCTTTGTGTTTATAAACGCTGCCACCAATCACTAGTTTATTGAAGGCACAGAAGTCGGAGAAGAGTTCTCCATTTTCATTCATTTCTCCGTGAGCTTCTCTACCCATGATGAGTTCCCTTCCTGTGTTGTCTGGTCCCAGTTTGGCGTTCATGTCTCCCATTAGTATTTTAATGTCACCAACTGGAGTGTTGTCCATTGTTGCCTGTAGTTGTCTGTAGAATTCTTCTTTCTTTTCGAAGTCTGCGTTGTTTGTGGATGATAGCCATGCCCTCGGTGTGCATGTGGTTGTCTTCTGGGTGACCGGAGTAGATCACTGACTCTCCCGTTGACAATTTGGTGAGTCCATCCCCGTTCCATCTGCTTTCACATATTCCCAGTACTTGAATTCCATATCTTTTCATCTCGTTTGCGATCTGGGCAGCTTTGCCAATACCATACGTGGTGCGGACATTCCATGTCCCCACACAGACTTTTTCTTTTGGCGCAAGGAGATTCATCGTGCTGAAGTTTCTGTAGCAACTTTGTTTACAGGGTGGGGTTGCTAGCCTCACGCCTGAGAAGGGGAGGGAGAAAAGGTTAGTGTTGCGTGACCGCAGATCTCAAGGGCAACTGCTTGAGGCCGGTCACACGCTGCCTGTTTTTGTTTGTTCTTATTCATTTGGTGTGTCTCAGTAGCATATTTATCACTTCTGCCCTGTGACATGGCAGCAGGAAGCGCGGTCGTTGTTAATCCGGGCCCCGACCGATCCGCATGATATTTTGTGAGTTTGTTTGAGTTATAGTATTGGATTGAGTAGCTGCTTTTTGTCTAACCGCTATCCAAACAACCTTTCTGGCATTGTAGGACCTACAGGAACATAAGTTCCAGCCAGTGTAGCTCGTTTGGTCATTGCGATATGCAAGCACGACCACCACGTCAAGGTAGCAGCTATCGGTCGGGAGCATGTGGTATCGGTAGCCCGAATTCTCCAGGCCGACCATTGATATCAGATGTGCGTTGGCAGGGGATCGAACCCCGAACCATGTGCATGGTGGGCGAGAGTCCTAGCCGTTGTTTCACCGACGCACCAGGAAGCAGCTATTTGATTGTTTGTTTTTCTCTTTGAGTGTCAAGCTGGTGTTTTTTGTGATGAATCACACTGTTCAAATCGTTTACTTTATAAACGTATGCTACAATGTGTAATTATAAACAGGATTTGACGAAAACTGTGAGTGAAACAGTTTCTGGAAAGTGAAAATCATCTTGAAGACATTCAAGATGTTACTTGGAATGTTATAAACTAACTGCAATAGATTGAAGGGTAGGTGAATTGAAGATTAGAACTATTTAATTCGTAATCACACCATAGAAACTCCACTTAAATATGCACCATGTAGACGGCGAAAACCATTTCACTTGCTAAGAAGGGTTGCTACAGTACTCATCGATAGTGTAATACGTTAGGTTAACGTAAAATTGGAATGAAACACATTGTGTTCAAAACACAGTGTCAGCTTTACCAAATGCAATCTGAACCGGAAAACAACTTTCGTCCGAAGCAGGAAATTTGTCGCAGCAAGTTTCAACACAAATATTTCTGCAAATGAATATTGTTACTAACATTTATATGCGTCATGCATCGTTGGTTCACACATAATTGTGACTAGATATATTGAGACTAATTCTTAATACTCATTTCATCTTTGTGAAGATATTCGCTACGTATGTTAACTTTATTGTGTATCATGTACCACAACAGACTTAAAAATACAAACATACCTGAGATTGCTATATGAATCCGAAATATTGAGGTTGATAAAATTAAGGCAAAAGTGTATTTAAGGAGAACGAAGGAAAACAAAAAATAACGAACATTGGCACAGTGAGAACTGTGAAATATACTCAGAAAAACGACGTGCGACTGCATTGTGGGATAAAATGCGTCATCAAACATAAACGGATTACTTTGTATGGCATAACAGTTATCTTGAATGAGAGTAAGCGTAAGTGAAGTAATGTGCAGTTTCCTAGACATATTCTTAGGTTGTTTCAGTCTGGTCATAGATATGTTTGCCTAGTAAAATTAAGGTGATAGATTTGAAACCTGGTGAGTCGAGTGTTGAAGAATAGTGTGTATATTTATTTATTTTATTTTTTATTAAAGCTTGATTCCACACCGTATTTTTAGTCCGTGTTTGGAATTTCTAGCATTTGGTATCGGTAGCTCGAATTCTGCAGGCCGACCATTGATATCAGAGGTGCGTCGGCGTCATCGGTAGTGTAATACGCTAGGTTAACGTAAAATTAGAATGAAACATACTGTGTTGTAAACACAATGTCAGGTTTACCAAATGCAATCTGAACCGGAAAACAACTTTCGTCCGAAGCAGGAAATTTGTCACAGCTATATGAATTATCCTCATAAATATTTCTGCAAATAAATATTGTTGCAAACATTCCTATGCTTCGTTCATGATCGGTTCACACATAATTGTGACTAGATATATTTAGAAGAGAAAATCAACTTGAAGTCATTCAAGTGAACACTTGGAATGTGATGGAATAACTACAATATGCTGCAAGGAAAATGAATTTAAAAATAGAACTTTTTAATTCGTAATCATACATAGAACCTCCATTTAACTGTGCATCATGCAGGTAGCGAAAACAAGGATTGCGCTGGTATTCATCGATGGTGTAATACCTAATGGTTACGTGGAAGTGGAATAATTCTTAATACTCATTTCATCTTTGTGAAGTTATTCGCTGCGTATGTGAACTGCATGATGTATGATGTTCCATAGTAGATTGAAAAATGTGAACATACCTTTGTCTTCCAAATTGATTCAAAGTATGACAAAACATGATAAGCAAATCCGCAGTTAAATAAGTAAAATATGATCAGACAAATGGTTTCCAGCTGCGTTATGCGATCAGTTTTCGCCTTTAAGCATATAGGGATTACTTCATACAGGATAACCTCTAACATGTTTGAGAACAAGTGTAAGGGAAATAATGTGCAGTTTTCCAGTCATATTCCTAGGTTTTTGCAGTCGGATTATAGATATGTTTGCCTCGTGACATGAGGGTGATTGATTTGAAACCTGGTGAGTTGATTGGCGGTGAATATTGTTCATTTGGGAGATAGCAGTTATTCTATGACTGACTACTTTCAGTGGCTATCAAATTGGTGTTATTTTGTGATGAATCATACTGTTTAAATCATTTACTATATAAGCGGTATGTTAAAATATGTAATTATAATCAGTATTTGACTAAACTGCGGGCGGGACTGTTTCTGAGAAGAGAAAATCAACTTGAAGTCATTCCAGTGAACACTTGGAATGTGATGGAATAACTACAATATGCTGCAAGGAAAATGAATTTAAAAATAGAACTTTTTAATTCGTAATCACACATAGAAACTCCATTTAACCGTGCATCATGCAGGTAGGGAAAACAATTTCACTCGCTAAGAAGGATTGCGCTAGTACTCATCGATGGTGTAATACTTGAGGGTTACGTGGAAATGGATTGAAATACACCGTGTTCAAAACACAATGTCGCCTTTACCTAAAGGAGGCTGAACCACAAGATAACTTTTGATTAAACCAGAAACGTTGCCAAGGATAAATCAAGTCTGCTTTCGTAAAAGCCTTCAAAGTGAACATGTATAATTACTGACTGAACAAGATGACCTTCATTCTTTTTTCTACTAAAGATAATTGGATGGTACTCTTATTGTTTTTAATTTAAACTGGTAGACTGTTGAACTTCGCAGACCGTTCAACTGTGGCCACCCATCTAATATGCTCTGTGATCGAAGATGACAGAAGTTCTGCATTAAATTATTTAGATGCTATGGGGAAAAGGAAAGGGTGCATAACGAATATCAATCTAACAAAATCCCAATTGACGTGGGCAGGCAGGTGAATGCGAAATTCTTCTTTCTGCTCATCTCATGACATTTCAGCTCAGACACATAATTCAAACAGTGTGTGAGTTAACCATTTGCGAACACTGTATGCCATGCAAATTATGGCCATTGAATTCTTGGATAAAATATTTGTTTCGTTACTACACCATTTCGCCCTCACTTTTAATCCTTATCTCTAGGATCTTCCATAAAATTCCTCCTAAATACATTTTGATTTCTGACCTAGAATATCATAACATATTATCAGCTTTCGTTTATGTATTCATCAATGTACTTACCATCTAGAATATGAAACAAAACAAAATTCTTAATTACTGGTTACATGTTAATATTTAATATATCAAAGGAAACTATATTTTCGGTGTTATTAACAAAATGTGATTGCGTAACACACAGTTGAACAGATGACAATGGACGAAAAGATACTAGTTAATACATCTAAAAATAAAATCACTAGAATATAAGGCTAACTTAATTAAAATGTATGGACCTCGTTTTGTTCACCTTACACAAATGTGTATTCATTGTACCTCTCAACGATTATTTCACGATATATAATTAGGGACTATTGTCTCGTTTCCGGGAAGGAATTGAAAGAATAAAATTTGAAATGGTACTCACGATCGTCTCTTTTTTTACGAAATAGATCTGTGGACAATATGCGTAACATTAGTCTGTCAATTCTTTTAATTAATCCAATAAATTATTATCTATAATTAATAGATTATTTGATGGTATACACATATTTCGACAAATATGTGCAATAAACGTAGACTCAGTGGCAGTATGTAATTCCACATTGGCTCTATGTCATATCAGTTGACATAATTGTGGTCAATAATTTATGTTCGAAACACAATCGAGTAAATAATACTCTTTCACCTTGACATATATCCGACAGACAAATTTATCCTGCGTATTAGGTGAATAAGAAGGCGAATGTTCTAATGCGTTCAAACAGGTACATCCGAGTTTATTTCATTAAATAAATTACAGGTAGGAGATTGAAGTGTGGCTCCCTTTCATCATAATCGAGTAGAATTCACCTTGAAAAGTTAACATGTTAATCAAAAAGATACATGAATTCCTGTCGTTTAAGATAAATGACTGAAAGATGATGTCTTCATTTTTCTTCTGTACAAAAAATAAATGGATGATACTTGTGCTGTCTGTGATGAGGATTGCTCGACTGATGAATTCCATAGACAACTCAACTGTTGCCACATATCTACATGCTTTCCAATGGATAAGGGCTCAAGTTTTACGTTTGATTTCCCGGGTGAGATAAAAAAGACGTAGTTCTTCATAAAGAAGCTAGAATTAGCAACAACGAATCTGATTAGGGAAGTACTCTGTATACGATAGTTCACTACCTTCAAGTATAGACAGAGAACAATCCATCCGAGGTTCTGAAAATTATATTAGCCACATGCAAAGTTTATGGTTCGCTAAGGTTGTTCCGTGTTTGCAGCTGTGAGATTAAACTCCTTATCTCCAGAGTTCACAGTAGAAAACACTTGCTATAGTGACATGCTGAGTTGTATGAATGAAGAAAATCACATCAATATCCATTACGTGTATAATATGCTAATTTCCATCAATCTGCTTTGTTCATCTAACATCCGTCATGATGGGAATGTCTCAAGTGTTATTGTATGTTATATCACTTTCGAAATGCTAAAAGTGGTGTTCGACTACTTGAATAATGGTAAATTTGAAAGGGCTGCTGTGGAGCGGATTAGATAACAACCTCTATAGATCCTGCTTGAAATGACTAAATAAGAGTACCTGATTTTCACTGTGTTCATATTTCTTAAGAGTTTAAGTTCATCATTTTCTGATAGATCAAACGTAATCTGCTGGAAGAAGTGTCAAATGAGGAGTTGCTGATTAAAATTACTAGAAGACTAATTCATTGAGTAAAATGTTTATAACCATTTAAAACTTGTAATAATTATGTCACACAGCACGACTTGGTTGAATTGCATAAGCAACAATAACTGTCAAAAAAACTGTCGAAATATTTTCACAGAAATTCACTAACTCACCTTGGGCAACTATATTGTGGAAAACACTTGTATATTAATCAGTGAGCTAGGTGAGTTGATTGAGCTACATTTTACCGATTTCTAAATGCGGCTATACTGTTGTCTCTCAGTCATTCACACATATGCTTGTGCAACCTTCGCTTTTTCTCCGTTATCAGTAAAACATTTACTGTAATTTAATTAATAATGGTTCACTTTCTGTCAATGAACCTCTGCTTTGTTAACATACACATAAATGGATATATATATTTATATGTATATATATATATATGTACATATGAATTCTGGGCCTGGCACTGTGACGTGTATGCATTACGAATAAACGGTCACCATGAATAGACCACTTGATTTCAAGTGGAAATCTAGAGGACACATCGATTATCACACTTTTTGTGATAACGTTTACTTTGTCTTTATGGCTGAATTTACTCTTGTTGTCCTATTTCCCTTTCAAGTATTATGGCTTTTTGCAAAGACAAGTTTTCGACTGAAACATTAGATCTATAATTTGTAAGCTTCTAACTAATAATTTGAAGGGATTCAGCTCACTAGTTAAATTACACCTGTTATTCTAAGCTTTGAATTTGGAGAATTTTGACTAGCCAAATTTCAATTTATCGGTACATTAACGAAGTGACAGCAATTACGGTATATATCGGAGACTGATATAGTGTGCCGCACTTCAACCTCATTTTCATATTTTCACTAGTGTCCATTACATTCGATGATTAAGTTGGAAAGCAAAAATGTATACCTATGACGTTCGCTTGATAAAATTCAATAAAGTGAAACAAACCAGTCATACAATAACATCTGCAAAATGTGATTGTGTCACACTCCTATGAGCATATGTCAGATGACAAGATGACACTAATTTATGCATTTAGAGCAAAATACCTTAGAATAAATAATATGGGGTCTATTTTTGCCCGTCACACACAAATGTAAATCGTTGATGATCTTCCAACCATTATTTCATAATAAATGAACAAGAAATTCTCTTTCTATTTAGTGTAGATATAACAGAATTAAAGTTCATATTCTACATACATTTAGCAACTGAAAGAATGACATTGGATGAAATCCGTAAAAAATGTGAATTGATTAGCATACAAAGTTAGAAGACCATGTCATAATATGAACGCGTCTCAATTCTGCACATTAGTTCTCTGTTGAAATACATATTAAAGCCAGATGAAGACTTATTTGGAAACCATAATGTTCGCTTGAAGCTTATTTTCCGTGAAAATACTGAAGGACGATTAGATCTGACATTCGATCTTTTCTGGTTCGTTTCACACCATTTTCGGAACATTTCTCTATGTTTTACGAAAATACTTCTCAGTTAAATGCTCAGGATTTGGTGTTTATGGTCATCTTATAGGTTTTTAGTTCTCACTTTTCATCATTTCACTAGCGTACCACTATGTTAAACCTCCCACTCTCTAATTTCACCCGAAATGACTACCTATGTGCTGATATTCACAGTTGATACAGTGCCAGTAATTTAGTCTCAGATCTTTGGACCCTACACATAACACAATGCATTTAACTCAGTCAGCTTGAATGAATTTTACTTAAACTAAGAAAGCCACTCACCATTTCGTAGATAATTCTTGTTCCGAATTTTATTTATTCGATGGAAGACGTAGTAGGTTTCCTATTTAGGAAATTCTATTTAGAGTTCTGTTTTCATTCATTTTAACAGATGATATTCCCAAACTTCTTTTATCAAGGTGTTTCAACATGAGATTGAATTGTACATTCACTTTGATTCACCGAGCAGAAAGTTGGCAAGTCCCTACCCGATAGCTTTTCCGGTTGAATGTTATCGATAACATAAGCGACAGATACCAAAATAACTTACACAATTTCACTGAAATGACAAGGGATATCATTGATGAAATCAATCAAAGTTGTGAGAATATTCTATCATGAAAAATCCCTGAAGGGAATAAAATTACAACAGACATCTTTGCCGCGTTTTCAAGAAAAAAACCTTGGTACTTTGATATTAGGGCTTTATACGATTTCGATTATTTCATATAGCGTCAAATTTATGTAATTTTGTCTGCTGAGAATTTAATACTATTTGAGTGACTATTAGTACTTGACATGTGCGAAAATTTGTATTCCTCTGAATCACAATTCTCAATGTTGTCAACTAACTATCATAGAGTTGTTTTGTCCTGATAGCCATTTACTTTTCCTGATACTTTGTAATCCTAATATTTAAATTTACCATTGAACGCGTTCAAATGTGATATTTGATGACATCGCGTTCTATTCACTTATTCAAAAGGCAGAAATTATAAACCCACTCAATCGGGAATCAGTGAGTGTATTTTAATATTGCCCAATCTATCAGCTAATCGTTCCCAGTTTATCGTCCGTGGTAGTAATACCTGCAAAATTAAAGATGCGGAATCAGTAAATCTCTTGATCTGGATAATCTTGTGGGATACTCACCGATGGTCATCAGTGAGATGCTGGGGGTTGTTCGGGTTTTGAGGTGTATAATTTTTGAAGAAATGACAGGGGACAATTTACCTACGCTGAGTAGTCTTCCATGAATTCTTAGCCATTCTTCATCCACGATATTTATTATTTCTCCAATATTCGAATAATTGAAGTAAAAAAGCGTCGATTTAAGCGCAATCATTCAGTTTTTGAACACATAATGGAAGCATAAAGGCTGTTTGTGATACTGTGATACTTCTGATCTTAAGGTTAACTGAGATTCCTTTTCCTAAGTGTAAGAATCCCTGATCTTCTTCGACTTGCTTCATGAGTCTCTATGTGCATAAATTTCCAAAATTCTCACTTACAAAAGTCACCTGAATAAATGCAAAATTTACTGAACAATAACCTATTGCCTCACACGGCGCGCCATCTGTTAACTCTTCATTGCTTTCTGACTCTTGTGAGAACCATGTTGAATCAGTTCTGTAGAAATCGTTGAGACACCGAAAATTCTTTGGTTAAAATAGAATAAACGGGATATTTTATGTTTGTTTTCCAAAACATGTCGAAAATTCAAAGCAATCTCAGGCCAACATTGAATGTGAAGTTCACAAATGTTACAAAAATAAGAAAATAAAATCATAGGTTATACATTTCGTGTGCAACTAAATGTACTTCACTAGTTAATTTGATCTCAAACAACATCTTGCAAGTAATACTGAATCACTGTGATGTTAACAACAGGAAATAATTATGGAAATTACTTCCATGCATAAAATGAGTTGTTGGGTATGCAAGCTAATCTGTCTAATGATAGGTTGCAGCTCGCCTGGCTTAAATAAACGCATATCACTTTACATGCGTATTGTTCAGAACCAAAACCTATGAATGAGGTCTGCTGGAGGAGATGAATATATATAAGTTGTGTCGTATGTCACATTTCAATGTGAAATTAGGTGTAGCAGTACGATGAAAGTTTCAAATGTTTTCTCTTTGTGAGAAATTCAGAACTTCAGATATTCAGATTGTTTGCTGCCCATTACAGTGATTATCATTCTTTTATTAATACGTCTGGGTGAAGAAATTATTATACGATAGTCATGTAACAATGGACAATTTTAAAAATCTTTAATCTTCCTCTTCACATAAAATATGCAAGCCTATTCCATAGCTTGTTAATCATTTTCTTAAGAGGTTTGACATAAAAATAGTCAACAAGCTTTGCTTGGTTGTGTTTCAATGTCTGTTTCATCGGTTGCAAAGTAATACACAACAGTGACCACAGAAAACATCTATGAGGAAAACATTTCGTCAGATATTTCAAATGGACCCACTGTCACTTATTGCATACGCTTTCTTTTAATCATTTAAAACTGAGAGCTGTTGCAAGATATTTTACTGCAAGCTCCAGAATAAAGGTGCTAGAATAATTTCCTTGAAGGTTTTTGGGAAAAATGTATCCTGGATTGACTAAAAATTCTCCGATTCCTCCATGAACTTTGGTAAATTGTTGATAAACGGGTACGTTCTGCTTGATCAACGTCATTTTTTACAAATAAAGTGAAGATGTTCATACTAGTCTATTTTTACAAGTTATTGAAATATTTGCTTCAGATTCACTGAATAAATATTCGTGCTCTATTCAGTAGGCAATGATTGTTATTCAGCTGTAAGCATAAACAGTTTCTGTTCAGCAAACATTGCAATGTATTTTTATTTTAATATGGTGGTATAATGTGTCACATACAAAATAACCATTCATTTTTTTGAATATTTAAGATTTAATTTAAACCAATAAGTTATACTTCCCTGTCTCGAAGCATCTGATGAGCTACTACATTTTGAATCTACTTGTTACCTTACTTTAAATGACTGCCGACTTCACTAATTGTTAAAGAAAAATAGCCATATTATTATTTTTATGATTTCATGAAAACCACAAACTCACTCAATTCTATCACGAGGAGAATATTTACAGACGAAGTAAAAGTAAATAAGAAGCTTTGATTAATTATGAATTTGTTGTATATTGACTTCTACACTGCCTGATCTCATTTATAGCTGCACACATATGCATAGATAATTAACGGAACGTTGATCGATCACAGTGTCATCAAACAGACACAAAACAAACAAATAATATTTCACTGCATAATTCCTAATACTTCAAATCAATAGTCAAAGTCAAGAATAAATTTGCACTGAGAAAATTATAACTGGGAAGCCATATAATGATGCTTGAAAGGGAATCTGTTCCAACCAACGTTTGCTTATATAGAGACCAGATCGTCAGCTTGGGTCTCATTATTAAATACTACTGACTACATCAAAAAGTTGAACAGCATTCCATGGGATAATCAAAACTCCAAAAATCACAAAGAGGCAAAGATGGCGCAGAGAAAATAGAAAAAGAGTTATTCAGCATACTTAAAATGCACACGATATTTCCTAAAGTATTTGAATTTCATCAGCGTGTTTGAGCATATACGCCTAGTATATGGGCTACCTAAATCTCATTAGCGAAACATACCAGTAGATGTGGTTTTAGACATTGATAATACTGCATTTCACGAAGAAGCAAGCTGATTAACGGATATACCGAAGTTGCAGCAAACGGAAATGTTTGATGAGACAATATCTCTGAACGACACTTCTGTATTCAAAAAGTAACTTCATTTGAGACCATGGATTTCATCTGTGCATCTATGTTAAGAAATGGTATGAGAATATACAGAACTTGCACTGTCAGATTAACAACAAGATTTTTGCCCTTATAATCACTCTTCTAACTAATAGATTTACGCAAAACTTTCACTTTCACTCTCCGAAGACATTGGCTAGCGGTTGTGCTAAGTCGTGAATTGGCAGAAGTTAGAATTCATGGGCCATTGGATCGGGTCCCAGTGGCTTAATGGTATACGAGCTCGCCTTGTAACCAGAAGGTCCTGGGTTCGAACCCTGGTGGGTGCGTACTGATGAAGAGTCCAAAACTAGGACGAAACAACTGCCCAGTACTCCCAGGTTTTCCAGTGGTTCTCTAACCAATGTCAGCTCATGATGAAATCCTGTAACCAATCAACCGAATCCCTATAAACCAACACTTGAATAAATTACGGTTCTATTTTACCTACAAAGATATGTGGTGTGCATACTAACGATAAGAATTGAAATTTATTGGGTTCAAATTGACTTATAATGTGTCATTAAGATTCATTACTGTAGAAAAAAAGGTACTGGAAAATGAGTCGGCTTAAATATCTCTTGTTGAAAATGAGAACTTATAAATTGCAGGAATAAAAACAAACTGTAAACCAAAATATGACTCACTTTGCTTCACTGCAGTGACAATAAATATCAAAGGTACTGGTTAACAAAGCTAATTAACCTATTATTGTATTATTAACAGAATTATTACCATTACTAATATTATTACTTTGATCGTCAATATAAGGTGAGGAGATCAACGTCTTCCACATTAGGAAAGTTCATAAATTCCTAAATGGAAAATAAAATACTAAAGCAGGTAAAATCTAGCGATTCGAACATCTTCACGTTACTGACATTCACTTCAAAGCGAATAGAAAACACACGTGTTGGATTATTTAAACCACATGGCGTTTACAAGCTTTCTGGCTATTATGTTATTATACCTCATTATTTGTATAAACTGCTATCTGTTTGTAACTGCACTCAGCTAATTGTGTGACTTTCATAAAGTGCTGTCTGTAAATTTCCATTTCAGTATTTTAATTTTCAACATAAGTTATGTTTTCAATTTCGTGAGGTGAGATACACCACCAGTCTGTGTTTCCTTTAACACTTAGAATCACGAAACACTCTAGTTTTGATGAGAAAGTGAAGGTAAATGAAGGCGAATATGTATAGACTGAGATTCCGTCTCTTCAAGTACATGAATCTAGGTTCCTTCTCTCCACATTTCTTCCCTACTGTAAACTAAAAGATACTTCGAAGAAATAGTTCCCTAACCAGTGGTAATAACGTTTAGAGACCACTTTAAAATTCGCTGAATAATTTTAATTCTTTCTCAGTTATTCAGAGAATTGTTCACACAATTTATTCATTTTGAAATCACATGTGGTGTACGAATAAATCTGAAACATTTCATCACTTATCTACATTTCCCTAAGTCGATGAATATAATTTAAAATAAGCTGTCACCCAGTTTTCATGCCACCATTGTCCTTACTTGCATCTACTACAGCACAAACATAAAAACATCAGACAGAAATCTAAGACAACTCATGGCATTTGTGAGAAATTCATAAGTATCAAGTATTCGAATAACATGAATGTTTGAATAAATTTATATGGGGAAATTTAAAGTAGCAGTCCATTGCTTTGCGAGCAGTATTGTATAGAATCATGACATAATATATGGCTGGCGATAGATCATCAGATGTAACAAGTGTTCTTTGTGCAGACGATAAAGTTTTTGAATACAGACGGTTAAAGTATGTTTGCAAAGCATTCTGACGAAAAATATGTTTCATCAATGGAGTAGTGGCGTATTGGTGTGGCCAGTTATGAGCAGTTCTACAGAGAATTATTCACAGTCTGTTAGTTGATAATTGCAAAGAAATCAGTTTCAAAAACACCAGCTAGGATTCAACTTGATCGATTCCACAGCCTGGAACATACTTTAAGAAATAAACAAATCTGATCTTCTCCTTAGTGCGAACAATAATACATCAGAATATTTCATCACTACTTATATCATTGTCAAGATATATCTGAATAAAAAATAGTTTTAAAAACCGGGTAACATTTGTCAAGGAATCAGTAATGAATATATATCATCAGTTACAGACTTCAATGTATTTAATCGCTGGACATACAGAAAAATCCTAACGAGGTATGAAAATCATGCAGATTTTAAAACGAAGATTCCAAATGAAAATAAAAAAGTATTGTACTGATCACCATAACGCATTACTATTAACCAGGCTCTACAACAAACTTCGGTGATAACGGCATTTGTGGCTAGAGTCAACCTGCGAAACAAATCTTTGCACAAAAGTCACGGTGAAAATTCTATGCGACTTCTATGTAGGTGAGACTAAGAGAATTTTCCTGATTTAACAAGATATTGTCAGAGATTTGTGAGTTAAACACTGGTTAAGTAATTGCAGCTTTAGACTCAATTCTAATAACAGTTTTCTCCAGCTATTGCAATCATGCGTAGTAATTAAATGCGTTAAGAAAGTTTTACGTTGGTCGACCCCCATCAGAAGTTAAATGAACACGAAATTCAAACAAACTAGCGCTCATTTTGCCAGCTTGAAACCAAATTCAGGTAATCTTTTAATTAGTTTATACTTCGCTTGGTGAGATTCTAACGAAGGAACTGAGTTTTGATTGATCAGCTTCACAAATAATCGGAAGATATCAGATATCATCACAGTTAACGCGTTAACAGTGCGTTTTAGCCAATTAGTTCTGGGTTCTAATCAGGTCCAATATACCTCAACCTGCTAAGCTGACCAGCGTCACAAGCCATCGTTGAGTATTTGGAACTCAAGGTCTGTCACTTAATAAATCTAAACAACGTCATTGAAATTTATCACTGGTATCAGTCTTCCAATGCAGGTCCAAAACGTATTTTTCATACATTCCATGCACTTTTTTACTTGTCAGCAGTGTTTCATCGTCTCCATCTACGTTTGGTTAGCTTTCACATTATTCCAGTTTCTTCGAATGTCTAAATATTTTGAAGGGATTTATGGTTAATAGTTACGCTGGTGACTTGAGTATCGTATGGTATTGATCAGGTCAGGAATATGGCATCATGATTGTTTGTTCAGCTGAATCAAACACTTTATCCAATAATCTCGAATGAACTTCGGTAGTGTAGAAGTCTGTTCATTTTAGGCTATTTAAGGGTAAGTGACATTTCACTCTTAGAAATGCACTCCCAATTCTAGGTGTGATTGCTCCGAATAGTGCGAAATTCTGACCGCATTAATATCAACCGTCAAGTTAAGCCTACCTTGTTCATCTGAATAAATTGGAGTAAATGCATTTCTAGAGCAGTATTTGATAATGAAGAGGTGGGGAGGTAATTCTGGTTGATAATGAAATCCAAAATGTGAATTTCATCCTATTTAGGATTGCTTCATAACCGACAGAGTCAAACACATAAGCAGTATCAACGAGGTATTCATAGGTAGTGAAGAAGTATTGTTATTTCCTTTAATTCCTAGAGGTAAATAGGTCGTCAACCGCGTGTCTCCATTGCGTGCGGCTCTCTGCCAACGTTTTCACCCGGCTCCAAGTCTTACCGCATGCTTTCATCTCCTCTTCACATGACCTCCTCCAAGTCACCCTTGGACTACCAACTCGCAGATTCCCTTTCGAGTTCCACTCAAGGGCTTGTCTAGTGATGTCACTTGATCGTTTCCTCAGAGTATGGCCAATCCATCTCCATTTCTTCCTGCCTATTTGTTGCACAATCGGTTTCTGGTTGGTTTGCTCCCGGAGATCCCTGTTGCTCATCTTTTTTGGCCATCTGATCTTGAGTATTGAGCGAAGACAACTGTTAATGAAGGTCTGTAGTTTGTTTGATGTGCTCTTTATGACGCGCCAAGTCTCTGATCCATATAGTAGCACTGACTTCACATTGGAGTTGAAAATCCGGATCTTATTTTTCCTGTTGAGTGCTGTTGACCTCCACACAGATTTGAGAGTATTGAAAGCTTGTCTTGCTTTCCCGATCCTTGCTTTGATATCCTCGTCAGTTCCACCTGTAGTTGAAACGACGCTTCCCAGGTAGGTAAAGGAGGTTGTTTCTTTCAGGTTC
Source organism: Trichobilharzia szidati (assembly GCA_944472155.2). Classification (NCBI taxonomy): domain Eukaryota; kingdom Metazoa; phylum Platyhelminthes; class Trematoda; order Strigeidida; family Schistosomatidae; genus Trichobilharzia; species Trichobilharzia szidati. The sequence goes on from OX235273.1 coordinate 31,656,920, forward strand.
CTCCCATTTATGCTGATTGTTGTCTGTTGTTGTTGTTGCTGTTGGTGGTTTTGGCCAGGAATCTTCATCACCTCTGTTTTATCTATGTTTACCTGAAGTCCTTCACATCTTTGATGCTTTTTCTATCGCCAACTTGTTGCTTTTCACTTGCATATCTACCAGTTTGTGGGAAATCAGACATATATCATCGATGAAGTCCAGATCCTCCAAGATTTTTGTGAGTCCATTTTATGCCTGTTTCCTCATTGCCCGCTGTCTGTCGCATTATCCAATCTATCGCAATCAGGAAAATCATTGGCGATAGTAGACAGCCATGTCTTACTCCCGTCTTCACTTCGAAGGATTCCGTAAGTTTCCCGTTGTGGATTACTTGGCATGCAGCATAGTCGTACAACTGTGAATAATTACATGCATCTTATTCACATGACGTTAATCCTTAGACATTGCTGAAGAGTCCGCACTAGGTCGCACCATGTGAAGTCTAACAGGAGAGAGATTCGGTCCGGCAGAATCAATCAACGGAAAATGCTATTTGGCGTAGGAACACTTCCGTGCGCGCTGTTGTTGGTATTTCTGGGTGAGTTGCTGGTGGTGGTCGATTCAAGGGTCTTTTAAAGTGATCAGCCCATTTATTGTTTGATTTGTTTCTCCTCCTTGGCGATCATGTTCCCTTGAACATCTTTTGCTTCTTTCATCATCCACGTTAATCGCTTCATCGAGAGAGACTTGGTTACATGATTTAGTGTCCCGATGTCTCTTTTGCCTGTGGCCTGTTCTGCTTCAGTTGCCAGCCAATGGGTCGTAGAATTGTCTTTGTCTTTCCTAGCACTCTTCTTCACGTCTTTATTCGGTGCAGTGTACGTTGAATTCAGCTTATCCTCCTTGTGTCCGTCTTTGCATTGAGTCATATTCTCTTTCACCATCCTCCTCTCCTCGATTAGTGCCCAGGCAGGTGCCCATCGAGAGCCATCCCTTATCGTGTCTTTTTCTTCTTCCTAGAACAGTTGTACAATTTTACTTAAATATCGCTTTCTGAGAGTTCCAATGTTCTTCCACACAGGTTTCCACAGTGATGCCACATAGTGTCTCCGACTTTGCTCTGATCAGACCTGTAGCGATGGCATCCCTTGTAGTTTTGTCCTTCATTTTAATTTCCGAATGTTGAATCTGAATTACAATTGCCTGTCTCAAGTTATTCTGAAGGGTTTCAGCTTCACCTTGAAGGTTCCTTGAACTAGATGATGGTCTTAGCCCAACATCTGCTACCCTTCTTGACTTTGGGTCAAACACACAAGCTGAATTCGAACTTCCTTGAGCCGCATAGAAATGAAAAATATCTGGTTTGAAGTATGTCCATCAGGTGAAATCCATTTTGCTTAGTGTATATCCTTCTGTCTGCACACGCTCTCTCCGATAACCAAATCGTTGAAAGAGCAGAAGTCTGCGAATAATTCTCCGTCCTCATTCATTCCTCCGAGAGCATCTCGACCTATAATGAGTTCTCTTCCTGTGTTATCTGCTCTCAATTTGTTATTCACAAACGTCCATCAGAGTTTTGTTTTCACCATTTGGGATGTTGTCCGTAACTGTTTGTAGTTGTCAGTAAAATTCCTCCTTCTTGTCGTGTTTTGCGTTGTTTTTAGCAGTGTGCGTAGCACTGGACAATCCAGACCTTCATTCCTTTGGAGTTGGCTCTTGTTCTCGTAATCTTGCAAGAAAAGATTTGTTCTCACTGCATTAGGCTTTCGCTGTCACTGATGACATCATGATAGCCACTACCTCAGTGTTTTCGTGGTTGTCATTTGGGTGACCGGAGTAGATTATCGACTCTCCCGTTGACAATATTGTCGATCCACATCCATTCCATCTGCTTTCGTAGATACCCAGTGCTTCAAGCGACATGTTCGCATCTCTTTGGAAACCTGGGCAGCCTCTTTAGTCTCGTACACTTTACATACATTCCACTTCCCTATTCTTACTCTTGCTTTCATTGAGAGAAGCCACATCAGCTGGTTGGTTTCCCGAAGGCTTTCACCAGCCCGCTCCGATTCGAACGAAGAATAAGATTTATATTTAAAGCTTTTGCATTTTAAATATATTTTTCTCTGTTGACGTTTCTCTAGCGGTTTGAAAGATTTACTGGTGTGGGGTTGCTATCCCTACGCCTAAACATCCCTCTTTACCATGGCTTGGGACCAGCTAGAAAACTACATGTTTTATTAGAGATACGTATATATATATAAATATATTTGATAAGTTTCAGCCTGCAAGCACCTAACGCCCTCAAGTCGTCTATGTCTGTTTATCGTGACACTATGCAAAAGATGAACAAGATGGTCATTTTTGATTCGGCTTCCCTGTTTTACCACGTTTCTTCTCAATTACGTGTTGGTAATAGGATTCCTATATTTTAACGAAATAAGTGAAAACTTTCGCTTTTCGAAAATATTCCCAATAAATGGCTGAAATGCCAAGCATCCGAAAGATTATTATCTTCATTGAATAAGGAATAAGCTGCTGTGAGACAAATGGAAGATGTACGTTTATGATGTGAAAATGAATCAAATTCATTTCAGAAGATACTAATAACGTTAGTTACAGATGGTGGATAATACTCATTGGCAGATGTCAATAGCTGGACACTATTCATGTCAACTAGTAGTGTTCTCCAGTGACATCAAGGTGATAGAAGCAATGGGGAGAAGTTTTACGCATTTTCTGCTGAGCTCTAAATTGATGTGATGACGTAGATAAATAACTGTACAGAATCAGTTTAAGCCGCTCGAATAATGCAGGTTTCTAAATTTCACAGTGACTTGTGAAACTTACAAATTCCGAAATTGAGTAGAATGAGTAAGTTTCATTATTAACATCACAAAATTGACACTGTTTTAAACTCACCTGTATTCACTTCAGAAGGCAAAACTTTTAGAGTCAATTCTACCATCTAATCAGTAAGCATCTTCATCCAAAGTTGCAAAAATTTATTGAATTCCGAAATATGCGTTCTGAATTTGTTAGAGTTAGGATGAATGAAGTTATAATATTCTCCCTTACAAGTCAACTATACGGAACAGCAAGTCATTTCATTGACATAAATCACCTTTCAAATGATAGAGAAGATATGTAGCTCAGGTGGATAATTTGCAATTAGTAGTGTTCTCAACCAGCTCAAAGAACACTACCAATTATAATTCACCTTTTTTCTGCATGAATTCCTTATGAGGACAGTTATATTGCAGAATAAAGAATTCATGAAATTTGTCTGAATCGAATATAAAAATAATTGCATGACCTCGAAAGATACGGGCAAACCGACATTTTCATCTCCATGAAAACGGCGCGAAAATTCATCATCCTAGTAAGAAAAGCGTCCACAGTGCCTAAATTAAGGCTTGAAAAACAAATTGTTAAATTTGAATGACTCAACAAAAATGTATATAAATATCCTCCGCGTTTTACAAAATCTACATCATTAACACTCCAACTAACATTAACTGAAGCTAAAAACACCAGTCAGATATTTCATTTAGATGGTCGCCCGTTCGTTCAGAATCAACTACACTTCTACAACTATGGTCTCCACTATCTTCAGCAGTCGTTCGAAGTAGTCATCATGACGATTGCTTGCTATCGACGGATAATGTATGTGCAAATAATAATGTGACACGTCGACGAAACCTATTCACAGTGCGCTTTCGTTTCATCCGTGCTATTATCTTGGAGAAAAGTCGTTCTATTCATGTCTTCGCCAGAGTTATTACAAATGTACATCCAGTTAGGAAGCCATTTACTTACATTTTTCTAAAGTGTGAAACAAATAAATGGATGCAGATTTTGTTACATTAAGTGAAGCGTACGAAGTTAGTTACTATGGTGCCTTCATTATTGCAGGCAATTATACATCACATCCAGTTCGCTTCTGTATCATTGATGCCATTATGCTCTAATTGCCTCAGTTAAATAATGATAGTGGACAGCCACATATCAGTAAACTAATTATTTACAAAAATAAAGGCTCACACGTTCTTGATATTCCAAGATGCTTTCACTGTCTTGCATTCATAACAACAACTTTAACAGTTACTTTAGACAAAACTGGAAACAGCAATAAGAAGTATGTATTCGAAACTTAAGGAAGAATCGGTTATTACCTTATGCTTACTGAATTTTCATTCACTCCATTCTCACACAATATACTTCAATTTCTTCATTTACATTCTGCAGTTTATACAGTGGTTTCTTTCACCGGCTGGAGTATTCATAAGAATCCGAAATCAGCTTAATTATCCCTCATATTGAAGTGATGTGACTGCAGTCAGTTTAATATATTCCCCCGATTTTCCGATTACCTCCAGAAGGTGAATAATATAAGTAAGGAAGTTCAGATTTCTTCGGTAGATAGTGGGAAATCCAACAGTGTTTGCAGAACGTTTTGTTGTGAGGACAGTAAGAGGATGAACTGTTAACATTCCTCCTATAATATATGGAATTATCACGGTATTTAAAGACTTATCTGCCTCCTTGTCAGAATACCCTATACGTTCTCATGTTCTTTAGATGTTCAGTAATCAGAACTTCGAGCTTTTCCATTTCTTGGAGTTGTGAGTAACTGACTGTAGAGGTATTTGTAAAGTAGCTGACATCTTCAGTCAAATATCGAGTTATGAGTTAAGATTTGATTTGCATTAACATGTATCATTATTATTATTCGACTGGGTTCCGGATGAGAAAGGGATCAACGAAATATCTCCATTTCATTCAATTCTCTTTATTCCACTTTAGCTGGCCTAATAATAAGTCACAAGCTGCCATTTCTTCCTCACGCGATGTTCTCCATGATACTCCTAAACTAACACCCAACTCGTCGTCCTTCATTCAAGTGCCCCTTGAGAGCCTGCGTACCATGCTACGCCACGTAACATTCTCCTCAGCGTGTGTCAGATCCATCTTCAATTCACTCTGCATATTTGTCGGATAGTAGGCTGTCGGTTGGTTAACCGACTGACGCAGTCCCATGGTGATGATCCCCTCTAGACATCTGGTTTTCAATATGCAGTAGTTTGCAAGTGCTTTATTTGAGGTGTGCTCCAAGCCTCTGAAACATACACTAGAAATGACTCAAAAATAATGTTGAAAACACATATGCTGATTGCAGGGCATTTCCACACTGATTTCCGGACAATGAAGGCATGTCTTGCTCACCCGATCTTGCATCTTACATCCTCATCTGGATCAATGTACTTTTCACAATTCTGTCGAGATATTTGAAAGAAGCTAATTAGTTAATGTTGGTGTTTGCTTTGATTAGTTAGATATCTTCATCACATCTTTCTTCTCTTTGTTCATTTAAAGCTATTTCTTCTCTTCTGTCAACTCGCTGGACTTCGCCTGCATATCTTTGAGTTTGTGTGTCGAAAAACATAAATAGTCCGCGAAGACCAAATCTTCTCAAGTCTTTAATTGTAATAAAGCTTTATTTCAGACAAAATGCGTAAAGATGATGTAAAAATGTCCAGCGTACTCAGTTCCAAAATCCTTTTTTCTTCCTACAGGATCTATATGTGAATTAATAATCGTAATTATTTCTTTATTGCGTTGAAGAGCTGCACAGAGTTAATTTGGAAGTAAGTTTAATCAGCGCGCAAGTTCATGTATAGCTCATTTGATATAACTGCACGATTAAAACAACGATAAATCCAGATTAAATTAGGGATTTTATTAGAAGACAAATTCAGTAGCCCATTGATTAAATCAGGCCGCCTTCTTGTCGGCCAAACGTATTCCTGTCTTCTCGCCCCCTAACCACTATCTGATGCATGTGTCTGCCAACAACAGTCATGAATATCATCGTTATAATGGGAAATCTTGTCTTATTCCTGTCTTAAGAAATAAGATATTCCTGAGTTTGCTGTTTTGTATCACAGGTCATGTAGAGTCATGATTTAGCTGTTGAATTAGGTTGATAACGGTGCCGTGCACTCTGCACTTGTGGAGATGACTTTCAGTATCTTTATTGCGTTTGCGAATTCCGCTGTTGTAGGACAGCTGTCGTTTCTCTAGCAGGCGTATCTGGATAGGCTGCAGTTGATTATTTGGTTAAAGAGCCTTTCGAATTCATCATCTCATCGTTTCCTGCCTTACCTCTTTTGTAATTAGATTTATTTCACTATCTGTCACTGGTTTCACCTCTGTTGATCTCCCTCACCGACCACAAACGACCTATTAATGTGATATTATTTTGCGACATTTTCCTGCCTGCAGCTTGTTTCGCCTATGTCGTCAGTATACTGTAGAATTGTCGTTTGTCTGTCATAGCACCTCTCCTCATTTCTTCATTCAGTGAGATGTACACTGAAGTCAACTTCACTCTCTTTTATCTATCTGTATATTGGTTCACCTTCTATTTCACCATCCTCCCTTGTATTAGCTTCCACGTGTCTGTAGAAAGAAATACCTTGTCTTGCCTCTTCTTTCTCCTTGAAACAGATGTACATGTTTCCATCAACATTAATGTCCCTTGTATTTCCAATCTTCATTTTCTAAGTGTCAGACTTCAGTTGCAGCCTATCTCTAGTTTCTTTGAAGGCTTTCAACCTGACCTTGTGTGCTCTTTGCAATTGATAATGGTTTGGGCTTATATCTGCTTTTATTCTCGGTTTCGTTTCTTGCAGGCTACGTCACCAATTTCTTGGGTTCGGAGATGAAGTTTGTCTGATTCTTGGTGTTGCCACTTTGTGAAATCCATCTCACTTTGTGTGTATTCTTGTGTTTGTTCTTGCTCCCTGTTGTCACAAAATCACTGAATACACATGATTTTGAGAAGAGTTCTCACTGATTTCTCCCAGAGTCATTAGACCCATGATGAATTCTCTTTCTGCATTATCTGCTCCCATTTTAGCATTCATATCACGCATTAGGATTTTGATGTTACTCTAACGTTTCTGTAGAGACGGGATTGATTTTCCAGTATGGAGTCGCTAACCTACCTGCACGTTCAATCTCAACCAAGAAAATGATTAAAAATTTTGATTATATAATATCCCATATACTTCAACTAACCCATCAGTTCTACAATTCAAGTTATACGGATATATGATGAATGTATTTGAGATGTAATGTCATAAAACGCCTCAACATACCTTACAAAATAAGAGGCGTTTTCATGAACGCATCATTCGCTCAGGTTCATTACTGCTTATTCATAAATGTGCTTTCTAATTTCTAATTCATCTACACAGTATATTGACCACCAGAAACATCAAACCAAAATTTCAGAGGAACCAAACATTACTTGTTCTAAAACAGAAACTGTGTATGAAATCGGATTTCAAGGGTGACAGCCTGCGGCACCATTCAAAGAAGAATTTCACCATATTTGAGGAGAGAAATCTTTGCACCGACGCTAAGAATAATGTTATTTAGCTGTCTATTGATCTTCAGGGGCCTTGAGGGCAAGGTCTCAAACCTGACCACTTCTTTGTACATATATATCAGTTAACCTGTTACTGTGAAGCCAGGTGCGTTGGTCGTTCAATGTGTATTCTATTTAAAGGTGTTGGTGAGCACTTTCACTCTTGGCTGAAGAGAGGTAGTATTGGCTCTTTAACCAGTCAGATAATAGAACACTTTGTCAACACTGGTTTCAACAAATGCCTCCTTCAAATTAATCTGTGAAGTGAGAAGAAACCCGCCAAAGACTATACTATTTCATATCCTTTGCAGTGCTACATTCTAAGGCATTCACGTAGAATAACCAGAGTTGTTCATAAAAATGAGGATTATTCAACCACTTATGCAATCATGCTAACAACTTTGTTAACTTCTTCTGACTTGACTTTTGCTTGTTTGTTTATCAAATCCCTATGACTCTTGTACTTCCTTAGAGCTCTTGCATAACTCCATATTCTTCTTCTTTTTATGTGCATCCTAATTACAACACACATTAAATAATTTACCTTACTATGTAACTATGATACACTTATTCAAATTTTTGATACACTGACCAACATGAACAAGTATGTTTAGATGACCCATCACTTTTTTACAATCCTCTTCAATAAAAGAACGGTACAAAAATGTGATTGGACAACTAAAGAAAATGATCTAACCAAGAATAGCCTATACGTTGAACTACTTGTTTTGTTTTCATTAATGTATTGCTGGGGATTATTCACGAATATCCACTTTTGACATGATCGACATTTGAAAATTCAATATATGATGAAGTATTAAACTTAATGCTAATTGTTTCACTCACTTACACACACTGGTATGAGGAGAGTACAAACATATAATTTTGTTTATTAAATTATTACTAATATTATTTGTCATTATTTTCATAACAGTGATAATAGGTGATTTGCGTTCGGTTTAACTATAGAGTCTATCTTATCTTCTAATTCCTTTACACTGCGATTGAGACATACTACTTTAAGCTAAAGCCATGGAGTTTCGGTAGCATTGGCGTTATTTTCACAAGGTGATTTGGCTCGTGCAACCTTTCCTCTTATTCAGCCTAACTACCGACTTGCTATGGATTAACTCCTGCATCGGCCGAGGATAGAAAATCGGATCAGCTGGGTGGTTGGCGAGTGTTCTACCGCTGCAACCCCAACGCAGTACTGTACAATCTGATTATTTGACAATTAATTTCATACAGAGAAAACCTGGCAGATTGGTTGAAAATGCAAATATTCTGCATGCAAAAAAAAACGTGTCACATATCGCCATTTGTGTACATAAGAGTCCCAATTCATGCCGAAATGGCTGTCCTGTACTGTCAGCCTTTCCAATGGTTATCTACTCGTATCAACTTGTAACTAGTCAGGTCTCTGCAGACCAGCGCCTGTCAATATATATACATATGTTTTTTCTTATAGTCACCACGTACTAATAAGATTCCACCGATTCGATCTTTAACTAAATTTACAACCAAATGTCTGGTGAATATGTCACTAAGTTAATCAGTCAAAATGGATCTCTTCCGGTGAAAACAACCATTCTCTGGTCCCTACTTCAACTGCCTGAAAATCTCGAATTTCTGTACATAAATATCACGAGATCAATAATACAACACCTTCGCATAGACTCATGAACATTTCATTTCGTGAAAATGTTTCACACCAAAGTTCACTCATCGGAGCGGAGCAGGAATTTTTAATAATGCTAAACAATTCATATGTATTTCAAATATTCTTTCTGTGATCAGTCTGTATTTTTAGTCATAATCATGACTTTCAAAAGGAATTCTGATTTAGTTGACTGCATGTATAATAAATTCGTTCTTGAGTTTCGATCACAGAGTGAATAGTCATTATTAGATTTATCACTTCAAATATTCTGCCTGCGGTCACTTCAGTGGAAGCGTGAGACTCCGTTGACATTCATCTGTAGTTTTAATTTTTCCGAATTGAAATTATCAAACTTCTGCTGATGTCGACAGAGTGGTCTATTCATTTTCATAGAATTAGTATTTCATTAATGGATAGTTAAAGATTGTGTCACCCATCAAGCGTAAAATTTGGCTAGAGCATGTAATGTTCAATACTGAGTTGTGTAGTTGATCAAACAATCAATGGCACAAAATCACCTTGCGCAAAATCAAGTAAACCAAATGGAGTTAAGTTTAGTTTCATTTAATCTCCTGTGTTATATGTCATCGCAAATATTCGCTCAGAGTTTCACCATATATTCACTATCGCGATCAAATATAAAAGCCCTTGGGCAAAACATTTAATCACTAAGTTTGTTTGCTCCTACAATAAATAGTTTATCGACAGACGTAAAACCCACATGATAAACATAGAAAAAACCCGTAGTGAAGCTCATTCAGATTCGTTATCCAGTAGGTTAAACGTGCAAAAAGCTCATTGAGGTGTCTGGATATCTGTTGTATTATTTACAACACTGTGACGTTGTAAGCTGTAACTTTTAGTAATGCATAATTAAAGTTAATTCGCCAATTCCCATTAAGTAAACGCATGCATTGTCCAATGGTTTCACAACTGCATATGCTGATTTAAGAATCTCATTACATCTACAAAAAAAGTATCACCCAAGAAGGTGCAGTCGATTTAAAATGACGAAAAAGATAAACGATAAGAAATTCAAAGCCAATAGTTTATGATAACAGATAGAGAATGAAGAAAAAATAGAAGGAATTTACTTACCATCAGCTAAGTACGCGGAAATATATATATATACACAAAAAATAAAGACCATCTAACTCGACGAAACAGAGGATTAATACGTTCGTATAATTATATAAGACAAAAAGATAAATAGAAAAAGTCTGATATTTTATTAGATATTACAAATTAAACCGAAGACAATATAGTCAAAATGTGAGGATATATATTGAGTGATATTTCATGAACTCATGAAGGCTAGTTCGTGTAGATAGAGATCATTCAGTGGCCGTTCAATGTGACTGTCAGTTCAATCAAGTTTTGCTGTCAGAATGAAAATGCATTGACACAAATAATTATTCAAATTAAGTGAAATGCCTAGAGAAATAAAAAGCTTCGGCCTCGCTTCTCCATTGATGTCGGTTCTCTGCCATTTTTTCACCTGACTCCAAGTCTTACCGCATGATTTCATCTCCTCTTCACATGACCTCCTCCCAGTCACCCTTGGACTACTAACTCGCAGCTTCACTTTCGGGTTCCACTCGAGCAATAGCTTGTCCAGTGATGTCCCTTGATCGTTTCCTAAGAGTATGATCGGATTGATCGTACATGGTGCAGACGTTTCATGTCTCCACGCAGACTTTTTCTTTTGGCGCAAGGAGATTCATCGTACTGAAGTTTCTGTAGCAACTTTGTTTACAGTGTGGAGTTGCTAGCCTCACGCCTGAGAAAGGGGTTGTTACATTAAAATATAGTTTACAGAGAAGTGACCTTGTGGGTAGCTCCCCTTAAAACCTGGAAAGCAAGAAATAAATCAGTCAGAACAACACCAGCAAAAGGAAATAATTCACAACAGGAAGGGCAACAAGTGACAACAACAATAAAAATGCCTTAGCTGTAGTTTCACAGTCAGATACAGTTAACAAAAATGATACCAAAATCATAGACTCACAGACTTCAGCCAAAGTGGACATGTAAATCCATCAATATATACAATTATATATATTAGTTAGTGTTAGACAGTCACAGAATGTCAAGCAGATAGTTATAGTTATTATCGGTCGACAAGATTAGATGCCCAGATACAGTGTTCGAAAGGCAAATAATTACAATATATTCCACAGCTTCTTGGGAATAAATTCCACAGAAACAAGAGTTTTATGTAGCTATGTGAATATAGCGCAATAATCGAATATCGCGTCAAGGTCATTGACACATGAATATTTATACTCAGATAATGTGAAAAATATATGTTCCTTTAAAGTCAACATAAGTCCTGTTTGCATATTCGCAGCATTAAATGAAAACGAGAGAAGAAATCATACAAAATGTATATAAAACGAATAGAAAAATTACAATAGACATTTCAAAGAAAGAGTAAGAATACATACGCCAACGGTAATCTGTTAAAAAAATTTAAATCTCACAAAATCATGACAGCAGCAGAAACAAAATATATAACCAAGAAAAATAATAGACAACAAAAGGAAAACATAGAAACACCCTATCATGTAATATGAGAAAAATCTACACATATCACATACAAACACAAAAAACATCGCGATAAAAATTGCCGCTAATAAACTAACCAAATAAATCATTCGAGAGTTGGGAGTCGAATAATGCTTATAAACATCAACTTATAGAGTTATACGCAGTGTCATCAAATGACACAGGAAATATTCTAAGAGCGACTGGAAAGTGTGAATTCCTGATAATCAATTGCCACACAAGATAGGCCTTCCGTTTCCGAGAGGTTGTTTGCTCTACACTTCACTCACAGAAGATGTGACAGTTCCACGGAGAGACGTCACACACACTCGACAAGTAAATCATCACAATCCACACTCCGAACAACATCAATTGAAGCTGAGAGCACCAACGAGACATGTCACCTCGATCATCACCTGTTCGTGCAGAATCAACTTGAACTCCCAAAACTGTCATCTCCACTATTCTCAACAGTCGTGTGAATTGATCATGATTATGTTTGCTTGCAATGAAGGGATTATTTGCGTGTGAGACTCTTAGGGATGCATCGCGACCAAAGTTGCACTCACTTCACTTCCATATCATTTACACTATGGTACTGGACACAAGTTGATTCATTCATGTCATCACAGGATTTCTAGGAAATGTTCATGACTTTTGGTAAACATTCACTTACATTGAACTATAGCGCGATATATTAAAACGAATATGAGTTTCGTTATATTAAACTAAGTGTGTGAAGTTAGTTATTGGCAGGGTATCACAATAGGTAATCATTGTAGATCGCAAAGGTAACAGTTAAAATCTACTATATTTTATGGGCTAATCCGGAATGATGTCAAGACAGAATAAAAATAAGTAGAGGACCCGGAATGAGAGAGATTCAATGAGATCATAAAGACATGTTCTTCTATATGAAGAAACGTCAGTGATATTTCGTAGTTCTTATACATTCAACGAAACTTTCCTATCAAAAAAAGCGCATTTACTCTAAAATAGCCTAATACATAACACGCTGTTTATTTGAAATAAATTTTGAATATTCAGAAGCCACTATCATAAAATTTCGGACGATTTATAACTCATCAAAGATGGAATAGAATTTAGATAGTTAAAAAAAGGCTACTTAAAAAAACTGAAATTTTCCGATGAATCAGCACTTAAACATACCAAATGATATTTCTTAAGGCAAGGAAAAAAAGAAGAATGAGAGAACAATCAAGTTTCATAATCAGTGACGGCATATCTCATGACATAATGATATACGCCATGATTTGATTTGTCAATGGTTCGACGACCTCTCTACAATTCAGTTCATTGTAAAACACATTTCACTCAAATTCACATCAAAATATCACGGTTAACAAAAAGATTGAGTGAAGAAATAGTTACTTTTCAATTAGATCCACTTCTCTGGCTCTACTCTAATATATACTGCATTTTTACAATACACAACAATTTACCAAACAAGTGGTGATATGTTTGTTAACAATAATAAAACCTTGTCAAAATGTCAATGGGTTGATAATTAGCAAAGAAAATCAATACAAATTTCATAGGTCGAAATGGATAGAATAAATTATTTTACAAGGATAACACGTAATTACAGATGAAGTGATCAAAATAAAAATAAAATAATTTGGACAATTATAATTTTTATAGTTTTTAAAGGTTTAGGGGCAGGGGGCGACGTAGTTCTGTTTATGCAATCTTGTAACGATGGCCACGGTAAGGAAAGTGGCTGTACAAATTTCTTCAGTACACATAGGCTTCCTTTCTTCTGGTGGATTCCGATTGCTTTAGCTGTCTGTAGAAGACGAACTCGTAGAGCAAAGTTAAGATTAGTCGGAATGCGATAAGTAAATGAGAGATCTTAATGTGAAGGGCAAGTTTATGATATCTTTTGATGTGTCCTCCTTGTTCACCAATGTACTGTTAATGGAGACAGTGGGATTTTATGTGAGGGGATTACTACACGAAACATAGACATCGGGATTTCTATATCCACCTTGAAGGAACTTATTTTAAGATGAAAAATGAATGTTCATTTCTTATTCAATAAGGAATATTACAGGCAAATTGATGGTGTAGCTATGGGTTCCACATTAGGTCCAATCCTAGCTGATTTTTACCTCGCTAAATTAGAGAATGGACCATTGAAAGGAGTAATTAATGACATGGATTTCTACTGTCGACATATGGATGATACATTTGTGGTTATGAAAGACGAGAATGACGCAATGAATATCCTTGACAAGTTTAATGATGCACATTCAACAATAAACTTTACCGAAGAGAAAGAAAGTAATGACAGTATCTCATTCCTGAACGTCTTCATGGCAAGGAAAGATGATGGCACACTAAGAAGGAGTGTGTATAGGAAACCTACAACAACAGGTCAGTACACTCATTTTTTGATTTTTGTACGTTTGAAATATAAACGTAACCTGGTAAAGTGTCTGGTTCATAGAGCTAAGTTAATCTGTTCAGACGACTGCCTCAATGAGGAGCTTAAGATTATGAAAGAATTACTTAGAAAAAATAGTTATCCAGATAAATTTATTGAGAAGAATATGAATTCAGCAATAAGGAGAGTCAGTATTGCTACAGTTTCGAAAAAACCAATGTTCATAAAAATTGCAGTTCCTTGGTGACAACATCAGCGAAATCATAACACAGCGCTTGAAAAATGCAGTTAAAAGAGATTATTATGCAGCAGAGGTACGTCGTCTCTTAAAAACCACCCTATTCTATTTTCGACAAATAAGGATAAACTGCCTAATTTTGCCTCTTCTACGTGTGTCTACCAGTTTGAATGCAGCTGCGGAGCCAGCTACATTGGGCGTACAATTAGGCAGTTTCATCGTCGTATTTCTGAACATCATCCAGCGTGGTTAAGCAAGTGGCAAACAAGATCTATTCGTAGTTCTATTTTAGCACACTTTGTTGATAGTGAGCATAAGGTTGAAGCGAATACTGCATTTAAAATTACTTATCGCATTCCGACTAATCTTAACTTTGCTCTACGAGTTCGTCTTCTACAGACAGCTAAAGCAATCGGAATCCACCAGAAGAAAGGAAGCCTATGTGTACTGAAGAAATTTGTACAGCCACTTTCCTTACCGTGGCCATCGTTACAAGATTGCATAAACAGAACTACGTCGCCCCCTGCCCCTAAACCTTTAAAAACTATAAAAATTATAATTGTCCAAATTTTACGAGTTGATCACGGACTGATATCAAATAGAGAACCACTGAAAACCAGGGAGTACTGGACAGCTGCTGTTTCCTCCTAGTTTGGGAATCATCAGCAGCATGCACCCACTGGGATTCGATTGGTATACGAGCTTGCCTTGTAACCGGAAGGTCCTGGGTTCGAATCCCAGTGGGTGCGTACTGCCGAGGATTCCTAAACTAGGATGAAACAGCAGCTGTCCAGTACTCCCTGGTTTTCAGTGGTTCTCTAACTGATATCAGACCGTGATCAACTCGTAAAACATAACTAATCCTTACAAACCAAACAATACAAAATTGTCCAAATTATTTTATTTTATTTTGACCACTTCATCTGTAATTACGTGTTATCCTTGTAAAATAATTTATTCTATCCATTTCGACCTATGAAATTTGTATTGATTTTCTTTGCTAATTATCAACCCATTGACATTTTGACAAGGTTTTATTATTGTTAACAAACATATCACCACTTGTTTGGTAAATTGTTGTGTATTGTAAAAATGCAATATATATATTATAGTACAGCCAAAGAAGAGAATCTAATTGAAAAGTAAACTTTCCTTCGCTCAGTGGTTCTGTTATATAAATGTCTAAATGGGGAAATTTGCAATATAAAGAAACACGGTTGAGTTCGCCTCCAATTATCTCGCTGGTTGAATCCTTTTGGAGTGAGGAGTCGAAAATTGTTTATGTATGTCAACTGGTAGAGTTATACACAGTGTCATCAAATGACACAGGAAATATTCTAAGAGCGACTGGAAAGTGTGAATTCCTGATAATCAATTGCCACACAAGATAGGCCTTTCGTTTCCGAGAGGCTGTTACCTCCACACTTCACTCACAGAAGATGTGACAGTTCCACGGAGAGACGTCACACACGCTCGACAAGCAAATCATCACAATCCACACTCCGAACAACATCAATTGAAGGTGAGAGCACCAACGAGACATGTCACCTTGATCGTCACCTGTTCGTGCAGAATCAACTTGAACTCCCAAAACTGTCATCTCCACTATCCTCAACAGTCGTGTGAATTGATCATGATTATGTTTGCTTGCATTGAAGAAATTGTTTGTTTGTAAGACTAATCGTTTGATCTCTCTTTTAAACTTATACTCAATTCGCCACAGTTTTATTGATGCTGTATGTATTTTGACATACATTTAACGTGGTATATCATTTGTTCTTTCACAGATAAATATATGTTTCTTTCATATATAGGTATACATTTATTTTACACCACTAAATCCAAACAATCTACGATTCTTTCCATTAATCCATATATACTAATTTGGTCATTATTGGGGTATCACATATGCACACAATCTTGTGTCACAAAATAAATCATCTGCAACCTACTAAGAATTATGTGGTAATCCAGGATGATGTGAAGACAGGATGATCATAAGGTGAAGAAACATATTCAGAGAGACTTTATCGGCTTGTAAGAGCGATATGGTGTAGATGAAGATCCTTTAGTGAAAATTCGAAGTAAATATTGGTTTCACATTGGTTTGCAGTCAGTCGGAAAAGACGTATTCTCTAATATAATATGAATCGAGAGACTCTTTTAGCAGACTAATCTATTCGTTTGCAAATGTCATCAAAATTCTAAATACAGAATTTCGAGAAATATTGGAAAACAAGAAAAATAAATTATTCGAGATATTATTTAAATCTCATAAACTCCTACCGATTTGAATATAAGCATAACCATGAAAACTTACGCCCTGACCAGCCTACCATAAAAATAATTGAAATAATATTTATTAGCATTCAAATAGAACAGCTGAATCACCTAGGTAAAGACAAAATATGCATTGAGAAATAATAAAGATATGCTTGTAAAAGATCTCTACAAATAATTTATTTATTAAGGATATCTCACTAATATTCACCGAAAAATAAAACAGTTCAATTCGCCTCTGATTAATTAGCTGGTTGACTCGTTTTGGAGTGAGGAGTCGAAAATTGTTTATGTGTGTCAACTGGTAGAGTTATACACAGTGTCATCAAATGACACAGGAAATATTCTAAGAGCGACTGGAAAGTGTGAATTCCTGATAATCAATTGCCACACAAGATAGGCCTTTCGTTTCCGAGAGGCTGTTACCTCCACACTTCACTCACTGAAGATGTGACAGTTCCACGGAGAGACGTCACACACGCTCGACAAGCAAATCATCACAATCCACACTCCGAACAACATCAATTGAAGGTGAGAGCACCAACGAGACATGTCACCTTGATCATCACCTGTTCGTGCAGAATCAACTGAACTCTCACAACTGTCATCTCCACTATCCTCAACATTCGTGTGAATTGATCATGATTATGTTTGCTTGCAATGAAGGGATTATTCGTGTGTGAGACTTATAGCGTATTCTCACTTCACTTCAATGTCATTTACATTATGTTACTGGACACAAGTTGATTCATTCTTGTGATCAAAGGATTTCTGAACATGTCCCATGAGTTCTCTTTAAATTTCACTCACCTTCCGCTTCATTTCATAAATATAAAAGAACGTGCATTTGGTTACATTAAACTCATTATGTGAAAGTAGTTATTGGCAGGGTATCAGAATCGCTAATTATTAAAGATCACAAAGTCAACAATTGAAATCTAGTATGTTTTATGTGCTACTACATATTGATGTGAAGACAGCATAATAATAAAATCGTGATATGCATTGAGAGAGATTTCATGAGCTCATTAAGGCATGTTTGTCTAGATGGAGATACGTCAGTGATATTTTTCAGTAATTATCAGTTCAACAATGGTTTGCTGTCAGTCCATAAATGCATCTTCCCTCGGTAGCATCAATCTTAGTACGTCATTCCTGTGAAATGAAACAAATGTTGTTCAAAATACATCATGATTGATATTCTCAAAGTTTATGGGAATTATTCATGGAGAATAAGTGTACAGTTTCGAAAGCGATCAAAATTATATTTACAAATGAACAAAGAATTCTCCTATTTTACAGTTAACCATACCCTTTGTGAATCCTGCAGAAATGCAAATTAAGAGAATAAGTGAACAAACAAGTTTCATAACCAGTGACGGCATATCTCATGACATAATGATATACGCCATGATTTGATTTGTCAATGGTTCGACGACCTCTCTACAATTCAATTCATTGTTAAACACATCTCACTCAAATTCACACCAAAATATCACGGTTGAGTTCGCCTCTGATTACCTAGCTGGTTGAATCCTTTAGGAGTGAGGAGTCGAAAAGTGTTTATGTGTGTCAACTGGAAGGGTTATACAAAGTGTCATCAAATGACACAGGAAATATTCTAAGAGCGACTGGAAAGTGTGAATTCCTGATAATCAGTTGCAACACAAGATAGGCCTTTCGTTTCCGAGAGGCTGTTACCTCCACACTTCACTCACTGAAGATGTGACAGTTCCACGGAGAGACGTCACACACTCGACAAGCAAGTCATCACAATTCACACTCCGAACAACATCAATTGAAGGTGAGAGCACCAACGAGACATGTCACCTTGATCGTCACCTGATCGTGCAGAATCAACTGAACTCTCACAACTGTCATCTCCACTATCCTCAACAGTCGTGTGAATTGATCATGATTATGTTTGCTTGCAATGAAGTAATTGTTTCTGGGTTTAATAGCATTGCCGGGCGTGAAGGCGTTGTTTCTCCCCATTTCCATATATTCTGTTTTCTGATAATGTCGTTAGGTTAATTGGTTCTTCTTTTGTTTTTAATTGCTTATTATTTTCCATGAATATTTTATTGATTTAACTTACCTACGGCTGCATCGTGTTGCACGTAAACAAGTTCAAATATCGTTGTTTTACCCTTGTTGTTCGAAATTATGTTTGATCGAGTTTAATTCACTCCTTAGAATTTTATATTACAAATTAAATAAGTTGCAACCAACTAAGAATAATGCGGTAGATCAGATCGTTCTGAAAAATGGATAATAATAAGCTGAAGATACATATTCGTGTATACTTCGTCGGCTCATGAATGCGAGTTAGTGTAAATGAAGGTAGTCCTCTGATAATTCTTGGTAATTTTCGCTTCGAGGAATTTTTATCTTTGTTGGATACTTATTTTCTTTAGATATTTTGATATTTTTTGTACTTGATATTTTGTTTTTTGCTTATTTTTTCTTTTTGTTACCTAATATATCCAATTCTATCAACTTTTTTCTCTTCTCTTCATTTTGTTTTACTTTTAGTCGCTTCATTTCTGCGTGTCCTCTAATTTTGAAACGCAAGATTTTTATTTTTCATGTCGTTGTTCAAATGCGTTTGATGCACTTTTGCTTGGATGAATTGCACATAAATTTTTTTACGTCAGTTGACAATATTGCACAAGGACTAGCCGACATCTTCGACGTGTATTTTTAACTAGCATTGGACCTCCTCTACTTCGCTCTCAACACTTCCGACTTGAAAACACGCAATTGCGTACGTTTATACAGCAAGGTCGTAGTGGGAACCAGAATAATATCCATATGTTCTTTGCAAGGATTTGATTTTTCACAGAATTTCATCTTATGCTGTCATCGTTTATAGGACGATTAGTTTGTCATGGTAATTGATGACCCCTAGGGTACAGAAGTTTGATTGTATCACCCAATACTCGCCAGTGATAGTGGCCAAACTCCTAGCTGTCTCATGAATTGACATAAGTAAGAAATAGTGGACAACTGGACAAAGCCCCAGAGGTTTACTGTCATACGATATCGCCTTTTAACCGGAATCTCCTCATATGTAAACAAGCATGAAAAGTTGATATTGTAATGAAATGTTGTGCGATAATTCTCAAAGCAATTCCAAGAAAAAATGAAATGATTTGAACACTAAAACATCTGCAAACAAGTTTTTCCGAAATATAAGAACTTGAGAATCGAACAGCATATACTGAACATAAACACAGAAAACAATAGAAAAAAGGTATATAGGTATAAGAAATAAATATGAATCCGTACTGTGTAGTGCATCTATAAAAATAAAATAATGAAAGTATTAGGCTAATTGGACTTAGTAAAAATGAGGCGCTAAGATATCCCCATAATTCAGAAAAAGATGAATAAAAAAATCGGAGAAATAATAAAAAAACATAATTTTTTTCAATATATGATGATATATCACACAAATAAAGCAAACGGAAATTAAAAATCGATTGATAACACAGTAGAAGGTAACCTTGCGGGGCGTTACGAATAATGCGCTACATTCACATAGCTACATAAAACTCTTGTTTCTGTGGCATTTATTGCCAAGAAGCTGTGGAATATATTGTAATTATTTGCCTTTCGAACACTGTATCTGTGGATATAATCTTGTCGACCGATAATAACTATAACTATCTGCTTGACATTCTGTGACTGTCTAACACTAACTAATATATATAATTGTATATATTGATGGATTTACATGTCCACTTTGGCTGAAGTCTGTGAGTCTATGATTTTGGTATCATTTTTGTTAACTGTATCTGACTGTGATACTACTGCTAAGGTATTTTTATTGTTGTTGTCACTTGTTGCCCTTCCTGTTGTGAATTATTTTCCTTTTGCTGGTGTTGTTCTGACTGCTTTATTCCTTGTTTTCCAGGTTTTAAGGGGAGCTACCCACAAGGTCACTTCTCTGTAAACTATATTTTAATGTAACAACCCCCTTCTCAGGTGTGAGGCTAGCAACTCCACACTGTAAACAAAGTTGCTACAGAAACTTCAGCACGATGAATCTCCTTGCGCCAAAAGAAAAAGTCTGCGTAGGGACATGGAACGTCCGCACCATGTACGAGATTCGCTAGGCTGCCCAGATCCCAAACGAGATGAAAAGATACGGAATTCAAGTACTGGGAATATGTGAAAGCAAATGGAACTTGGATGGATTCACCGAATTGTCACCGGGAGAGTCAGTGATCTACTTCGGTCACACAGAAGACAACCACATGTACACCGAGGGCGTGGCTATCATGATGTCATCAACGGCAACGAAGGCCCTGATGCAATGGGAGGAGATCTCGCCCAGATTCACCTCCAAAGGAAGGAAGGTGTCAGTTATACAATGCTATGCACCCACAAACAACGCAGACTTCGAAAAGAAAGAAGAGTTCTACGGACAACTACAGGCAACAATGGACAACACTCCAGCTGGTGACATCGAAATACTAATGAGAGACATGAGCGCTAAACTGGGACCAGACAACACAGAAAGGTAACTCATTATGGGTAGAGAAGCTCACGGAGAAATGAATGAAAATGGAGAACTCTTCTCCGACTTCTGTGCCTTCAATGAACTAGTGATTGGTGGCAGCGTATATAAACACAAGGATATCCACAAGGCTACATGGGTGTCACCAGATGGGCGAACCAAAAACCAAATTGACTTCATCTCAATGCTGCTGAAGGAAGTGGAGGCGCAGCCTACTGGACACGAAAGTAGGAAGAGGAGCAGACGTTGGCTCAGACCACTACCTCGTACAAGGGACAATCCAAATCAAATTAAAAGCTTTCAGAGAATCAGGAGCTGCAGATAGACCACAAGCCAAGTTCAATACTCAATGACTGAAGGACCAGGATACAAAAAACATCTTCGCTGCAAGCATGAGGGAAAAAGCCGAGACTCAGATCAACACTAGCGAAGACATCAACGTTGAGAAGTACTGGGACAACCTGAAAGCGGTGGGGAGTCAAACCTGCATGGAAATTCTGGGCAGAAAGAAGAGACGGGACAAAAAGTGGCTCATACGGACACTTGGAGACTAATAGAAGAGAGAAGAATGGCGAAACAAAAGATTATCCAGTGCACCGACGAGCAACAAAAACAGGAGTTGAATGCAAGCTACAAGACACTGAACAAAAGAGTAAAGAAGAGTATAAGTGAAGACGAAAGAAAATATTATGAAGCCATGGCAAGTGAAGCAGAGCAAGCTGCAGGCGAAGGAGACCTCGCAACACTCTAACAAACAACTAGGTACCTATCGGGCAAACGTTCGACACAAATTAAGCCAGTGAAACATGTCAATGGAAAGTCCATCACCAAAGAAGTGGAGCAAAGAAAACACGGCTGAACACTTCAAAATACTTCTAAATCGACCGCCACCTACAACGCGATCAACAATACCAACAACGGGAGCAGAATTACCAGTGAACATCAACCACCTGACGAGAACAGAAGTCCTGAAGGCAATCAAGATGCTAAAAGCTGGAAAAGCAGCAGGACCAGATGGAATCCCAGCAGAAGCATTGAAAATGGATCCAGAGACAACAGTGGACTTGATGACGCCACTACTGGAGAAGGTGTGGAAAGAAGGCAAGGTACTCGAGGATCGGAAGAAAGGATACTTAAGTCAATGCAAGAACTGGCGCGGCATTATGGTCCTGTCCTTCCTAAGCAAAATACTAAGCCGCATCATCCTGGAGCGAATCAAACAAGCCCTGGATGAAAAACTTCGACCAGAACAAGCTGGATTCAGGAGAAACAAGTCATGTATTGATCAGATCGCCACATTACGGATCATCATTGAACAAAGCTTGGAATGGCAGTCACCTCTCTATCTCAACTTCATCGAATTTGAAAAGGCTTTCGACAGAGTCGATCGAGAGGTGATTTGGCAACTACTTCGCTACTACGGGTGCAACCGACAATTATACATCTCATCCATCAGTTGTACGACAATGCTGCATGCCAAGTAATCCACAACGGGAAACTTACGGAATCCTTCGAAGTGAAGACGGGAGTAAGACAAGGCTGCCTATTATCGCCAATGATTTTCCTGATTGCGGTAGATTGGATAATGCGACAGACAGCGAGCAATGAGGAAACAGGCATAAAATGGACTCACAAAAATCTTCGAGGATCTGGACTTCATCGATGATATATGTCTGATTTCCCACAAACTGGTAGATATGCAAGTGAAAAGCAACAAGTTGGCGATAGAAAAAGCATCAAAGATGTGAAGGACTTCAGGTAAACATAGAGAAAACAGAGGTGATGAAGATTCCTGGCCAACAACAACAGACAACAATCAGCATAAATGGGAGGAACCTGAAAGAAACAACCTCCTTTACCTACCTGGTAAGCGTCGTTTCAACTACAGGTGGAACTGACGAGGATATCAAAGCAAGGATCGGGAAAGCAAGACAAGCTTTCAATACTCTCAAATCTGTGTGGAGGTCAACAGCACTCAACAGGAAAAATAAGATCCGGATTTTCAACTCCAATGTGAAGTCAGTGCTACTATATGGATCAGAGACTTGGCGCGTCATAAAGAGCACATCAAACAAACTACAGACCTTCATTAACAGTTGTCTTCGCTCAATACTCAAGATCAGATGGCCAAAAAAGATGAGCAACAGGGATCTCCGGGAGCAAACCAACCAGAAACCGATTGTGCAACAAATAGGCAGGAAGAAATGGAGATGGATTGGCCATACTCTGAGGAAACGATCAAGTGACATCACTAGACAAGCCCTTGAGTGGAACTCGAAAGGGAATCTGCGAGTTGGTAGTCCAAGGGTGACTTGGAGGAGGTCATGTGAAGAGGAGATGAAAGCATGCGGTAAGACTTGGAGCCGGGTGAAGACGTTGGCAGAGAGCCGAACGCAGTGGAGAAGCGCGGCCGAAGCTTTTTATTTCTCTAGGCATTTCACTAAATTTTAATAATTATTTGTGTCAATGCATTTTCATTCTGACAGCAAAACTTGATTGAACTGACAATCACATTGAACGGCCACTGAATGATCTCTATCTACACGAACTAGCCTTTATGAGTTCATGAAATATCACTCAATATATATCCTCACATTTTGACTATATTGTCTTCGGTTTAATTTGTAATATCTAATAAAATATCAGACTTTTTCTATTTATCTTTTTGTCTTATATAATTATACGAACGTATTAATCCTCTGTTTCGTCGAGTTAGATGGTCTTTATTTTTTGTGTATATATATATTTCCGCGTACTTAGCTGATGGTAAGTAAATTCCTTCTATTTTTTCTTCATTCTCTATCTATTATTATAAACTATTGGCTTTGAATTTCTTACCGTTTATCTTTTTCGTCATTTTAAATCGACTGCACCTTCTTGGGTGATATTTTTTTATAGATGTAATGAGATTCTTAAATCAGCATATGCAGTTGTGAAACCATTGGACAATGCATGCGTTTACTTAATGGGAATTGGCGAATTAACTTTAATTATGCATTACTAAAAGTTACAGCTTACAACGTCATAGTGTTGTAAATAATACAACAGATATCCAGACACCTCAATGAGCTTTTTGCACGTTTAACCTACTGGATAACGAATCTGAATGAGCTTCACTACGGGTTTTTTCTATGTTTATCATGTGGGTTTTACGTCTGTCGACAAACTATTTATTGTAGGAGCAAACAAACTTAGTGATTAAATGTTTTGCCCAAGGGCTTTTATATTTGATCGCGATAGTGAATATATGGTGAAACTCTGAGCGAATATTTGCGATGACATATAACACAGGAGATTAAATGAAACTGTTCGAATCTGAACTTAACTCCATTTGGTTTACTTGATTTTGCGCAAGGTGATTTTGTGCCATTGATTGTTTGATCAATTACACAACCTGGTATTGAACAATTCTACATTACACTAACCAACTTTTACGCTTGATGGGTGACACAATCTTTAACTATCCATTAATGAAATACTAATTCTATGAAAATGAATAGACCACTCTGTCGACATCAGCAGAAGTTTGATAATTTCAATTCGAAAAAATTAAAACACACAGATGAATGTCAACGGAGTCTCACGCTTCCACTGAAGTGACCGCAGGCAGAATATTTGAAGTGATAAATCTAATAATGACTATTCACTCTGTGATCGAAACTCAAGAACGAATTTACTATACATGCAGTCAACTAAATCAGAATTCCTTTTGAAAGTCATGATTATGACTAAAAATACAGACTGATCACAGAAAGAATATTTGAAATACATATGAATTATTTAGCATTATTAAAAATTCCTGCTCCGCTCCGATGAGTGAACTTTGGTGTGAAACATTTTCACGAAATGCAATGTTCATGAGTCCATGCGAATGTGTGGTATTATTGATCTCGTGATATTTATGTACAGAAATTCGAGATTTTCAGCCAGTTGAAGTAGGGACCAGAGAATGGTTGTTTTCACCGGAAGAGATCCATTTTGACTGATTAACTTAGTGACATATTCACCAGACATTTGGTTGTAAATTTAGTTAAAGATCGAATCGGTGGAATCTTATTAGTACGTGGTGACTATAAGAAAAAACATATGTATATATATTGACAGGCGCTGGTCTGCAGAGACCTGACTAGTCACAAGTTGATACGACTAGATAACCATTGGAAAGGCTGACAGTACAGGACAGCCATTTCGGCATGAATTGGGACTCTTATGTACACAAATGGCGATATGTGACACGTTTTTTTGCATGCAGAATATTTGCATTTTCAACCAATCTGCCAGGTTTTCTCTGTATGAAAATAATTGCCAAATTATTAGATTGTACAGTACTGCGTTGGGGTTGCAGCGGTAGAACACTTGCCAACCACGCAGCTGATCCGAGTTCGATCCCCAGCGCGACGCTCTTTTTCACCAGAAATAACGCTGGTGAAGAGTAAATGTTGTGCATGAGGATAGCAACCCCATCCTATAAAATAAGCTCTGCTACAGAAACTTCAAATCACTAGCTTGAAGCACTATGTTTCACTGGGGAAAGTTCAGGAAATAATAAACAAGGTTTGCTTGCAATGTAGGGATTATTTGTGTGTGATACGTATAGCGTCGCATCGCGACAAAACGTATTCTCACTTCACTTCAATATCAATTACACTATGATACTGGATACAAGTTGATTCATTCTTGTGATCACAGGATTTCTGAAAATGTCTAATGAGTTCGTTATATATTTCACTTACCATACGCTTCAATTTATAAAAATAAAAGAACGTGTGTCAAGTGACTTATTGGTAGGGTATCACAATCGCTAATCATTGTAGATCACAAAGTTAACAATTGAAATCTAGTATGTTTTAAGTGCTACTGCACATTGATGTGAAGACAGCATAATAATAAAATCGGGATATACATTGAGAGAGATTTCATGAGCTCATAAAGCATCTTTGTCTAGATGAAGATACGTCAGTGATATTTCTCAGTAATTATCAGTTCAACAATGTTTTGCTGTCAGTCCGTAAATGCATCTTCTCTCGGTTGCATCAAACTCAGTAGGTTATTCCTGTGAAATGAAACACACTTTGTTCAAAATATATCAAGTTTGAATTTCTCCATGTTTATGGAAATAATACATGAAGAATAGATTGAACTTTATAAAAAATAATGTTTAACTTTATAAATTTAATCAGAATTTCAGTCATAAAATGGAACCAATCATACCCCATCGATATCCTAAAAGCGAGAAAATAATTAGAATGAAAAAGGAAACGAGCTTAATTGACATTCACATCACATTTTATGAAAGAATGGTATTTGAAATGATTTGTTTAGTCGATAATTCGACGACCTCTCCACAATTCAATTCATCGGTAAACACATGTCACTCAAATTCACACCAAAATATCACGCTTGAGTTCGCCTCTGATTACCTAGCTGGTTGAATCGTTTTGGAGTGAGGAGTCGAAAAGTGTTTATGTGTGTCAACTGGTAGGGTTATACAAAGTGTCATCAAATGACACAGGAAATATTCTAAGAGCGACTGGAAAGTGTGAATTCCTGATAATCAGTTGCCACACAAGATAGGCCTTTCGTTTCCGAGAGGCTGTTACCTCCACACTTCACTCACAGAAGATGTGACAGTTCCACGGAGAGACGCCACACACGCTCGACAAGCAAATCATCACAATCCACACTCCGAACAACATCAATTGAAGGTGAGAGCACCAACGAGACATCTCACCTTGATCATCACGTGTTCGTGCAGAATCAACTGAACTCTCACAACTGTCATCTCCACTATCCTCAACAGTCGTGTGAATTGATCATGATTATGTTTGCTTGCAATGAAGGGATTATTTCGTGTGTGAGACGCATAACGTGGTAATATGGCGACACTTTTTCTCACTTTGTTACTATTTTTTACACTTCTATACCGAATGTTTCTTTATTGACTGATGTATTCTTTCGTTTTGTTGCTGTTTTCTTATCTTGTTATTTAGGCAGGTTTTTCCCTACATATATCTGACTCCATTTTGGTTCTCTTTTATTTTATGGCAGAACTGTTGTGTATCGAAGTTCTCTACGTGTTTGTTCGCTGTATTCAAGTGAAATCCAATCAAATATATTTTTGCATAGAAATTCTCCCTTTTTTATTTCACCTTGTTAACGCAATATCATTGTGGTTTCAATGAAACAACTATCAGAATGATATGCAGTCTATTTTCACGCACTATTTTACACAGAGTTCTAAATAGTTCTGTTTAACCTTCGATTTAAAGGAGGAGTGTGATTGTAAAATACTGCGCGAAAATACCCGTAGAAAACGAATCATTCATAGGATATACAAACCCCTAAAATATTATGTCCGAATTCAGCAACACGAGATAAAACCAGGAATAATACACTTGAAATGTACTACACAATCGCAAAATGAACATTGGAAATAAAGAAAGTATTATTCTGATCATCTGAATCAGACAATAAGTAATATAAAAATATAGAAAAACAATTATATTTAACGTCGACTTCCAGTTTTGATGTGGAGAGAGTATGAAAATAAGTACGGATATATACATAAAAAAGAATCCGTGAGATCACAAAGACATATTCTTCTAGATGGAGATACGTCAGTGATATTTCTCAGTAATTATCGCTTCAACAATGTTTTGCTGTCAGTCCGTAAATGCATCTTTTCTCAGTTGCATCAAACTTCGTACGTTATTCCTGTGAAATGAAACGCATGTTGTTCAAAATACATCATGATTGATTTTCTCAGGGTTTATATGAATTATTCATGTAGAATGTATGTACATTCTTGAAGCCACCATATCATATATCGAGTTTTATGCAAGAAATCTACACTTGAATATGTTGTCCCTACCTTGTTTTAATTCTGCAAAAATATGAATTATGATAATAATTGAAGAAACATGTTTCTTAACCAGTGACGGCATATCTCATGACATAAGCATACACGCCATGATTTGATTTGTCGATGATTCGACGACCTCTGCACAATTCAATTCATTGGTAAACACATCTCACTCAAATTCACACCAAAATATCACGCTTGAGTTCGCCTCTGATTACCTAGCTGGTTGAATCGTTTTGGAGTGAGGAGTCGAAAATTGTTTATGTGTGTCAACTGGTAGAGTTATACAAAGTGTCATCAAATGACACAGGAAATATTCTGAGAGCGACTGGAAAGTGTGAATTCCTGATAATCAATTGCCACACAAGATAGGCCTTTCGTTTCCGAGAGGCTGTTACCTCTACACTTCACTCACAGAAGATGTGACAGTTCCACGGAGAGACGTCACACACGCTCGACAAGCAAATCATCACAATCCACACTCCGAACAACATCAATTGAAGGTGAGAGCACCAACGAGACATCTCACCTTGATCATCACCTGTTCATGCAGAATCAACTGAACTCTCACAACTGTCATCTCCACTATCCTCAACAGTCGTGTGAATTGATCATGATTATGTTTGCTTGCAATGAAGGGATTATTTGTTTGTGAGATTTATTGCTTGACGTATCTGTAAAACTTATTCTCATTTACCCTCCATTTTATTAATGCTTTAATTATTGTGGCATACCTTTATCTTGTTATATGATTTGTACTTTCACAGATGAATATCTTTTGCCTTCTGATATAGGCATCCATTTGTTTTACACCACTAAATCAAAACAATCTACGATTCTCTCCATTAATCCATATATACTAATTTGGTCATTATTGGGGTATCGCATGTGCACACATTCTTGTGTCACAAAATAAATCATCTGCAACCTACTAAGAATAAGGTGGTAATCCAGGATGATGTGAAAACAGTATAATTATAAGGTTAGG
This sequence comes from Trichobilharzia szidati, assembly GCA_944472155.2. Classification (NCBI taxonomy): domain Eukaryota; kingdom Metazoa; phylum Platyhelminthes; class Trematoda; order Strigeidida; family Schistosomatidae; genus Trichobilharzia; species Trichobilharzia szidati. Next base: position 31,685,841 of record OX235273.1, read on the forward strand.
AGACATATTCAGAGAGACTCCATCGGCTCGTTAGAATGATATGGTGTAGATGAAGATCCTGTAGTGACAATGGTTTGAAATCAGTCGGAAATGGCGTCTTGTCTAACATATAGAAGTACTTTTACGTCTTCTATATTATAATTTTTATAAATTTTTTTTCACTCTTGCAAGGTTCTTTTGGAATAACGTGGAGCATACTCAATTTTTTCAAGCTCTTGTCTCAGTGTTCTTACATATATTTCATCGTGAATCTTTGGTTTAGCTCGAATACTTACTTGATCCTAATGCTTCGAGAAATTTATTTAACATTATCTTTGCTCAAATTATTAGTTGAACGAATGAATATGTAATGAAAACGCACAAAAATTAAATGTTATACGTTTTGTAAGTAGTGCGACTACCTGTCTACAATTCAATTCATTGGTAAACATATCTCACTCAAATTCACACCAAAATATCACGGTTGAGTTCGCCTCTGATTACCTAGCTGGTTGAATCGTTTTGGAGTGAGGAGTCGAAAAGTGTTTATGTGCGTCAACTGGTAGGGTTATACAAAGTGTCATCAAATGACACAGGAAGTATTCTAAGAGCGATTGGTATGTGTGAATTCCTGATAATCAATTGCCACACAAGATAGGCCTTTCGTTTCCGAGAGGCTGTTACCTCCACACTTCACTCACAGAAGATGTGACAGTTCCACGGAGAGACGTCACACACGCTCGACACGCAAATCATCACAATCCACACTCCGAACAACATCAATTGAAGGTGAGAGCACCAACGAGACATCTCACCTTGATCATCACGTGTTCGTGCAGAATCAACTGAACTCCCACAACTGTCATCTCCACTATCCTCAACAGTCGTGTGAATTGATCATGATTATGTTTGCTTGCAATGAAGGGATTATTTGTGTGTGAGACTTATAGTGATGCATCGCGATCAATGGTACACTCACTTTACCTGCTTATCATTTACTCTTTGTTACTGAATACCTATTTTTTGGATATGTGCGTGATATTTAACAACAGTTATATTTTGAACTTGAAATATTTACTTACTTCCATCTTTTATGGTGCGCATGAAATCGAATTCAAATTTCGTTTGGTTGATGGTTTTTTGCAGTATTAGCGTCGATCGTCTCATCTTTTTTGTCACTCTTTGAACATTATAATTGAAGTTATCTGCAAAATGCTAAGTTTAATGTGGTATTCGCGATTAATAAGAAGTCCGTAAACTCATAATATTAAGATACATTTTCGGATTGACTTCCTCTGCTCGTAAAGCTGAGTTGGTCAAATGGATATGCGTTATTAAAATCTGCAATTATAAATTTGTTCAGACTTTTTTCCTGGGACTTCAAAATCACAAATACTGTGTTGTTTGATTTTTTTGACTCTGAGCTGTTCAAGTTATATATATATGTTCTATTGCTTTAATTCTTCTTTTTTTCAATTTTTGAAAACATTCTTGAATATTTGTTAAATCTTCGTCGAACCGAATAATAAAATGATTATTTATGAGCATCAAATGTTTTACTATCTTCTTATTCACTTACTCCACCTTTCAGCTTTATTAATAGAGATTAGAATTTACCATTGCTTATGCTTTTCTTTAATAAGTAATTAGTTTGCGATGGCGTAGATCTATTTATTTCGATTTTGATCCTCTCTTCTTCGGCGGCCTCTCCACCAATCACTTGATTGTCAAACACATCTCACTCAAATTCACACCAAAATGTCACGGTTGAGTTCGCCTCTGATTACCTAGCTGGTTGAATCGTTTTGGAGTGAGGAGTCGAAAATTGTTTATGTGTGTCAACTGGTAGAGTTATACAAACTGTCATCCAATAACACAGGAAGTATTCTAAGAGCGATTGGTATGTGTGAATTCCTGATAATCAATTGCCACACAAGATAGGCCTTTCGTTTCCGAGAGGCTGTTACCTCCACACTTCACTCACAGAAGATGTGACAGTTCCACCGAGAGACGTCACACACGCTCGACAAGCAAATCATCACAATCCACACTCCGAACAACATCAATTGAAGGTGAGAGCACCAACGAGACATCTCACTTTGATCATCACCTTTTCGTCTAGAATCGAATGAACTGTCACGTTTGTGGTTTTCAGGGTCCTTAGAAGTTTTTTTGAATAATTCCTCATTATTTTCGCTTTCCAGGCGTTGTTTTTGTTTGAAGAAAATCTGTTGGTTATTTTATCACACTTTCTTTGATATTCTGTGAATATTTAAGGAAACTTGCTGAAAATGAATTTTAATAAATTTGTTCACTTTTTTCTCGCTTGCTTTTCATAGTTATCATTTTCTGATTTGGAATTCAAACGACCCTTGCAATCATCAGACATGTGGTTTGCTTACGTCTTTCTTTAAATTATGATAAAAATGAATGCAAATTTGGTTATTTTTCAAGTTTTAATATTTAGTTATTTTTAATGACTGAATTATTTAAGTGTGTCAGGATTTGCCATTTTTCTCATTACATCTGGAGTATTTTTGTGTTTAACGTAAGAAATGGATAATCTGTTGAATCTTTGTCTACGGTTTTTTTCCTTTTATCGTTTTGTTTGTATTTTAATGAGTAGAATAGACATACAACCAATAGACACCCTCGCGATTATCCGTGATTTCACGTTATGCTCTATTAGACGATTGCAGAAAGCTCTTCTGGGGAATTCCTTTGTGGAATCACTGATATACTAGGATGATTTTTGGAATATTCATAATTGAAAACACATCCATTCTACTTCAAGTGAAATGAAATTAAACACTTGTAATCGTATTGATGCATGCTTTTCTCATTTTGGTAGATCGTAAGCAAATGCATGTCGAAAGTCACGTTCCTACATACACAATGACGTGTCCACGAATGAAGAACACTTCTGTGGAACTACGGAGCTGTCGCCAAGAGAACAACTGGTTAGCACATTATGATTTGACATAAACATTCAAAGCATGCAACCAAGAGTAGTGTGCTTCAACCTTGCAGTATAAGTGATGCTTTTAATTATTCCAAGGAATCTGTCGTTAGTTACAATGCCAATCATAACACGAACCATAGTTCAGGGACACGAATCCGATGAGATTTTAAGTAATTGGAATAACTATCTAGTCCTATTTCAGTGTAGTGACGCAGACCATTTCATAACAAGCGTTTTAAATTATCTTCTTGATAGAGTGAATGAAAAACCAGCTTTGGTAATTGAATTCATTTGGACGAATCAAAGAATAACTAACAATGGATCATAATACACATGGATGTACGTTCTTGAATAGCACCTCTAAGCCAATCATATTATGCTGATAAACCTATACTTATTCAATTAATTAACAAGTACGTTTTAGACCAGAAATCATAGACAGATTCAGGTACAATTGACAGAAACGTTAAACGAAAAGAACGGTGAATCAATCGTTAGCACAGAAATATATTAACAAATTCATCTATCCGGTTTTAAAAGTCCGTACATATACGGCTCACCTAAAGTACACAGACAAGGTATTTACTCCATCCAACACTGAATATGATAAACTGTTCAGATTATTCATTCTCAAAGTGGCTGTTATAGGTTTCGAACAAGGTGAGAAGAAACTATCAAGAAGATTTGACCTTGGTTGATTCAATCATGGATGCCACTCCGGTATTTAGAGGAGTTGATAGCCTAGACGTCCTTACTTTCACCAAACGAAGAAGACCATGTATTTCTCTATAACTGAAGCCAATTAGGTAATGCAGATGTTTTCATAACAATTCAGATCCTTCTTCCAAAGCGAATTTTCTCCTTCTTGTCATCCAATGGCGAAAACAACACAGAGAATCGCCTAGTACCATATATCCAGCAAATTTGCATGGATTCCGTTTTCAAGCCACATACTTCAATTCCTAATTTACATCCTGCAGTTCATGCTGCATTTTCTCTCAGCAGTCGAAGTACTTTCTCTGTGTTCGTTTGAAGTTATCTCTACTCGGCCTCTTCTGCCAACTCGCTGAATTCTACCTGCAAAACTTTGAGTTTGTATGAAAAAAACATGATCAGTCCGTGAAGCTCAAATCGTACAAAGTCTTCCTATCGGCCCAGAGAATCCCTGTCTTCACTTCCAAGGCATCACTGAGTCTGTTGCTTTGAATAATGAATCAAGTGGCGTCATCATACATATGTTAGATGAGGTTGGTAAGGCTTAAGTGCATCCGTAGTGTTGAGATGGTAACACATTAACGTTTAGGTCAACGCCATCGTAGGCCTTTTCATAGTCACTGTAATTTAGATAGATATCTAACTGCTGTTCTACAATACCCATCTGGTTATTAAATTTGATTCACATAAACTTTGATCTAAGATTAGGCATATCCCATAATTCCTCAATTTGATCGAGTAAAAGCATTAAATGCGCTTCTGATGAAATAAGCCATCCACAGAAGCATTAAGCCATATAAATTCGATTTCATCTGTTTATCTTGGACACTAGTCCAAGTATGTCTATGAAGTTAAATTTGCTGCTTCAGACTATCAGGGAATCTGTATACTTTTAAACAAACCCAGACTTTTAAACCCACCCGCAAATTCACCTTATAAGATATCCCTTGCACTCGTGAAATTCGGGTGGTGGTTCAGTGATCACACGTTTCTAACTTATCTGAAACCATCTCATCTTCAAGAAGTTTTTGGCGAATTAGCAATATCTGAATATATATTGCTTACAAAGACCTTTGAAAGGAATTATCCATAATTTTTTTGACATTTCAACTCACGTAGAATAACTAAAATTTAAAAATCGCAGAAATAAATTATTTTCACCAAAAGCTTCTTATTGATATCTCATATTCTCAAATTTTTATGACGTATTTAATCCTCTTGAAATGATGCTTCAAAATCCCTTTGAAACTATAGATTCACTGAAATATTCACTCGATTTACACGGTGCAATCAAGAGGGTGTATCGAGGCGGCTGATCTCATCTCGTCTCATGTTGAAGGTTTAAAGACTATTGGTTCAAAACAGTGTCCTAATATTGAGACTGGATTGTCATCTTGCGTCTACAGCTGAAGGAACAAACACAACTTGAATGCATGGCCTGCTTGAAATTCACTAGTCAGACTGGCCAATGAGGTCAAAATTAGACTTGTGTAATGCACCACTTTAGGAGGTAGCGTATGAATTGGAAGATACACTTGAGCGACTACAGCTGAAGCAGGCTAAATGTAATATGGTAGATATCGCTGGGTAGGTCAGTGGTGAGACAAAGAATTATATGGAATTTTCTTTGAGACTCACTAAAGTCTTCTCTTCACAAAAGACCATTGATGGTATCTGCAAACCTGCGTTACAGAATGACATAAAGCTATAAACGGACTGTACGATGAGTTTTTTTTGTTCCTTTATGTTTACATAGGATTTCAAGCTACAGGCTTGAAGTTTCAGAAGACCAACACTTGAAAATCAGAGGACCAATTTATTGGATCAAAGTTGACTTATAAAGTACCTGGGAGTATATCACTAAGTAAAGAAATCATTAGGATTCATTAATGTTCAAGAACACGGTGCTGGTAAATAAGTCGGCTTAAGTATTTCTGGTTGTAGAATGAGAACTTCTAAATTGCAGGAACAGAGGAAAATAGTAGAACAAAATACGACTCACGTAGCTGAATTAAAGCTAGGAAAAATAACAGATGTACCAGTAAATAAGATATGCTAAGTCATTATATTTTTATTACGAGTACTAAAATTATTATTATGATCTCAATTACTTCACACTCGGAAAGTTCCTAATATCAAATAAATTATAATTATATTTCAATAGTTTATACAAAATGATAAGATTTTGTTAAGTTGATAATATTTCGAGCACAATTACTGATCGGGATAACAGGCACTGTGTGCAAACTATTGAAATAAAATTATAATTTATTTCATGTATTCCACAAAGGACAACATTTATACTGACAACAGTTGACAATATATAAGGAAGATAAATAAATATATAAGTAGAGAAGTCGTAAGAAATAAAAATTATATATCACTGAAATTCAGGAAAAATAGAAAGAACAAAGTGTGTATGAGATTATTCTCACTGAATACGATTTGAAAACCTCATAATAAAACGAAGCAAACAGTAAACTCTTCGCCAAAATTATTATCAGTGGCATTGAGTGAATTTCAGTGGGTGCTGTGTGAAAATTTCCAGATCAGTGTTTCAGTTTTCAACGTAATTTAACTTTTGAATTTCGTGTGATTCAATCAACCAAGTTTGTGCTTCCTTCTTCCACCCAGATTCACGAAACACTCTAATTTGATCGCGAAGATGGAGCCGATCGAGGGTGAACATGTGTATAGACTGGGACCACATCATCCGGAGCATCTGACCTCAGGTCTACCTCCTGTATATTTACCTTTAATGTTGACTAAATGACGGCATGAAGAAAAGCCAAATCAAAACATTCTGAATAATTTTAATTCTGTCTCAGTTATTCAGGGAATCAGTCACAGGATTCATTAAGTTTAAAATAACATGTGGCGTACAAATAAATCTGAAAGACTGTTTACTAAATAATAAATTTCTTCTCAGTTTTCAGGCTACTGCTTTCCTTACCTGCTTCATCTAAAATTAGAAGTATTCACACAAAAATACCAAAGAGAAATCCAAATTAACTCGCAACGTTTGTGCGGAATTGACGAGTATAGTGCATTTGAATAGCCTGAATATTTTAGTAAATTTATGTCGAGAAGAATTCGAAGCAAATTTTAACTACTGAGTCATTTAGTGTGTGACACGAATGGCGTAGAATCAGGACAGAAATTATTTCTGGCGTTAGGGGGGGGGGTGATATACGAATTGTCAAATATGTTTGGTTTCATTTGACACTCTTCGACCTTCTTCTTAGTAAGGACGGTTAGAATACGTGCACAACGTATTCTTGCGAAAAATGATGTTGCACTGACACGACCAGTTCAGGCAACAGAGTGTTGGCGTGGCCAGTTATGGGCAGTTTTACTAAAACTACACGACGATTGTCAAATGGATTTTGCGAATAAATCAGTTTGTAAGACGCCTAGTTCACATAGAACTTGTTAACTTCGAAGGCCTTGCATATACCAGAAGAATTAGATAATTATTCATCATTTCTCTAATACTGGCAGCAATGCATTGAAGCATTCGATCCGTATCAGTGTATAATAAATATTCTTATGGTGAAATTGAGGGCAACACATTTAAGCAAACAATGTCGTTTTCAATTACATTTCATCAGGCTTAACTCCAATATGCATAAGTTTTCCAAATAATATATTTTACTAAAGTTGACGGCTGATTATGAACCTTTTTATTTGTTCTCTCAGAATAATTCTGGATTTTTGTGTTAGTAATTTGAATCTGTTGAATTTCTTTAGGAATCTTCATTGAATAATTGTCCTTGTTGTCTTTATTATGTAGCTAATCCCATTTAATTTAATTTTTTCCTGATACTTGGAAATGCTGAAATACAATTTTTTTATTATCTCATAGCAAAAATGCACTATTTCTTTGACACCTAAATTAACCCATGGAGAAATTATTGACAATACACAGTGCGGATAACTATTTCAACCTACTAATGAAGTACTTTGTGAAAGACCAATCATAAGCAAAGCGATTTGTGAATGGTGCTTTGCTTAAATAAACTTTTAGGTCAGATTACTGGAACATTTTATGGGACAATCTGAGGAGTGATTCGAATGGCTTGCGGTCACACTAAATTCTTCCAACACCCATGATACTGCTCATGTGATATTGACATCCGCTTTCCAAATTAAACTGAAATTATACAGTTCGCAATCTAAAATGAAGGGTAGCAGATGGACAACACTTCATAACTCCTGAAGCGTGTGGGTACGGTGGCAATAACATTTTGACTGAGTCTCGTAAGATGCCAGGTAGTAATTCGGAATCCGAAATGGTTCCTTCGGACTGACATTTTATATTTTATTTTTATCGGCTTATGAAAAGAGGGAAAATCCTATCGTGAAATTCATGCTCAGATTGGTATTATCATCATAGTATCTAATGTTCTAGGTTCAACAATCAGTAGTAGATTAATTGGTTCTTGGGAGGGACAATTTCAGGTAAACCGGGCAGCCTACTTGATCAAACTTTCAGTCCCTGACAGATTCTGGAACAAATGAATACTTACCAGAGCTTACTAATTGTTATATTTCTGGACTTGAAGGAGACATTTGACTGTTTCGACTAAGTGATGTCATGGCAATGTCTAGTATGTGGCACTTATCAAGAGGCTCTACTGGAATCCATACATTCCTATTAGGGCACAAGCAGAATGGTCATCTGAAGTGATACAACCAGTGTAATCTACTAGGTGTGCCTATTATCACCACTTCGCATTCGTTTGATTATAAATTTACTATTGAAATCGAATCCAGGTGACTTAAGAGGCTCAGGACTTACTTGCTTTCAGGCAAAACTCTCGATAAATTAGACTATGAGGATGATATTTTACTTCTGGGTGAAAATGCCAGCTGAATTAGAGTCTTTCAATCACTTTCAGCCGAAATCTCGGTATGTTTGTCATGTGATTTGTCGCTCTCTTGTGTAAGAATAGGCTGCGGTACTAGTCTGTACCGACTCTAAGTTCAAATTTAAAGAATGAAATTTTCGAGCCTGTTGAGCCCATTGCACATTTTGGCACTTGCACCAGGTCAAAATGACTGATTGCTTACTGAATCTATGCATGGGTAAAAGGTTCGCGTCGCACTTGTCAACTCATATCATTTTTGATGTAGAAGCAATATCAGGCTGTCGATCGAGATAAGGTTACGCTGCATAGCAGTTTACTATATCCTTTCTTGTGGTCGTGAGACTTGGCCAATGGCACTAAAACATGCTAATATACTAGCTATTTTGGACTATTTATGGTTGTATTTTTTTCTCCTTTGTAAGGTGGTATAATATGGTGAGTAGTATTGATGTCAGGTGTGCAGTGTTAGACGAGGATTCATGCCTATTGATGAAACTGTGAAACTGCACCTACCAAGAAGCCTAGAACACGTATTCCTAATGCTGAGCCACTGTCTTATTCGTCCAGCTATACTAATTGACGCAGCGTCACGCTTATTCATTTCATCAATACATTCCAGTTCACTGTATTTCTTTTGAATTTCTTACCCTATCTTGGCGCGCCATTCAGAGTATGGCGAATTGAACTGCTGGACTTCTATGTAAATTTTCAAAATCAAAACCCAGTAACACATTACAGACTTAGGATTCCAACGAATTTAAACATGGCACTTACCCTGTGCATCTGAAGAGTGGCCGGTTTGTAAACACACATATAAAGTAAGAGTAAAGATAAAAAATAGGGAAAAAATTAACTTTCAATTATCATCTTAAAGAATACTTGGTGATTCGATTTCAAAAGAAACTACGTTGATTACACTGAAATTCTGCTGGGAAACTCATGTTTAGGCAGAAAGTCGCGAAGAAAAATATAACTAACTTCTATATAGATTGGAAACGTCACACCGAAAACATATTCTTGATTCAACAAAGACTAATCAGAGATATCAGAGTTAAACATTCTCTCGATAAACACAGTTTTTCATTCAGGAAAATTAATGCATTTCCCAAGATACTTTTATATTTATTTCCAGTGATAAAATGATATAAAAAGCCAATCAATTCATCGCGAAACAACGGAAGATGACAAAACCCGTTGATTAGGGAAATAACAGAGTATGCTGCCACATAAAAACCGAAGCCCACGGAAATTGAAAAAAATTAAAATAAACGACATTCAGTAAATCATATAAGTACTCGAAGATAAGAAAAACGTTTACAAATATCATGATAAATAAAATAAACAGTGTTCATAGAACAGCAAAGAACAGCCGAAAGTCATCTAGCACTGTCACAATAGTTAACAAGCTCATTCTTGCACTCCCACTTTCTATAATTATATTTGATTAAAAATACGCTTGACCACCTCATAAAAGGACATCAGTTGAGCAGTGGTGACTCGTGGTGATTACATTATGGTATCTTTGTAGTCACTTATTGGGTTGTGTTACTCAGCGTGACAATTAGGAGCTGTTTCGATTGAATTCTGCTGTTACTCAGGTTAATCTATTATCACCACTCATCAGATCAATACTAGGTGTGGCTTGCTGGGTCAGATAGCAGGCATTCCGCCACTTGGTTATGGGTTCCAGTCGCGTTTCACCTGTGAAACTGAATCACTTCATCAGGCCATATATGGAAAGGTTGATTAATGTTTTTATTCTATGGTAGTGTGAGTGATATTTCACTTGCGCAAATACACTCTTATATATTTAATATGAATAGGCAGGATAGGGTGACATTCTACATTCATTTCTGAGCGCTTAATATCAATTGAAAATTTATACATACCCTTTGCTGGTGAATAAATCGAAAATATTAGGTCAAGTCACTGTAACTTCAGATCGTATACTAGGAGAGATTATGAATGTAAACATTGACGACGAAGCAAAACCTACCAGAAATGAATAATCTGGTCTTCAACATAGTGTCGCGCTGCTGCTTACATCAAGACATTGATGTTATGCATTGCTGCTAAATATTCAAGCGTCTTTGATAGCTGGCTTAGTTGCTATTAATAGCACGAAATATGTGCGTGAATATACTGATGGAAAAATGTATCTGTTCTTTTGGTTTCTTTCTTAATTACCACAGATACATTCTTAAATGTTTTTACTTCCAATTCCTTCAACCATTTTTTTTTCTAAGAATTCTATAGGCGTTTTTAATGTGCGCTTCAGCGTGTGTAGTCCCATAGCTGCATGATCGCCATTCATTTTTACATCTCTGTGTATCTCATAATTTTAACTTGACATATAAAAAGTAAATATTTTTTCGGCTAAAGGGTAAGCATGATTTGCAGGAACCTTCTTCTTCTTATCATTATAAAGGATTAAAAGAGAACCTTCATATTGCAATAATACTTTTAATAAACTTGTTGAAATGTGTGCTTCTTATAATATATTACTCAGGTTATTTTAATCAAATATAAGTATAAAACTTGGGCACTGTGGTAGAGTGTAACTCCATTATGGATAAGATTTTATTTTGATAAATCACAGAGTGTTACACAGTAATATTAACTGATGACCACGTTTCGAGCACAAATTATTGCTCATAATCAAATATTGAATAGCTGTACGTGAAGTAAATTCACAGAGTACGGATCTCGGGTAGTAAATAGTTTGCTACCATTAGTAACGCTGAAGGCAAAACTATTAGGAATACCAAAATGAAAGTTTTGGGAACTCACTTGCTTCATCGACTGGAAGAAAAGAGAATTTGAAATATTCCTGGTGATTAAGCTGCAAGTTTCTAATTCTCAAATGTACGCAAAATATACAACGATGTTTTGTTTTTCTGAGTTACAGATAAAAATATATTCATTTAAAATTCAGTAATAAGCTTTTCACGAATCTGATAAAGACTAGTTGATTTTTCTTATAATTTTCTCTCTTTTAGACTAAAACAAACGTGGAAGTCTTACTCAAATCACTAACATAAATCACCCTGCTTCAGGATGGACTCCACATGTGAGTACTTACCTCCAGCCAGACAGTTTTTATGTGATGCCTTTAACTACTTAATGAGTGGTGTTTGGTAGCCAAACTGAAGTGTCCTACACAACGAACGGCTGCTTCGCTCGTTTGGGGGGCAGGCTCATCATTTGTTTACCCCATCTGAATCATCTCAGAAAGGTGGAGCATTCCAAACCACCCGAAATTTAGATAGCTAAATGGACAGATTGGTGATACGTTGAAACAAATTCTGTGGTGAAATTCCACCGCGATATGTGTGAGTTAATTTTGAAATTGAGAATATTCTTGCATAGCTTATAAACACGTAATATTTTTTGAAAGCAGTCGCGATCCAATCTATTTATTTATTTGTGGCTGACCGGTAGGATTCTTCCAAATTTCACTCCTGCTTAGTAGTCAAATAAATAATTTATCCAAGAACGAAAAGTAATTAAAACAGGTGTCTGCAAAGCCAGAATCATTCTCCACTATTTCGTTAGGCTTCCGAATTACTCGACAAGAAGTGAGAAAATTGGAACTTCTTAAACTTGCAAAATAATCACAGTTGACACACAATAAGGCAATAAAAGAACCTACAAACATCTATCAGAAGCCTTGCTTCTATGTATACTCGTTGGTGCAGTATCAGCTGCACTTGCACAATTCTGGTCTTCACCACCCTCAGTAGCCCTATAAAGAAATCATCATGATGATTAATTACAACAAATGAATGCATTGCTTCAGTGTGCTCCTTATACTGTGACATGCTGACTGAATGCATTCCGAGTCGGCTTTCATACGATGCTTAGATTACTACAGTTACTCTGATGTTTTTATTATGGTGCATGCGGAAATGCCGACAAAATAATTACCCAGAGAAAACATAACTTCACACATGCCTGACATTCCTAATGGCAGTTAGTGTCTAACCATCAGTAACATGTGTTTTAATTATTTCAGCTCTGTTTTAGTAGGAAAATATGAGGTGTGCATTCTAAATTTAAGAAAATCACAATTAAACAACTTGAAATTTCCGTCCCCTGACTGGAGAAACCATTAGTACCATGTCAGTCAATTTGTGTGACTCTCTGGGTCATCAGAAGTCCTTATCTGGCTGGTTAATTATTTACTTACGTAATTCTTGAGTGTGAGGCAAAACATGAATGTAGAGATTCTTCTAATAAAATTTGCAAATTAAGGAGGTCATTTGCACTAATTATTACTAAGAATATTTTTATGAAAGTTCCTTTTTGTCTATCATCTATTTAGATGTTCAATTTATTTCACTAAGCAGAGATACATTTAACAGCTTATTATTATAAAATATGCGCATATTCCATTTTCATAACAGGCATTGTCTAAACTTCCCCTTCGTTCTGAAATCTTTACCAAGTATTCTCTCAACAGCTATTGTGCTTATTCATAGCCGAATTCTGCCTATACATCCCATCAATCTTTCTGATGTGATTACAGTTACTTTCGGGTATCATATTACTTGCTCACAAATAGACAGTCTTAGGAGTATTATTGACAACCTAAATTGTTCTGATCAAATGATAAATACAGGAGTTAGTTAGAGATTGTAAAGTGTTTAGGAAACTTCCATCTTAAGAACACTGTGAGTTTGAACTGATCACACTAACTGCCAATACTCATGCATTCCGCATTATATTGGAAAACTGATTACGCTCCACATCGAAGAACCCTCAATTTTCTTTGCCGCCTTGATGTGAGGTAAACTAAATTCCAGTTCTACTCATTTAGTAAAGAGTTATGAGTGAAATATGAATGATATTCCAGTCGATAAACAAACTTTAATACAGTATCGATTTCTAAATCTACTTTAAATCATATTTACTTCACCCAGTCAGATACTCCCATTTTTTACTTATCCGTGAATTTCAGGTGGTGTGCAGATAGTTAAAATGAACCAGATAAATTACAGTCATCTTTTCATGATCCTAACTCTCTCACTGATGAATTGGCGACCTCGGAATCAACGAAGTAAAATGAAGAGTTTAATATGAAGTACCTGCCACTTTGTGCAGGTTTCAACTTACGTGTCAATTCTACAATTCAAGCCACGTGGAAATTTGGTAAATGCATTAAATTGTGACTTATACATAAAATGTGTTGTTCAGTCTTTCTTGCAGTATCGCTACTCATATTGAGGCTTCGAAATATCATTGTACTTTTAATGCAGTATGCTTCTACTATTAGTGGCTATGTGTAATGCTCATGGTGTCTTTTTTCCCTTTATTTTGTATACTCTATTATTAATGAAAGATTTGTAGGTAGAACTCCTACCTACACAATCCTGATTGATAAATCTCGAAAACAACTTCATCATACATTTTTAGGCGTCTGAATGTTGCTTCATAAAACGTTGCAGCATACCTCATAAACTGAAGTTTGCTTTCATGAGTGCATCATTCATTCAGACACAACACCTAGCGTTCTGATGAAGGGATGATAGCCTGATAACATTGATTTATGACGAGGTCAACATTTCAGAAACCAAAATATGATGAAGTCGTAGACTTAACACGATTTGCTTTACTAACTTTGACATACTAGAACGAGATGTGTATGAAAATACAATTATGCATATAAATTTTGAGTATCTCATTTTATAGAAATGTTCCATTAGAATATTTTTAAATCTAACATGAGTACAGAGATTAGTAATCACACCTACCACAAACATACACGAAAATGATACTTCACTATTTTCCAGTTTGTAGGTAAACTAAATAAAATTCTGAAACTTGGATTAACCAACCTCTCAGTCACCATCACATGCATTTCGGAGCTTTTCATTTCTTGAAATGATTACTCATCCAACTGCGAAAATCATTAGGAGTTCGGATTCTATGATAAATTATGAATAGTTCATAAGCACTTGAAATGCGTGTCCTGTGGTTAATTCTCATTTATGGCGACATTATCCCCGCTCCAATGAAATCCTGCTTCACTTGAATAAGTATGTGTTTTACAGTATCATGGATATGCATCAAAGTGTGAGACGAAATTACTACTTCCAGTTTATTGTCGATCGTCATTTCAAAGGAGAGACGTTAACGTTTATCCATACGTTTTAATTCCTCCTTTTTGGAATTATCAAACTTTTGCTAATATCAACAAGGGAGCCTTTTCATTTTTACAGAATGTTTCTTTCACCAATGTGTAATTTAGGATTTTGTCACCAACATAGTTTAGACATTTTGTAGTGCCGCATAGGACCACTCACTAATACTTTGCATGTTTTACGTAAAAATCTCTTCCACCAATTCAGAAACGAGAATTTCTGAATACTGGTTAGATTTAGGGCTTATCACCTTCACAGAAATATTCCATGAAACCTGGTAAAAGTGATCTTAATGAAGTCACTTGATTAACAGCTGTTAATCTTTCTTGTGCAGACCTCACTTACGTGCAACATCTTAACACAAACATTCACAGGTGGAGAACATACAGATAAATTTCATACTAATTTTGAAACTAAGAAGGATAAATTAACAGCCCTTCACCAAAAATAAAACACGCATTTCAACGAAGAAAATGATCCCCACAATAAATTCATTTTCCCAGCAGTACAGCAATACTTAAATATGGATAAAAATAGACAGTATCAAGTACGTTTCGTTATGTGTGTTACAATTTGACAGTGAGTAGAAATACCACAGTGTGGCAGTATTAGTCTATATCATTCGTTATGAATCACAAATATATTAGGGATATGGATGAAAACATGTTGACGCTGTGTAAAACAGCCATTAGGTTAATAGCCGACAGGAAGTTAAAATACTTTTAGAAGTGCGACTTTGTTCGGTTAAATATTATAAAACAAAGAGTTAAGATGTGTGAACTAACATCAGTAAAATTAGTAGCATGAATTGAAATATGGTGAAGGAAAAAATAACATGGAATAAAGATGGGTGAGTGAATATCTTGGATACTGAGGTCAAACTAAGATCAAGGAAATGAAAAGCAGCATACACATTGTGTTATCAGCCAATGGTAAGCAAGTAACGAGTAGTGCAAAGTTAAACGAGAGAAAATAATAAAGAATGGTAAAGAAACAATTTACACTTCTCCTTTAATACCAGGTCGATTTTCCTCAATCTCCATTCTGGTTCGACGCTTAAAATGCACAACATACTTTTGGACATCCTCACTCTACTTCGGGTAGTTTGCTAGTTCATCGTTCTGGGTCGATGGTGGTTTCAAGAGAATATTCCAACAGTCACTTAAAACCAACTCTACAACTACTCACAAACTCTCCTTTGCTATTCATATTCTATCCAACATTTCACCGTCATACAAGTTACTTATCCACTTCCATTCCTGCTGCACATGGAATTCTGGCGTGTGGTGTCACCTGAATGTCTCATCGGTGCTTCTTCAGCATACTGCTGAAATAATATATCTGATGACTGATAATGACCACGAATCTGATTGATAGTTTGAGGGAAAACAGAAGTTGACATTTGAAAAATGAATGAAACAGAATAAGCTATATGTCCATATATTCATCAGTATTTCTATACATGGACTTACTTTCCGCATTATCTATGAGGTGATCATTTTCAATTTTTTAAGTATCCTACCATCTTTTGGCAAAATGAAATAAATTATTCAAACATGTATTCCTATCTTCATTAATGATCAGGGTTAGCCTTAGCATAACTTCACTTTGGCTGACTCATTATTTTACGCATCTCATTTCATTGCACTAGAAGAAACTATGCGTTAAAATGTTCCTAGTTGGTTAGCCAATAAATATTGAAAATTGAAAAATGGAGCAAGTGTTCATCCACTTTGTCATTTGTTAAAATTGCACGAAGTGGAATTAAGTGATACAGGAAAATACTCACAGTACCTGGAAATCTGAATTCATAATAGTCACTCTCTACATGGGCCTGTTCTTCCTTCTCATGAAGGTGTGAGCTATACAATTTTCTCACGGAAAATGTGAGAATTTAACACAACGAAAAAACTCACGGATGGTATAAAGTGAATGGATATTCAAACCCATCGACTCCACCTCTGAATGAAGTCTGCTTATCATGGAAACCTACCGTGAGTAGAAATGATTTTATATTCATAAGAAAGACGGAGAAGCATAGACTTAACTGATTCAGAAGTGTGAAAAGATGCAAATGGTACGCTTTTATAGAAACGTACTTTTACATGGGTTTGTTACTGAAAATACATTCATCATGAATTCTTTTGCAGAGTGCTGAATCTATCATGTTCTCGTTGCTATCTAGCCTCAACCAGTCTCTTTAAGATTATCTGGCCTAATGATTTTCTTGGGGTCTACAGGAGCAGAATTCCATGAAAGTTCTTGCACTGACACAAATCATCTTGATTTGTCACTTTACCAAGGTAGTATTAGTTTGACTGTCTGGGCGTCTCCTCATCCCCGCTCACCTTCTATACGAGTGTTGTTATAATTTGAGTTGACAGGTGAAGGAGTCATCAGAATCTCCGAAATGTGATTCTTGAGTGCGCAGCATAAAAATGCTGCATATCACAGCAGAAAACTTAGCAACATACTGATTGAAAGATGACTACTTTCTACATTCATCGCTCTTTCACATGTGTGTTGTGCACTCTGACAAAGTGAATGCAAAAAATGTAATGAACTTCAGACTGAAGATGACTCATGCCTTGGAACTCAGTATATTTCAATCAATATCAGTGCGTAGGTAGGCAGAATGTGTCTAAGAATTGGTCGGTGGACATACCATATTCATGGAAATGTGAGCAAATGGAAGTTAATTTAAAGAGGAAATCACTGAACAAGATTAGAAAGCGCAAACCGAATTGATTAATACTCATAAATATTTCATTTCGGTTTGCAGGAATCTGAGTTGCAGGTTTTCCTCAGCAAAGCTGCAACGTTATCATAAATCGAAAACCTTATCTTTATTAAGAACCCAGATAGATACATGGTGTACACTATTGGGTGCAAAATCTCAGATTCCGCATATTAAACACATATTCTACTGCAAAGAAAAGGTGCAAACTTAGAGTGACAGATAAGGAGGATATGATCCTCTGATTCTTTCGATATAGAGCATCCTTTTCCTTTCATATGAATAGATGATTTTGGATGTGATATACGTCAATGACGCTTTTCCTTTAAAATAAATCACACAGATTTACCCAGATCAGGGAATAATTCTTGAAACACCCATCTAGTCGTCAATATTAAATTTTCATGTTATGAATTTCCAGTAAGAGATAAACAAAAGATGCCATAAATCAGTCTGCTACAGTTCAAAATACAAAAGATATCAGACATTAATCAACGAACAAGGTCTTGAAAGTTACAGGCATTCCAAATCTCAAACAATATAGACTGAGGTTCATTGTTCAGGACACATAAAAATTATTGGAGTCACTAAACACTCTGCATTAGTGAACTGGAACAAAATGTTACTAGAGATACGTGGTATCCATAATTTTCATAAGAGGCATTGAAAATTCTGATATGACTTCCATGTCACAGTTTTTTCAACAGATGATATAATATCGTCTGATGTGACAATTTCTTGAGGCTACAAATCTTAACAAATGATTGCCTGCTTGACCTTGAGTTCTACTTAAAGGATATCTACGTATCCGATTGGAATATGACAAAGAAATATTCATCTGTATTCTACAGCGCTGAAATGACACAACTGGAGTCCAAAAGAGAGAATGATAAAAATGATCCTAGGCTGGAAAATATTCACACACAAGCCCGCAGTAAACCAACCTCATAAGTCTTAAAAATGATAAGCCGACTCAAAATGCAGGCCTTATTATCACAGCATAAGTCGCGGCCGAACAACATCGATAATCATTTATTGCTCATAATCACACAACTTCCTAACTTCTTTTATATAATTCCAATATTTCCATCGCTTGATTTGATTGGTAGTAGTATTTTCCATATTCCGATTCCACGTGTTGGGTGTAGATTCGATGAACCAAGTAGGATTTAATAATCAACCTCTCTCTCCACCTACCTAGATTACGTTTTAGAATTTAAACCTCTCCCACTCTATTGTGTGGTTGCGTGTCATTGCATGCAGTAAAACTGCTGAAGTTTTTTCTAAATTAATTATCTTCTTGGCGTCAATCATTCTTTCCTTAGGTAAATTCTTATGTTCCGACAATCTGACTACCCCAACCTTCTAGTCTAACCTAGTAGTGTCATCAAAATAACTCGAGAATCAGCATGAAGAAAATCAAAATCCAAACAAATTAAAAAGGCAACAAACTAGAAGAAAACAACACAATAAATGAAGAATTTTACGCAAACGTTTCATCCTCTATTGACAGAATAACATGGGTGATCAACATCTCATCAAGGGAAATAAGCTGTAGTGAGGTATAAGTACTTGAGAAAGGACTAAATTTCCACGTGGCAGTTAGTAAATTTAAAGCAGAGGATGTCATTCCTAACACAGAAGTAGCGCTGAGTTCAATAGATAAGACGACAGTAGAAGAAGTTCGAGCACAATGTGTGTTAACACTGAAAAATCAAAAGAAAGCAAAATCAAACTCAACGAAATCGAGAAGATTATCTCCAATTAGTCTAAAGCAGCATAACAGCATCGTCAACGCAAAAGCTAATAAAAAATTCTACAGTAGTTTTTAATTAATCTGACTATATCAAGAAAGTTATTGAACATATTGAGACGGGACCATATAAGGAAATTGAGAAGCCTGCGGATAGAATAATGAATCATGTTTACAGATCTATAGAGGATTTGATAACATAAGTGGTTTAATTTAATGCTAAAAAATTAACAATGCTAGTAGAATATATAGCACTACTAAAATACATAAGCCAGCTTACTCCATGCGACCAATAGTAGATTTCAGGAATACC